>CM053581.1:417578841-417603307 GCA_028627135.1 Pseudochirops cupreus
TTTTGGGCTCAGTAGAACTCTGCTTTCAGAGGGGAGAGCTTTGTCCCAAATCGCTGGGGTTTTTGCAGCTGCCAGAGCTATTAGGAGGCCACCATCTCTGCAGCCCCCACCAGCTTTGGCTCACTGGTCATGCACCTCAAGACCAAGACCACGATCCCGATCCCGGCCGATTAAGGCAAGAGCACTTAGCCTCTGAATAGTTGCTTGGCCCCCCTGCACTCTGCAGGCTGGGAGCTCTGAAGCAGCCACGTGCAGGTGACTGCAGGGCCACCATTTCCACCACTTCTGACTCTGGGGGCAGATGACTGGACCCGCTTCTCTCCCCCAAATTTAGCTGAGTTCCACTGACTTTTCACTTTGTCCTTGGCTCTCATGGGTTGATAAGTCTGAAAACTGCCACAGCTCTCAAAATCCCAAAATCCCTCTAGCTGGCTGATCGGGCTGCCCTGGGGCTAAAACCACATGGGGCTGGTCTCAGTTCCCAGTGCACTGCGATGAACCCTTCCTGTCTGCCTGCCTGGGCTGCCTTTGTTTCTCTGTCGCTTTGTAGGTTCTAGAGCTCTAAAATTGGTTTAGAGTCATATTTTATAGATATTTGAGGTGGTTTTGGGGGGAGCTTCCAGAGTTCTCCTGCTTCTATGTTGCCATCTTGACTCCGCCCCACCATGGCACCTAGATTTGAGGAACTGTTTTGTCCCCTTTATTCAAGGGATGGATCACTGGGTGGGGAGAGAGGAGGGCTATACTCAGCTTATAAAATTAAAGGCATCAGTATAATGAGAAACAGTTGAAAAAAGCCCAAAGTCTGGAGGGTGAGGTTTGAGGGCTGGCACTGCCAGGTGGCCCCTGCCATGCCCACCTCCTGCTTCTGCACAGGCTTAACCGGCCGCTGACCTTGTCCGAGAAGATTGTGTATGGCCACCTGGACGACCCCTCCAAACAGGAAATCGAGCGGGGCAAGTCGTACCTGCGGCTCCGACCGGACCGTGTGGCCATGCAGGATGCCACGGCGCAGATGGCCATGCTGCAGTTCATCAGCAGCGGGCTGCCCAGGGTGGCCGTGCCGTCCACCATCCACTGTGACCACTTGATCGAAGCCCAGGTTGGCGGTGAGAAGGATCTCCGGCGGGCCAAGGTACAGGCGACAGCACAGAGGGGGAGGGGCTGTGGGGGCCTGGGCTTCCCCCACTGGCCTCTGTGAGACCTGGAACAGCCCAGAGGACACACAGAGGAGAGTCAAAATGCACTCAGCCCTTGAGGCACTGAAACCAGGATTTCAGAGCTTTGATGTGGCTTCTGGGCCCCCTTCAGTTTCTAGCCTCCTCTCACTTAGAGGGCCCTTCTCTTAAATATTTGCCCCTATGAAATGGACCTGGAGGGGCTGCCCCAGGGCACTCAGCAAGGGAGGCCTGACCCTGTGACCCCCACATGCATCCCTCCACGAAGTTGGCCTGTGGTGGACCATTTCTTACCTTCTCTGCTCCGGGTTCACCTCTGCTGCCCTTGTTCCAGCTCTTCTCAACCAGCACCTGTTAGTGGGTTTGACTTCCTAGATCCCCTGCACAGACAGTCCTGCAGGACGTCCTGGGACTCTGTTCCTCCCTGCCCACACCCCCTACATGTGTACACACACACACACAGTTTGGGAGTGCCGCCAAGCACCTCCACTGAAGGACTTCCTGTCCAGAGCAAGCTGAGCCCTCATGGGAAGCGGGAAGAGCTTCCTCCTGCTGGAGGTTCCTCCTTTTGCCCCCGTTGGCTCTTCTGGGCTTGCTGCCTGGTTCCCTCTGGGCTCTTTCCTCTTCCCCCATGGCCAGGGCTGGGGATGTCCCAAGCACTTCCTGGTCCTGAGCAGTGGCGTGGGTCAGCTGGCTTTTCCAGGCTTAATCTTTGCCATGACAGGCTGTGTGTCCCTGGGCCTCAATTTCCTCTCTTAGGCCAGAGGTCTGTCACCCCTTGGGGCCCACGGGCAGAAGCCCAGAGTCTGGCTCAGAGCACCCTGTTCCTAATGACTTTTCCTTCTCACTTGTGTTAATAGGACATTAATCAGGAAGTGTACAGTTTCCTAGCAACAGCGAGCGCCAAGTACGGGGTGGGCTTCTGGAAGCCAGGCTCAGGAATCATTCACCAGGTGAAGAGGGGGCGAGCAACGGCTGAATGCAGGCCTATCCAGAGGGGATGGCATGGGGGAGGGAGGCACCACATCTTCAGGAGCAACTGTCTGAGCTGCTCCTGGGGGACAGAGGTCAGATTGTGACTCATTGGCTGTCACCCTCGCCCTACCACAGATACATCTGTAAAGTGGGTTTGATACCGCTGCTAGTGCCTTCCTCATGGGGCTGGTCTGCAACTCCACCGAGGTGTGTGATTCTTTGTAGATCTGGAAATGCTCCATAAATGTCAGGTGGACAAATGAAATAAATGAAAGGCTCCTTGAGGGCCCAAGGGGCCTGGGGAGGCGACTTCTTTGGCCCTCCCTCCACTGAGTGCTCAGCTGCTGTCCTTGACACCTTTTCCAGATCATCCTCGAGAACTACTCATACCCAGGGGTGCTGCTGATTGGCACAGACTCCCACACCCCAAACGGGGGCGGTCTGGGGGGCATCTGCATCGGGGTTGGCGGAGCTGATGCTGTGGACGTTATGGCCGGCATCCCCTGGGAGTTGAAATGCCCCAAGGTGAGATAGTGAGTGAGGGTAGTGTCTGGAGAGGCAGGGGGGCACTGTCAGGGCACCTCCCAGGCTGGCTCTCCTAGCTCCTTCTGCCCTCACTGCCTTTTCTTCCTGCTTCCCGGACAGGTGATCGGTGTGAAGCTGACTGGCACGTTGTCCGGCTGGTCCTCTCCCAAAGATGTGATCCTGAAGGTGGCTGGCATACTCACAGTGAAAGGTGGCACTGGGGCCATCGTTGAGTACCACGGGCCTGGCGTGGATTCCATCTCCTGCACTGGTGAGGGGCGTCTTGGGTGGTGATCTGAGCCAGAGGTGGAGAGAGGGTGGGCACATGCCAGGTTGCCACATCCCATCTAAGAGGTTGGGGCCGGGGGCTGGGCTCAGCTCTCAGCATCTGACCATAGCAGAGCTGGGTGGGCCTTCCACATTCTCCAGCCCCAGTGTGCCCACCCTGGTCATGGACTCTCCCACATCACCTCTCCCCTCTGCACAGCCTGCAGAAACCTCTACACCAAGCCTTCTCAGGGAAGTAACAGAAGGAGGTGCCAAGTTTGTTAGCAAAGTCTCTTTCACCTAGATGGAGCCTGTGCACATTTAGGGAGCTGGAGCTGAACCTTAAGGCCACCTTTCTCCAGCTTCAGCCTTGGCCTGGCGGTTCCTCCTGGAGTGGAAGAGTCTTAGTGGAGTTGTCATCCCATGTGGTGGTGGGGGGAAACGGGTAAGGGGCAGAGCCCCCAGGTACCCACCCACCCAGCCAGTCAGGGTCATGGTCCAGATATACAGATGATACCACTACATGCTCAGCCCCACTGGGTAAATTTCTCCCTACAGGTATGGCAACAATCTGTAATATGGGTGCGGAAATAGGAGCCACCACTTCTGTGTTCCCCTACAACCAGAGGATGAAGACATATCTGAGCAAGACCGGCCGGGGCGGTAAGAAGAGGAGGTTGTGGGAGGAGATACTTTTCATGTCTCCCAAGGAGGAGACTCCCAAACCTCTCGATCCTTTAGGGGAGCCCTCTGAGGAGGCAGGAAGGCAAGGAGGTGCCACCCACTTGTTCTGTGCCAGGGCTGCAGGGGCAGAGAAACAGAACATGAAAGCTGGGAAGGCCCTTGGAACAGAGGGTGTCAGGGCTGGGGAAGCACATTCATGGTGGACAGATCTGGGGGTGGGGGATAGGACAGAATACTGAATCATTGTCAAAGGTGGTCGCCGTTTTTGCTTAATCATTTTTCAGTCAGAAGTGAGAGTTCTTTGTGGAAAGTGGGGTAGGGGCTCAGAATGGCAGAAGCCATCAGGCCACCTATCAGTGCCCAGGCCCCGCTCTGGGAAGCTACCTTGAATCTGGGAGTTGGCTAGCAGGGCCTTCTACTCACCACTTTGGGTCTTAATTCGCATTCTGTCTCCTGCTGCTCACACCTTGTCTCCTTACTAGACTGGGAGCTCCCTGAGAGCCAAGGGTCATGCCTTTTCCCTAGGCCCTCACACAACCTGTGCACATGGTGGGGGGTGAACAGTGTTTGTTGCATGGATTTGGGTGGAATGATTGACCTGGCTTCTTGTTTGTTTTCAGACATTGCTAAAATGGCTGATGAATTCAAGGACCACTTGATGCCTGACCCTGGCTGCCACTATGACCAAGTGATTGAAATTAACCTCAACGAGGTAAAGAGTGACCCTGAGCCCCGGGTATTGGAGGGTGGGATGGCGCAGGCTGCACAGGGGCTGTGGGACTTGTCTGGGTGGCCCCTTCCAGCGTCACAGAGCAGTGGCACATCGGGTCGCCAAGTGCACCCCAGATGGGCTGGCAGCCCAGCATCTTTCTGCATGTGGGAAAAGTGTATGGGGCTGGTGTGTGAGGGCCTGGAATGCTCAGCTCAGGGTGCTTAAAGGATGGGTCTGAAGCCAAATGTTTATTTTTCTGGCTCCACTCGCCCCATCCAAAGGTGGTGAGGTGGAGGTGGAGGTAGGTGGCTTCTTTGAAGTGTTGGATAGATGATGGGTCAGCAGCTCTGACTGTTCTGCCCAGATGGAGGGTTGGAGGCGGGCCTTGGGTTGAAGGCTGACTCTGCCCTCCTCTTGCAGGCCATCTTCGTGCCTGTGTCCCCTTGTCTCCTTAGCTGAGACTTTCTAAACTTTGGGGAGTGTGTCCTTGCCCCTGTCCTATGCCCCTGCATCCTCGGGTCTGAAAGGACATGAGCAGTAAAGACTGGGCATGCCCCTTGGGGAAAGCCATTGAGCAGCCCCAGGTGCCTAGGTGGGGAGGGGTGCTCGGGAGCAGCTCTGCCTTCCCTGTATCCTGGCAGGGTGCCCTTCCCTTGGGGTCAGGATCAGGCGGCAGAGGGCCTGCCTCTCCTAATGCTGCCCAGAACCTCTGGAGAATGTGGGCAGCTCCAGGCCTTCCCCTCTGGCCTGGTTCTCTTGGGCAATGCACTGGAAAGAGCCTTCAGCCAGGATTCTGGTCCAGGGTTCAAGCCCCTGTCTGGGCTTCTTTCCTCTTGGGGCTCTTCTGGTTTTAGCCTCAGGATTCTTTGGGTTGCTGCCTATCTAGAGCCGGGCCTAGCCTCATGTTGGGCCTTGTCCTTTCTCCATTCTGGAGTGAGTGGGTGTGGGTGTAGTGGAATGAAGCCACAACTAGGTCTGGCTTTTGTACTTGGCTTCCCCAATCACTTACTGTGACACGGAGCACTTGCATTCACATGCCTCAGTTTCCCCCATCTCAAACAGGAATGTGCAGCTGAACCTGTTAGGAGGAATTTCAAGGAAGTTTCTGGGATTTTTCCTTCATAACAGTTATCCTGGAATAGCCAATAGCTTGGTTGCCTTTCCCCTCCTCTCCCCCAGCTGTCAAATTGAGACTGGTGTCCTCTCCTACAGCTCAAACCGCTTATCAACGGGCCCTTCACCCCAGACCTGGCCCACCCTGTGGCTGATGTGGGAGCTGTGGCAGAAAAGGAAGGCTGGCCGCTGGATATCCGAGTGGGTGAGTACTGCATGAAGGCTGGAGGGGGGAGGATGTGATCCAGGCTACCCTGCCCTGAGGCCAAGGCAAAACCCAGCACAGTGGGTTCTCCCAGCTGTCTCTTAGGGACCGTGGCAGGTTAGGGAGACCCTTTGGAGACAGTCCTAATGCTCCGCTTGGGTGGCCAGTCAGCCTCAGAGGGGCAGGCTGGGCAGGGCCTAGGAGTGGATAACGGGAGCAGAAGAGACTGTTAGTTACCGTGAGGAGCAGGTGTCAATCTCTTCAGTCCCTGAGCCTAGCAGAGATGCTGGCAAGGTGCGTCCCCCATGGTCAGAGATCTTTGGCCGTGGACTACCATCTTGTAACAAACAGAACTCCTCCATGACAGAAGGGTCTAAGAAGGAGCCCCTGTGGGCCTGGCTCTTCCTTCTCCTCCTCCTCCTCCTCCTCTTCCTCCTCTTCCTCCCTGCCACTCCTGCCAGGCTGGGCCAGGTTCGGCTATAAGAGTTGTTGTTCCAAGCCCTTCATTAGATTCGATTTGCCAAGGTTCAGTAGTGGCCTTGGCCATCCCACATCCACTGGCTCCAGAACGTTCTGGTGACCTGAGATGGTCAGGCTGGATACCCAGGCTTGGCCTCCCTCTCTGGGCTGGGGAACAAGCCCCCTCTTTCTCCACGAGCTTTCCTGATCCTCTTTCCTCTACTCCCCCAGGGCTGATCGGCAGCTGCACCAACTCCAGCTACGAGGACATGGGGCGCTCAGTAGCCGTGGCCAAGCAGGCCCTGGCCCATGGACTGAAATGCAAGTCTCAATTTACCATCACCCCCGGCTCTGAGCAGATCCGGGCCACCATCGAGAGAGATGGCTATGTGAGTGTCTCCCCCTTTCTCAGCCTGCCTGGGCTCCAGGAGCCCTGCACCTGCACACAGCTGCCCAGTCACATCTGACCCCAGGCCAGAGCCCGATGAGGCCAGCTTCAGTTGACACTCCACCTTCCTTCTTGCAGGCGCAGATACTTCGTGATGTGGGAGGCATCGTCTTGGCCAATGCCTGTGGCCCTTGCATCGGTCAGTGGGACAGGTAAGGAGCGTGGCCCAACCCAGTGGAGCTGGCTGGGGCACGCTGCTGCCCTGGGAGGACAGAGGGGAGTTGGAGGGGTCAGGGAGACACCTCCGGCCCAGCCTAGGGGCAGGGCTCAAGGCCAGGTCCCTGCCCTCTTGTGCCCCTGCAGGAAAGACATCAAGAAGGGAGAGAAGAACACCATCGTCACCTCCTACAACAGGAACTTCACGGGCCGCAATGATGCCAACCCAGAGACCCATGCCTTTGTCACTTCCCCCGAGGTAAGCCCCTTCTCTGCCGCACCCACAGTGGTGGCCTCCCCCTTCTCTGGACTGTCTTCACAGAAGAGGGAGGAAGTCCTTAGTAAGCTCCTACTGTGTGCTGGGCACTGGGCTTGACAATGACCATCTCATCTGATCCTTACAACAATTATGCCCCATTTTACAGTTAAGGAAACAGGCAGACAGAGGCTAATAGCCTTGCCCAGGGTCCCACAGTGAGGAAGCATCTGAGGTCTGATTTGAACTCAGATCTTTTTGAGGCCAGGCCCACGCTCTGTGCACGGTGGCACTCCCCAGCTGAGTATCCTGTAAAGATTAGCTGAGTGCGGCAGTAGTTACTGCTGTGTACACAGCCCTGGTGACAAGATACAGGCTCAAGGAGCCTGGCGTCTCTTCTCGGCAGCCCCGGGAGGCAGCGAGGCAGGCACGGTGTAGATCTAGGCACACTGGGCACTCCACAAAGGCTTCTCAGGGGTCCCAGAACCAGACTTAGCCCTGAGGCGTGCAGCCTGTGTGCACATGGCAGCTCACATCTCTTCCTGGTGACCCTAGGGCTGGGCTCAGCTGGCCAAAGGCCCCCAGCCCCACTGGGGCCACAGCTCCTCTGAGGGCAGACCTGAACTTCTGGAATAGAGAATTTGGAAGGTGCCACATTCAAGGCTTCTCCCCATTGCAGATCGTCACTGCCTTGGCCATTGCTGGTACCCTCAAATTCAACCCAGAGACAGACATGCTGACTGGCAAAGACGGCAAAAAGTTCAAGCTTGAGCCTCCTGATGCAGATGAGCTTCCCAGAGGGGTAACATCCCCTTCCCCATGCCTTGTGCCTAGGGGGACCAGCCCAGAGCCCTGGAGCCACAAGGCTGCACCCCTACATGCCCCTGGCCCTGGAGCTACAGACTGCACCCCCAGATACCCTGGGCCCTGGCTCTTGTTGACATAAGTCATGGCCTCTCTCCCACGGCTGACATTTCTCCTCTTTTCCTTTGCTACTGGACAGGACTTTGACCCTGGGCAGGACACCTACCAGTATCCCCCAAAAGATGGCAGTGCCCTCCGTGTGGACGTGAGTCCCACCAGCCAACGCCTGCAGCTCCTGGAACCCTTTGATAAGTGGGATGGTAGAGATCTCGAGGACCTCCAGATCCTCATCAAGGTGGGCACAGGGTGGCAGTGGGCACTATCCACTGAGCTTCTGGGTAGGACAGAGGGTCATTGTCCTGCCCATGCTCTGCCTGCTGTCCTGGCCTCAGCTTCCACATCTCCCTCCAGAAAGCGGCTGCTTTGTTCACTGTCTCTGTCCCAGGTCCTACAGTTAGGAAAGGCCTCTTAGGTCTCTGACAAAGAGGATGTCCCGCTTGGCATGGGCTTGTGCCCAGAGATGGCCAGACTAAGCCCTTGGGCCTGCTGCTGGCCTTGGCCTGCATTTGTCCAGAGTGCTCAGACTCAGCTGCCCCCTAGGACCAGGCCAGTGAGTTTGAGAAGACTTTAGCAGTTTCCCATGTCCACACCCCTCATTTGGGGCAGGGGGTCTTGGCCATTTTTGTCGTTCCCATGCCCCCACATCATGAGGTGACACCCAGGTTTTCTTCCAGCTCCCAACAAGAGGACACTTCTCATCTCCTCCTAGAGGGCCTTGCTTTGTGTCCCGAGCTTAGGTGGACATTGGCCTTTGGCCATATGTCTCAATACCCCTCACTTTCTGTAACCTTGGTACCGCTGGTCACCAGGCCCCTGGTTTAGTTGTGAAACCATCTCAGGTCTCCATCTCTCATGAAGCCCACTTAGTGTGTGCCTGTCCCCTAGTGTACATGGAGCCTCCCTCAGGCTAACATCTGGACAGGCCAGGGCCACTGCCCAGCTGGCTCATGTATAGTAGATGCTTCCTGTCTGCCAGTTCTGCCCACAGGGAGCTCACCTTCCTCCCCAGTCTGGTTACCTTGCAGGCCACAAGGACAGTCCTATGGGCTCTTGCTCTTTGCCCTCCACTGCCCCCAACACCCCCTGTGCTTTCTCCTCCCAAAATGGTTGGTCTCCTTTTTGCCTAATCCTCACCCATCTCCTCCAAAAAGCCTTCTCTAAGCTCCCTCCTGCAATTAAGGCAGTAATAGTGATGTCCTCCCAGGCCCCCCAAGGCTAGTTGTTCCTCCCAGATGTCCTTGGCCTGTTTATTCTTTTTTAGTGGTCTGTGTCTGTATTCTATGCCCTTGTGAGGTGACTCAGAAGCCCCATGAGATTGGGGGCTCTGTCCTGTCTTTGTCCTCTACCTTGAGGCTGGCACAGTCATGGCCACATGGCTGGTGATTGCTGGTCCCCCACCTCCCTGAGTAGCCTTAGAAACCCACCCTCCAGGAACTGGTCTGGGATATTGGGTAACTCTCACCCTCTGCCATCCCTCGTCCTGCCTTTCTCTGGGCCACCCTGAGCCACGTCTGACCTCTGCTCTCCCTGACAACCCCCCCCCCCCCACAAGGTCAAGGGGAAGTGTACTACTGATCACATCTCTGCTGCGGGCCCCTGGCTCAAGTTCCGGGGCCACCTGGACAACATCTCCAACAACCTGCTGATTGGTGCCATCAATATAGAAAATGGGAAAGCCAATTCAGTGAGAAACGCTGTGACCCAGGAGTTTGGGCCAGTCCCGGACACTGCCCGCCATTACAAGGTAGGCCAGGGGGATGGCACAAAGGGCAGGTCTGAGGACCAGCTGTCATAGCTCCTCGGAGCTGAGAACAGGCAGTGGGTGGGGTGGGGGAGATAGCACCCCTTCCAGAGTGGGGAGGGAGCTCACCAAGAAAGGGGTAACAAGAACGCATTTCAGGAGAGATTTAGGAAAGTTGGGCCTGTGGAATGAGAAGCCAGAGTGAGGGCACTGGGAGGTTGGCAGAGACCTGCTCATGCCTCCTCCCTGCCTCAGCTCTCTTTGCCTGCCCTCAGCAGCTAGGTGACCTTGGTCAGCCCTGCAGGCTGGGATGGGGCAGGGAGCCAGGGAAGGGGCCATGAGGAGGGCCCTAGCCGGGAGGAGGCAGAACCTAAGGTGGGAGAGAAGCACTTTCCCTGCCTGTGTGACTGTGGACAAGTCATTTCCCATCAGTTTCCTCCTCTGTCAGCTGAGGACTAGAACTAGATGAAAGTCTAAAGATCAAGAAAGTAGAGGTCCCCGGTGCCTGCCCCACTCCTCATCTGTCTGGAGGCTTGTGAACACCCTGGAGGACCCCAGCTCAGCTTCGGGGGGCGGGGAGAAGAACAGCAAGGTCTTCTGGGTAGCCTTCTCGTTGTGCAGATGAGTAAACTGAGGCAGAAGGAGGGAAGGGATTTTCCAAGGTTCCTAGTGAGCAGCAGAGCCAGGATGCAAGCCCAGGAGCAGTGACCCAGCTGCTCAGTCCAGCACCAAAGCCAGGTGGCTCTTTGGTGCTGGTAGCGCTCCTCTGCTGGGCTGCTCCCTGCCTCCGCCCCCCCACCAAGATAGCAGGGCCCTTTGGGCAGAATAGGGCCTCTGGGTGGAGCCTGGGGACCCCGGTCCCTTAAGACCCCTAAGGCCCCCTGCCTTCACTGTAATCCCCTCACAAACCATACCCATTCCCCTCAAACAGAAAAGTGGCATCAAGTGGGTGGTAGTTGGAGATGAAAACTATGGGGAAGGGTCCAGCCGGGAGCATGCAGCTCTGGAACCCCGGCACCTGGGCTGCCGAGCCATCATCACCAAGAGCTTTGCCAGGATCCACGGTAGGCTGGGAGGCTTGGTGGGTGGCATTCCTCCCCAAGGAATGTCAGGTTGCTGTCAGCCCTACCCCAAAGGGTCTGGGACCACCCCCCACCATGAAGTCAGCCCTTGAGGCCCCAGGCAGTCAGGCCTCTGGGGGAGGGGTGCCACATTCACTGTCCCTGCTGTTCTGGGTCCTTGTGCCTGGACCAGGGTAAACTTCATGTGGGAAAACCCTTTGTTGGGGCAGTGAGTCACCCCTGGTCTTCTCTTCCCTCTGATCCAATGCCCTGACCTGCTTCATAGTCCCTGTTGCCCTGTGGATGTCTGACTGCTCTGGCCCCCGCTCCCTCCTCAGGAGGGAACTGGGGCAAAATCCATCTCCCTGCCCTGAAAGCAGCCAGGAGCCCCAAGTGCCTTCGGGGCCATCTGTGTCCTGGGCTACAATGCTGAGGGGCCCTTCATTCTTTGACCTCTAGAAACTAACTTGAAGAAACAAGGTCTGTTGCCTCTGACATTCGCTGACCCTGAGGACTATAACAAGATCCACCCTGTGGACAAACTGACCATCCAGGGACTGAAGGACTTTGCTCCTGGCAAGGTAACCAGCTACCAGGGCCTGTGAGTCCCCTGCTCTGGTGTCTCCCCTGGAGGGGGTTGTCATATAGGGAAGACCAGAGGGGCTGGCAGGGTCCCCAGAAATCATCCAGCCCACTTTTCAGAGGAGGAGACCAAGGCCCAGAGAAGGCCACTGACTGCGTCATGGTCAGTTTAGGAACAGAGCTGGGATGGGAACCCAGATCTCCTCATCCTTGTCTAGCAGTCTAGGGCATGTGCTTCTGACAGTATTCCTCAGGGCCCACTCATCTCACTTGGACCAGGAGCAGAGGCGAGACCAGGCCAGGGTTCCCTGGTAAACTGGATGGAGTAGCCACCCCCCTGGACAGTGGTGGCTCAGGGTATCAGCTCATCCTGGGGCAGGAGCAGGGAGGTCCATGTGGTCCCTCAGACCAAGGCAGTGAGGCCTGTCTCCTGCTGTGTTCCCTGTAGCCCCTGAAGTGCATCATCAAGCACCCCAACGGGAGCCAGGAAACCATCTTCCTGAATCACACCTTCAACGAGACGCAGATAGAGTGGTTCCAAGCAGGCAGTGCCCTGAACCGGATGAAGGAGCTGCAGCAGTGATGCACTGGGCCCTGCCTCTCCCCCCCTTGCCCCACCCCCTCCCTTGGACTTGGCTGTGACATCATTTACAAAGGAGCACTTCCATCTTCCATGTAGCCCCCTCCCGAGTGAACCTTGGTCCCCAACACTCCCAGGGCCCGGCCTGGAGCAGCGCAAGGGGCTGCCCTGCCCGGCTAACTGCTTTTACTTTGGATCATCTGGCTCCATCGAAGAGGCCTTTCCTCCCTGATCATTTCACCAATGGCTGGAGGTTTTAAAAGAAAGAAAATCTTTTTTTGTTCTTCCAGTTCAGCGACTGCTTCCTTGTCCCAGGTGTGTCTATATGCCCCTTTAGTGACTCTGGGTTGTAGTGGGCCGAAGGACGGAGCAGGGCCAGCTGGGGCCCAGAAATAAAGGCCAGCAGAGCCAAGCACCTGCCCCTACCCATCCTTCCACTCCCTGCCTTCCCTTCGGGCTGATGCTCATGGCTGTGTCTATGCACACGTGCACACACCCAAAGCCTCACACACTCAAAGCCTTCAGGGGAAGATGATGGAGCTGAAAGGAACAGGGCAGATTATCTAAGGCCCACAGACGGGAAGTAGCCTCAGCCCTGGCTGGCTGATCCTCTTCGTCTCGCTGGGGTCTTTCATCCGAGCCCATTTCCCATGGCCACAGCAGTACTCTTGGCACCCACATTCACCCATCCTATTCCAGGGTCAGGCTTATTTGGAAACTCAGCTCTACAGGGTGAGAAAAAGGAAGAGCTCGGGCCTTTGGCAGAAAGGGTGGGCCAAGTTTGTCACATCTCCAGGATGTTCATTTTGAAATGGCTGCTAGGCAGTTAGGGATGTGGGACTGGATCCCAGGGGAGGTCATGCAGGTCTTCTCCCCTTTTACTGACTGACTCACTGAGGACACCCAGTCGGGGACCGCTAGGGTTTGAACCCTGGCCTGAGTTCGGACTGGCTCAGCAGTTAAGTTTGAGGTGTTTCTCAGCCCTCTGGCCTCCATCTAGCCTGCCTCACCTGGTCTGTTAGAGGGCAAGCTGCCAGAGTCACTGGGTGGCCCACACCTCTCACTGTGACTACGCAAGGCCCAGCCCCAAGTCCAAGCTGGCCTGCCCTCCTAGCTGTCTCTTCATTCACATTCAGGGTGAGGGGGGGGATGGAGGATGGAGGACAGGTAGGGTCCTCTTTACCTTCATACCAGTTCTGCTCCAAAACCAGGGAAAGAGCCTCAGCATCCAGTGCTACCAAGGAAAACACGGGCCTTTTTACCAGCAACAGCCATTTTATTGTGGGGAAGGCACGATCAACCTGCTCCCCCCCATTAGGTGTAAGCTTGTGGAGCCTGTGGGATGCCCCTGGTTAGCTCTCACCCAGCAGGCTCCAAGGACAGTCCCAGTCAGGCAACCCCCAGGGGGGACATACAGCTGGGGAAAATTCAGGGTGCAGCTATAGAAACGAAAGCAGGGGTCATCCTTCCCTTGGAGGCTGTGGGCTGAAATCCTTGCTGCCATGTGTTTGTGAATAAGACTCTGGCTTGGTGACTGACTAGCCAGAATGCCTTGGCCTCACTTGGGGCCCTCTAGCTGCCAGAGCCCATCTAGGCAGGTAGCCCAGAGGAAGGTGGCAGCCACTAGGACAGGCCACTCAGCTTCACTGATGGCAACTGGACGGAGGCAGGACTGGGTGATTTCAAGCTTGGAGAGAGGGCAAGTGACACAAGGAACTGAGGCCCAGAGGCAGGAAGGGGCATTCCCAAGATCGCAGGGAGGACACTCTGTAAAGCCACCAGCAGTTCTGTGGCTCTCCCCTGCTCTTGGCCCTTGGGCACATGGTTTGGGTGGGGGGAGCTGCCCCCCCACTGGCACAGGGCTGGGGAGCGGAGGATGGGGCATCTTCTCAGTCCCCACTTGTAATACCTCGGCTCTGACGAGAGGAAGCCAGCATGCAGCAGGGGGTAAAGGGCTCCTGGGGAAGCCATGGTTAGCAGCCCAGTTCTTCTAGTACTCCCACACTTGTGCCTTAGCCTCTTGGGCCTAGGCTGCCAGCACACAAAGTGTCCTCTGACTGTCACTAACTGCTAGTCCACCAAGACAAAAGCCCCAAGCCCGGTTCACTGATGGATCCCTGCAAGGGAAGAAAACAGCCACATTCAGCCTAGACTTTGGTGTCTGCTCTGACCTGGTCTAAGGAAGGGGCCCTTTTCTCAAAGCTCCAACTAGCAAACCAGCCCTCCTGCCAAATGGGCACTGGAGGAGTCCAACTCAGCTATCTTCGGTCAGGAGGGGCTGGTTTCACACCAGTGCCCAGTGAAAGTGGCCCAGGACAGACATGAATCCTCACTGACCCTACGAGACCCTGGATGGCCTGTGGGCCTTGATGGGCCTTACCAGGTAGGAGGAAGGAAGTCACAAACCACCAGGGCTCCTAAAGCTTCTAATTAGCTCCCATTCCATGCCCTCCTAATGTGCTCTCCAGTCCTCCTTCCTCCCAAGCCTGAGATCGGGGGTAGATGCTGCCTGGATTCCAGCTTCCTCTGCCTTGTGCTTGTCCCTCTCCAGCTACTTCCATCACCCTTCCCCCATGCCCCATCAAGCCAGGGACCCATTCAAGGTCAAAGACGCCCATTATTCTCTGGGATACCTAGGCCCCCAGGAGTACATGACCAGAATCTCATTATAGGGCCCTTTCAAAGCAGGTACTTTTCTCACATGTGAATGAACTTGGCTCCCCCATGCTGGGGAAGAAGACGAGGCAACATCATTCTTGCTTGATCTAACTGACTCAGCCTTCCCATTAGTGTATGGTGAATGACAGCCAGCTCCTTTCTCCAGGGAGGAGGGGTCTCCTGGCCGCCTTTGGGCTGGCATGCAGCCAGTCACTCTCACTCCTGCTCCCCTCTGCATTTCCTGAGGGCCCCCTCTCCTGGACCACCGGCTTACAAGCTGCTCCCCTAGCCCCTGCCTATCTGACCCCTGGGGCCTGGCAGCCCATGCCCTTACCACGAGTGTGTAAGGGGCTTCTTTTTTGGGGGCCTCTTCACTGGATATGGAAGCCTCAGAACTGGGCCCTGTTGGGGATGTGTCAACAAAGCTCTCGTCTACCACCCGGAAGCGAATCTCCTCCCCAGTGTCCATGTACAGGTCGTGGGCTCCTTCTTCCGTCTCATACTCCCAAACCCAGACCTGCTCAGCCTCATCACTTATCAGGTTCAAGGGTTAAGGAGCTCAACCAGCAGGAAGTAGGTCTACAAATTCTATGGGATCCGACCTTAGCCCCAAGCCCCTTCTCTTACCAAGGCATGAGTGTAAAGCTAGTACTCAGGCTGAAGGATGGGGCCTGCAGCCTTTCAGGAGACCAGACCAAACAGGCCAGGGCATGGATTGAGGGTCAAAGTCCAACCCCCAAATATAAAAGCAAGACCTTAGAAGTCAGTGAATGTTGGAGCTGAAGGAAAGCTTGGAAGACACCTCCATCCAAACCCTTCATTTACTAGAAGTACCCGAATCCCCCCTAAGTCATCAGTGTCCTTCAGATAAGTGCTTCAACCCAGCCGGCACCACAAGGGGAGGGGGCCCAGCTCTCAGTCCGGGGCTTGATGGGTTCCAGCCATAAGCTCCTGGAACACACTGAAAACAGGGGCCCCCCTGCTCAGAAAGGCTATTCCACCACACCAGAGCTGCTTTTCATGTGGCCCCCAAGCCAACTAGGAGCAAGAAGGCCCACCCAGAAAAGGCAAAAGGTGCAAATGAGCTCCCCCTCCCAGCCCTGGGGGCCCCCACAATCCCTGTGACCTTGTTGCCCCCTGGTGGCAGCCCCAGCACCCGCCAGAGAGGCTACTGACAGCAGGAAGGATACAACTTGGCAGGCTGCTGCAAGGATTCAGGGGGGATGAGGATGTCGTCAAAGAACCCAAGAGAGACTGAAAGGAATTTAACTTATGTAATGTGTAAGGAAAGGCCAGCAGAGACCCCAGGCCCCTGCAAGCAAAGTTTGGGGCCCATCAAAGTCTCCCTGGGCCCCCAGATAGCGGTCTCACTGGCCTGGCCTGGGCCTGACACTCTGGATTAGACATCCCCCTTCCCCAAACCTGCCTTTCCCTCCTCTGCCACCACTGGATTGGGACCACAGACCTGGGTCTGTGAGCTTCCTCCTGCCCCCCATACTAAGAAACAAACCTTTTCCCCACTGGGTAGGAATGTTCCCCAACTGACCTTGCCCAGCAGAGCCCACTGGCCCCCAGCTCTGGCACAAACCTCACCCGTCTACCTGAAGGCTGTCTCGAGGTCACTCTATGGAAGGACTCCCCTAGACCAGCCCCGGGCCGGCTACCCCGACACACAGACAAGACTTGAGCTCTTACATCTGATTCGCAGTTTTTCAGGATCAGTCCATGGCAACAGTGACAGCAGCAATCACTGGCGTGGCCCAACCATGACCTCCCAACCTGAGCTCTCTCCACAAGACAAGTCTTCCACATGGCCCAAGGGGCCACTTACCATGAACCCCATCTGGGCTGCAGCCTTTGATCACACCAATCAGGATCTCATCCAAGAAAGGGTGGAACACCACATAGCGGAAATGGACTGCAGAGAAACAAAGGCAGTCTTGCCCTAGGCTCTAAAGGATTCTGGCCATCCCTCCTTCCATTTGTCCACCTGTTTCCCCTCCTTCCATTTGTCCCTCCTTCCATCCATCTGTCCATCTGCCTCTCCCTCCTTCCATCTGTCCATTTGTTGATCCATCTCTGGCCAATATCACAAAGGACAAACTACTGCACCAGAGCAGGGCCCCTGGCTGAGGCTTCCAGCCTCCAGCCCAGCTCCCACAGGAAGAGAATCCCTGACCACATTAGAGGCAGACTCCATACTAAGAATCATGACATCTCAGAATTTCTGAGCCAGAAGAGAGCTCAGATGGCATCTACTGGAGAGTGCCACAGGAGTCCTATCTAGAAGTGCTCCGCCCATTGGCCATTCAGCCTTGGCCTGGAGCCCTCTGAGGATGGGGACTCCTAGGCCGGCCTGTCTCACTTCTGGACTGCTCTGGTCCTTCCTTCAGACACCATCATTGAAGTGAAGACAGTGAATCTGTCCAGTCTGGTTCACTTTCCATAATCTGCCAAGAGCCATAGGCCATCTATCTGCCTGGCCCTCAGGATGACCATGCCACCCAGTTGCAGCAAGGCCACACTTCTGCTCCCCTGTTCAGGGTGTCTGGGGCCCCCACGGAACCTGGATGCTTGCAGAAGCCATAAGAGTCATCACGGGGAAGAAGGATTAGTTTTATCCTCCTTGGTGCCAACTTAAAGACATCCCTACTCAACAGAGATGGTTCCAAGTGGGACAGGTGGCCTGGTAGATAGTAAGCTCCCTGTCACTCAAGGTGCCCAAACAAGGGCCAAGAGGTCACATGCGAGATAAACAGCCAATGAAGCCCCTCAAATCTTAGAGGAGGGACATCCAGTGATCCACAGGCTCTCTGCCCTGCTCAGCCAGTTGGGGAAGCTATGACAACTTCCCAGAATAACATTTAAATGCATGGAATAAGGTATGAAGGGCAACAAAGAAGACCAATGATATGAAAATACAACTGCCAAATACTGGAAAAGCTAGTTCATGGAACCCTGATCAAGAACCCCCAATCTCAGCTAATCTCCTCCAGCAGGTACCAGGCAACCTCAAAGGTCCCCTCCCAAGCTGCCTAAAGCTTTGGTGGAACATAGGTCACTCAGATAGGGCCACCGTCTCCACTGGGATCCTCTGCACCAAAGTCAAGTCTGTCCTTCCTCGAAGGCCCATCTTCTTTAGAATCTGGAAAGGGCAAAATCAGCTCAAGAAGAATTTAGATAAAAAAAAAAACCCTTCCTTTAGACTGACTGGCCTAAGGCACACCTCTGACCTGGAAAGGGAGGCTCAAGAAAGTCTTCCATTGACATGGGGGGTGGGGTGGAGGAAAGGACCCCCTAGGTCTCTTTGTCCTAGGGAGCCAGTACCCCTCACGCTTCCCTTCAAACAGCGGCTCCCAGAACCCGAGACCCAGAGTGTTAAGTCTGCACTGGACTATCAATATGAACTGATGTGGACAGAAGGGAGCAGGAGCAGAAGACAGTGGGTCCAGTGACTCCAGCCACATGAAGGGAAAGGCCACAAACAGGACCAAGCATAGCCCCAAAAAGGAAAGGAGAAAATGCACCTCTCTCCCTTCTTGGCAGAGGTGGTGGACTATGGGTACAGAACCTGCATACGCTGTCAGACAAAGTTAACATGAAGGTGAGTTTTGCTGAACTGCCTTTTTTCTCTTCATCTGAATTCTTTGTTACAAGCAATGGCTCTCTAGACAGAGAAGAGAGGAAACATATTCAGAAATGAAGGTGAGCTGAAAAAAACCTATGAATAAAAATGTTTTTAAAAAGATATGCTCCACACTCTCACTTCAGCAGTGGGGGCTGGCAGACAAAGGGAGATTTCTGCAGGGCAGCTCAGAGGCAGTGGATGTGGAGGCAGGCAGGGCCGCCACGGCCCCTGAGCTGGAGGAGGGGGTGTGTGTGGGGAGACCCTCATCAGTAAGCAGGAAGTGCTTTCCACTGCCATAGTGGGAAGGCCTATGTTGCTGGGCAGAGGGCATTCACCTCCCAGGGAGCTAAGTTGATGCAAGGCATGGGAAAGAAGGGACGTGGAGATCATTCACTAACAAAACGGAAAAATCCCCCAGCCTCCCACATCCTGGGAATCTGGAGGGCAGGGAAAACCAAGGCATTCAACGCCTGCCCTTTGATGTGGTGACTGCCAGGCCAGCTTCTGACACCTGGCCTCTGGCTGTGGCAAAAGGGAAGGTAGATCTCAAAGCACAGGACTGGGGGGGCGGGGGGGGGCGGTGGACTCCAAACCACAGGTCCAGGAATCCCCCACAAGAAGAAGGTACCCTAAAAATAAGAGTTAGCAGGAAGCATGTGGCCCAAGTCCTTCCTTTCACCAAGGGTGCTGAAGCCCCAGAGGCAGCTGGCCCACTCATACCCAGCTCTGCCCACAGCTACAGTGGGGCTGGAGCACGTCCCTGCCCTTCTTCGTGCCTCAGTTTTCTCAGCTGTAAAATGACAAGGCTAGACTAATTGCCTTCTGCTACTTTCTTGCTCAGACTCAAGGGCTAAATCAGTGTTGGAAGGGCTGGGTGTGGGGGAATGGGGCACCCTAACAATGCTGTGGCCAGCATCTGGCTCGTGGTCCCCTAAGGATAACCTCACCCTGTCAAGGAGCCTCCCACTGCCTAAACCAGGCCCAGGCCCACACGCTGGCAAGAGCAGGTGGTTGAGCCCTCAGGCTCAGACCCCAGGCTAGCAAAGAGCAGAAGTTCCTTGGACATGGGTGTTTTGAAAATGCAAACGCTTTCCCCAGCCTGAGTCCCTTCTTCTCTGGCCCATCTTAGGGAGGTCACCCCAGCCAGTGTGGCAGGGAAACCTAGTGCCCCAGACCAGGAAGGAGACCACTCCTGGGGTTTGGGGGGAGCAAAGGAGAGAGAGCAGCCCCAGGCAAGAGAAAGAAACTGGCCCTTTAAGGTTCTGAGAAGTCCCTGCCTTAGTTCTAGCCAGGACTACGACCCAGTGAGGGCCATTGCTGGGGAAGGGCTTGGAGCCCTGGAGAAGAGGGGAAGAAAACTGGCCCCCCTTTACTTGGAGATATGAGTCGATGGGTGTGGAGCACTGCATATGCTGCCGCTCAGGGCCACTGTATCTTGGTTGTGGGGTGTGTGTGGGCTGGGGGCGGGGTGGCTCATGCCCAGAAATTCCCATGCTGTAAAAACCAAAGACACAGATAAAATACTAATTTTTAAAAGCAAAGTGGTGGGGGAAGGGGCACAATGGGGAAGGGGGTGTGATGGGGGAGGGGGCACAGCAGGGTCCCCTGGTCCCAGGCCTGGTCAGAGCACACTTGCAACCTGGGATCTGCTTCTGACCATCACCCTGCCCAGCTGGGGCATGGCCAGAGGAAGGTGACCAGAAGACTCTGCCAAGAGAAGGTCGAGCTCTGGGACAAGATGTGGGGGGACCCATGAGCCTGGACCAGAGCTGGAAAAGAGCTTAGAGATGCCCAAGTCCAACTCCCCTCCCCCTTTTACAAAGGAGGAAACTGAGGCTGGGTGGGGGAGCTGTGTAAAGGGACCCAGCTCTGCAGTGGCAGAGCCAGGCCTCGGACCTAGGCCTTCCCACGATGCCTCCATGAGCTGCCTCCAACGGGCCATCCTTTGGACATGGCTCCATAAACAACACCGAGTGCCCGGGGTGGGGGTCACAGGAGGGCAGCTGGGGGCTCCCAGCCCAGGGCAAAGGCTCAGTGGGTGGACCCCATGCCTTTGAGATCCCTCCCAACTCTCAGCTCAGTGTAAAGAGGGGACTGTGGATGCCCACCTTTGGTATGGGATGCGCCATCCCCTGGGAACACATAGGCATCCTCTAACTTGGTGATGTCATACAGGCAGATGCAAAGCCCAACGTTGTACACGACCTGTGGAGACACACTGACTCAGCCACAGGTGCTGGGTGTCCGGGGGTCCTTGGCCCTTCTCACCCGCGGGGGCCAGCTTTGCTGGGACTGACGACATGCTCACCCAGGAAGACCCCCACAGGCGGCTTGGGCAAGGTGGGGACTGGAATAGAAGGGCACATGAGGCCGCCCTGGTGCCCTGCCAGGGCTGCATGGGGGCCAGTGATCTGAGGCCATGAAAGCAACAGTCAGGGCTCCTCTGCGCCTCAGGTTCTACATATGAAAAACGAGCGCCTCCTGGGCACCATCCAGCGACCCCACTCATATCTTAAATGGGAGTGAGAACTCCATTTTACCCCCAATCCACAAGAACTGACAAGCACCTACTATATGCCGGGCTTCAGGCTCAGCCCGGGCACACAGACAAGGATGGACTCTCGTCCCTGTTTCTGCCCTTGCCTCCTGCCTCTCCTGTGCCACGGCTCCCACTGGGGAGGCCACCAGAGGGATGCACACACGTCAGGCCTGACTCTCCAGCTCCACAATCTGCCTCTGAGATCCGGCAGCAAGCCCTCACCTGGCGCCTGCAGGCCCAGCTCCCTCACACTGCCCTCCCTGACAGACACCCCCACTTCCTCTGAGACCCGGCCCTTCATGGCCCTCTGGGGAGGCCTTCCACTTACACTGAGGACAGCTTGGGGCCCTGCTCCCCTGCCTGTGCTCTCCTCCGTTCGATGAGGCTGGGGACGCAGGCCTCTGTGCCTGGCACGCGCCGGGCCCAGTGCACAGTAGGTGCTTGCTGACTACAGCGGTTCTCCAAACACAAAACAGGGCCCCCACATGCCAGGATGACTGAGAGGCGGAGGGAAGTAAGGCCAGTGCCCACCGATGGTGCCCGGGACCAGAGGCCCACCTTGTTGGCCAGCTTCTTGTTGAGCTCCTCCGTGATGGAATCATTGAGCTTCCTCTCAAACTGCCACGGCGGAATTCGCACTGTGTCCACCATCTCCACCAGGACAAACATCCTGGACCCAGAGCCAGGCCCTGGAAGAGAGAGGTCCCTGGGGTGGGGGGCAGCAGACCCTCAATCCTCCGGGCCTCGAAGCTGGAAGGGACCTGACTCATTTCACACATGAGGAAATCGAGACCTGGCGGGGAGGGATGTGCCCAAAAGGCAGAGGGGCGCTGGATTGGGGGGGGGGCAGAGGGAGGAAAACCCCAGGAAGCCAAGAGACCTTGGGAGTCACCTAGATCCACCTCCTCCTTTAACAAATGGGGAAACTGAGGCCCAGAGGAGGAGGGTCACCTGCCCAAGGCCACACAGCAAATCAGTAACAGACCACAGAGTCAGAGATGGGGGAGGGGGAGAAGGGGGAATCTAGTCCAATCTCCTTTTACAGATGGGGAAACTGAGCTCTGGAAGCGGACAGGACTGGCCCAAGCTCACGGGACATGCCTAACAGGGAGTCACAGAGAGCACGCTAGATCTGGGGCTGGGAGGGGCCCGATCCTCTCTCTTTACAGAGGGGGAAATAGAGGCACAGGGCAGGTGGGTGGTTCGAGGTTCCGGGATGCCTCACGCGCGAGCGGGTCTCTAACAACAGGGACCCTGGGCCTCGGTCTCCCGCACCCGCACGGCGGGCAGGGTCCCCGTGACCACAGAGGACACGCACCAGTCGCCCACACGCACCAGTCGCCCACACGCACAGGTCAGTATCCACCGCAACTGCCGCCGCCGCCACGCGCCATTTCCAGGAAACAGGATCACTTCCGCATACTGAACCAATCAGAGTAGGCTCAGCCTCACAATCCCGCCCCTCAACTTCCGCCGCCTACTCGCGGAGCTCGGGAGAGAAAGGGAGTATGTCCAGACTCCTCCCCTTTTCCTCAGAAGCCCCTACCCCCAGCCGGGCTCCGGTCAGTCCTCGCAAACCACGCTTCCAGCTACCGCGGTTCCTCGAGCCCCGCCCACCGCCCTCAGGTTCCTCCCCTTTCCTCCCATCTTCCCCCCGCCCCCTCCACTCCATCCCTCGGCATCTCGTAAGCGCGCCCTAGGGGGCCAAGCCGTGTGTAAGTGCTGGGGGCGGACCTTCCAGCCTGAAACTGATGGGGACGTCTGCGTGAAGCCAGAACTTGGCTAAAGAGACTTTAGAAGATCTCCTATTTTAGGAAGGTGGAACAACGTGAAAACAATCGATCCTTTGCCTTTTTGGGGTCAGGTTAAATAGAGCGTGCCCTGTACCCAGCAGAGGCCAGAAGGTCCTCCCCAAGCACCACCGTGCTCCCGCCCCAGCCTACTGGCCGGGGGCTTTGAACCCAGGATGCCAACCCCTGGGAGCTGGGAGCGTTGCTAGGCACCCGAAGCCTGTAGTGCATGCACGAGGTGCAGAGTTTGGGGCCAGCCCAGCAGCCACAATGGAGTGGGCTCTCAGGGCAAAGGAGGGGAGGTCCACCCAAACCTGTGGCTGTATCTTGCTTGGTAGGATAGGATTCTTTCCATGTGCATCCCTTGGCTGGGCCAGGAGGCTCAGGCTTCATCCCTGCCTCTGCCTGCACCTGCCCTGGGCATCCTGGTGTAGAGAAGAGCCCGGACTTTGGACCCAGAGAATTCATGACTCCAAATCCCATGTTTTTACCTGAGGGATCTTGTCCTGAATCACCCTGGGTCCCAGTTTCCCCATGTGTAAAAAGGGCGTTGAGTCAAATGACCACCAGCCCTGAGCCCTGGCATCCTCCTCCTGTCCTTCCTGCCCCCCACTTCCCTCACCATATACTCACAGCTTGATGAAGGAATCCAGCCCAGTGAGTTTGGCCTTACCTCAAAGATGACTCAGGTTATTTGAATTAGCACTGGGGTATTTGTTTAGCATTATCCTAGAAAGGCACTTGGAGGGGAGGGGATTAGGTAGAATAAGGAAGGGAAAACATGGGCTCCTTCCTTTCTAGTTGGGGAGCCAAGGTCAGTACACACAGAAACAACAGGGGACGTAGAAATCAGAGTGTCATGAAATGCCCAATTATCTGGTTCTGAGAGTAAGTGCCATAGAAGTCCAGAGGGTAGCAGAAAGCTTCGAGGAGGACCTCAGCTGGACCATGAAGGACAAGGAGGGTTGGGAGAGGGAGAGGATGCCCTGGGAGGTTGGGTAGCATTATGGCCGTCGCAAGAGTCTCAAACTCAAATCAGATTGCCTGTGCCGCTTGGTGAAGCTTCATGTGCTATAGAAGTGCTATTATAATTTTTAAATCGTTATTATTAGTAATGAGAGTCTGGCCAGAAGATGTCTGAGCATGATTAGGGCTTCCCAATGCCCTGAGCTCAACGCAGCCAGCCTCTGTTTTCGGGGTGACGATTCCTGTCCTGCTGTGTTGTCACCCATTATATCCTCTTGCCCTTTGCTTGGCTAGATCCCTTCTTCCTGAACTCCAGGGCCACATTCTGCACCAGGCCTGACTTGTACCTGTCCAGGGGCTCAAGTTCCCAAGGTGGGAACAAGAGGAGAGACTTTTTAATAAACAAAGAAGTGTATGTAGTGATAGCCTGGAAAGGATATTCAGCAAGGACATAGTGTGAGTTCAGCAGGGCACAGCTCCTCCGCCCCCAAGTTTTCCATAGAGTCATGACTTGCCTAGTCAGCTGGGAGGGACAACTCTCAGAAGCCCCAACTCTTTGTGTGCTGAGACTTTTCAGATGGTGGGATCCCAAAGTCAGGGCAGTTCTAAGCTATGAAAGCTTACCTGAGTAGAGCTCCATCAATTGTTCTAGTCTGGGCACCATGGCTAAGGCCAATTAAGTCCTGAGCATGCTTACCTTGCTTTGGGGTGGAAAGAATGGAATAAATATTTATACAACACCTAATGTGTGCCAGACATTGGCGCAATCTTAAAATTACAATGTTAACTCATTTGATCCTCATAACAACCCTATGAAGCAGGTGTTGTTATTATCCCCATTTTAAAGTTGAGGAAACTGAGGCAGAGGTTCTGACCTAGCCTTTGTGAAGCAAATGTTATTCACACCCCAGTGGATGCAAATTTGTCTGAATGAAAACAAAAAATCAGCAGCTTTTGCCCCACAGAGCAATGGCAAGAGCTGGGGTCTAGGAAAGAGAAGATGGAGATTTTAGTCTCTG
>CM053581.1:417603407-417652676 GCA_028627135.1 Pseudochirops cupreus
AAGGGTAGAAAGAAAACCTGCTAGAAAAAGCCTGCAAAGAGCAGGGGGTAGACATGCAGTTTTTAAAGACACAAAACTGTCAGTCATAGGTTCATTAGACTAACTAGGTGTACAAAGGTGGAGTTAGGGAGGGACCTGGGAGAAGCCAGGGAATGACTAATACTTAAAGGAACACGCACCCTTCACATCAACTGCGCATGTGTTTTGCCCATAATTCACTGGGAGAAACTCCAGGGGGCTAGGAGCGGGAGGTGTGGTTTTTGCCTTGAAACGTCATAAAGTCAACCAATGGTCAAATTTGAGGTCAAATTTAAATGAGAAGTACCCATCCAGTCTGCAAATGGATGAGTCTTGTTTACTAAAACAAAAGGAGGTAATGCTTTTAAAGGATTCTTGTTATCATAGCTATAGAGTTAATGGTTTCAGAGGAAATACCTTTAGGCTGGGGGCAGGGAAGGGACAGAGTTAATGCTTTGTGGCTGGGAAGAAATGTGGCTTTTACAACTTAACACAAGACTGAAATTACAACAATGTTTCAAAATTATAAAATCACCCCAAAAAATATTACAAAGGCCACTCAGCACCACCTCACTCCCACTCAGCTTGTGATCTCAGAGAGGTACAGTAGCCTCTCTCTGGGCCTCAGTTTGTCCATCTGTACAATGAGGGAGTAGGCTGCTATGACCTGCAAAGTTCCTTCCAGCTCTGATGACTTCCATGAATCCGTGACCTGGACTTAGGAGAGAGCTTGGCTTTTCAGCTATTGCTGAAAATTTCTGTTCCTGTTCCTGTGAGATGAAACTTTAGCTCAGTGTTTAGTGTCTAGCATAGTGATGGGAAGACCTGCCCTAGAGACAAGGTCTTCTCTGCTCATTTCTAGGCCTTTAAACTGAAAGGGTTTTCTGCCATCAGCTGCAGCTCCTGAGAACCTGGCAAAGAAGGTGACAAATAGCTATTGATTGGTCCCATTTAGGGCAAGATTTCTTTCTTGGCCTTGAAGAGTGGACTTCAGGACCACTCTCCCTTGCTCCCCAAGGAGGGAGAGAAGGGACCCTAGAATCTGGCTAGAAGTAAATAGAGTGTCCAGGAGAGGTCAGAGAGGATGGAAAACTGGACATGGTGTGTGAACCACAAGGAATGCAGCAGGTGAGGGATGAGAGACAGGTCAGGCTGGATATTCTCACTCAAGAGGCATCTCCATGGACCCTGGAGGCCAGGCCAGCATCCCTCAGGAAGCAGCCCAGTAGTGAGGTCTGAATCTGCTCACAGAAAACCTAGGCTCAGCTGCCCTGGAAGGGGAATCTGGGCTCTGGCCCCAGGTCAGCTTCTCCCTCTCTGGGGGACCCTAAACAGATCAAATCACAGCTCCAGGCCTCACTTGTCTCATTTCAAAAACAAGGGACTGGGCTTCTTACCCTGGGCCTGGGAACTTGGTTTTTTGTTCATTTTCAAATATCCATGTCCAAATTCATTGGTTTTCTTTTAAATCCTAGTATTTTATTTGGTATGTTTCAAACCAGGATTCCAATGAGGGATCCCTAAGTCTCACCAGACGTTTCCAGGAGTTCCCTGACACAGAAAAGTAAACCTCCACCCAGACCTGGCTAAGGTCCCTTCCAGCTCTATCTGGAGCCCACACTGTATCTGCTAAACTCTTCCTCCATACCCCACTCCTCAGATGAGAGACAGAGCCAGAAAAGCTGCACTAGGTCTTCCTCTCCAAGCTTAGATACAAAGAAATGCCTACTGAGCCAGAATGTTGGCATTTAACCAGTTAGAGACAAATTGGGACCCTGGTGGGAGGAGCCTGGGCAGTGACCACCTGGGTCTGACAGCTTGGGGTTAGGGAGACTGAGTCAGACCTGTGATTTCATTCAAATGGGGAAAGTCCCTCTGTGGAGGGGATCAGTACCCACTGTGCAATGTAGGAACTTAAAAAACTGCTTCTGCCCTCAAGTGAGGTGGCACATAGAAGGCACTTTACAAACCTTGAGCCAGCTGCCTGAATGCCAGCTCATCATTATTATAGCAAAGTGGTGTAGAGCCAGCTCCTGCCTCACCGGGGTCAGATAGACTGCATTAACATTGTCGTTAAAAAGTCAAGCTCATGCACACAGAATTTGGGGGGGTCCCAATTTGGCAGATGAACAAAGGAGATGGTGAGGCCTTCTGCCCACATAGGACACAAGGGCTCTAAACCCAAAAGGAGTGACTCAAGAGCGTGCCTGGACTTTTCCCAGGCTTCCCAGCTTTCTGTAGGACTGGCAACCCCCAACCCATGTTACTGAGTCTCTGCTTTTCTTTGAGATCCCCTACCGTCAAGCCCCCTGCTTTACAGGCAGAGCATCTTGTTACTCAGACTGCCTGATGCGTGGGTGCTGGCTGCTAGCTGATTTCCTGAATGAACAAATGAGCTTCTTTCTTCTGTACTCAGCATCAGAATACTTCAACTCACTCAGCAACCCTCATTCATGGCTCTGAGACTTAGGAGCTCCATCACCTTTGCTGTGGCCCTCAAAGAAATCTCTGCATTGAGGGGTGCAGAGGGAGCCTGGACGTGGAGAGGGGGGCTGCTGTCACCCTCTCTGGTGTGTTATCTGGAGTGGAGCAGTGGGAAGGCCCTTGGGTCCAGGCTCTCTATAAATCCTGAGCATGCGATCCTACAGGAGTCCAGAATGGCTTCCTGGCCTCTGCCCTGGTCAAGCACACAGGGAGGACTGCTCTCTATTCTGGATACCACTTGGGAAGGACATGGCAAAGTGGAGAGCATCCAGAGACGAGTGCCCAGGGGTGAAGGAGCTCAAACCGTGCCCATGAGAAGCATTTGGAAGAACTGAGGGTGTTCAGCTGGTAAGAGAGAAGACTGTAGGGAGAGGTGTACACTGGCTTCAAGGCAGGAAAGGGCTGACCTATGGAAAAGGATTAGTCAATCAATAAGCATTTATTATGTACCAAACACTGTGCCGTGCCCTGCCTAGACAAAGAAAGGAAAAGATAGTGCCTGCCCTCAAGGAGCTCACAATCAAATAGGGGACACAACATGCAAACCACTATGTACAAACCAGTTGTATATAAAACAAATACAAAGGAACCAGCCCAGGGAATGTTCTAGAATGAAGAGGCTTGGGAAAGGCTTCTTGCAGAAGGCGGAATTTCAGCAGGGCCTCTCCCCAGGAGCCAGGGAGGCCAGGAGGGGAATGGCCAAGGGAAAAGCTCCAAGCCAAGAGATGGAGGGTCTTAGACCAATTTTTCAAGTAGCAACCAATCAGTAAGCATTTATTAAGCTCCCACTGTAGACATCATGCTAAGCACTGGAGATACAAACAAAAAATGAGCTAGTCTCTGTGCTCAAAGAGCTCACATCCTACTAGAAGAATACAGGATATTATAAATATTCGACCAAAATCAATTAAAAGAGTGATCTCCAGAGGGGGTGTGAACAATTTGGGGGAGATCAGGAAAGGAGACAGCCCTGGAAGAAGGTTCTGGGGCTTCTAAGAAGTAGAGGTGAGGAGGGGGAGTGTGTCAAGCACGGGGATGGACAGACAGACCAGAGAGGCAGAGAGGCAGGAGATGGGATATTGGAAGGAGGGAAGAAGATGGGGGCCAGTTGGGCCCTAGTGGAGAGTGTAGGAGGGAGAGAAACTTGGGAGCTGCCCACAAAGGGGACTGAGGTCAGGAATTCATATCTGATCCTGAAGGACAATTGGGAGACCAGGGAGCTTTTAGAACAGAGGTATGACTTAGTTAGACCTATGCTTAGGGAGAGCAATCTAACAGTTCTATGGAGGATGGATTGGAGAGCAAGTGGGGTGTTACTGCAAGAGTCCAGTTGAGGGGTGATAGGCGCCTGGATGAGGCAGGAAGCCAATGTCAGTAGAGAGAAAGGGACAGAGAGATGCTGTGGAGGGACTTGGCATGAATGTAGAGGATGGCTTTGATTATAAAACTGGGTGCCTGGGAGAATGGGGACACCCTGGACAGCAGTGAGGAAGTTCATTACACAGAGGGGTGGGTGTAAGGTTGAAGGGACACATTTCAGCTCAATGCGAAGGGAAACTCCCTAAAATTAAGGTTTGCCCCCAAATGGCCAGGGCTACTTTGGGAACCAGGCAGGTCCTTGTAAGTGGAGGCTGCTGGGTCCCTTATCAGGAATGTCAAAGAAGAGATTCCTATTTGGGGACAAGTTGGCCCAGATGTCCTCAGAAGCATTTTCCATCTCAGAGCATCTTTGATTCTCAGATCTGATGCCCTAGATAAGTAAATATAGGGTATTGTACAAAATAAACACAATGTAATTTCAGAGTTGAAGGCACCAACCATTAGGAGAGGCCTCTTGAAGGACTTAACTTTAGCTGGTCCCTGAAGGAAGCTCTTGGGGTCTCCTTAGACCCAGTGGTCCACACCCGTGATACTGTTTCAGAGCGTATGACAAGCAGGCAGCCAGGTCTGATCAGGGTCAGGTCTGGCCATTCTGGTACCAGCGCTCCCCAAGCCCGGACTTCTCCCTCCCCCACTGCAGCTAATTAGCACAGAGGTGGCGAGTGCTTTTTAGCGTCTTCCTTCATTTGACCTGCCTGGTAAATTATCCACGACTCATGCAATAAAGGCCTCTTTCCAAAAAAAAGACATCTCAGAGTTCAGAAGATACTCCTTCTATGTGTCACTGGTGGCCCTGTCACTCTGCTACAGGGGCCTGAGGGTGCCCCAGAGGCTTCTGGGGCGGCTCCTTCCCAGGCTCTGTCAACAACCTGGGCTGGAGAAGGACAAGAAAGGCCCTGATGTCTCTTTAAGCCGGAGTCCAAGTTCCCATCCTAATCCCTCCCACCTGCTCTCTACTCGGCCCCCTGACGTCAGGAGGAAGGAGTGGATGTGTGTGAGTATGAGTTCACGTTCTGGGGTGCTGCATGCTCGCTCTCTCTCTCTCTCTCTCTCTCTCTCTCTCTCTCTCTCACACACACACACACACACACTCTCTCTCTCTCTCTCTCACACACACACACTCTCTCTCTCTCTCACACACACACACACACACACACACACACACACACACCACTCACCCCAAATAGCTTAAGTCCATCTTTTGCCTGCTAGCTCTCAGAAACGGGGGTACAAAAGGAGAAGAAGGGGGAGCTTCCCGAGGTAGCCTGACCCCACAGCCCAAGGTAAGCCAGTGGCCAGGGGATAGATGACCATTTGTCACTGATGGGGAGGTGGGGGGGCAGGGAGGCTGGATCTTTCGTGGGAGATGGGAAGGAATGTCTGTGGGGCTAGTCCCCTGGGGGCAGGGATCATGCTGACCTTTGAAGGAGAGGCTAAAGATAGGAATGAAAACCCCTCCGCACTTCATCCCCTCACCGCACTCCTCCCTCCCCCCCTCCCCCACGTTTCCTTTAGAAGCATAATTTTGTGTCTGTCTGGGATGGATGCTAGGCAGCTGGATGGAAGCTTGGCATGAGTCAGGAGTGCCCTTCTCCCTGAGGAAGGGGGAAGCAAATCCCCTAAAAAAGAAATACTAGGGCAAACACAATCTGATGCTAAAAATCATGGGGAGCAGGGAAATGGGGGGGATGGAGAAGGGGAAGGGCAGTAATTGTTCTTTTCTACTGAGAGTGAATTCAGTGCTCCTGAATTTGGGGCTGGGGGGAGGGGCAGATGGGGAGGCTGCTCAGGCACAGGACCAAGGACTGGGGCACTTATATCATTGCTTCTGTTTTGTGCTTGCGTGTGATGGGGATAATTGGGGTAATTAGCAGAGAGGAGAGATGACTCCATGTTATTCTGTCCTTGTAACCCCCACCCCCAGCTGGGTAGAGGTGGCCTCTTTCCTACATCTAATATAGTGGTCTTCACGGACGTTTTCTGATGCTTTCTACCTTGACAGCCACGGGGGTTCAGTTCTCTCTGGAGACCTGACTGAGCCCCGATGGTCCCAAGAGCCTACCCCAGTGGGATAAGACAGACTGTGGCTCTGTTTAGTTTGGAGCTGAGCGTCTGACTCTCAGGGAGGAAGGATGCTCATGTCCAGCCTTCTGGGAACCCAGTGCAGGCAAGCTAGTCAGGAAGAAAAAGGAGCATTCATTGGCATCCACTGAGGAGAGAGCATTTCTACAAAGCTTTGAGACTGCAGAGTTCTCTGATTTTCATAGAAGAAAAGGGGGAGAAAATGCAGAGAGAGAGACAGAGACAGAGAGACAGACAGAGAGAGACAGAGAGAGACAGGCAGATAAGCAAGCAGGCAGAGAGAACAATAATAAGTCTAGTCTGGCTATTGATGTGACAGATTTGTCTAAGGGGGGGTGGGAGGAGGAGGAAGTGAGATGTGGGGGGAGGGCAACCTCTTTATTTAATCCTATACATTTGCAACTCATTGCATCACACCAGACTGGCTACAATCTATTAGGGTAATCACCCTGGGAAACAGCAAGTGCCGACTCTCATGGGGGATGGAGATGGCTTTCACCCAGACCATGCCTCCCTCATCCCAGCTTATTTCCTTCTCCTAAATTCTAGCCATCTCTACTCCCTTTCCAATACCCCCTTATCTTGCTTCCTCCCATATCAACAGCATCCAAACCCCCCCCCCCCAAAACTATTTTCAATTCCTTTCTCTCCTCCATCCCTCAGCCTAACCAATTAAACCGCATAAAGCAATGACTGAGATTGGGCTTGGGGGGGCAGGGGGATGATGACAGTGCCTCCCTTTATAACGAATGGTAGAGGCCAGGATAGTCTTCTCTAGCCTGAAGCCAGGCTATACCAAGTAGCTTCAGGAGGGGGTCCCTAACCAGAATCGTTTGTTGGGTTCTATGGAATGTTCTGCGGCTGCTCATTTTGAGGGGAGAAGGAGATCCTTAGGGGTGGTTATGGGGGGGTGGGGACTTGAAGTGTATCCTTCTCACACACTAGCAGGAAGGCTTGGGAATGCTGATCTTCCAAGGAGATCTGAATCAGTGATGGGGAGGCCAAGCAGCCGTAGAAAAGGAGAAGTCTTAGATATGGCCAACTGGGATAGGGCCACCCGATCTCCCCAAAGATGAGAGTTGGGTGGAGGTGGGCGGGCCCCGTGGAAGGGTGAGGACGAGAGAGGGTCCTGTTTGCTAGGCAGTCGAGCACAAAAGTGGTCCAGGAGGGGGCTCGTTCTGCCCCTCCATCACTCCTGACCAGGAAAATGGGCTCTAGGTTGGAGTTTCAGACACTAGCCACAAAGGCAGCACAGAACAGTGTACCAGCAATGGGAGTCAGGCTACCTGGATTTCAGCTCTGCTTGTGATATTAACTCTCTGTGTACCCTGGGCCCCTCATTTCTCCCCTCGGGTCTCAGCCTCCTCATCCCTAAAATGATGGGTTTGGACTTGCTGGCCTCTGTGGTCCCTCCTAGCTCTAAGGTCCTGCAGCCTAGAGAGTGCTACGGTGAGATCAAAAGCAGAGATCCCAGAGTGTGGCAGCCTCCGCCTCCCGCCTTCCTGGAGCCCCCAAGAGAGCTCCCATCATCCCAAAGGAGAGGAATAGGGTCTGTCCTGTGAATGGCAAAGAGCTTAGTTTTCAATATCTCTTTCTTATCCTACATGTTGCTGTAGTGATGGCCGTGATCCCTCCCAGGGCTGTTGTGAGTGGCAGATGTTTGTAAAGTACTTTGTCTACCTTAAATGGCTCTAGACATGTGAGCTATTATCTGGGAAGGCTAAGAGAGTATATGTTGTTATTGAATGTTCCTGATGTTAATGTTCTTCGGATTATTATGAATTAATAATAACAGTTTATATTTCTGTAGACAGAGCAAGGCCGGTGCCTTAGTGCACAGAGGATGGGCCTGAAATCAAGGCTGAAGCTCAAATCAGGCCTTAGCTACTTCCTAGCTGGGTCATCCTGAGCAAGTCATTTAACCTCATCCCTCTCTCAGTCTCCTCATCCATAAAATGGGCATTTTAAATTTAAAAACAGTACCTCCTTCCCAGGGTTGTTGTGCAGATCAGATGATATAACGTTTGTAAACGTTCGGTCTGCAAACCTTAAAGGGTCATACAAACACTATTAGTGCATTAAGGTTTGTGAAGATGAGGAAACAAGCTCAGACTGGTCACATAGCCAGTACATGCTAGGGCTAGGATTTGAATTCAGGCCTCATCATCCTGATACTCCCTTCCCAGCCTCTGTGTGCCAGGGCACAGGCGAAGCCCAGGTCCCAAGTCCAGAGGGGGAGCAAGGGGTCTTGGGGCAGGGGGACGTGGATTCCAGCTCCTGTGGGGTTGCTTGGTCACACAGCTGCCGCCTCCCCCCACAGAGGGAACTCGATTGTAATTAGGTCACCTTCAGGGCAGGAGATGCGTCTGCTTCTGATCATATTCTTAAGTGAAACTGCAGGGCTGGGCCAGCCAGGGGGCGGGATCCTCCTGCTTCCCTGGGCCAGCCCCAGGGCAGATCCGGGACTTTTGGAACCCCCTTCCTCTGCCCAAGTCTGTATCTCCTGTTACTCTTACCCAAGCCTGGTAATTACCCTCCAGCTATGTCGGCACGAGGCCGGGCCCTTCTGGTCGTGGAGGGGTATTTGTTTCCTTATTGTTGTTATTTTTAAGCAGTAGAGACAGCCGAGCGATTCATTCAAAGTTCCTGCCTGAGTCATCAGCATAGAACCCAGGAGTCCTGACTCTCCAGTTCGCCCATAATGGGACTGCAATGCACATGGATGGAAGCCTGGGTTTGAAACACTGCTTGGTGTGACCTTGGGCGGGTCACCTCCCCTCACATCTCTGACCCTCAATTTCCCCCTCTATGCAATGAAGAAGTTGAATTAGGCTGTTTCTAAGATCCCTTTCTGGTCTAAAAAAAAAAAAATCTGTGGTCTGTTCACTAATCCTTCCTATGTCTGAGCCAAAGGACTTTTGACACTGCCCCAGAGGTTGTATCTTCAGCTAAAGTCTTTCCCTTTCCCTCTATCCGCTGATCTCAATTTCTATGTGTTTATATATGTGTGTGTATGTATATATATGTATATCTATCTATCGTTGTTTTTCAGTCCTGTCCAACTAGACAGAAGGGCCTGGTGTGCTATGGTCCATGGGGTCACATACACACACACACACACACACACGTGTGTATAGAGAGAGATATAGAGATACACACACACACGTGTATGTATACCTCTCTTTATCTCTCTTTATACACACACACACACACACACAAGTGTGTCTATATCTATCTATAACACACACACATATATACACTTTATTGTTATTCGGTTATTCAGTTGTATTGAACTCTTTGGGGCCCCCATGGACCCCAGCATGCCAAGCCCTTCTAGCTTCCCCTGTCTCTCCAAGTTTGTCCAAGCTCACATTCATTGCTTCTGTGACACCATTTATCTATCTCACCCTGTACCGTCTCCTTTTCCTTTTGCTGTCAATCTTTCCCAAGGTGAGTGTCTGTTCTAATGAGTCCCGTCTTCTCATCATGTGGCCAAAGTATTTAAATTTCAGCTTTGGTATTTTTCCTTCCATCTATATGCATTCACATATACCTGTGTGTGTGTGTATACATATACATATATATATATATATATATACACACATACATACATACACATATAATATCCATCCATACACCCATACATATGTCTATCTCCATACGGTTCTACCTCTCAGTGCATTAGAAAGGGCATTGGGTTTGCAGAGGATCCACCCAGAAGACCTTGGTAGCAATCTTGGCTCTATTACTTACCAGCCCTGTGACTTTGGACAAAGCCCTTAGCCTCACCACTCTCAGTTTTCTCCTCTTGAAGAAGAAGGGGCTGGGTGAGTTGGCCTTCGAGGTCTCCTTTGGTCTGACTCATGGATCCTGCCATCCATGCCCTTCTCCAGGGCTAGAGAAGGACCATAGAGGAAACATACATTTCCTAGGAAAATCAGTAGAAGCCACCTGGCATTTCTTAGCATGGCTTTCCTACTCAGCCAAAAATAGGCTGAAATCACCAAGTGAGATCAGTGGCACACCTGATCTCAGTCCCCTTGGGAAGCTTTTGCATCCTCTTCCATCCACGTGGGGTTCCATGACAATGGGACTGACTTAGCCTGGCTAAGCCCTCACAAAGGAGGGCAATATTGCCTCCCTTCCCCTCTCATCAGACCTGGGGGTCAGGGCAGTGACTGGTCAGGGAATCCAGGATGGAAAGTAGCCCTTTATCTCCTAGCTCTGTCCTCATCACATAATAACAAACACTCAGATTTCTGTTCTGCCTTACAGCTTGCAAAACATTCTTCACAATAAATCCTATGAAAATATCCAGTCTCAATAACATTATCTATATTGTGAAGATCATAGAACTTGGACTCAGAAAGGTCGAGGAACTAGCCTATGGCCACATAGCTAGGGTCATGGGATACAGGGAGGAAAGGAACCCTTGAGGTTATTTACGAGATAACTTCTGCCATTTTGTAGATGAGGAAATATGACTGGCCAAGGTCACATAGGTAGTAATTTACAGAGCTGGTCTTCTGACTTCCAATCCAGTCTTCTTTCCCTGTGATGCTCCTCCTCTATCTACCAGAATATACTCCAGCAGGATGGATTCTGTGGGTTGGAGGTGACTCCTGTGCTTTCCTGGGGCCCCATTCCCTGGGACAGTGAGCTCAATCCCCAAACAGCCCCTCCCTGCCTGCCATCCCCTCCTTGCTACCCCATCCTGCTGAATGGCACATGTCTGTCTCCAGACCCTCAGGCATCATTGGCACTAGTGCCTTCTGTGCTGAGACTTTGAAGGAGTGATTCTGTCTGCTTCCTTTCTCCATCAGTCCCTCCATCAATCAGAAATTTGGTGAACATGTATTTGCTCTGTGTCTGGCACTGCAAATGAATATAAGAGAAGACCAGAGCCTGAGCTTCTGGCCTTCAGGCTTACACTGAATCAGAGCTAGAACCAGCCACAGAGGTCATCTGGTCCAATGCCTTTATTTTGACAGAGAAATAAACTGAGGCTTAGGCTTTGTTAGGCAGCGCTTGACCTTGGGTCTTTTGTCCAGGAGGGCAATGCTCATTCCCTAACCTGGTGCTGTCTCTTACCTTCTTGCCCCCAAACATAGGCCACTTTCCTGGACTTCAGAGGTGCCAAAATCCTAACTTATAACCTCCACAAGTAAGCTGGGCACCAGAAGGGTTGAGCCAATAGTAGTGAGGACAGGCTGGGTAAAGCCTTGTCCTGGGAATCAGAGGACCCGAGTACAGATTCTTACTAGCCATGTGGCCCAGGGAAAGCTGCTTAATTCTTCTGGACCTCAGTTTTCTGGGAGCAAGAATATATGTACTGCACAGAAAGGTTGTTAAGCATGCACCTCATAAACCAGAAAATGCTATGGAAATGGGAGTATATTATGATAAACTATAATTATTTCTTTCTCCAGCTGGGGAAAACTGCAGTCATCTATTTTTCTGCTTACCCAAGGTATGGGTACAAACCTCTTATGACAGGTTCTTTCCTGAAGAAGAGAAAAAAGGTGCCCAAAAACTGAACCCCAGTGGATTTTGTTTTAATAGGTGTTCCTCAAGCGAGGAGAAAGGAAGAGCATTGAACCCTCATCCATCCTCTTCCATCTTGACATTTTTTATGCCCTGTGAGATTCCTTAGTCTCTTAGCAAAACTTCCTTTGGAAAACTCCAACTTTGTAAAGTAGGATGAGGCACTTCAATTCTTATTGGTTTGACTTGATTTCCACGAAGTACAGAGCAGGGGATTATTGCCCTCGTGGAGACTTGAAGTGATAGGAACAGAGACTGTGCTAGTCCCATACTCAGGGGAGAACTAGGAGGTCTAGGACAGAGAGTGGGCACTCAGGAGGGTCAGAGTTAGGACAGCATTAGCTCCCAGTGCTCCTTCCTGCCTGGACAATGCCCATCAAAGCAGGGGTTCTCAACTTGGGCTCTACGAAATATATTCATATGATAAATATGATATGTTATGTAATTATATTATTTTATATATTATGTACATATACACATATAACTGCACTTCAGCATAATTGTTCTGTTTGTAATGTTCTATATTTTACTTTGTGGATTTGAAAAACATGATTTGGAGAATTACTGGTCTGTAGGCTTCATCAACTTTCCAAAGGGGTCTGTGATAAATAGAGAAGTGTCTGCTGCAGGACGACCCCTACATTCAAAATCTCAAATCAGCCCCCTAAGTTCTAGCCCTAGCTACTGTTTCCCCCTCGGTTATTTCTGAACCAAGACCTTCAGCCTCCTTCCTACCTTATCCTAGAATCCTAGAGTCTCTGTTGGAAGGGACCTGAGAGATCACCTGGTCCAGCCCCCTGTCTTTTGTTCAGTCCCTCCTCTTCCTGTCTTGTGTGTCTTGTGTCCTCACTGGTTCTCATGTGCTTTACAAAACACTCTCCTCACTCTAATGCTGTGAAGTTGCTGCTGCAAGTATCGCCTCTCCCCGCCCCCCACAGAAGAGGAAACCAAGGCATTAAACCAAAATAAAATAATATGCCCACAGTCATGCACCCAGTTCTTGTGACTCCAAATCCAGAGCATTTTCTATTAAAACAGCTGTCTCCAGGGCAGCTGCCCTGCTGACTCTGCCCTGGTCTCATCATTGGCCACAGGGTTTCCTGTGGGGAAAGAAGAGAATCTTAGTAAATGGGGTTTTTGTTCTTGGGGGCAGTTTCCATCTGATCTGGCAATTTAATTGCAGCCAGCATGAGGACAGCAGAGGCATGGAGAAATCTGGAGGTTTCAGATGACCTGAGCTAGAACACTGACTTTTTCCTTTTCAGGCATCTTGCATGATCTTTTGGATCTCCAAGCACTTTTCAAAGCTGCATCCCAGTGCAACCCTCCTCCTCAGCCTCACCTGCTAGATGCAGAACCCAGTGCTGCATTGCAGGGGAAGGGCGTGGGGTGGGGTGATGAGAAAGGCGAATCAGTGGGTGAGAACCCTTGGGGGAACATGTTGAAGGGTAGATTTAGGTGAGGAGCTGTCCCTGGTTCTGGTCTAACCCTGCCTGGATCTCTAAGGTCACAGAGCTGAACCAGCCATCTTTATAATCTCTGAGACTCAGGTCAGGATCACAGCCTTCAGAGTCTTTCAGTCTGTGGTCTTGGACTTGTGTCCTGGTGGCCACTGCGGAGGATGGAAGAGATTAGAGGGAGGGGCAGGGGTGAAAGGGTATGTGCATTTGACCCTCATGTCCAGCTCTCTTTGCCTTTAGCTTACCTAACAGCAGCACTTATGGAGGGAGGGGATCAACTAAGTCTGCTTTGTAGAGCAATGAGGAGGTCATTGGTTGTCCCTTGATCCCTATGGTGGTCCTTTCATCATCTCCTTGGGGGAAAGATGGCAAACCAACTGTAACCCACACTCCACTCACCACCTCCAATCCTTTCACCCCTGCCAACTCCGGGGGAGGTGAGACTATCCTCCCTAAGTGGTCTTATTATCTTCTATTCTACCCCCCCCCCCCACCTCTTTGGAGGAACATAGTGAAGGAAGGGAGTTGGGAAGTTGGAGAAAAACTGAGTGGTGGTGTGGTTGTTTGGGGCTTTTTCCCCTGGGGAAGCAGATGAGGGAAAGTGGTAATGAATATTTCTATGTAGTCTTTGCTTATCCCCCACCAGCCCTGACAGGGAAATTGGGACTCAGGAAGATCCTGAGGGTCTGACTCTGTCTCTCACTCTCCTGTCCCACTCTGGGGAGATGCTGAAGGCTCCTCTCACCACCTTGGCCCTTGGAAGTTCAGTAAGGAGGAGCAAGGGGGAGGAGTATTGAGGAGGAAAAAAAAAGCTTTTCAGACAAGAGCCAGGATGCCCAGGCAGGGGACATCCTGTTGGGGACAGAAAGGATCCATGGTTCCCATTCTAAGAATCTCTGGGAGGCTCACTTTACTTTGTCAGTAACCAAGGTGGGGTGGGTAGGACCCTACATGCTTAAGCAGGCCAAGTGATTTGCCCAAGGGCACAGGCTGCAAACCTGATCTTCTCATTCCAAATCCAGGGTTCTTTTCTCCTCTAACCCTCAGCCTCTAACAGAATTGCTTCCCCCTGTTCCCTGTTTTAGGCTCCTGTGGCTTACACGATCTGCTCAGGGGAAAAATGAGAGGATGAGAGGAGAGGAGAAGAGGGGAAGTAAGGAGAGGGGAAGAGAGAAGAGATGTGGGGAGGGTGAGAACAGGAGAAAGGGAGAATGGAGCAGAGAAGAGGGGAGGGAAAGGAGAGGAAGGAAGGGCAATAAGGAGGGGAGGGAAAGGGAAAGGGGGGAAGAGGGGAGCCAAGGCAGCTGGTGGCTGCTTTTCCCTGCAGCGTCTGTCGCATCTGTCACTGCTGACAGCCCCTGTGGGGTCCCCAGCGAGGGCAGAAATCTGGCAGCAGAAATAGCAGCTTGTCTCTCCTGGTGGCAAGGGGTGGGAGGGCTGGAGGCTGAGACTCCTTGGGCCCCACTGGTGCATGCTGTTCCCCCATCCCCCTTGGGGAGAGTGCTGCCTCCCAGCACTGTCTGTCACTGCCTGGCACACGGCTGGTGCCCAGGGAATGACAACGGTAGGGGCTGGCGAGGTGGGGTCAGAGACAGCGGGGGTGGGGACAAGGCCAGGGAGAGGGGAAGTGGGGGAAGAAAAGCAGCAGATCGCACTTCCTAGAAGAGAGGGTGAATCAGGGCTGCAGCCAGGAACCTTCTCCATCTTATAGCCCATCTCCATAAACATTCGATTTAGTGCTGTGAGGAGAAAAATGACTGTTGTTGGCAGTGGAGAGACAAAGCTGGAACAAAGCCCAAGTTGGGCAGACCTCCAGTGTGGGGGGCTGCTGGGTAGGCTGAGGGAAGGCCAGGGCCTGTGAATGACAGATTGCTGTAGTCCCTGAATCTTTTACAGACCTTAAACAAGTCTACACTCTGACCCTCTTCTTCCAAGCCTTCTCTCATCTGGCTGCCTGGTCACAGGTCATATCTGTATCTCTCAAGTGCTTTGCACACAGTAGGCACTTTAATTGCTAAGTGTACTCTCATCCTGCCCAGTCTTTCGCCAGACCTCTGCTCTCCACTCCCTGGGGGCTGAGGGTCAGGTGTTAGTGGTCTGGGCTGCCTTCCTCTCCGTGTCTGATGAAGTCTTAGCTTTCTTCCAAGATTCAGCCCAGATACCATGTCCTCCAGGAAAGGAAAGGCTTGACCTCTCTCTCCTCCAATGCCTCTGAGCACCTTCTTGCCTTGATCTCCCTTACCCTTGGATGGCAGTTACTGAATTGTATTCCCCCTCCCCCATTAGACTGTAAGGTGCTTGCATAAAGGCCTTGTCTACACTGAGCTCAAGATTTGCAGTTACTGACCTAAACTCCATTTGTACTTTCTTGGGCTCAGAGGAAGACAGGGCTTTGATTTGGAAGCACCATGCAGGAGACAGAGTCCTGGCTTGAGAGTCAGAAGATCTAGGTCCCAAGCCCAGCTCTACTGGGTGACCTTGATCTCCCAGGCCCTCGGTCTCTTCGTAGGTGGCTCCCTGACCTCTCAAGTCCCTCCTAGCTCTAAGGCTGTGGACCTTCCAATAATTAATAATATTAATGTGTTATTACGAACAATTGCTGGCATTTCTGTATAGCACTTCAAGGTTTACTCAGCGCTTTACATACATTATCTAACTCAAGCTCCCCAATCACCCTGTAGATATTACTCTCCCCATTTCATAGAAGAAAACTAAAGCTTAGGGATTCAGTGACTTGCCCAATGCCATGCAGAGAGTTAACTGCAGAGCTGCTTTTCAAACCTGGGTCCCCTGGGTGCTTTTCCCTCATCCACAGCTGCCTGGTTGGCTCCTCTACCCTTGAGAAGGATGGAATCAGCTAGCTGCCAGGCTAAGACCATGGTCCCAGGGTTACAAGATGGAGACTGCCATCCTTCCCTGAAGCTAGACCCTTCTGCCACCCTGCTTGGGGAGCCCTGGAGGTGGAGGGCAGAAAGACTGCTGATTTTCTCCCTCTGGGGACAAGGGGATTGTGGGGTTCATCCCCATGGAGGCACCTTCACAGCTGGAGGCACAGCCTTCCAGCGACCCCATGTGGCCAGCTGATAGTAGTGCCCACCTTGGGCTATATGTGGGTGTTGTCCCTGGGTGGCAGGTGTGTTTATGTAAGGAGCTGGACAAGGTCGTGGTTAATGACTGGTGCCAATGTCTCCTCCCTTCCTCCCAGCCCACTAACAGCTTGGCCCCTTCAGCTTCTCCTAGGCTTGGTGCTGACTCAGGAGACTGTGTCACCTCCTGACTCCCCCTGCCCCTGAGGAATCCAGAGCGAGGACTCTGTCAACCCAGTCTATCCTTCAGCAAGATCCAATTGTTTCATATGGTTCCTCTGACTCTGTGTTTCTTCCCTTCTAGACAGAAGCATCTCCAGGAAGTTTTTTGGGGCCCACCCATATTCTGCAGAGCTCTGTTTTATTGCATTTCATCCCTGCCTACTCCACACCCAGAAGACGCTCCTGCCCACTGTGCTCCTCCACCATGTCCTCTGAGCCCACCTCGCCCCCAGTAGTGCCTCCTCTGCACTCCCCCAAGTCCCCTGTCTGGCCCACTTTTCCCTTCCACCGAGAGGGGAGCCGGATCTGGGACCGGGGCAGCAATCTTCTGCTCAGAGACCTGCCCAGCCCCCTCCCCACCAAGAGAACCAGGACCTATTCTGCGTGAGTACACAGACTGGCCAACCCTGGCTCTTCTCTTTCCCCTTCCCCCTGGAAGCCTGGGGAAAAAGCATTGGGTCTGCCTGGCAGAGTTGTGGTCCATCCAAGGACTCCCTGGATAGGATGGAGTAGAAGAATCCCCCACCTTCCTGTCTATAGGATTTCTTGGGAATTTTGGTCAGACTTCAGATGAGGTTATTGCTGGGGTGTTGGAGCCAGGCCCAGGTGGAGGAAGACACTTTCCAGCTAAGCCCCCTTTTGACAAAGTAGAGAGCTGAGGCCCAAAGGAGTTAGGTGACTTTCCCAAGGTCACAGGTCCTAGTTCCTTTCTCAGTGACCTTTCTTCTACCTCATAAATGGCCTAAAGGCCACAGCTGACTCCTATCCCTGAAATCTCTGTTCTCCTCATCCCATAGTCTCTCTGAATGAAATCCATGAATCAAGAAGCATTTATTAAACACCTACTGTTCCATGCAGTGGACATACAGAGACAAAAAAAAAGTTTCTGCCCTCATAGATTTATATTCTATGGGATACAAAAGTAAAAGTTGTCTCACTTGATGCAGCTTCTTCCTCCTGCCTCAGGTTCAAGGGCCCTCTCTGGCAATTGGGTCCATAGAGAATTAGGAAAGTGATGGCACCAGTAGGTCCCCCTGGACTATCCCCTCTTCTGAGACCATATGTCAACCAATTAACAAACCAGCATTTGCTGTGCTTAGTCTGTGCTAAGTGCTAGATATACAAAGAGAGGTGAAAGCAGTCCTGCCCTCAAGAAGCTTCTGCTTTAAGGGGGCACATGATCTAGATGAAAGAGAACACAGGAGAAGAGAGGGGAGGTAGCCTCCAAGAGTATGCCAGGAAAGGTCTTGAAGGAAGTTAGAGATTCTTGAAGTCTGAGGTCAGGAGGGAGAGCCCTCCAGGCATGAGAGACTGACCAACTGCCAGTGAAAATGCAGAGGGGAGAAGAAACAAGGGGTTTAAGAGACAGCAGCAGGTCAGTATGGAGGCTGTGAAGAGGAATAAACTTGACAAGACTGGAGAGGTAGGAAGAGGTATTTTAAGGAGTTTTACATGCCAAACAAAGGCCTTTCTATATGATTTTGTAGGTAATGGGAACCATTGGGGTTTATTGGGGATGGGGGAATAACATGGCCAGACCCAGATATTAGAAAAATCATCTTGGCAGGTCAGCAGAGGATGGGCTGGAGTGGGCAGTGCCTGGAGGCTGGGAGGCCCAATAGAAAAGTCCATTCCAATAGTAGAGGCTAGAGGTGATTATCACTGTGGTGGTTGTTTGAGTAGAGAAGAAACTACAAGATTTGGCTATTTATTAGATCTTTGGGCTGGGCAAGAGAGAGAAGCTGAGGATTATGGGAATGCTGGAAACCTGGAGGACCAGGGGGGTGATGTTGCCCTGGTTAGTAACAAGGAAACAGGGAAGCAGGAAAGGTTTGGTAGGGAAGATGATCTAGTTCCAAATGTCTATGGGGTGCTGGCCATGTAGGGTTTTCAAGAGCTCAGGAGAGAGGTCAGGGCTGTATCATCTTCACAGAGATGATAATTGAATTTGAGATCACTAAATGAGAGAATAGAGGGAGAAAAGGAAATCCCCCCCAGGACTGAACTTTAGAGGTCAGCCACAAATAAACCATTAGCCTCACTCACAGGGTTTGGAGGTAGAAGGAAGGGGCCTCATCTGGTTCAATCACCCCCTTTCCCAGAGGCTTACCGCCCCTGCCCACCCCACCCCGAGATCACATAGCTAGCCAAGGAGAGTTTCAAAGTCAGATTTTCTGAGTGCTCCCCTTCCCAGCTGGTTCTTACCCGGCACCCTGGGCACCTGGTTCCTTCCCTTTCCCCTCCAGTCTCCATAACTGGGGCCTTTTCCCTAATAGCTCCCTCCATCTCTCCTGCTCTCTCAGGCATCTCCCCGGCGCCAGGGGGTCCCTGTCTGGTTCCTCTGTGCCACGGCTCTGGAGGGCCCTTTCAGGTTTCTCTCCCACCCCTCTCTTCCTGGTCTCCCCTCCTTCTCTCTTTGTCCTCCTAGCACTGCTCGTGCCTCAGCTGGGCCTGTGTTTAAGGGTATCTGCAAGCAGTTTTCGCGTTCCCAGGGCCATGGCTTCATCACACCAGAGAATGGCACAGAAGACATATTCGTCCACGTGTCTGAGTAAGTCCTGAGAGACAGAGGGGGGTGTGGGCTCACCCCCTTAGCTGTAGTTTCTGCTTTAGAAACACCTAAGCAAGCCATTATTGTTATTCAAGTATAATATTTCCTTTGCAAAAAAGCATTTAATTTTTAAAGGAGGGACCTATTTTGGAGTGAATTTACATATTCTTTTTAGTGTCTGAGTGCTCTAAAATCCCCACCCCTAGGCACTACCAAATATGACTGGCTGTTTCCTTCCTACTGGGGCTTGACTGCAGCACTGGCCAACCCCTCTGGTGCTCAGGGTGGGTGCAAGACTGGAAAGCTAGCCTTCCTCAGCGCTCTTGAAGTGACCTGCAGGGCCAGGGGCTTGGAGCAGCTATCTTTGGGCCTTGGGTCCCTCCCTCACTGGTCTCAGGACCGTTTTTTTTTTCCTATTTGAACCACAGCATCGAAGGGGAGTATGTGCCCGTGGAGGGAGACGAGGTGACCTACAAGATGTGCCCCATCCCGCCGAAAAACCAGAAGTTTCAGGCAGTGGAGGTGGTCCTGACCCACCTGGCCCCCCACACTAAGCATGAGACATGGTCTGGCCAGATCATCGGCTCCTAGGCTGCAGCACCGGGGTGGGGGGGACCAGGGAGCCCCCCAGCTCGAGCCCACCTGCCCTGAGTTGGGGAAGGTGGGCCGAGTGCTGGGGAGCCCATCTGGGGTTGGGGAAGAACTCAGAGGGAAGGGAGAAGGCAGGGGAAGAGCCCAGGGGCAGCCACTGCCAGGCTCTGGCATTTTTCTGCTGCACAGACCTAGTGTGGCCCCTTCCCAGTCCTGTGCAGTTTTTTCATGTCTATGTGTATGTGGTGTTATTTTTCCCCTGTTTGTACTGTTGTTTAAGCTATGCAGAGAGATCCAGACTAAGGCAACAGACAGAGAAAGAGCTTCTCCCTTCTCCCCAGCCCCACCTTCCTCTTGTCCCTGGAGCCCCTAGGACCACTGCGACCAGGGGAAGGTGTTAGCCAGAAGACAGACTGTCCTTCCCACCTCCCTCCCTTCCCCTTAGAATAGAGCAAAAGTGCGGTGTCATTGTGAGTCCTTTGGATGGAGGATCACAAAGAGCCTCATCCTTCCTCTGTCCCTTCCCCGCTTCCTCCCTTCCTTCACTCTAGGAGAACCAGTCCCTTGAGAATGGCAGGATCTGAGCCCCTGCCTCCTTCACAGATCTTCCTTTGTCTCCCCAACCCCAAGCCTGGGGGGCAAAGGACCTCCACTGTTTTTGTGGACACCCACCTCCAGCACGGTGGAGGGAGAAAGCATGAACAGCATCTCTCCCCACCTTATCTGTCTGGGGGCAGGGGGGGGGGGAGGGAGTGCCTGCCTACCTGTCTTCCCACTCAGGACTGCCTCTATTTGGGAAGACACCTTGCCCGCTCTCCTTGATGACTTTTTACTGATCTGAGACTCCATTATGAGTATATTCCACCCTAGGGGGAGAGCCCTGCTCAGCACTGTGCCATCCTGCCTTCACGTGGGCCTCCCCTCCCCAAACTGAGTGCTGGTGGTTCCTATGTCCCCCAGATTCTGTCTCTGTAGCGCTAATGCTGACCTTGTCACTTCCCTGTCTCCCCCACATTGCCCAGTGGCTACCCTTTCCTTCAACTGCCACACTAATGTAATGCATTGTAGATCCTGGCCAGACTTAGTGAGGCCAGGAGGGTTAGATAGGGGTTGGGGGGAGGGGGGTGCGATTGGTATCAAGTATGTCTCTCATGCCAGGAAAGGGGCAGAGCAGACCACCTAAGCCGAGGCTAGGGCCTTCCCTCTCAGGACTCAGGCTCTTGTTGGGGTCAATCAGATAAGGAAGGCTGGGTAGAGGGACGATGAGGCAGGGAACCACCTGATTCTAAATCAGCTGGGGCTGGTAGTAGAGGAGGCTGACTGTTCTGAGGCTGGGACAAAGCCTCCTTTCCAGTCCTTGAGATGGTGACACAGGGTAACTTTTTAATTTAGGTGGAGGGCACTGGACAGCAGGGGCAATGACAGAGAAAGGTATAGCACCTTACAGTTTACAAAAGCCCATGCCTTCTCATTTTGATCCTTGGAAGGTCCTTCTGAGAAGTAGGCAAGGTAGAATTGTCCCCACTGGACAAGGGAAATGCCCAAGGTGGTGCAGCCCTTAAATGGACCTGGAACCAGAAGTCATGTTTCTGACACCTGGTCCAGCATCTCCTCACTAAGCTGAGTCGTCTTCCTTCAGGGTCCGCTGGTTTTCTCCAATTAGGGAATCCATGGGTAGTCGAAATGGGCCGCCCCCACTCCTAGTTTGGGGACTTAAGAAGTATAAAAACCTCCCTCCATCCCCAGCCTCAGTTGAGAGGGACCCCAGGAATTCCCATCGTCACCTAAAAGGCATGCGGGAGAGGTTCTGTGTGAGATCACTTTGGGGCTGGCCCCTGGGGAGAGGTCATAGGCCAGCCATCTCTGCACATGAGTTCTTGAGGCCACTCATACTTGTTGAACTTCCCAGGGTTTGGTCATGCCAAGCCTCCTTTCTTGCCCTCCCCGCCCCAACCTGGGCCCATGGGTGCTCCTCTCTGCTTAAGTTGGTCTGGTTGGGCAGGATATATGGAATGGAAAGAGGGGGTGACTGCAGCCCTTTGAGAGCCCTCCTAGCTTAGCCCCTGCCCCCTTCAGGGGTGTAGGGAGGATAGCACTCTCTCATCCCCCTAGAAACCATCAGTGTGTCTCTGAAACTTGTGTGGTTCCCACCCAGCGGACCTGGTGTCCACCTTTGTTAACACTGGCAATAAACCATTAGGAGTGGCCTTTGTCTCCTGGCTTCTTCAGGCTGTTGGAGGAGAGGAGTGGCAGAAGCTGGGGTGGGCCGCTTAGGAAGAAGGGAGCCATTCTCCTCATCCCAGATCATACAAACTCCCAGGGACCAGGAGCTGCCTGCATTTGTCTTGCGCCTACAGGGTAGGACATCCTAGCAACACTCAGGGCAGAGGCCACCCCGCCCTTATCCCAGAGGACTTTGAGGACTTTTTTGCATACCAGCATTCCACACTTAGGGGCATCTCCCTGTGGTGCCCCATGGTCTTCCCCAAGCTTGGGAACTGGTGGTGCAATTTTGGGGGGAAGGGTCCTCATTGTTCATGGCTGCCCCCCTGTAGCTATAGGGCAATAGTTGTTACTGACTTCATTTCCCTTCACTTGGGTTATATCCTTGGACCTCTCTGAGCCTCAGTGTCTTCATCTACAAAAAAAAAGGAGTCAATGTCGATGGTTTCTGGGGTCCCCTTGAACTCAAGATACATATTCCTATGGATCCCTTTTGCTGGAAAGGAAACAAGGGCCAGGCTGAGATGGATTTCTGTCATTTAATAGAATTTGTGACATAATAAAGCTCTCTATTGTTCAGAGCTGTGCTCTTTACCCCTAAGCAGAGCTTTTTCTTATATACATACACTCTCTCCAACATAAAAATCTTTTTTTTTGCACAGAAAAACAAACATTGATTCATTCTAGGTGAGGATGGACAATGTCCTAGCTCAAGGGTCAGGCCCAGAGGGAACAAGTCATATTGTGTGTGGGGGTGTAGAGGCAAATCAGGCCTAGGATGATGAGTCCTGGACTTCTCCTCCTTCTGCCAAGTGGTCACAAGGCTAGAGGGTGTGGAGGCACCCACTAGCCCACAGCTGTGTATCTTAGTTGAACGGCATGCCAGGGGACCAATAGTGGCTCTGGGTGTGTGGCGGGGGGGATAAAGGGTGACCAGGGCATCAGATATCTGCCTTTTAGGGCTTGCCTCTTGGTTGAGGTGGGGTTTAAGCTCTTAGACATGCAGGGATGAGGCTAGCACCCACCTTCTGGGTAAGCCTTGGTGTGCAGTGTCCATCTTGCCCCTAATCCAAGGGGGAGCAGAGGCTGGGAGGGACCTGGCCCAAAGCCATCACTTCCTAAATGCTTATTGATGGACTTTTCCCCATGCCACCCCTCACCCACTTGCCCTCCAGGCCCTAACAGAAGCTTTCGAGGGGAAGTAAAGGGGTGGAGAGGAGAGAAAGAGAAACCTATCCCTTCCTGGATGCCTGTTGTCCCACCTACTCTGGCAACCTTGTGACTATAGGGGAAGATATGGAAACCTGGGACCAGAGATTAGTAACCTAGACTATAAACACCCTGAGGGATGACTTGGGCCCTCACCCACATTTTCTGTCTGTCTGTCCATCAGCCACCATGACAAAGCTTGGCTGGGCCCCTTCCAACCCAAGCCCCTTGCTCTGAGTCTTTTCCAACAGACAGGCAGGGGATGCTCTTCCTCTTTGGGGAAGGGGAAAAAGACGGGAGCAGGGAGAAGGGTGAGGGCTGCTGCGAAGCTCCCCCTCCTCCCCCACCACTGCAGCCAGTTGGGGCTCTTTCTCCACATGTCCTGGAGGTGCTTTGACAATCCCCAGGTGAAGCCAGCTTGGTCCCTGAGCCCTCAGGGTACATAGCCTCATGCTTCGTGAGCACTCTCTGGGAAGAACAGCTCCCGGCATCTCTGCACTGTATCCTGGGGAGAGACCACACTGTGCCCCACCGTGCGGGGGTCATCGTAAATCTCGTAGTCATTTCCTCCCTGGGAAAGAAGAGAGCAAAAGTGACTTTCATTCACCCTCCAGGAGCAGGCTTTCTCACCCCTCAAATCACCTTTTATTTACCTATCTACTTATAGGATGGATCCTTCTCCCCTGCCCCAGCAGAATGTAAGATCCTTGAGGAAAGGACCCTGTTGGTTTTTTGTTTTGTTTTTCATTTTTGTGACCCTGAGCACCCAGTGATGGTGCCTGGCATACAATAGGTGTTTAATATTTGTTAAACTGAATGACCATCCCCGCAGTGCAGCCCTCTCTGGGGTGGAGCAGAAAAGCCACTCTGGGACACTGAGGCTGGGGAATCATTCCAAAGGGCACAACTGGAGAGCTCGAAAGAGAGGAGACCTGGTGGGATCCATTGGGAGAAATGGATTCAGGAGCAGAGCAGGTTCAGGGCAGGGGAGGGGGAGGACCTGAGCGCTGTCCTCAGAGCTGAAGGGCTGGCCTGGGGAGGAGGGCTGAGCTTTATTCTGCTGGTCCCCAGAGGCAGAGCTGGGGACAACTCTCAGGGACCTCTCTAAATCTCTCTAGGCTTGGTTTCATTTATAAAATGGGGGTTTTGGGTGAAATCACCTGTTAAGGCCCTTCCCCTCTAGCTCCAAACCTTACAGTCCTACCACCCAAGGTTTCAGAGAGGCAGATTTTGGCTCAAGAAGAATGACAATGTCCTAACAATGCGAGCTGGCCATCCCCAGAGATGTCCAAGTGTGGGGAGATGTCATACTTGGGGCCTAGGCTTAACTCTCAGGTCTGCTGGTACAGCACCTGTGTGGCCTTGGGCTCGGGGCCTCAGTTTCCGTACCTCTGGAACGAGGGCAGTGGAATGGAGCAGATAATCCCTCTCCCAGCACCAGCACGCCCCCCCCCCCCCCATAGCACCTAACTAGGGACTGAGCCCATTCGAGATGCTCAAAACTAACCATAACTTCACCCACAGCATGGGGGGAAGGGCCCTCCAGAAGGTTCTGGGCTCATTCCACCCCATCCCAACGGCCTCCACCTCCCTTCCCATAGTAGCATGAGCCCTGAACTCACGGGGCTGGTCTCATTCCCAAAGAAGTGAATGGTATCAAAGCTCTCCTGGTCCAGGCGATCCAGGCAGTAACGCTTGTCCCACCCCTCAGGGAAGACATCGAAGCTGATCATGCCCCCTGAGGGGCCAAGGGAGAAAGGGGGATGAGAGAGCCTGGAGGGGGCCGAGGCACAAGAAAAAGGGAAGGAGGCTGAGAGCTGGAGTTATCCAAATGCAAGCTCCCAGAGGGCAGGAGGACTTCCCAACTTTTCTGGGTCCACCCAGTATCCAGCACGAGGCAAAGTCTGAATGAATGCTAAGTGATGGAGTGTGGAGAGCTGGGACCTGCCCCGAGCTAGCTGTGTGGCCAGGAGGAAGGAGCTCACACTCTCGAAGCCAGCTCCCAACATTAAACAAGGGTGTGGGACCAGCTGGTCTCTAAGGCTTTTAGTTCTGATCCGGGACCTGAAAGTGAATGCACCCCAGGTGAGAGTGAGGGTACCCTGGGTCAAAATGGTCCTTAAGGGGAAAGTGAAAGGGAGAGATCTCGGCCCATCCCACACCCACATACCTCGGGAGAACCTCAGCCCTTTGCCCGCAAACTCTGCCTTCAAGGCTTCCACGAATTTCTCCCGGATCTTTTCTTTCTGTAAGAGGGAAAAGAATCGATATAATAGACATTTCTGTGGAGCATTAGAGTGGGTGGGGCTGTATTCACATTCTCTCAAGCACTATTTATCTCATCATACTGAGTCTCTCAATAGTCCTATGAGGTGGGTGAGGTTATTGCTGTCAGCCCTATTTTCAGAGGGCTATGGTTTTTAGATCTAGAAGGGGCCTTAAGGTCACTGAGTCCAACCCTCCCCCAGTTTTATAGAGGGGGAAACTGAGGCCCAGAAGGACTAAGTGAACTGACCATTGTCAGGGCCTGATTTAGGATGGGAATTCAGTTCTCTCTCACCCTGTGGCCTCTACAAGAGACTTATCTCGATTGAATCTAAGAGGGAGAAGCTTGACCTTGCCCTGGGTCCAGGGAACACACTTTCTTCTGAATTGCTAAAATCAGCACAGAATCCCATCACTTTGTGCCTCCTGGGCCAGCTGGGTGGTGCCCTGCAGTCAGGAGGACCTGAGTTCAAACCCAGCCTCACTTAAACTAGCTGCTCGACTTAACCTCATCACCTAAAAAAAAAAATTAAATAATTAATTTAATTAAACAAATTTAATTAAATCATTTCTTTATTAAATAATAACTTTTCACAGGAGAACTCCTTTAGGGCAGGGGGAGATCTCCTGGATCTTTGTTCCCCAACAAAGGAGGTGCTAAGTTAATAAACACTTGTTTATTATGGTGTTATTATCATTATTAAACATGGTATTCTCCAGAAGGCAGAATAAAGATCTGGGAGCCAGGTGACCGGGGCTCAGAGCCTGCCTCGGACAGCAAGCCAGATGACCTCAAGAAAGCCATTGGCCTTCACTGAACCTCAACTTTCCCCTCTGTAAAATGGGGGTCACACAAGCCTCTACCCCCTGAGTTATTGTGAGGATAAAATGGTATAATATATGTAAAGCACTCTGCAAATTTTAAATTCCATAGAAACGTTGGCTGTTGTAATAAATATTATATTATCACCCTGCTTGGAAGAATCTCTCATTCCTGCCCTACTACCTCTTAGTGCTGTTTATGAGGAAAGTGCTTCATGAATCATAAAATTATTCTGGAAATGTAACTCCTTATGGCACATTAGAAAAAGCCCTGAATTTGGACCCCAGGGATCTGGGTTCAAATCCTAATTCCTTTATTTACTGTCAGATCCTTTGTGATCTGGAACAAGTCTCCTCCCCTGTCCAGGCCCCACCTGACTCAGTAAAAAGATGGCCTTAGACCCACCAATGAGGAAAGTTGGAACAGCACAAAGAACGCTGGATTTGGAGCACCTTGGATGTTGGGAAAGGGGACTGACCTCTCTGGGCCTCATTTCCCTGCCTTCTAAAACGAGGGGGTTGGACCATGAGCTCAGCATCCTTTTCTAGTCTCCGAGGGAGGCCCAGGCACAAAAAAAGAGCCACCGGCTCTCATCCTCCAGCTCCCCAGCCTGGGACTTCATCCCCTCCCATTACCTTGTCCAGCTCGGAGAATTCAATCCTCTCCTCCAGGGTACAGCTGCGTCCAATGGGGGAAACGTTCAGCATCCCGTTGCGGAATTCGATGAAAGTCCCGCTGTGGAAAGAGAATAGAAAGAAAAGTATGGCACTGGGGGTGGGGAGAGCCCGGAGAAGCTCCTGAATGAGGCCTCCCCTAGTGCAGCTGGTTGAGTAGCTCACCCCTGTGGGCAGAGAGCCAAACCTGGGGCCAAAGACTGGAGTTAAAAATCCTGCCTCAGGCACTTACAAGCTGTGTGATCCAGGACCAGTCACTGCACCTCAGTTTGCCTTCTCTATAAAATGGGAATAATAATAGAATGTGCTCCCTGGGGGTGTGGTGAAGATCAACTAAATAAGTCAAGTGCTTTGCATATTTTAATGTGCTAGACAAATTCTAATTATTGTTATATTCTTGGTCCTAAGGGCACCCCATCCCCAGCCCTGACATTCCCTGTTCTAAGCTCCCTCTCAGCTCTGATGTTACTGGTTCTAAGCTCCCTCCCAGCCCTGACATTTCCTGTTCTAAGTTCCCTCTCAGCTTTGATGTTACTGGTTCTAAGCTCCCTCCCAGCCCTGACATTCCCTGTTCTAAGTTCCCTCTCAGCTCTGATGTTACTGGTTCTAAGCTCCCTCCCAGCCCTGACACTCCCTGTTCTAAGTTCCCTCTCAGCTCTGATGTTACTGGTTCTAAGCTCCCTCCCAGCCCTGACATTCCCTGTTCTAAGCTCCCTCTCAGCTCTGATGTTACTGATTCTAAGCTCCCTCTCATCCCTGACATTCCGTGTTCTCAGGTCCCTACCCTGCACTATCCTGTCCCAAACTCCCTCCTCAGGGGTTTCCTTCCAGCCCGGCCTCAGATCTTCCCTCAGGACAATGGAGTGGGGGTGGGGGTGGGAGGGAAGAGGGTTTTGGCCTCACCGCTTCTTGGGCAGCTTCAGCAAGGCCATGTAGTTGAGGCAGAAGTTGATGAGGTCCTGCAGAAGTTCCTCTCCGAGGTGGTTTTGGATGGTCTGAAGCCCGAGGAGGAGGGGAGAGAGGGAGGATAAGGAAGGGCAGCAGAAAGGGGACTGACTGAGGTCCCTAGCCTCCCCTCTTCCCCCGCCCCCATGTCCCTGGGTCCTAGCCCCTCACCTAGCTGGGAGCAGACTCTCTAGAGAGAAGCCCACTAGGGCCTCAGTTAACTTATCTGTGGCATGGGACCATCTCTGCTTCAGGCTGCACTGAGGTCGGGAAGTGTCAGGGCATCAATAGGGACCCCCCAATATGGGAGAGGGGCAGAAATTGAGGGAGAAAAGCAGAGTAGGAGGTCAAATAGGAAGTAAACTGAGGAATAAAGGGATGTGAGGAGAGACGTAGGAGGTAGGGGAGGACAACCTGCTTGGAGAGCAACCGTCCGTTTTTGTATTGCACTGTCCCATTCTCTGCAAAGACGTAGTCAAACTTTTCTATGACTTTGGGTGAGGCATGAGGCGCAGCAGGGTCCGAGGCAGATGGAGACCAGGAAGGAATGAAACACGGCAGGAATGACCCCAGTATTCCCTCCCATCCTGACCCGAGCACCCTCCATCCAATTTAATCAGAATTCCTGAGCCTATCTCCTCCCTTTTATAGGGAGGGTACTTGCCCTCGCCAAAGGTGAGCCTCACTTTATAATCTGTACAGAACTGGGATTCATCGCCCACATGACAACCCCCTGCCACCCGCCCACCCTCACAAGTCATTTCTTCCTAGTTTAAACACCCCTATTTCCTTCTCTGACTCAAATTTATTTTGTTTAGCCCAGAAACACAGACGCCGTTTGGGGAGGCCCAGGTGCCTCCCCGCCTCCCCACTCTCTCTGTTCCTGCCTTTCCCTAACTCTAGGTTCCCCTAATTTCCTCACCTCCCCCTACCCCCACATGCATGACCTCAGCTCAGCCTCCTCATCACCTCATGGTCTGAGAGCACAAACCAAGGAAAATCAGAGTGAAGGGAAGGGAGGAGAAAATGTTCCCATATATAACCCTCCCCCCCAGACCTGGGAAGTGAAAATTCTTACCTTCATCCCCCTCACCCAGCTGTTCAGCAATCTTAGAGTAATCAGAGCCTCCTACCACCCCAATCTTCACCCTCCCCCGAAGCTCCTGGAGGAAGGCCGCCACTTCTGGGTCGATTTTCTAGGGGAGCAGGAGAGAGGGCTCTAAGTCAATACACCATTCCCTTTCTTCTTTTGCAATGTTCTCCTGAGACCCCTCTGGCCAGACTGGAGGGTCCTCATGGCCCCGGGGGAACTTCTTTTCTCCTTTGTGCAAAGCCAGGCAATTCAACTCAACCTTGATTAAAGCCCTTCCTATAGTCCAGGTACTGTGATAGACACTAAGATGGAAAATGGTCCAGTCCCTGCCTTCAGGAGGCTTACCTAGATAACAGAGTTGGTGTGGTCCAGTGCATCCAGTACCCTGGATGTAAAGAAACAAGACCTGGGTTCAAATCCTTCCTCTGGCACTAATACCTATATAGCACTATTGGGCAAGGCACTTCCCCATCTTTAGGACTCAGTTTCCCCCTCTGTAAAATGAAGGGGTTGTACACCATGGCCTCTGAGTTCCCTTCCATCACTTAGTGCTATGAACTATCTAATAGAAAGATTGTGACTGTACACAAATAACCCTAAGAGGAGACAGGGGGTGATGAGGCCAAGGTGAGATCTGACACTGAACTGTTGGGGAATCTGAGGAAGAGGTCACTTTCAAATGAAACACCCAGGTAGGATTTCCAGAGGAGAAGGCAGATGGAAGACGCTAAGAAAGATGCTAAGAGGTAGAGAGGAGGAGATAGTACATCCCAAAGAGCCTTGTTCAGCAATCTTGGAAAGATACTGAAGAACAGGGGAGGTGTCCAACGATTGGGGGACAGATAGCACCCTTGATCTCAAAAAAAAGGAAAACAGATGGAGTCTCTAGACTATGGGGCTGTGACTTGCCTTGAATTCCTGAAAAGACTGCAGAAGCATCAGAGGACAAAGATAAGAAAAGGTGAAAATAGAACCTGCTGGAAGGGCTGTGGCAAACTAGGCAAGGAAAATTCCCGGGTTTTTTTGTTTTTGTTTTAGCAAAGTATTCAACAAAATATCTCATGGTATTCTTGGGGGAGAAAACGGTGGAAGAGGTGTGGTTGAATAGGGGGCTGGTTGGTTGAAAGACTAGACCCAGAAGTGGTCATTAATAGGCAACTCGTCTTAACCTCTCTGGGCCTCAATTACCTGTCTATAAAATGAAAGGGACGGGTTAGACAAACTAAGAGAGCCACCCTGAGGAATGAGCTGAATTAAGACTCCATATAGGGCCAGTGGACAGAGTGCCCGGCCTACAGCCTGGAAGACTCACCTTTGTGAGGGCATGAGGACAACCGTCCATTTGGACATTTCACTCTTAAACTTGACCTGCTTGAGTTTAGTTTAATGATAGACTAGTACAAATTATTTCTGTCAGACTTGTGCCTCAGCAGCACAGTTTTCAAATTTTTCTTTGATGAGTAAGCTGATCATAATAACTGCCTGACCTCCCCCAGGCCCTCCACAGCATCACTGGAAGGAGACCTTTGCAGACTCTAAAACACTACCTAGATATCATTTATGACTGGCATCCAGCTGAGAAGGCAGGGGGTCATCCAGATCTTAGAGGAAGCTTGGAGTGTCAATATGGATGGAGGAACTGGGGAGATCTTATATGTTCAGGGATCAGAGAAAAAGAAACATAAAGGTGGGGAAAGAAAGGCTGAGTTTGGGGATCCCTTTGATGAGTGGGGAGAGAATACAGAAGAGAATAATAAGGGATCAAGTTGAAAAGCTACATTGTAACCAGCCTGGAGAGGGCCTTGAATGCCAGAGTAAGAAATCTGGACTTTGTTCAGGGGTAATGGGGAGCCGTGGAAGACTACCTCCAGGTGATGTTTCCACAAACCTCATCTATCTGTGGGGTAAGTAGGGTAAGGTTTATTTTTACTATTCCAGGTATTTGAGATTAAGGACATCAAGGCCTAGGGAAGTTTAGGCAACTAGCCTGAGGCAGCCTCAGCTTCCTCCCAGCCACCTCCAACCTCCAAATGTGTAGGCTTTCACCTACACGTTTGCACAACAGTTAGCAAAGCTGGAGCGGAGAGAGAAGACACTCTACTAAGAAGGCCAGTCGGAAGATCAGGATTTATCCACAGAAAGGAGCTGGGTGTTTGCCCTTATCCTGGAACTTCCAAGCAGGACCATCTGTTCTGTGGCTTGGGCCCCCCCTCCCTCACTCCCTCTCAGTTAGGGTCTGAACCAACGGCTGGCCTAGTATAAGAAACCAAGAGCAGAGATGACAATAGCGATAAGATTTGTAGACCGTGGTATAAATATTACCTTATATTTATTTGTAGAGCCTATATCTGATTACATGCTGCCATGGCGGGGGGTGGGGGGGTGGGAGAAAGGATGGGGAGAAAATTTGGAACTCAAGGGATTGCGGAACTGAAGGTTGTAAACTAAAAGCAAATAAACAAATTTAATGAAATAAAAATTTAAAAAAATAAACATTAGCTTATTTGATCCTTACAATAACCCTATGAGGTGCTATTATTAGTCTCTTATAGATGAGAAAACTGAGGCAGATGAGGGTAGACTTGCCCAGGATCCCACAGTTAGTGAGGGTCTGAGCCTGGACTTCCTTACTCCAGCTCTCACCATATCTCACCACAATCCAGCATGGAAAATCTTGTTATTGTTTACATTTTACAAGTTAAAGAAACTGAGACACAGAGGATTTTAGTGACTAGCAAACACCCTCTCAGTCTATGAACCAATAAATATGGGGGTGCTGGTAAGCAGTTCCTTCTCCCACCACTCCCCCTTTCCCCCCACACCATTTCTGGAATGGGACCTTCAGGCTTTTTAATCTATCGTACCCTTAACTCTCCTCTTTGGCTCTTATGGATCCTGGTTTTCTCAACAAAGCCCAGACCACATGCTCCTTCCAAGAGGCATCTCCGGATATCTCCCCTAACTCTAGCCCCCCCACCTTTACTCCTCCCCCAATTAATAGCACACACTCTCTCTTAAAATCAAATCTTCCAGCCCCAGAGAAGGGGCTCTATCATTTCTGGCTTTTTATCCCCAGGACATAGTTTGTTGGGCCAGGTAACAATTGTTTATTAACTGCCTACTATGTGCCCGGCCCTGGAAATACAAAGTGAGACAATCCCAGAGGAGCAGAAGTTATACACTGTTCCAGGAATCAACAAACACACAGAAGACTAGATACTAAACTGGCCACAGGGTAATCAGTGTTCCCCTAGGCTGGAACTTCTCTACCATTTTATAATCTCTGGAAGATGCTGGGGAAGGTAAGTGACTGCAAAACCAGTGTATCAGAGATGAGAGATGAAGCTTCTACACTAATGTCAGTTCAGATGTTCATGCTTAGCCAAGCCAAGGAGAAGTCCACTACTCAGAGTAAATAGGCCTTGGGAAGGGTGGGGGGCAGGAGCAGGGGCGGAGGGGTCAGGCGCTAAGGTAGAGGTGAGGAGAGACAAATAAAATGATGCCAATAAAAAGATGGCTCTAGAAATGGGAGTGTTTTTCTCAGGGGTGAGAATTAGAATGTCCAGGGTAGGGAGGCAGGGCACAGGAGGGGAATTATAGTGGGTGCAGAAGCAGGATTAGGATGTCTAAGTGGACCAAAGGGGATATGGGAAGACTCGGAAGTGAAGGGGAGGGCTGCTGTGGAGGATTAGGAGAGCCACAGAAGGGATTAGAGAGGGATTTGCATCTACTCTAGACTCTATGAACTTGTTTTAAAAAAATATATATTTTGATAATTATATTTTTAGAGAATTAGTTTCCTTTGTATTCCTTCATACTCTATGCATTTAAAAACACCATAATAATTTAGAAATGAAAATGAAAAACTTAAAAAAAATATTGGGTTAGGAAAAAAATAAAAACATGATTCTGGAAATATTGGGTGCACCGGACTGTCGGAGGGGTCCAGGACACAAACAGGGGTTACGGTGAAGACCCCTTGGGTTATTAGGAGGGGTCGGAGAACGGTGGGGAGGTGAGTCCCGGGAGGAGGGGCCAAGGAGTTTAGGATGGAGGGAGGTACCAGCAGAGTAAGGCCTCAATGAAGGGACTAGGGTGGTCTGGCTGTGTTGGGAGCGGGTGGAGGGGGTGGCGTGGGGAGACGGTTGGGCCCGGGCTAAAGGCCAGGATGGGGTGGCAGTCCTAGGAAAGCAAGGGATGGAATTAGCGGGTCCCCCAGAGGTAATGGGAGGCTATCGTTCCTGGGCAGGCTTGGGTGGGCGGCATATCCAAAGTGAAGAAGTGGGAAAGCGGGTAGTTAGAGTGAGGGCGGCGTGACAAGTGGGAGGGAGAGCTCTAGGCTGTTGAGGGGAGAGTCAGATGGGCTTTGGGGGTGCAGGCTGGAGGACGGAGCCCCAGGGAGGTGCCTGCATGCACCCTGTTTCCTTGGCATCAGGCTTCTAAGCCAAGTTCTCTCGGCCTCCCCGCCCAGACGCGCGCGCACACACGCTCCTCCACCCCACCCCAGCCTTGGCTTTCAGCCCCCCATTTCTCGCCCGAGCCCCTCCCTGCGCTGACTCTGCGTCTTCCTCCCGCCCAGGCATTCGTCCATTCATTCCAGGTCCAAGGGCGGCAGGCAGAGGCCGTGGACAGGGGGCCCGGTATTGCGGGGTGGCTGTACCTGGCGAGCCGGGGTAAGGGTCCCGTCCACGTCGAACAGGCAGAGGACGCGCTCCTTCCTCCGGGACGACTCCCCGTTGGCCATGACCTAGGCCCAGGCTAGTAGCGGAGGCTGCGGGGTTGGCGGGAGTGACCCAGACTTAGCCGGAGCTGGAGGAGGAAGGAGAGAGGAGAGAGGGAGGGGGAGACCGAGGGAGGAGGTGGAGCCCAGCCCCGGACCTCCGCGGCTCGGGGCGGCAAACACATTCCCTTTCTCCGCCCAGGATGACAGCCGGGAGGGAGGGACCTGGCCAGGCACTGTCAGATCTGGCTCCGCCCCGCCCCTCCACCAGGCCCTAGGCATCTGATTGATTAACCAGTCCCCAGGAACCCACCTCTTCTGTGACGAAATGTCAGAGCCGGGAAGGGGCTTAGAACGGGGGGGTGTCAGAGCCGGGAAGGGCTTAGAACAGAAGATGTCAGAGCCGGGAAGGGGCTTAGAACGGGGGGGTGTCAGAGCCGGGAAGGGGCTTAGAACGGGGGATGTCAGAGCCAGCAAGGGGCTTAAAACTGGGAGGTCAGTGTTGGGAGTTGTCGATGTTAACAGCCACTTGATTTAACAAAGGAGGAAATTGAGAGAATGAATGAAAAAGCATTTGTGAAGTGCTTTCCTGTTGCCCAGAGCTGTGCCAAATGCTGGAGACACCCGGCTCCAGGCCATCGACTGCCTGATGCAGCTCAAATTGCAGCCCAGCCTTCCCTCCAGTCAAAGGTCCCTGACTTACTGGACCTGGAGTCAGCCAGGTTGGGAAGCTGACCCTTTGAGCCAGCCCATCGAGGCAGGGACAGCTCTACATCTCTTGCCAGCAGGAAGTGGTTTCAGAAGCTGAGACCTTTGCCCCTTACCCCAAAAGATGTTGGGTCTCATTTGTTTGAGGGGAGGAGAATGGGGTGATGTGAGCTGGACCCTAAAAGGAAAAGACCATGTCTTGAAAAACAATTCAGTCTCTGAATTACGCTACATGTCTCCACAGCCCAGACACTGGCACCTCCGACCAAGGCACTGGGCATTCCTTCACGGTCTCCTTACCACTTTTTAATCCCAAGCAATGCCTTTCACTATCCTTTTGTAAATTACCATCAGTCTCACCCCCATTAAATCACAGGTTCACTAGGAACCCTGCTCACTTCTATTGTCATTACAATAAACCTTGCCACTTGAGTAGAAAAAAAAAGTTTGTGTGCGTATACACATACACATACACACATACACATACACACAGACATACACACATGCACATACACACATATATACACATACACACATACACAACACACACACATACACATATGTATATATACATGTACACCAACCTAACATAGGTCGATGACCCTTGCCCCCAAGGAGCTTACATCCTTTTAGGGTAGGGGGAATGGTGTCCAGGGAGTTCAGAACACAGAAGTCAGAAGGAATGATGCTTACAGTCTTTAGGTAAATGATTGACAGGTCGTTTGCTGGTAGGTAAGGCTATTTGATGTAGCTGTAGGAGGATTTGATTACTGGCCTGGAGCAAGAATCAGAAAGTTGGAAGAGAGTATGTGCTCCAGCCTGGTGGGCCTGAGGCTGGGCAGGATGCTTACTAATCAGAGCCCAGGGTCTCCAAGATGGGAGCCTGGAGTCTGCTCAAGCTGGAGGCTAGAGCTGTGGCAATATGACCATGATGGTGGAAGGGACTTGTTTATGAAAAATCTCCCAGCAAGTAAAAGAAGACCCTCAGGGTTTCTTGTCAAAACAGAAACAATTGCTATTAACACTCACTCAGAATTAAAATATAATCAATTAATATGGGGGAGGAGGAATCCAGGTTTTTTTCTATTTCTTCATTTAGTTACTAGGTCAAGACAGCCTTTGAGGGATGGGGCTGATGATGAGATTGGGATCAATCTTGGGGAGCCAACTGGAAAAGCCTAGTTCTGACTAAAGGGTAAAGACCATCTAACCTAAGTGAATTCCACATAAATGGTCTAGGTGGAGATGAGTCTCTTTGTCCAAGAGTGGGGGTCCAAGTACCCTGGCCCTATAAGCCCCACCCTATACAATAACTTGAATGCAGAAGAACCAGAGAGGGAGGGACAAGGTGCTTTGCCTGCTCATCTCCTACTAGGGGGATCTGGGAAGGCTATGTGGAGGAGGCCTTGGGGCCTTGAAGGATGGCTACAATTTCAACAAGCCCAAAGTGGGAGAGGGCAGAACCTGGGAAGTCCTTGCATCTGAATAGGGGCTGTGAGTATATAGTTTAGCTGGAGTAGAGTGAGCATGAGAAGGAGGGAGTATGTGCTAGGGCTGGGAAAAGATCACAGCCTTGGAGACCCTCCCATTCACTTTCATTTTATAGATGAGGGAACTGATCCCAGAAAGTGACTTGTCCAAAGCCACCCAGGAAATAAGTGGAGGAGATGGAATCCAAACTGTCTTTTTACTGCCTTTCTCCACAAATGTGCCATGCTTGTGAAGTGGGGTTGATGGGAGATGGGATTCATGCTGGACCCCTAAAAGGAAAAGGCCATGTCTTTGGGACCTGGACCCCAAAACCCCTGAGCCCAGATCTCTGGCCTTCACTTGGCACACTTGGCCCATCCCAGACAATCATCCTTTTAACTGCCCTTTCATTGTGGCCCTCGTTGTCTGCACCTGGTCCACCCCTGACTTTTTGCCCCTCCTAGATCCCATCCAGATCTTCCCACAGTCTTTCTGTATAAAAGAATCAATTTTATCCTCATCAAATGCAGACTCTTAAAATCTGGCTGCTTGTATTGTCATCACAAATAGACTCACTAGGAGTCTGACCTGCTTCTATTGGTGCTGCAATAAACTGGCTACTTAACTGAAAGAAGGCTTCAGTGGTCAAATTCTTTCAAGGCAGACCTTTGTCCTGTACTCTTGGATCTTGGGGTTCCTAGTGCCCCTAGACTGCAACAGGGTGCCAACTGTGGAGAACCTGGAATGTCAGGCTAAAGAACTGGGATTCAGACCATCCAATGGCAGGGTGCTGTATTGGGAAAAAAACTCAGGATGTGCTTTCCTGGAAATCCAGGCCACTTGGGCCCTGCTATTTACTGTCTGTGTGACCTAAGGCAAGGTCCTTACCCGTCCTGAGCCTTAGTTCCTCTGTGACTCCTTCCAGCTCTGAGACAATGACCAGATAGCCTGGTTGATGTCATTGCCATGGTCCCAAAATGGACAGAAATGGGCATAATAGAGTCCACAGAGGACAGAAGGAGGCATCTTCATGCCAGAAATACTTCAGAGTGAGGACAAGATTTGGCAACTGATTGGATGGGAAGGATGAGGAAGAAGTGGTCAAAAAATCCCCAGTATATTAACATGGATCATAGGTGTTATTAACATATATTATTAACTATGTTTTAGTTAACTATGCTTTATTTAACTATGTTTTTAACACCATGTTATTAAGATGGACCAATCCCTTTATTTTTCAGAGGTGGAAACTGAGGCCCAGAAGAGGTCATTGACTTGCCCAAGGTCACCCAAGGTAGCAGAGCCAGGATTTGAACCCAGGTCCTTTGGCTCCAAATCCAGCATGCTTTTCATTGCATCCTGCTGCCTCCAGTTTGACCTCACAGGTTCCTCACTGTATCCTCATGACAACCTGTGAGGTAGGGGCTTTTCTTATCCCCCCTTTTAAGGATGAGGAGCCTGATGGTCAGAGAGAAGTGGTCAGGGGCTTACAGCTACTAAGTGTCTGAGGCAGGGTTTGGACCCAAATTTTTGGGCAGACCCCAAACCCTTCCCTCCCTCCCATACCACTTTTTCTCTCAAAGGTAGAGATCACCCAGTGTAGACTTTCAGCAATCTCATGAAGTCATTGGGGCCATCCTCTTACCTTGACCAGGGATTCTCCCTACACTTAGAAACACCCACTGCTAAGTTCTCCCCCTGGTTTGCTCATGTCCCCTGAATTCCAAGCTTGGTGGACTCAAGCCACTTAGGTCCCCTGGGCTCAAGTGGACAGTAGTGTTGGAAGGCATGGGTTTCCAGGGATGTCCTGGTGGGGGGGAAGCAGGCTTCCCAGAGCTATGTTGCTGACCATGGTGTGCAGGGAGCTGGAAGGGCTCCGTTTTCCCCCCGTGCCACTCAGTGGACTCTCCAAGCCTAATTTTAGCCTCTGGCTGCCCGTGGTCCCTGTTGTCATGGGCACAGCAATTCCAGGAGCTTGTGACTTTTCCCTCCTAATGGGCTGGACACCCTGTCCTGGAAAAGAACAACCTCAACAAGGACTTCTAGTGCCCTCAGCCACCTTTCCCCACTGGCCCCACCCACACTTTGGAGTGTTGCAACATGGGTGGGAAGGGGGTGTGTGAGGAAGGAGGGTACAGAGTGGTGCCAGGAGAAAGGTGTTGGCTCTACCTGGGCTCTGGCCCTTAGTCACTAGGTGAATGTCAGCATCTCCCTCCATCTCACCAGGTCTCAGTTCCTTCATCTGTAAAATGACTGGGTGGGTTAATCAACAGGGTGTCGTCCAGCTCTAAGACTACCAAATACCCTTATCTCCGCTTTATAGCTGACCAGAAAGGCACTGCTCCCATTCACAGAGCTCAGCTGCTCAGTCTCCTGACCCTCTCCTGCTGCCTCTGGCAAATGGCAGCACTGAGGAGGAGTCTCTGCGCAGACCTGGGGTGGGAGGTGGGATGGGCTAGGGAGGCAAGGAGGCTTTCCTTCCAAATCATGGCGCTAGACATCTTCCAGGGAAAAGGGAACAAATACCAGCCCACTTTGCCTGCTTAACTATCTCCTAGGCTACTGGTTCAGTTACTGGGAGGCTCTCCCACAGATTCTCCCTCTCTTCCCTCTGCCCTTCAACTCCCTGATTCCCCATCCGCACTTAGCCCTGTTAACTGCGACTCTGAGCCCCCAACCTGTCTACACTGGGAGTATCCAAATTGGGTTTACTGGCCAAAGCATTCTGATCCCTCTCCTTGGTAATCTCCCTGCACACAGTTAAGTCAAGCAAGAAGAATCAGTACTGACTTGACAGTTATGTGTTTTAATGCAATTTTAAAAACAGATTATGTCGATATAATTGTTTTCACATTGCTCAGATTTTCCCAGAGTCTCTCCACTCTTCCTCCCAGAAAGTCATCCTTTATAACCATTTTTTTAAAAAGAGGAAGAAAAGTCACTAAAACTGATCATCACATCAAAAAAACAAAAATAAAACCAGAAAAACCTGCTGTTACCTGCGGTGTTCCCCCTGGACCTGTGTCTCCTTATAGCTTTTCTTTGGGGCTAAATTTGTTTGTAATTGCAAGCATTGCTTCAATTGCTTTGTTGCTCTTTCCAATTACATTGTTTCTGTCATAGTTTTCTTGGTTCGGTGTGCCCTGCATCAAGTCATGGAAGTCTTCCCGTGCTTTGCTATATTTCACATTCTCATTTACTAGTTTTAAATTCACATCAAGAAAACCTAAAATCAGAAGCAGCTAGGTGGCACAGTGAATAGAGCACTGGCCCTGGAGTCAGGAGGACCTGAGTTCAAATCTGAACTCACACTTGACACACTTACTAGCCGTGTGACCTTGGGCAAGTCACTTAACCCCAATTGCCCTGCTCTCTCCCCTTCCAAAAAGCAAAAAAACAAAACAAACCCCTAAAATCCAGGTTTAGATGTCAGTCACCTAATTGGCAGCTGGGGGGATGTTTTCCCTGCTCCCCTCGACCCTCCCCTGACTCAAGCTCCCTCTTGCCTCTCATTTCTTTCTTTTTTTTTTTTAGGGGGAAGGCAAGGCAGTTGGAGTTAAGTGCCTTGCCCAAGGTCACACAGCTAGTAAGTGTAAGCATCTGAGACCAGATTTGAACTCAGGTCCTCCTTACTCCAGGGTGGGTGCTCTATTCATTGCGCCACCCAACTGCTTTACCTCGTTTCTTTTCTATCTGTGGGTTACAAGTTGGAAGTCCACAAAGCAGAGGAGATAAGCACGTCTCACCAACAGACCCTCCTCCCCTTGGTTTCCTGACTAAAGCACTACTAGACCCTACCCTGAATCATATGCCCTTGGCCCTGGGTCTCTTCTGGCCATGGATGGGAGGGGAAGACAGATACTTATCTGGTGTTTGACTCAAACTGCCAAAGTTTAGCTTAAATACCCAGGCTAGGGCTCTGTCCTAGCCTCCAAGCCCCTACGTGGCTGCTGTCCTCAGTTAACTTCATCATTGGCCTCAGTCTTATGTTCTTCCACCTGGGGAGAACTTGGTTACCTTACCCAAACTAGTGAAAGCATGTCTGAGCTTCTGGAATAGGTAGTAGGGCTACCTCCTGGAAGAGCCAGGGAGTTGCCTTCTAAAGCACAGCTAATCAAGTTATTCCCTAGCAGGCTCCTGAGACTCCCTATTACCTGGAGTGCAGATGCAAAGCCTTCAGTTTGGCCTTTAAAGCCCTTCACAATCTGATTCCAACCTGACTTTCCAGCGTGATTATGCATCACTTCCTTGTGCAGCCCCAGGAGCCTCCTTTTAGTTCCTTAAATGCAACAGTCATCTCCCATCTCCATGCCTTTGCACATGCAGTTCCTTATTTCTTTCCTGACCCCCCACCCTGCCGTCAGTGTTTGGACTACATTTCCTCCTCACTTTTTCCTCTTGGAATTCCTCATTTCCTTTGAAGCTCAGCACAAATGACACCATGAAGTCATTCCTGATTCTCTCAATTATTAAGTCTCTTTCTACCATGCAATTGTCTTGTATAGGATTTTTTTGGTTTGGTTTGTTTTTTGCAGGAGGCAGTGTAGTCAAAGGGATAGAGAATTGATCTCAGGAACAGGAAGACTAGGTTCAAACCAAACTGACTGTGTGATTGTGGGCAAGTCCCTTGACCTTTCAGAGTCCCAGGGAACTCTCTGAGACTGGGAGCTGTTTCCAGAGGGAGTTTCCTCACTAGTCTACCAATCCCTACAGCAATGAAATCACAAGCTAGGACGAAATCTCTTTGGACCGTGGTTACTTAATTGATTGGTTGAGGGGGCAGGCTGCCCTTAGTAACTTTGGAAAGGAAGAATTTCAGAGCATTAGTAAAGGGGAAGCCAGATGACTGAAGAGCAAAGTGCATGATTTTTAACCCAGTTGGCCTGGGCTGGGAGAATTTCCAGCCTCTCTTGTTCTGAATTGGCCTAGGTGCAGACGCTGGAGAAGAAGAGGAGACTGGCTTTGGGTACTTTCTTGGTCACAGGTAGCCTGAGGGCATTCCTAATGCCCCTATCCCAGCAACATTGGTGATCCAAGACACTGGTCATTGGGCAGGGGAAAGGAGGCCCTATGGAGATAAGTAATCTTCTGAGGAGAGAGCAAGTCAAAGTTTTGATGTCCATTTTACAGATGTGGAAACTGAGGCCTAGAGAGGTTAGGTTAATGCTATCATAGATTTAGAGCAGGAGGAAACCTGGGAGACTACCATGTTTAACCCCCTCATTTAACAGATGAGAAAAGAGAGGGCCAGAGAGGCTTCGGTGGCTGGTCCTCACAGTGACAGGCTCAGGTGGATCACCCAAGGACTGTTAGAGCCTGGGAGCCTCATGGGCCACCAGGAGAGACTCCTGGGGGGCAGCTGAGGAATCCTCGGAAGTCACAGGGTGGCCCCTGTGCAGCGCTAGATGGAAACTGCTCAGCTCTACCGGGATCCCAGGGTTCTTGTGACCTTGGCCACTTGATGGGCATAGCCCAGTACCCAGAGCCAAAAGCCTCGGCAATAACAGTGTCCCAGCTCACTAGACCTGCTTTCAGAAGCCTGGTGGCCCAGTGCACAGGGCCTGGGATCAGGAAGAACTAAGCTCAAATCCAGCCTCAGATACTTGCTAGCTGTGTGACCCTGGGCAAGTCACTTAACCACAGTTTTTCTCAGTTTCCTGAATGGTATAAGTGAGGGAATTGAGTTGATTAGGACAGCAAGTGGTTAATTGTGGGACCTGAGTGAACCCTATTGCCTCCATCCCGGGAACTTAGTGCTGAAGCCAGCTCAGTTCCATTTCTATTCAATTATGGATCTAGTCCAAATTCTTTCTTGGGAGAGAACATTATTCAATTACGGAAATTGGGAGAATACCTGATTGTATTGTTTGAACCTAGCCTTGTTTAGTTGGGAAGTGGGACCACCTCTCCATGCTGCTGAGAGACCCTTAACTAAGGACCTCAGGTCTACTGACCACCTACCTGGTCAGGCCCAAAGATTGAGTTATATGTCTCAAGCAACACCTGTGTCTTACCCAAAAAACCAGCCTAGTCAGTTACCGTTTCCACATTCCTTTGATTGAATACAGACACTTGGGGGAGGGGGGCACCTCTTTTGCAAGGAATTGCCCCTGCCCGCTCTCCCCCTCCCAACTTGGAGAGTCCTCAATCTTTCCTCCCTTAGAATCAGATTACTTGGTGTTGTATTGCCTGACTCACAGTAGGTGCCATAGAAATGCTAGCTATGATTAATGCGATATAAAATTACAATGTTATTATGAGCATAATATTTTAATAGAACATGATCAATAATTAACATAATTATTACAATGTTATAACACATGATTGTCATACACAATAATACATTTATAATAAATTATGACAAGAAATAATTTATAATAGATTGTAATAATTTATGATACATTATAATAAGAAATAATTAATAATAACAAGTCATTGTGGAGAGGGGCCCCACCTTCCTTATCATAGCCAGCAACAGTTGCTGACCAACTGCTACCAACAGGCCATGGGCCCAGGAGCCCTTGGGGTGGGGAGCTGCTTCCAGCCCAGCCATCTCCACAGGAAGTCACTATTGCCAGCCTTTCCCACCCCTAATCAACCAACCGTCACCTGCAGGGCAGGCCAGTGACCTAGCTGAAGCAGCAGGTACCCAGAGGGCCCGATAGAAGGCAGCTTGGGCCACTTGGGTCAAACCACCCCCACCCCCAGATCACCATCTCTGACCCTGGCTCTGAAGCCCAGAGCCATTAAAGCACAGACATGCCAAAGTGCTTTGCCCCTGACCCCTAAGGGATCTTTACATCTGACTTGCACATCCAAAATTAGTAGGATGGAGGCAGGAAAGTGAAGAGTTGGCAGGATGTTTTGAGAAGAACTTTGTTTTCCTGATGGATCTGGCACGTGCCCAGTTCTAAGGCCCCTCCCAGCTCTGACATCCCCTGTTCTAAGGCCCTTCCCAGCTCTGACATGCCCTGTTCTAAGGCCCTTCCCAGCTCTGACCTTCCCTGTTCTAAGGGCCCTCCAGCTCTGACATTGCACATATGACTTGTGCTTGGACAAAGGTGAAAAGTGGGTGTTTGAACCCACATAAATTGAGGGATTGCTTGGTGGGGCCCTGGTCCCATTGGAGAAGAAGAGTTTCTGGGGAGCAGTCACAGGGAGACCAGATTGTCGCTGAGGGGAGGATTTGATTCTGCTTCCCTTTCACCCAATTGGCCTGGCCTGGCAGAATTTCCAGTCTTACCTGCTCTGCTCTGCCCTGTCCTGGGTGTTGGCAGAGAGAGAGACTGTGGGCACTGATGGCTCCCTTAATTCCAGGGCTGTGGAGGGAAGATCCCTCCCCATGGTGAGGATCCACTGAGGGCCCTGGGGATGTTTGCCCTGGAGAAGAGAAGGCCTGGATGTGGAGTCCTGGGTTTAGGCCTGAAAGAAACCTGAGATCATCTAGCACAACTTCCTCATTTTACATGGACATTAAGATTGCACAGATAATCAGGGTCAGTGATAGGATTTGAATCCAGATCCTGTGACTCCTAAGCCAGAGCACTTTCTCAGTTGGCATCTTACCTGCCTTAACACTGCCTTCCCCTCCTTGGACCCCAAGGGCATAGAGATAGAGTCCACTTTGATGGATACAAGGAAGGACTTCCCAACCATGGGGCATTTCCAGAGATGAATGAGTTGTCTCAGGAAGTGATAGGGATGGGATCTGAACTCCTAAAAGGAAAGGACCATGTCTTTGGGATCTGGACCCCACTCAGGAATGACTCTGCTCTCCTCACAACTTGTGAGGTCATTCAGTCAGTCAGTCAGTTAACTATGGCTCATTAAGCACCTACTATGTTCTAGACACCTTGCTAAGTGCCGGCAATAGAGAGGAAGGTGAAACCACAGTCCTACCCTCAAGGAGCTCCCAGTCTAATGGGGGAGACAACATGGAGATAACAAGGTTTCATGCAGAGTACCAGAAGAGGGCCTGAGCAGACGGAGAAGCAGGCAAGATGCAGAGACTTCCAGGCATGAGGGACAGCCAAGGCAAAGTCCCGGAGGTGGGAGAGACGGTAAGTAGGCCAGTGTGTCTGGATCACTGCATGCATAGAGAGGACTAATGTGGGAGAAGAGTGGAAAGGAAGGAAGGAGCCAGGTTGTGAAAGGCTCTGGATGCCAAACAGTTTATATGTGATCCCCAACAGGGAGTCATGGGAGTTTATTGAGTAGGGGATAACATGGATAGACTTCAAATTTAAAGAAAATCTGAAGTTGGTGGAGGATGGATCAGTTGGGGGTGGGCAGAGTCTCCAGGTGGGGAGACCAGTTAGGAGGCTATTGCAGTGATTCAGATGTTATTATCCCCATTTTACGGATGAGGAAGCTGAGGTCCCAAGAGGGAAAGGCCCTTAGATGTAGAGTCAGAATATCTAGGTTTGAATTCAGGCTCTGCTCTGTGTGACCTTGGGCAAATCACCCAACCTCTCTGGGTCTCAATCTTCCCATCAATAAAAGGGAGGGGGTGGATTTAATGCCTTTGAGGGCCTTTCCATTTCTAGTTCTTGCATCTGATGACCCTCTGACTCCTGACTAGCTCAGCAAAATCTAAGGAACAGAGTCCTGGATTTGGAGTCAGGAAGACATGTGTTTGAATTCTGCCTCAGCTAAGTACTAGCCTTGGTTTCCTCACCTGCAAAATGAGGCCAATGGGCTAGGTAGACTTTGAGAGCCCTTCCAGCTGCAGCTCTAGGATCCAGTGATTGGCTAATAAGGCTAGACTGGGACCCAGGCCTTCTGCCTCAAAAGTCAGAGGACCTGGGTTCAAATTCTTGCTCTCTTACTAGCTGGACAACCTTGGATGAGATAGTTCACTTCCCTGGGCCTCAGTTTCCTCTTCTGTAAACTAAAGGGAATGGACTAGAGATGATCTCCAGGGTCTCCTCTGGTTCATAATCAATGGTCTTATCCTACTTCTCTAACCTGGAAGCAGCAGTGATTTCATCTGTTGTTCACTCAGTGTACTCTTTCCCCTCTCCACCAACACAGCTTTCCTGTCTCAGTAGTGTAAGAACCTGAGGAGCTGAAACGTCCCAGCCAATTGTGGCTGTGGCCACCAGCCTGCATCCGCAGGCAGCCTTAATGCCTCCCCCACACGTGAGGGATCTGATGGCTTGGGAGAAACCTCGATTTGGAAGTTAGGAGTCCTGTTTCTGCTGCTACTGCATTGCAGATCCTGTCCTCAGTGAGATTGCAGGGCCGGGCCCTCCTTCTCCCTATCCCCACCCCCAAACAGCCTAGCACCAAGTATATCTAGCACGTAGAAAATGCTCCAGAAATGCTTGTTGAATTGAAGTGGAATGTAAGTGTTACTAATATTAAGAGGCCTCAAACATGGGCTACCTGAGCTGGAAGGGACTTCAGAGGCCCAGAGGAGGAAAGAGGCTTGGCCAAGCTTGAGCCTTTGGTGCATGGCTGATCCATTTGAACAGAGGATAAAAGGGGATGGGGAGAAAGCCCTGCTCTCTCCATTCCCATCTGGTGCTCTTTCTGTTTCTAAGAAGGAAAAGAAGAGGCTGGAGCCTGCCCCAAGGGGATGCCCTTTGTGGGAGGCCAGGAGAGGCTGGGATAAGTCATATCACTTCCCATTCCCCTGCCCCACCAAAGCCTGGAATGGGGCAGCTGGGGCAAGCAGGGACTGTGTGGGAGATGCTTGCTCCCCTCGGGCATCTTCTGGCTTGTCATTCCTGGGTCCTATCGTGCCTAGCCCTGCACCCTGGACAGAGAAGCTGAGGGCTCCATCACCATGGTACCCCTCTCCTGGGCCCCTCCTTCCTTTTCCATGTCATCCTGCAGTCTGCTGCCTCCCACTGGAACTTGGAGCATTGGCTGGACTCTCTAGGCTATGAGTTACCTTCTCTCCCCATGCCCCAGGCTCCCAAGTCCCAAGACATAACTGGCCCTTTAATGCAGAGCTGGTATCATAGCAACCTGTGCTCAGGCCCAGTCCCTAGGTAGCTCAGGTAGAGGTTAGGGACCTGGGGTTGGGCAGAAAGAGACACCCCAAACACACAAAGAAGCACAGTGACAACAGGAAGCATCCAGGAAGCATCTAGAGACACCCTGAAGTATCAGAGAGGAGCCCAGAGAGAGCCTCCAAGAGATGCCCCCGGTGTGGGAGGCTCACCAAGGGCAGACCCCTTCTCTGGGACTCAGTTTCCTCCTCTGTGAAAATGAGGGTGTTGAACAGGAAGATCTGGAAGCATTTGCTGCTCAGTCCCAGATCCTCTGTGGACAGAGGTTGGGGCTTCCTGGAGACCTGGGCCATCGCTGGATGAAGGAGCCTGAAAGGTAAGCAAGCTCCTGCTGGCGGCATTTCTACTGCTGGCTGACCTGTGCAGAAGGGGTGTAGCCTGGAGAGCATCCCTGGGATGGGCTTGCAGTGGGGGGCCCGGCTAGCAGTCAGTCAGTCTACAGGCATTCACTAAGGTGCTTTCTATGAGCTGGCACCATCCACAAGAAAGGCAGAAACAGTCCCTGTCTTCAGGGGCTCCCATTCTAGTGGGGGAAATGCAAATAACACGATCCAAACAAATCAGCCTCTGAAGAGGCCCCTGCAAGGAAAGGCCTTGGGCAGAGGGCAGCATCTGAGGAAGGCATTCTGGGTATGGGGAACAGCCAATGCCCAGGTATAGAGACAGCACCGACGGCAGAGCTGGATTAGAGAATGTAGAGAGAAGACACGGAAAGGTAGGAAAGGGCTAGGAGATAGTCAGGAAGACTTGAGTTCAAATTTGATCTCAGACACTTGCCTCAGACTCAGACTCAGACAATGGCTCCTGAGACTCCTTCCAGGGAGTCTCTCCTGTCTCCCTGGAACCCCACCTCCCCTGTCCCTGTCCCCTACCCTCTCCTCTGATCGTCTTTGTTTGGAATGGCAGGAGTGGCATGGTGGAAAAATACCCCTGGGACTGGAATTGGTGGATGTAGCTTTGAATTCTATCTCTGCCATAGGACCTTGGGCAAGCTCAAGCTACCTTCCCTCTCTCCACTTTGGTTTCCCATTCCTAAAACAAAGGGGGATAGCCCAGATGATTTCCAAGGACCCTTCTGGCTCTTGACACCCCCTCTATGCTTTTGTCCTCACACCGTCATTCACACCGGTTCACTCACCATGGAAGGTCTCCCCCATCATCTCCCTCCACCACCTATCTGAATTCTCACCACCCTTCAAGGCCTTGCTCCTGAAAGGGCTTTGCCAAAACACAGGAGGGCTTTTTGCTCCTGGGGCCCGGCTTCTCTCATTTGTCTCTTACTGGAAGAACCCTTTTCCCCATCTAGATGGTAAGCCCCTGAAAGGCAGGGGCCCACTCTTATTCAGCTTTATGCTCCCCATCACACCCAACATTAAGCACAGGCAAAAGAGGCCTCCATAAAGTGTTGTTGATAAGGACAGAGGTCCAATTCAAGTCACCAAACATGTGACAAGCCCCTACTGTGTACAGGGCCCTGTGCTGGGGACTGGAGTGCGGGGATGAGGCAAGTTCTTTGCTTTCAAAGGGAGTCTAGTTTGGACAGGCCGAGGGGACAAGACTAGATAACCACAATACACAGCATTGCCCATGCTCAGTGTTAGGGAGGGGCAGACAAAGAGATGAGGGTGGGCCCACCTGAGCCAACAAGGGAAGGCTTCCTGGAGGTGGTGGCATGTGGACTGAGCTTTAGAGGGAGAGGACATTGTTGTGTTTGTCCTTCCTTCTCAAAGAGGACCCTGACATAAGGGAGACGGTGACATGACTTGCTTGAGGGAGGGAGGACCATGCAAGGTCACCAGCCTCACTCTTTCCTCCAGAGAGGAGAAAGGACATTCAGGAGGGACAGAAAGGACATAAAGATATATGGGCAGAACCACGAAGTTTCCATCAGACTGTAAGCTCCTTGAGGGCAGGGGTTCTCCTTTGCTTTTTTGTATTCCCAGTGCTCAGCACTGTGTGTGGGCATATAATAGGCACTTATTAAATGTCTGCTGACTGACTTCATTTCTAAATGTCCCAGCTCTACCCTGGCATTAAAGACACAGGGAAAGAGATTAGCCTTTACTGAGGAGTCTTCTTCCTTAGGGATAATGATGAGCTGTGAACAATGGAGATGGGAAGTGAAGGAGCCCTGTCAGATGGCCTCCATCTCATCCGTGAAGTAGGAGGCTAAGTCAGCTGGCGAGGGCTGGAAGAGAGAAGCAGAGGTTGGTTATGGTTATGGTTATGGTGAGGAAGGAGCCCTGCCAAGCTTCGAACAAAGGGTCTCTGGGAGTTGGAGGCCTGACTTCAGGCCTCAGCTGTGTGACCTTGGTCTATCCACCTGAAGAATGAGATGATCTCCTAGGTCCCAGGGTAGAGGATGCTATGGTTCTGTAAATCTCTGCAGACAGTGCCTGGCAACTGAGCCTCCTCTCCCAGGTATCCGTTAAGTGTTGACTGCTAGAGGTGTGTTAATGAGGCTAACAGAAGTGAAATGTGCTGCCCATCTACCTCAAGGGCATGGGCTTAGAGGCAGACTGGAAAGGCACTCCCAGGTATCCCCTTTCTGTGCAATCGATGGAGGAACAGCAGGATCCTTCTATCCTTCTGCCCCAATCCTGTTTGGGAAGAAAGGACTGAAGAAAGGTCCAGAGATTAGAACACGGCTCACCCCAGGTCAGCAGCCAGTGAGAAAAAGAATTGGGACTAGAACCTGGGATTCCTGACTCTCCAATCCAGTGCCCAGGCCATGGCACCAATTCATTTCACCACCCTTGTAACTGCCCTCTCCTCCTAGGCACTTTGCTTCAGGGTCTCCTCCTCTGTGCCAATACCTTTCCCTAGGTATGCTCAGTGTTCCCTCCTCCTCTTCCCTCTCTCCTCTTCTCCCAATCTGAGTCTCTCCTCCCCATTTTAGTCTGGGGAGCTCTATTAATCTACCTATTCCCTTTCCTTCCCCTGGATGTTCTCTATGGGGTAAAAGACAATACAGACCTGTGGCAATGGATCCATGTCACCATCTAGTGACCATTATGGTCACTGCATCTTGACCTTGATCCTGGAAAGCCAGGGCGGTAGTAAACATTTAAAAAATATACTTGTATCTAATTAATCTAACTAATCTATCTATCCATCCATCCAGCCATCCTTCTATCATTATACCTTAGTTTTTTACATTACCAGAATTTTCCCTAGTATTCCCAAGAGTCATCCCATATATCAAAAGATATTTTTTTAAAAAAAGGAAAAAGAAAGCAAGTCAGCAGATCCAATCGATTCACTGAACTGGAAACATGTAAGTCATTCTACAATGGTGGCTTCCTCAACCCTGGGGAGGAGCCAGCTGGGCTGGGGCCTGCTCAACTCTTCTCTGTCCCCTTTGCACATGTGGTGTGGCTGGTTCTTGCCAGTTATGTGGCTGTCACCCTTGTCTTTTGTTTCCCTGGTTCTGACTTCACTCGGATTGGGTCACTCTTCAACAGTTTTCAGCTGGCACAGTCGTCCTCCTCTACAGCACAGTGACATGGCGCTCCATTCCCCTTCCATCCATGGGCATTGCTTCCCTGTGCTTTGTTACATTTTTGCTGGGTGTAGGGACTTGCTCCCCATCCATGGAATCTCTTGGTCCAAGGCTACGGACATTCCAAAGAGCTCTCTCTCCCAACCGGCCACCGAGCTTCACAGCTTGAGCACCAATGCACACCTGCTACTGCCTATCTG
>CM053581.1:417667948-417683940 GCA_028627135.1 Pseudochirops cupreus
GACCAAACTATTGTACAATGTGAAAGTATTTGCAGATCCTGTACATGATTGCACGCCACCATGGGGGGGGGGAAGGGAGGGGAGAAAATCTGAAACTCAAGTGATTGTGGAACTGAATCTTGTAAACCAAAAGTAAATAAACAAATCATTCAAAAAAAAAAAAGAAGTGTTTTCCAGAGTCAGTGATGGACTATATCCTCCAAGAAAGTAGCCACAAGGATCTTAAAACTAAATACATTAATCATATCGTCTGGAGCCTCTACTGTGTCGGCACAGTATAGAAGCAGGCAATAAGATGGGACCTCATTTATTATAATTCTGACCTTATACTGAGAGAACCAGGGAAGAAGCCCTAAAATCCTTGGAGGATGGGGGAGGGTAAACTAATAATATAGAAACTGCTCAAAACAGAAAATGGAAAGCAGGGAGGAAGATGACAGAAATGTACAAAATTATCGAGGATGAAGGGAACATAAATGTGAGTCCTGAAAGACTTGGACAGGAGAGTATTTTCAGCTTGAACAACGGAGGCATTTATTTCGGTCTCTGAAAAACAATGGATAACTTCAGAAACACTTTCCATTTGGCCCAAAGGAATGAATATGGATGCCATACAGTAGAAAAAGTACAGACTCTGGAACCAGAGGACATGGTTCATATTCTGTCTCTGATGCTTATTACTTATGACCTTGGGCCTCAGTTTCCTCCTCTGTAAAAGGGTGGGGGAAGTAGCCTCAGAGGTTCCTTCCAGCTAGGACTGGTCCTGTGTTCTTAAAAGAAGAGCCTGAATTTAGTCATCAAAGAGACTGGACAAGGGCAAAGTGAAAAAAAAAACCAGTTCCCATTTATAAAGATAGTCATTTAAAGCTGCTAAGTCTTTCCTCACAATAACCCTGGGAAGCAGGTGATAATGGTACTGGGTTGTTTTTGTTAGTTTGTTTGCTTTGCCATTTTACAGGTGAGAAAACTGAGGCTAAGAGATTTGTAATAAATTGCAGAGCAAGAATTAAATTCCATGTCTCCTGCCTCCAAGCAGTGCTGGAATCACATCAGGCAGTGAGAAGGCAATTAGGCCAAATGAAAGGAGGTTGGCACTCACTGTTCAAGCAGAGGACACTCACTGAACTGACAGGAGTTTAAAAATGACAAAAGCATTAATGGCCATAAAGAGAAAGTGTTCTTGATGTTGAGCGGAGGGATAGTCACACACTTTAACTGGAAATGAGAACTAGATGAAATACAGATCTAATGTGGTTTTAAGGCTTGGGAGAAAATTCATGTAAACTTGTCTGGTCTTCAATTCCAAAGGCCACTAAACCACCTTCCACATGACCTAAAGGAGAATTGCAGGACACCCTTACAGCCACCTGGCATTAAAGGGGCCCAGAAAGGATGAAGAAATGGGCACTGGGGCAAATCATCAGAAGAGCCTTCTCCTGGGCTGAGATGGGAATCCCCTGGTCTGAGAAGCAGAAAGTTGTTCAAACTTCCTTTTCCATGCATCCAGGAAACCTATCAATTTGCTTTCTCATTATGAATGGGCAAACTACATGGCTCCAATCCAACGTTTTTTGTTTATCTTTTGTAACTTGGCTGTAATCATCAGTGACTAACCACCTCCCTCAGTGACGGTTTTAAATACATGACTTTCACACTTCCTGAATTTTTCCTACGACAATCAGTCAAAATCACGTCCAACTCAAGCTAAAATTGGAAAGGTATTAAGAATATGCCTATAGGAACAGCTTTTCGGTCCTGACCTTTGGTCCCCTGGCTCAGTGAAATCGGCTCCCAGATATAAAGGATACTGCTAAGGCGAGGAAGCGACCCGGGAAGGCAGCAAAAAGCCCAGGACACCCGGCTCTAAATGTCCCGTGTGAATGTGGAGTTTTGTTATGAGCGGAGTGAAATAAATTGAATTAGAAATGTTTGTTCCACATAATTCTGATGAATGTCGTCATCCCATGGCACTAGGTCTGGGTCTGTGCTTAATTCAGGTTTTCCTTTTGAGGAATCAGGTAATTTACTGGTGCATTTCCCTTCCGAGCTCAGCCACCAGCAGTCACACCCTCCCCCCCCCCCCATTAGGGAGGTCTGATCACAAATTACTTCCTCTCTCCAGGGGTTCTTCTGCCTGAACTCGGGCTCTCCCGGGCTCCTTGCCCCCCAGGTTTATGCTCATGCGGGGACCCCCTCGGCACACAGCGCAGGGACTCCCTCTATAAACGGCACTGGCCTGGAGCCCTTCGTGCGTACCCTAGTTCTGCACGGCAGGGGTCCAGACCTCCCGCAGCGGGGCTGTCACTTAGAGCCCAGGGAAGGCTGATCCCTTACCCCGGAGCGAGGCCCTCGGAGGGGCAGCGACGAGCCCAAGGTCACACGAGCAAGGAGCTCACCCTGCCGCCCCGGGGGGCCTCCCCGAGCTCCCCGGACCTCCCCGCCCGTCAAGGGGGGCGGCTGTGCCCTCGGGCCCCGACGCTCACCCAGCATGATGGGGCTCAGGCGCCGGGCCAGGCCTTTGGACAGGTCGTACACGTACAGCTTCACTGGATACAGGTTCGTCGGCTCCATCGACGCCGGGCGGCGGACCCGAGGGCAGCGGCGGCGAAGGCGGCGTCGTCTTCTACGTTTCCGTGCCGCACCGACAGGGGCGGTGGGCAGAGGCCCGGAGGCGTCGGGGGCTGGGAGACTCGGGCCGCCGCTGCGCTGCGCGGGCTGCTCAGCCGCACGGGGCCGCACGCGCCCCGGCAACACCGACTGTGAGGTGACAGAGGGCCAAGGAGCGGGATGGCGCCCGGGCCCCGCCGCGCCTGCGCAACTCCGCCCATGCCGCGGCACCCCGCCCCCGGTGGCGTCACGGCCCGGGGGCCGGAGAACGCACGGCCGAAGAGGGAGGAGGGAAGGAGCCCCGAGGGCCTGCGGCGCATGTGCGCCAGCGCTCTTCACGCCTCCTTCTTGCGAAGCGGGAGAGACAAGGGCTGGAGCGGGGAAATCTCTGGCGAAGCGCATGGGGAAGGCCTACTGCGCATGTCCAGCGCTACCTGACTGTTTTTCAGTTCAGATCGTGGTGGGGTTTGGGGGTGCGCCTCCGAGGGAGAAATTGCCCTGCAAATGTGCTATTATCGGGCAGTTAGTGCAGGGCCTGGAATCAGGAAGACTCGTCTGACCTCAGACACTAGCTTGTGACCCTGGGCAAGTCACTTCACCCTGTTTGCCTCAGTCTCCTCATCTGCACAATGAGCCGGAGAAGGAAATGGCAAACCACTGTAGTATGTTCACCAAGAAAATCCCCAACGCGAGTCAGACATGCCAGAAAAGCGGCTGAACAACAACGAGGTGTTACAACGAGGAGACGGCGCCGGGAAGCCGAGGAGAGGCGATTGAGGGAGCGAGGACCGGACTGCGAAGGTGCGGTGCTGCTCCAGCCCAACCAGAAAACGGCGGAGGCGGGGCCTTGTCGATTTCCCGGCGTGTGCGTGTCTGTGTGCGTCTGTGACTTTTTGCGCTTATACTCGACAAAATTTTTTCCCCCTGTGAGGGGCGGGGCTCTGTCCGGAAGAAAGTCGCCCAGGGAGTGTGGGCGAGCTAGAGGCGAAGGTACTTTATGCCCTTGTGCTCTAAGCTCGGGTGGCATTTTTTTACCCAGCCTTAGGGTGAAACTCTGGCTCTAAAGAAAGCGTAGGCTTGGAGATTTTCACACCCTCCTTCGTCCAGTTACTTTGTATCCATATCCATGCCTCCCTCGGTAGAAATGTTTAACATCCTCAGTGCTCATGAGGCAGGCTGCCAAGTACATCGTACTTGTTCAATCGTAATCAGTCGTGACTCTACGGGACCTCATTCCACGTCTGGCTCTCTGTCCACTGGGCCACTTAGCTGCCCTACCATACATCGTAGGCTTTTAATAAGTGCTTGTACTTTGGGGTAGCGAGCTGGGTAGAATTGGAGGTACCTTCTGCCCCTGTCTCACTGAACCCATTCATTCCTTATTAAGTGACTCCAAGTGGATTCAAATATTCGGACTCTGTCCTCGAGAAGCGCTAGCACTTTATTACAGGTACACAGAAAAAGAAATAGATTCAAAGTAACTTTGTGGGTGACTACTAACAGCAGCGTCGATCAGGACAGGTTTCCTGTAGGAGTTGGCACTTGGCTGGCCTTGAAGATTTCAGGGTAGCTGAAGAGGGAGCCTCCAGTACAACCTGCGTGAAGGAACAGAGGAAATCTTCCGGAAGGAGTATGCTGCAACTTGGGGTCGCACAAGGATCGGGGCCGGGCTTTACTCTCTGCGCATGTGCACCACGCTACCATTCGGCCAGGCTTCCTCTGGAGCGTGTGGATTGGACGACCGCCGGACCGCGCGCGTGCGCGCTGGGGAAAAAAAAAATCGCTGGAGTTTTTCCTCTCCGCTGCTTTCCAGCTCTGCGCTGCCGCCTCGTTTTCAGTGCTGCAGGTAGGAATAGGCGCCCCGGCCTCGTATCCGAGCGTCTGCGGGCTGGTTGCTCCTGGGGGGGAGGCTGGGCCCTGGAGCCGCCCCCCATTTATCCGGGCTAGGTGTCGGGGACCTTCTCACTAGCGGTTGGGGGGTCCCCGCCCCCACAGCTACATGCGTGACTCCAGAAAGCCCCTTGCGGGACCCCCTGTGTTTGTAAGTGGAGAAGGATGGGGGGAGGGTATTCTGGCTCATGGACGTCCCAGTTTGGGAAGCTGGTTCTTCGAGTGAGCTCCCCGTTCTCTTTTAAAGGCTCGCGAGCATCATGTCCGCGTGGGAGTCGTATTACCGAAACGAGGGCGAGGAAGAGGAAGAGGAGCAGGAGGAGGGAGCCGAGGCGGAAGGTGAGGCCGGGAGCGTCCTCCCCTCCCCCAGAGCTGGCCCCCTTAACCGGCGCGTCGTTTTTAAAAAGAGGAGGAGAAAGCCCACGGAACAGCGTGGACGGCTAGCGCAGGGCCCCAGGCGGGTGTCTTCTCTCCTTTCTTGGGGCTAAGCTTGCTTTTCATAATTTGGCATCATTCGGCTTTGATCTCCTCGTCCTTTCCTCTCTCAATGCCGTTGCGGTTGGTGTTTTTCTGGCCCAGCGTACTTGGTTTTGCATCGCTTCGAGTCTGGTTTTCTGTGGTTCTATTTGCATTTACAAACTTGAGAGAGCTTTGACCTCCCCCTCCAGGGCAGCCGTTCTTACAGCTCCCCTTCTAGGTTATCCTGCCCCCCCTACCCATCCCGCTTCTTCTGCCAGGGCCGGATCCCCCTGCCTTATAGTCCGAACTGTTGGAAAGGATGGTGAGAATTCCTAGCAGGGTTGGCTCTCGGAGTAAGGAGCCACCAAGGAGGGAGAGTCTTACCCTGTACTTTGCTTACTTCTTCTTTGATATTAACATCTTACTTTGTATCACCTTTATCTGTGCATCTTTTTTTTTCCCCACGATTTGCACAGTGCCTTTCCCAAAAGAAGGTTTGTAATAAATGGTGATATGAATTGTGGTAATCAGAAAAGGCCTCCCTCCCCCCCAAAAGGGTGCAGTGACCAGAAGTAGAATGGGATTTAAACTCCAATAAGACAGTTTTTCTATTTGTAACTCTGCCTTGGGCTCATGCTGGAGCTGTTACATCTCCTTATTCAGTGATTCTACTGATCTGCAAGCTGTATACATCCTTAAAAAAAAATGCCTCAGGCTGGACCTTGGATTCCACCGAATAAGGTTCCTTTTAACTCTACAAATCCACAAAGTGGTGTGAGCATGGTTTTTCCGCTGTCTCTCTTGGTTAATATTTGTTGTAATTTAGCTTTTCCGTCTGGCTGCCGCACTGGTGCCTCCGTGGAGGAAACATGATCAATGTGTAAAGTAGGTCCTGCAGGGCACAGTTATACCGTTATTACAGTGTTGACAATGTGTGTTCTGCTAGTGCTAAGTACTTCTGGAAGGAAGAAAGGCCTAGATGAGTGACAAAGTGGAAAAACCCCCTCTGGGGTGTTGAGAGTGGATTCCCCCCCCCATGTGTAACTTCACTTCCTGAGCCCTAAAGAAAGGGCTTAGCTTAGATGATTTCTCAGGGCCTTTCTAGTCCCAGAATTGTGTGAGCTTTTAAAAAAATCTTCTGAACCAGAAAGACTGGGTCAAGGAATGTACAGGAAGGCATATTTCATTTTGTTAAGGGAGAAAGAACTTAGAAGCATTAGAACCACCCAAGCATCAGTCAGCAAGCATTTATCAGACTCCTGCTGTGTGCCCAGGTGATGTGCTGGACTACAGATACAAGAGGGCTGCCTCAGGAGCCCTTAGCACTTGGAAGTGATCAGACTTGGTAGGGAGGGAAGACTAGAGTGATGTTGGAAGTTACTCCCAAAGTCTTATATATCAGGGATCAACTGTAATCCCAGGAGACATGTTATTACTGGTGTTTAAGCTGGGAAGGTCTTTTTTAGTTAAAAAAATAAAAACATCTCAGTCTTAACAGTTGCAATATAAATTCAAATTGTTTTTAAATATTTTCTTTTTATAGGAAATTCTAAATATTCTGGACGGGACAGTTTGATTTTCTTGGTTGACACCTCCAAGGCGATGTTTGAGCCCCAGGATGAAGATCAAGGAAGTCCTTTTGACCTAACCATCCAGGTAAGGTTACCTTTTACATATAGACAAAGCTTCAGCTTCGGACAGTTGTGCTTGAATTGGCTAAATTGGAGTACCAGATGCCTTTTTTTTTAAAGTTTTTAGAATTCTGCATTTAATGAACACCAAAAAAAATTCCATATATAAAGTGGTGCAGAAAAAGAGCATTATATATGAAAACACAAATCTGTTGCTTTCAAAGCAGTCCTCCTGGCGTGTTTCATTCTGAACTTTGGTTCTATTTGTTTTTTTTAAGTTTCAGTAACCTTCCTTTCAGGGGTAACCTTTATTATTTGATTTCTTCTTCCTTCTTTTCTTCCCCAAGGGAAAAAAAAAGCACAACAGTCTGTAACAAATAAACATAGTTGAGCAAAACATACCCACCCATTTGCTGGGTCTCTAAAATTCTGCATCTTGGCATCATTTCCCCTTTATCCCCCAGGTCAGGAGCCCCCTGGAGCTGCAATTGGGCATTGCATTGATAAACATAATTGTTTTATTATTTGGTACATAGGTTCTTTTAGTGTCTTTCAAGTATGATAAAATCTCTACACATAGTGTAGATGATAAATTGTTCAGTTCTCTTTTTGATATGTTCTGATAACCCTTTTTATTGGGGAGTTCAGTCTTGTTACATTTAGGAAATGTTAGATTTGACCAATCTGCCATTTTTGGTTTGCTGTTTTTTGTCAGAAAAATTTTTTTACCTGTCAGATCAGTCCATGGAGGTTATAACCCTAAATGAGGCTTCCCAGATGTTTTTCTTTGGGAAAGTTCTCATCTCTGATTTCACCAATTTTCCTGGTTTTTCAGGTATTCTTAGTGGTGGGGAAGCAAGGCTTTACTACTTGGTAGCTCACCTCAGAAGAAGCTTTGGAATCTTTGAGGATTATAACTGGGTGAGAGGAGAAAAGAGAGAATAAAGGAAGGGGACAGCAAAAGTGACTCCTCAGGTCTTAATGCACGTTGATTGTCCCTGAACTTCTGACTAAAAATTGGTTTGTAAATTTCCCAGTGTCCATGGGCTCGTCACACAGCTTCACAGGGGCTGCTGTAGATCAGGTCAAAAGCTTCAAGATCCAGAAAGTATGATGTGGGCAGCTTGGTCCGGACTGCTGAGCCAGTCTCCACGTTCTAGGACCAATGAGACATCCTAGCTCTCTGCTGTACAGATGTGGAAAGCAGGCTAACAAGGAATCCCTCTAGGCTTCTTGTCTGGGACTTTCTCCGTGGGGGTAAGGGTCAGCTAGAACAGAAGGCCCTCCAGTACCCTTTTCCTCCCCACCTATCCCCCCTCCACGTTTCCCTGTTTGCCTGCCATCATTTCAAGGTATTCACATTGGTGACCTCAGAATCCACACCCCATGTTCTGTCAGTCACCAGGTCCATCCCGTTCTCTCACATGGCTGCTTACATCCTCATTCTAGCCATTGTCACTTCTTAGCTGCATCTCCCAGCTTCTAGCATCTCTCTTCCTCAGTGCATCCTCCACACTGAAGCCAAAATAATTATCCAAAGGCATAGCCTTGACCTTGTAATTTTCGTGATCAGAAACCCCCCAGAGCTCTCCTTGGCTTATAAAGCAACATATAAAAATTCTTTGGCCTTAGAGGTCTTCCATGACCTGGCTCATACTTTATACCACTCTCTTTCATGTACCTTTCATTCTAGCCAGACTCAAAACTACCAGCTGTTACTGAAACTTGCCATCTGGGCGTTTGGAAAAAAAAAAAATCACCCCTGACCCTTGAGATGTGCCTCCTTACCCCTCCCTTTCATATTCTTGGTCTTCCTTCAAGGTTGGTGCTACCCCTACATTTTATTGATGTCTTTTTTTTCTTTAATTGTCTTCCTGTCCTCATTGATCCTTTCCTCGTGACACAAAGACAATCAAGGCAGGAAAAAAGCCAATTCGATGACTGTTATCTGACGAGGAAGACATACTGTGTTTTGCCCTCATAGCCCCAGCTCTGCTGTGAAAGAGGGGGTATGTATCATTATTTGCTCTCTGGGGCCATCGCTGATTTTTTTCACCACTCATAGGTTTACCTTCCTTTCTGGGATCTGTCATTTACATCATTATAGTCATCCCATATCATTTCTCTTGGTACTGATGATTGCATCAGTTCTTAGGGATGTTCCCACAGTTCTCTCAGTCCTCTGGAATATTCGTCATGTCTTACTGTGCAGCAATAGCTCATTTGTTTTGTGGTACTTAGTTTTTTCTTCCTTCTCCAATCTGGGGACAACCATTGTTTCCAGTGCTTTGCTCCCACAAAGAGTGATGTTGTAAAATGTTTTGGTGTATATCAGACCTTTGTTTTCTTCTGTCTTTGACTTCCTTGGGACATATGGCGGGTCAGTGGGAATGGATGATTTAGGTCCCTTTGTAGTTCAGACTGACTCCCAGCTCCAGTGAGCATGTCAGGGTTCCTGCCCATCTGGCCACAGCTGTTTCGATGTCCTGCATTCCCGTCTGTGGTTATCTTTGCTATTTACTGAGTGCAGAGTGAAGCCTTGGAATTATTTTAATTTGCATTTCTTTTCCTACTAATTATTTGGAGTATTTTTCATAGGCTTATTTGTAGTTTGCACATCTTTTGGAAACTACACATTCTTTGAACATTGATCTCTTTGGGAATGGCTCTTGATGCCTTGAATGTGTCTATTGTGGATATCAGACCATTGTTACTGACATTTGATAAAAATATTTTCTTTGCTCTAATTTTTCTTCTAATTCTCTCTTCCTTGATTTTATTCATGCAAAAGCTTTTAAGATTTTTACATAGTCAAAATTATCTTTTTTAACACTTTTTTATGATCTTTTCTCTCTCACTTGGTTAAGAATTCTCCACCTAGCTGCACTTGTTAAAAGCTCTGGATCTTGTTCTCTTCACCCCCCTTTTTTTATCCTGGTGTGACTTTTTATACTCAGTTTGTGGGTCTGTTTTGAGTTTATGAAGGTGTGTGGTATAAGATGTTGGTCTAAACCTAATTTCCACCCATCACCTTTCCTGTTTTCCCCTCAGTTCCTGTCAGACAGGGTGTCCTTCCGCAGCACCACGCTCAGACTTTGCTGTTGATTACCTGAAAGCCGACCCATGCCCCCTGCTGGTGTGTGCCCTTCCTGGTTCTTCCTTTCCTGTTTGTCCAGCAGTCACTGACCCAACAGTTGGGTGCTTTGGGTAGCCATTCATTGGTACTCAGTCTGTCCTAGAGCTGATTTCATGTTCTGCAGCCTGGACAGTGTGTGCTTAACGCCCTGCTACATACATGATAGCATTTATGAAGTCGTTTCAGATTTTTAGAGGAAAATTTGTTAGTTAGAAGTTAGTTAGAAGAAGTTAGTAAATATGATCCTCTGTACTCCATCCACCTGGTTTGTCATTAAGGTGAGACTTGAAAAGAGATTACGTTTGGAGACTGCTCTTCTGGATGGCCTTCATGGAGACCCAGTTGTCTTTCTTGACCCTGGATTGCCTGGAAACCTGGGACAGTGACAGGAGGCTCTGTGGACAGATAGTCGTTTTTTCCCCCTTAGAGTATCTTCATAGAGAGACTGAGAATCATAGATTTGAGCAAGTTGTGTTTTTCTTGTAAACCTTGTAGGCCATTTTGGGAGTGGCACCTTCAACCTGAAAGAGCCCTGTTGTCTCTGTTCCCAGGAGTTTTATTTTTGTGTAGGGTTACTCCCACTAAGAGCTAACCCAGAGGTGGACAGGGGTCAGCTTATTCTAGAAGAGAAGGTTGATTTGGAGGATGTTGTATAGTGCTCTTAGGAAAAATTGGTGGGGAGGGGAAGAAGGAAAGGGGTGTGCGTGTGGGGGGGGGGGATGTGAGTGGCTAGCCACTTGGCCATCCCCGTTATACTGCTACTTTCTAGTAACCATGAGAAAATGATAAAAAATAATAATGACAAAAGACAAATGACCATTCTGATAGTAATACAAGGCTCTGTGAGGACCGTGCCTGCCGTGTGGGTGTCTGGAGGAGCTTGTGGCTGTGATGCTAGGCAACTCCTGGGAGGGGACAGTCCATCATGAAGCAAATCCCATGAAAGATGAAATAGAGAACGGGTCGCCCCAGGGGGCTGGAGTCCAAAGCACTCTCCTCCTCTGGCGTCTGGCTTACAACTTGGGTGTTCAGGGGCCTCTTACTCTAACTCTGGGAAAAGGAGCAGACACACCACAGCCAGTCCAGGCACAGCTTAGCAAATGACTGTTGAAGTAACCTATGTTTGCATTACATTTTAGAGTTCTCAAAGTGAAATCTAGAGCCCATTCTCCTTCCTTCCCCTTCCCCCATACCCCCTCCCAGATCTGTCATCTTATTACGTAAGTGAAGGATAACTTCAGGTTCAGATGGTCAGGAGAATGCAGGCTTCTGGAGCTCACAGCATTAGACGGGCATCTGGGACCAGGGCCATGGCTGGAAAGCCAGGAGATTGATGGCTCTGTAATGATCTCCTGGGGGTTAATTATAGTGACTCTACCCTCCCAGCAGGAGACTTTGGGCTTAGCCTGGTTTTTTGGTTCATGCCGCATGGATGTTCAGTTCAGGATTGTCGCCACCCTTTTGCCACCTTCCATCTTATAAAGAGCTACTCAGGGTGGAGAATTTGCCCAATCTGCTCTGGTCTGAACTGCATTAACAGAGTTGCCAGAGTGGAATGAGCTTCTCTGGCTCTGCTTTCCCTGGAGGGCGTCCAGTGAACACTGAGTGACCACATGTCAGGCTGCTGTAGAAGGAGCAAGTGTGCTTAAGGATGAGCTAGACCAGCATCCCTCTGGGAGTCTGTGAAATACAGACCCTGCAGTGCCCCCAGGAACACTCAGCAAGGGGGGGTTCTGCTTGGAGGTTTCTTCGATGAATTGGCATCTCTAGGTTTTGCTGCCATCCTGCAAGCTCCATACTTTTCTCTTGGTGTCCCTAGGGCTCAGCCCTAGGCTTTGCCTCTAGTAAGGGCCTAATCAGTGAATTGGCCTTGACTCTCCCTTGGTGTCCATTCTCTGTGCTTTTCCCCCAGTGCATCCAGAGCGTGTACAGCAACAAGATCATCAGTAGTGACCGAGACCTCTTGGCCGTGGTCTTCTATGGCACCGACAAAGACAAGAACTCTGTGAATTTCAGAAATGTGTATGTTCTCCATGAATTGGATACCCCAGGTATGACACATTGAGACATTGGAGGCCGTTTTTGCTCTGTGAAAGAATGTGGGGCACAAGAGCTCTGAGGGCCTACTGCTGCTGACTCTGTGTGACCTTGGCTATGTTGGCGCTCTCTGGGCCTCGCCTCTCTACTCAGTACTGGATGCTTAGATGAGCTAAGGTCCCTTCTAGCTATAAATCCTGCTCCCAAATCATCCATCTCTGAACCAACAGGGGTGAAGAATAGGAATAAGTTGGGGTCCTGCCTTTGATAGGATTCTGTCTCCCTTTTTCAAGGTGGATTCTTGGACACTTGGCACAAACAGCCTGCCCCTTGAGGGTGGGAGGGTTGGTGGTGCCAGAGACCATGTTTGTCTTTGCCTAGCAAAGTGCCCAGCATATGGTTGGTGCTAATAAATGCCCAGGAATGGTGTGTGTGCCCTGTTAACTTGGAGCTGCTTGCCCATTATTTGTTTGTTGATCTTTTCCTTTTGGCCCCTACACCTAGGTGCAAAGCGAATACGTGAGTTTGACCAGTTTAAAGGAGAAAAAGGAGAGGAACATTTTCAGAAGTTGATTGGCCATGGCTCCGATTATTCCTTGAGCGAGGCCCTCTGGGTCTGCGCCAACCTTTTCAGTGCGGTCCGGCTCAAGATGAGTCACAAGCGGATCATGCTGTTCACCAATGATGACAATCCCCATGGCAAGGATAGTGCCAAGGCTAATCAAGCCAAGACCAAAGCCAGTGACCTCCGTGACACAGGTGGGTGAAGCTGCTGAGGCCCAGCCCTCCAGAGAGAGGCACTGCCCAGGGCATGGGAGCTGAGTGATGGGTAGAGATGGCTAATGTTGGGCAGGCACTGGTGTGCAGGGGATTGGGCCCAATGAGAGTGCTGACTTCTGTGCTTTAGGGAGATGGCAGGTAAAAATCCTGCCTTTCAGGGTTGGTGGGTTTGAATGAGATACTGTTGCAGGAGAAATTTCTCAGCAGCATTTATTAATCACCAACTGTGTGATAGACATTGAGCTTGATTCTGGAGGTACCAGCACAAAAAAAGAAACCCCTGTTGGCCTCCAGGGACTTACATTCAGCCTGTCAGACCTACTCTGCCCGCAGGGCAGATTCTGCTAAGACTGCTTCTTTTGAGAACTCTCCTACTTCACTGCTTAATGTAGCCCTTTAGAAGACAGACTTGAGATTAATGGCAGGAAAATGGGGTTATGGATGACAAGTACTAATTTGTCCTTACCACCTTCTACTCTGGTGCCAGGTATCTTCCTCGACCTTATGAACTTGAAGAAGCCTGGGGGTTTTGATGTTTCCTTATTCTACAGGGACATTATCACCCCAGCTCAGGACGAGGACCTTGGGGTTCACTTTGAGGAGTCAGGCAAGCTGGAGGACCTCCTGAGGAAGGTTCGGGCCAAGGAGACCCGGAAACGCTCGCTGGCCAGGTGAGTCCAGAAATGGCCTCAAAGGTGATCCATCTTTGCTGGCCATTTATGGTGTGCCATCTTGTCATTAGACCATAGCCCTGACATCATCTCTGACAAAGACATTCTCTTTGAGTCTCATGATTTGCTATTGGATGGGTCAAGGAGGCATTTTTCCTTTCTGTGTGAAAGAACCCAGTCTCCTGTTGTGTTAGACCCACCATGAGCCTTTGCTGATCACCTTCCCTCTCTAGGGGAACCTGAAGTGGTCATTCAATTGACCAAGTTTCCCAGTTTTCCTGCTGCCATTAGAGGCCTCTCCTCCCACTTCCCTGCTAGCATGTACTCTTAGCTCTGGATCAGGGTTTCTGGGCATCATCTTTGGAAGAGTATTGGGAAAGAGTGAAGGAGCTTCCTGGAAGTTTCCATGAGTTGGGAGGGTGGGGCGGGGGTGGGTTCTGAACTTCTTCATGGCCAAATTTGTGTTTCCCCTGGGCTTTTCCTCCCTCTCTAAACTCTGACCTTGAAGCAAAAAAACAGTGGTGGTTTGTCCCTTTCTTTTTCTTTGATAAAAGGTAGAGGTGAGGTTTGAAAGACCACAGAATGAAAAAGGTAGAGAAGGCTTGCCCTTAGGCCTTCAAATGCTGCCCTTTGATGTGGGTGTAGGGGCTTGGGGCACTTGTCAGGCTCTCTCCTCTAACTCTGGTCTGTGATGTTTTCACTTGGAGAATCCATACCTGATAACCTAGAACTCTTAGTCAGAGGGACCCCAGACTGTCTTTTGTCCAGTGCCCTTCCTCGGAAAATGAGGACCTTCCAGGTGTGACATCCTCTGTCAGAGAGTGCTAGAATCCAGATTTCCTCCCTCTAGCGCTGCAGCACCAGACTGGTTCCGGGGCTTTTTTCTTCAAGGCCCAGTGAAGGGGCACTTTAGTGTCAAACCTGTTTTAGAGATGAGAAAACTTAGGAGCTTTGGCCAGTTCACATAACCCAAGTCTCAGGATTTGCACTCAGGTCCTGGGCTTTATAGTTTTGTCCTCTCTGTACTGCATCACATTGTCTTGGAGCATTTTCTCCTGGAACTTAGTCCTTGATGCATGAACAGACCTGACAAGAGCCTCAGTGTTCCAGGAAGTGTCATGTTTAAAGTGACTTCCCCCAGAATGCTCCCAATAGGGCACTCTGCGCACCTGAGGCAGAGCTGGGGAATGGGATGGGACCCAGGCAGAGTTGTCAAGGAGGGCCCACGCCACTTAACCAGGATGCCCGGAATGCTGGGCCTGCAGCCTGAAGGTTGGAATTCAAGTCCTGCCGCAGACACCTGCCAGCTGGGTGGCCCCAGGCAAGTTCCTGAACCTCTGCCTGCCTCAGTTACCTCATGTTACCTCATTTGTAGAGTGGAGCTCCCGATGGGACTCACCTCCGGGGCGGTTGTGAGGGTCGGGTGAGATCACGTTTATGGATCAGTTTGCAGATCTTAAAATGGTGCCTGAGAGCTCCTTGTTATTTGTGTTATTAAGTCCTTTCTGGCTCTCTCTTCCTCCTCAGACTGAAGCTAAAACTGGGCAAGGATGTGGCTCTGGCTGTTGGCATTTTCAATATGGTCCAGAAGGCATTCAGGCCTCCTCCCATCAGGCTTTACCGGGAAACAAATGAACAGGTGAAAACCAAGACCCGAACATTTAACGTAGAAACAGGCAGCCTGCTCTTGCCCAGTGACACCAAGAGGGCTCAGGTAACTCCTCGATACTTATGGGGCGTTTGTCATGGTGGGCAGGGGGGTGAGGGTGGGGGAAGCCTGAAGGGCCATCAGACTTGATGGATTGTTTTTTAGATTTACAGGCATGTATTTTCTGTTTCCGCCCTCCCCCCCCCCCCCAATTTAAAAGAAAAAAAAATCCTTGAAACAAACATACATAGTCAGGTAAAACAAATCCCCGTATTATCCATGCCCCAGAATGTGTGTCTCCTCTTCTGCCCTGAATCTGGCTTGTTCCAGCTGAACTATAAAAATGAGATCTAGTCCCCTGGAGTCATTTAGTCTCAGGTGTGGGTGTGCTGGAGAGCTACTAATCAGAGAAAGCTGGCATCTCTTCGTGGGACGTGTTGGACCTTTCGAATTTGAAGATAAGGCTTGTCAGTGTCCTCTGGTCCAACTACCTCGATCTCATGAAGGTGTCAAACGGTCATTTGTTTGCCTTTGTAACCCCACTGTCTGGTAACAATGCCTCGCACCACCAAGTACCTAATACATGTTTGTTAAATTAGAGTTTTCAGGAGTCTCCAGTGGAGATTGCCTCCCTGACCACTGATGGGATGTGACTCTCTCGAGTCCATGGCCTTACTCAGCTATGATTACTGAAACCGTCACAGAGCTCACTTGAGAGGATTGAGAGTGTTTGGGGAGCAGGGCTCACTATGGGATTGTTGGGGGAATCCCATTCTTCCCAGCCCCACCTGTTCCTCTTGTGGCTTACCATGGCCTCAAGCAGAGACTGATGACACAGGGGCTGAGTGTGGAACAATTGCATCTAGTCCTGGGGCTGTATCCCTTCATTTGTCTGCTTGGGGATCTTGCAGTACAAAGATGCAAGAATGTTAAATTCTTTTTTTTTATATGAGATTCTTTATTAAATTTTTTTGAGTTACATCTTTTCTCCCCGTCTTTCCCCCGCCCACCACCCCAAAACAGCCATCCCAGTATTTCCCCCCTCCCCCAGTCTATTCTCTCCTATGTCACTTTTTGGTAGGGCAGGATGGATCTCCCACCTGCAGTGCCTGTGTATCTCAAGTTCCAGTTGG
>CM053581.1:417684440-417708815 GCA_028627135.1 Pseudochirops cupreus
GAGCTGACTTTAGTGGGAAGTATCTTTGTGTGCGTTTTGGAGTTCCAGGATTGGTTTAGAGTCCTATTTTATGGGTATTTTGGGGTGGCTATGTGCGAGCTGCGCTATGTTGCTGCTTCTACGCCGCCATCTTGGCTCCGCCCCCAAGAATGTTAAATTCTTGTAAGAAGAATGTGGGATAGTGTCCGGGATTTGGACAATGCAGGCTGAGACAGGAATGCATCTGAAAGGACTGGAGTACAGAGACTCAAATCAAGCAATGTTTGGATTGGTGTCAGAGGGGTCAGCAGCAGCAGAGGAGGAGTGACTTTGGTCTTGGAGGTGACAAGCTTCCCAGTGGCCATGCCCCAGCTGTTTGTCTTAATTCCACAGGGGCTGCTCTTTTTCGGAGCCAGAGGTAGCAAGGAGCCCACTCACTCATGGCATTATTTGGGGTTTTTTCTACTTAATAGGATTTTGTTTTTTCCAGTTACATGTAAAGATAGTTTTCAGCGCTCACTTTTCTAAGATTTTGAGTTTCCAATTTTTGTCTCCCTCCCCAAGATGGCAGGCAGTCTGATATAGGTTATACATGTACAATCATATTAAATATATTTCCACAGTAGTCATGTTGTGAAAGAAGACTGGGAACAAAAGGGAAAAGCCATGAAAAAGAAAAAGTGAAAATAGTCTGCTTGGATCTGCATTCAGATTTCATAGCTCTTTTCTCTGGATGTGGATGGCATTCTCCATCATGGATCTTTTGGGATCGTCTTAGACCATTGCATTGCTGAGAAGAGCTAAGTCAGTTGTAGTTGATCATGGCACGATGTTGCCATATCTGATGTTCTCCTGGTTCTGCTCACTTCACTCAGCATTGGTTTATTGAAGTCCAGGTTTTCTGAAGTCCTCCTGCTCCTCATTCCTTATGGAACAATCGTATTCCACTGCATTCATATGCTGCAGCCTCGTCAACCATTCCCCAATTGATGGCCATACCCACAGTTTTCAGTTTTTGGCCACCACAAAAAGAGCTGCTATCAATATTTCTGTACTTTTCCTTCTTTTGTGGCCTCTTTGGCATAGAGACCTAGAAACACTGTTGCTGCCCCAAAAGGTGTGCACAGTGTTATAGCCCTTTTGGGCAGAATGCTTGACATTGTTTGGTCCTGGATTGTTTCCTTTTATCTCAAGCACCTACGAAAACCTGGCTGCTTTTGTATGCCCCTGTCACAGCCCATAAAGCTACTGCAGGACTTCTGCGGTCATTCGAATTCTGGTTCTGGTTCTCAGCCACTAGAGCTGGAGCCAGGCTAAAGGAGCGTGGCTGGAGGAAGTGGCCCACCGAGCCTTGGCCTGCTTCTGGGCTTTCTTTCCTGAGCCTCTCTTCTTTCAGATCTATGGAGGCCGTCAGATTGTGATGGAGAAGGAGGAGACAGAAGAGCTGAAGAAATTTGATGAGCCGGGCTTGGTTCTGATTGGCTTCAAGCCTCTCTTTATGCTGAAGCAGCACCATTTCCTGAGGCCTTCTCTGTTTGTGTATCCAGAGGAATCCCTGGTGAATGGTGAGTGACAGGTTGTACAGCCCACAAAGTCAGCCCTGGGTGGCTCTGGCCATTTTCAGGGTCATGGGATGCCGTTTTTAAATGAATAAAATAAAATAAATGGACTTATAGAGGAAACCAGTTCTATTGAAATAGTGATCCAGATAGTAAAAAAGCAAGGTTATGAACTCACTGGGAAGCGCCCTGGGCTCAGCAGTGCCCAGCCACAATTCCAGAGGATTTATGATGAAATATGTTTCCAGTTGGAGAGGCTGTGGCTTCAGAGTTTGGGGAGGTAGATCTTATTTGGATGTGACCAGTGTAGGAACTTGTTTTATTTAACTCCCTGTGCTTGTTTTGTTTTGTTTTCCTTTTTTCCTCTATGTAGATGGGGTGGGGTGGGACCCAGGCTGGTCCTTCTTTCTAATGAGGGGAATGAGTCATTAAACCTGATATAGTTGAGTCTCCTTAGTAGTTGAGGCTTCTGTTGGCATGGACACAGGGAGGGGAAACTAAGGTAAATAAGTCTGTTTGTTTTTTTGCTCTTTGGAGGGGGGAAGGTAGGGCAATTGGGGTTAAGTGACTTGCCCAAGGTCACACAGCTACTTTTTGTGTTAAGTGTCTGAGGCCCAATTTGAACTCAGGTCCTCCTGACTTCAGGGCTGGTGCTCTATTCACTGCGCCACCTAGCCTGCCCCAAAGAGTCACTTTTTCAATATTTTTTCAAACATTCACTTTTTTTCTCTCCTGGGGGAAAGCTTCCAGCCCTTCTCCTAATGCTGTGCAGTGACACCAAACGTGTCCAGATGGACCAGAAACCAAACCCGTTCCTGGCTCTGCTGGGGGGGGGGTTGCCCTTGGTGGCTGGAGTGGTGTCTAGCTTCCTCTCCTTGGTCTCGGCTCTCAGTGGGGTCCTCAGGCTTTCCCAAATTGTGTGTCTTTGCACTGTTGTTGTTACTGTGTGAGTTCTTTGTCTCCTTCAATCTGCAATATTTCACATAAGGCTTCCCAAACTACTCTTCTAAAGTCATTTTGGGGGTTTCCTGACCTTGCCCTCTATCCTGGAATACAAATTTTTAAAAACATATCTCAGTGTTTGTTGGGGAGGAAAGTGGAAGGTGCATTTATTGAGCACCTGCTGTATGCCAGGCACTGGGCTAAGCCTGTTAGGAATATTATCTCATTTGAGCCTTGTGACAGCCCTGGGAGGTCAGTACTTTTATTACCCCCATTTTGCAGATGAGAAAACTGAGGCAAACAGCATGACAACTTGCTGAGGTTCACTCAGTTGTTAAGTGCCTGAGGTGAAATTTGAAGTCGGGTCTTTCCTGACTCCTGGCCCAGCTGCCTAGGAGTACAGCTGTGCAGATAACTCAGAATCTTGACCTTGTGGGTTTTTTCTCCCCAGGAAGTACAACACTCTTCACTGCTTTACTCACCAAGTGCCTGGAGAAGGGGGTGTTGGCACTGTGCAGATACACCCCGCGCCAAAACAGCCCCCCATGTTTTGTAGCACTGGTGCCCCAGGAGGAGGAGCTAGATGCCCAGAGCGTTCAGGTGACCCCTCCAGGTAAGCAGACTCAACACCCCCCTGCCTACATGTGTTCCCTGTGGCTAGTCTGGCTTGAGCCACTCCATCATTGGCTGTCTCTTCTGGCCAACGTGTTTGGCGTGTCGCTGTAGACCCTGCTTGGCATGTGCTGGGCAGATTGCATTTGGGATCCTGCTACTTATGCCTGCAGGCTTTCAGCTCATCTTCCTGCCCTATGCTGATGACAAACGGAAGGTGCCTTTTACTGAGAAAGTCACCGCCAACCCGGAGCAGGTGGACAAGATGAAGGCGATTGTCCGAAAACTCCGCTTCAAGTACCGGTGAGTGTGGGCTACCTCAGGAGCGGAGAAGGCAGTGGGCAGAGGTCCTTTCCAAGACTAGTGAGAGCCCTCACTCTAGCTAAGTCGGTTCCTCCCTCGGTGGCCAGCCTTGTAGTGAAGGACCTCTCTGGGCAGGAGTTGGACCACCTGCCCCTCACCAGTGTGCCACCTGGCGGGTGAGCTTGGGACTGTGGGGATCCCTTGGAGGGATGCCTTCCCTGGGGCTGCTTCATTTAGCCAGGCCATTTTCTTGTCACGTTGGAAAAGCCATCTAACAAAATGAGCAAACCCCCGGGTTCTTTTACCTTGAAGCCCCAGGGATTGTCCTAGGAGACTTTGGTGCTCCCTGTGATGAACAGAGACGAGCAGTGGTGGTGCCACAAGTTTGTGCTATGGGTCAGGCCTCTGAGAAGCAGCTGCTGCTGCTGCTATGAAACAGGGTTGGATTCCCTTTAGAAAGTAAACATGGATAAACAGAGCCAGGCTCCAGTGTCCAAGCGCAGTCTGGGCCACCTTGGGCCAAGGAGCTGACTTTTTGGTCTTGGCCTCTTTAGCATCTCTGCACATGGGAGCGGAGTGTGAAGCTGGGGCTACCTCTACCCTTTCTCACAGACTAAAGTGGTAGCAAGGCCTGTGAGCCTCTCATCGGCCTTCATGCCTCTGCCCCTTCTGTGAGGCCCGATGTCCTGCCCGAGGGGGAGGGAACAGCTCACTTGGAGTGGTGGTGATTGAGCAACCACGACAGACACAGAAGTGGTGTTTCTGCCTACCTAGATGGGGGGGGGGTTATTGGAGGGGGGTTAAAGGGGATGCACTTTGGGGCACCTTCCCCCCAACAAGACCTTTGGGCCGGGTGGAGCTGGTGCCTTTGTGCATTGTAGGGCTGCCCTGCTGGGCTTTGACTTCTAGGAGCGACAGCTTTGAGAACCCTGTGCTGCAGCAGTACTTCAGAAACCTAGAGGCCTTGGCCCTGGAGAAGGAGGAGTGTGAGCATGCACCAGACCTGACATGTAAGGCGCTGCGTTTCTCCTACATGTGGAGGCCTTGAGCAGAGTATGGTGGGCACTTGCTCTAGGATCTCTCCATGATGAAAGAGTGGCCTAGCCTCTGCCAGGACACTGAAGGGAGGGACTGGGACCCAAGGTGTTCCTTATCCTGGCTCTACTATGGCCCTGGGAGGGTTCCTGATGACCCTGGCTTATCTCCAGGCCTCCCCTCTAGGATGCTCATTCTGGTAAACGAGGGTCTGTGGCAACACAAATACGTGGCCTTGGGCTGGCAAGGGAGGCTGGAGCACAGGACAGCAGAGAGGGAAGTGTTCTGTGTCCCATCAGGCCCTTCAGCACCCAGGGCAGTCCATTATAAGATAAGATAATGTCTGAAGTCCTGCCCAACTCAGGTTTAAGGGCCTGTGCTACTGTCTACTTTTTGCCCCTTGGGCTCTGATATAGTCCCAACTACCCTGTACGTTTGCTTATTGGCAGGGACTTGGGTTCTGCTCTCCTGGACCCTCAGCACGTAGCACATGGTGCATGCAGTAGTCACTTAATAAATGCTGATTGCGTGACTACCTAAAGTGGCAGCGTAAGGTAGAGAAAACTGTTGAATTGGACCATTCACTTTGGAGTTAGATGAGGCTTCAGACACCCTCTGGTTTAGCTCCTCCATTTTACAGAGGACAGAGCAGGTCCCAAGAGAATGGTCCAGGGCCCACTGCAGGGATGCAGCCTCAGCCTCACTCATGTCCATGCAGCCCTTGGCAGAGGTCCAGCCAGCTGAAGGAAGAACACACTGCCTCAGAGGAGAGGCCCAGACCTGACCTCCCTGGCCTTGGCTTCCTCTGCCCCATGAGAGATGCCAGTGTGTGTGTAACCTGTGATGGTGGTGAGGGTCATAGCAAGTGACAGAGAACATTCTGTGCTTGGTGCTCAACCTTCCAGGGCTAGATAAAGGTCCACTTTCGGGGCTGTTGGGCAGAGCAAGCCTGCAGGTCTGGCCCTGAGTGGAGGAGCCAGCCTCCTCAGGTGCAGCTAGACCCATCTGTGGTTACAGCCAGTGGCAGTGCTCCCCAGCAGGGCTTGGCAGTGACCTGAGGAATGGCCCAGCTCCCTCTCACTTTGCAGAAGATTTCACCTTGCTTGGTGCTCTGTCCAAGTCTGCCAAGGGGCAGCAGAAGCATCCAAACATGGGCATGGCACATTACACTGTAACAGTCCAAAGGTCTGGGTTCTAGGCTTGGCTCTACCACTCACCTTGGGCAGCTCACAATGCCTTTTCTGGCTTTAGTTTCCCAGGCTTTGAAATGAAGGGCTTGGATCAGTGTAGAGTGGCAAGGCAGCGTCTGGAATCAGGACTTGAACTCAAATCCTGCTCCCACCACAGTCCTTGTCACTTTGGGCAAGTCTTAGCTTCTTCCTCTGTTCAGTGAGGGCATCGATTGCAAGGCTTCTGTGGCACCTCTCTGCCCTCCATCTTGGATCATTGGGGCTCCCGGGCCATGGGCTTGTCTTCTCACCACCTCCTTCCATTCTTGCAGTGCCCAAGGTTGAAGCAATAGATCTCAGGCTGGGCAGCCTGGTGGAGGAGTTCAAGGAGCTGGTCTATCCCCCTGATTATGACCCTGAGAGGAAGGCTGTGAAGAGGAGACCAGGTGAGGTGTGGGGGCGGCTCTGCACCAGGAGGGCCTGCCCTGCTCCTGCCTTATCAACCCAGAAGTTAATTGAGGTGGAGAACCTGACAGGAAACCAAGAGGGCCAGACATGGCAGTGGCACATTAAGACTGGGAGGGATGGTGTATTGGGTAGTCAGGCTCAGGTTGCCAGTCTTTGTTTATCCCCTCTTGTTGCAGAGATAAGAGGTAGGTGGTCTCAGCTGCCGCCTCCTTCCCTTCTTCCCCTTCTGCCCCTCCCTTTCCTCTTCTTCAAAGGCCATCCGGGCTGTGTCCTTGGCCCACCTGCCTTCTCTGCTTCCCCCAATGCTCCATGTCTTTCCTGAGCTCTGCCGCTGCTCCACACTGGCTGCCTGGGGTGGGGTGGAGGGATCTCCCGATGACTTAGGTTGTAATCACCTCACATGCCATCCGTGTGTTCAGAACAGCTCATCATTTTCCCCTTCCTTCAGATTTCTCTCATTCTGTTGAAACAGGTCACCCCCGGCTCTTTCCCTTCTCTCCAGTCTTTCAGTTAGTCTTGTCAAGTGTCCCCTTCTAATGTAGCTTCCCCCCAACTGAACTTTCTTCTCTTCCTGCAGTCCTCCCCCCACAGAGCTGCCCAAATCATCTTTGAAAGCACCACTCTGATCATCTGCTTCCCCGGATCAAAAACTTTCTTTGACTCCTTTCGCCTTTAGCCTCAGCTGACAGTGAGCGTCCATACTCTACTTGAGCCTCCTCTCCTTCATGCCCTCTTTGTCCCAGCCAGGTCAGCTGCCTTGAATCCCACTGATGGCCTCCCCTTGGCCTCCTTAGAGGCCAAGTCACCTTGTGGACTGACCTTGCCCCTCCTCTTGTGCCCACTGCCCAGTTATGTGTGAGGCCGACTGTTTGCCTTTTGTGCCCCTCCCCCCCCCGACAATATTCCTTCGGCTGTTTTTCCCGTGTTTTTGCTTGGTCTGTCTATTCTTAGCCCCACACTTTGCATGTCTCTTTGTCCTGATCTGATTTCTCTCATTGGAGTAGAGCTCAGTGAGGAAGTCCCTTTAACTGTACAGATTGAAGCTGCTCTGCAGAGGTTTCTGGGCCACTGAGGGCTCACACAAGCAGTCTGGCCCAGAGGGTTGTTACTGGGACTGGACCTTAGGCTGGCACCACCACCTGCAGGCAACCTCAGGGCTCCTGGATGGTGTGAACACCTAGGCCACACGCTGGGCAGACTGGCCCTCCCTTCCCCTTCCCAGCCAGACTGCTGCTGCTGATGCCCCTGCCCCTTTATCTTTTGCAATCTGACCCTCATTCCCACCTTTGAGTAAAACCGCTCTTGAGGATCCCCAGGATCAGTGTGAGGTGGCCCCTGCCTTCTTGCAGAGACAGCTTCAAGGCCAAATTTCCCTTCATATTCCAGAACAATCTCATGGAATTCGGGATTTCTCTTTGTATGATCCAGTAGAATCTTATCTCCTCAAGGCACAGCCTGTTTAGCTTTTGTCTCTATCCCCAGAACCAAGCACAGTGCTAGTACAGGTGCTGCTTTTAAATGTCTTGAAACATGATTTACTGTTCTGATTTTTCTGAGACCAAGAGTGTCTGAGCTTGAAATAATTTCTTTTGAATTAATATAGCACAGCCAAGAGTTGCTGACCTCAGCCAGGTCCCTCCCAATGCACCCGGGTTCCGTGGCCTTGGGCTCATGTTGGACTCACAGGCCTGGTCCGTGTACCTGTCTACTAGGAATCTTGCCAGGCTACTTCTCACATTTATGAGGCTTCATTCATAGTTAGTCCAGCTTCCTTGATACCAGATTGTTCTTAATTTACCTTTTACGTTCTTGTTTCTGGGTCTACCTTTTAACCCTGTCAAATTTGTTTCTTGTTTTGGGGCCTCTTCTCCCCTCATTACCTGTCTTTGGGGTAATTTTCCTCATGAGGACTCGCTGATCGGGTGCTTCTTAAATGGAGGGGGAGGGTCTCTCACTGAGAGCACACAGTAGGTACGTAAAGGACACTATGGGCCGACTCCTTGCTGCTCTAAACCCCATGAGTCTACACGTCCCCAGCTGATGTTCTAACCTAGCGGAAGACTCCCAGATCAGAAGTTTCATGAAGTATTCCCTGGAGGCCTTTTATTTCCTAACTTTCTTCTTTGTTCAAAAACTCCTCTGTGAATCCTGCCCTCCTTCCCATTCTCCCCTCCCTTCACTGGGTCTGGCTGCTCCTCTGCTCCAGAAGCCTCCTCTTCACCCTGCCCCATTGCCTCTCCCAGGTAAAGGTCTGCTGTGCTTTCTCCTTGGTATCCTGGCTGGCCATGGCCAAGGTAGCATTCTCTCATTCTTTGTTTTTCCAGACAGCAGTGGTCCTGGGGAGAAGCAGCCCAAGCTTGAGCTGTCTGAGGAGGAGCTGAAGGCCCACGTTCAGAAGGGCACCCTGGGCAAGCTTACTGTGCCCGTCCTCAAAGAGGCCTGCCGTGTGCACCGACTTAAAGCCAGCAGCACCAAGAAGCAGGAGCTTTTGGTCCTGCTGACGCAGCATTTCCAGGAGGCCTGATGGGCCCCAGAGTGTGGGGGCTCTTAGCTCTTACTCTTAAGTCATTTCCCTTTTCTCCTTGCAGAGGCTGCTGTTGCTGCCACTGCAGGATTCAGGGACCTGGACCAAACTGTCTCTCAGTCCACCTTGGCTTTCAGAAAGCCAGGGGAGTGGGTGGTGCTGGCCCAGTCTTTGACCTTTCTAGTCCCTGGGGGCGATTCCCCTCGTGCCTCTTTGTCTTTTGTACCCTGGGCACTCTCCACTCCTGCCCAGCCTGGCCCAGCCCCTCTGTGAAGACACTGAGCACTCCCAGCCCACATGTGGCCAAAGTGGCTTCTCCAAGAAGGCTATAGCTTCTCATTACCAGCACTTCTTCACTGGGGCCTCTTCAGAACTAGAAAAAACAACCACATGTCCACTTCAGCAGCTACTTGTCTTAATGATCCTCCATGTGATGTTTCATGTATTTAAAAACTATTCTAATTTTTCAAAAATAAAATGCAGCATTGTAAAAAATGTTCTAAAACCTGATTTAGATTCAAGGATGTGGAATATAGATGGTTATTCAGAAGACAGAACAGGAGCCAGAAAGGGAATGTGCCCACAGCTGTGGGAGGGCAAAGTGGGGCCTTTAAATCTTACTGTAACTTATGAAGCTGGTCAAGCCTGCAAAGGTGCAAGATACTTGGTAGTGGAGGAAGGGAATGTGCATTGAATGTGCCTGTGTCAGACTTGGGCTTAGGAAAGCAGTGCTGTGATAGCTTTTGTCCTTGGCTGGCAGCTCTGTATGAGCTCTGTACATACCATGTGCGGTGGCTGCTGGGGACAGTGATGAAGGGACCCACCTTCCCTCCCCCAAAGGTCAAGCTCTCTCATGACCCCAGGGCCCACAAAAATGAAGCTATGAGGGAGGGTGAAAAAAAAAACCCAACCAGTTGTAACAGCCATAAAAATGTTTTAACGTTGAAAGTCACCTGAGAATAGTCTCTGCCCACCATTCTCGCCACAGCCCTCCCACATTGGATCCCAACAGCCCTACACATGGCTGAGCCACGGGGTGGGCTCAGACTAAGAGTCTCTCAATTGACTGCTGGACAGATTGAATCTGGGGCTTCAGCTGAGAGCCTTCCTTGATGGTGACAGAGCAAGCGATGACAGGCCGGGAGACGCCACAAGCCCGCCCCAGGGCCTGCTTGGAGCGCACAAACACATAGGGCACGTTCTTGTCCTCACACAGCAGCGGGAGATGGAGAATGATCTCCAGGGGTTCGGCATCTGCAGCCATCACGATGAACTCTGAGATGCCTCTGTTGAGGGTCTTGGTGGCTGGGGAACAAAAAGAAAGCTTCAAGAAGGAAGAGGCTCTTCAGGCCGCCTGAGGATGAGCTTTCCTATTTGTTGGGCCTGAGCCTTAAAGGCTTCCAAAGCGGGGTGGTCAGAGCCCCAGAGGAAAAACCCATGCACTCTTGTAGATGGGAAACTGGGGTGTCTGGCCAAGCTGCAGGCGTACTGGAGAATGCCCAGCATGAGCAGAAAGGGACTGAACCCCAGGTCCTCAAACCTGAATGAGAGACACCTTCATAGTTGTCCACCCATTACCAGGAGGCTGTCTTAACCTCTCTGGGTCTCAGTTTCATTGTCTATAAAATGGGAGGGATTGGATGAGTCAAGGTCCCTTCCAGCTCCAAGGAAAGCACCAAGCTAGGCTTTGAACCCTGGGCTACAGCCATCTTCCCTCTCTTAAAGACTAAATCAGGGTCTGGGTGAGAAATGCCCTATCCAGTCATTTCCCGCCCCTCCCCCCCATTCTTGCCCACAAGGAGCCCTCCCAGCCCTGTCAGTGGAATCAGAAATGACAAGTGATGAGTCTCCACTCCCCCTACCATGGGCAGAACTCTAGGTGTCATTCCGCTCCTCAGAATAGGAGCTTTATGAGAGCAGGGGTGATCTCTGCTTTGCATCCCAAAAGTTTGGCCCAAATGCTCATTCCTTCACGGAGTGCCCTTCCCTCCCAGCCCGATCCCATCCCTTGCCCTGCCCCTCCCCAAAGCATAAAGGCCAGCCAGCTCCTCACCTTCATTGGCACCCTTCCGGAGCTGCTTGTAGTTACAGGATTGCTGTACCAGGTCCAGAAGCTTTTTGGTGAGCTGGGCATCTGCCAAAGGGTAAGCTTTGGGGTTCACTTCGGCCTCAGTCTGGAAAAGGGGAGGAGTTGCAGGTCAAGGCTTCATTAACAGCAGTTACAATTTAAGGGCCAGGGGAGCATCTTGAGGGAAAGCAAGGCAGGACTTTCTGGGCACACCTTATGCCCACTGGGGCTCCTGATGATATAATCACAGCAGCTGGCATTTCTAGAGGGTTTTCAGGTCGGCACAGCCTTCTCCTGCCATGAAGGACAGTCTCTCAGCTCCCCTCATACCACCTCCTCCAAAAAGTTGTAGGCAGGGATCAATTCCCTCTTCCATTCCAGTCCCCAGCCCAGGAGAAGGCCTAGCCACTAATCAGTAGAAGTGTTTACTCAGCAACTGGAATCAGTTTTCCCAAATGCTCCCTGGAGAGGCAGAGAACTGAGACCTCCAAGGCTCAGGGGACCCCCAGTCAGGTGAGGAGACAGGCACTAATGGAGCAATCTGGAGAACAGCACAACAGAATTAAGCATACCCTGAATGCCCAAGTACCAAAGGGACAAAAATTGCCCAGGTGCCATGTCCTGATGGGGAAAGTGCTGGACTTGGCATCAGGAAGAGGACAGGGAGCTCAGTGCCAGCTCCCCATCCAGCTGAAGCAACCCAAAGAATTATCACTAAAGGGTGACAGCACTTGAATGCTTCACCCACAATACCAACAGCCTCAGGTGCCAAGTTCTGGGATCAGGGAGCCTTTTTACTTTCTCCCAAGGGTGACTAACTCCTGCTTACAGAGTACTCCCAGGGGCCCCCATGGCCCAAGGAGGCCCTCCAGCCTTAGACCAGAAACTGCATTAATAAGGGCCCCCAAGCAACAGTAAGCAAAGATAAAACCTTAAATTCCCATCCTTAAGATGAGGAAACCAAGGCAGGAGGGGATGAGGGAAGCCAGGACTGTGACCCAATCCCTCTTAGATTTCGGAGTCAGAAATGCCCTTTGCAATACTCTAGTCCAACACCATTTTACAGGTGAGGAAACTGAGGCCCAGAGAAGTCATAAAAAGCTCTCTGTCTCAGTCATGCTTCTTCCTCATCCCTTCACATCAATTTCATTCTTTCCTCTCGCAGCCAAAACTCTCCTTCCTCCCTCAGGTGGGCCAATCACCCGTCTAAGCCACTACAATAGATCCCTCCCCTCTCCTTCCCACAACTGCCAAAACAATCTTCCTAATTCTCCAAGTCCCACCAAGTTCCTTCCCTATTCAAACTACCTTCAGTGGATCCCTATTGCCCCCAGGACAAAGAGGCCCCAGACAAACATTTGGAGTCCACCACAATCTTGCTCTCCTCCCTACCCTCCTATCCTCAACCCCCAAATCCAAGGGGTTGTTCACTGCACCCATAATGGGCTAAGATACGATTAAATTCAACTGCCAGGTCTGGATAAGGAGGGTTGCCCACCTCACAGGTCCTGGCTGTGGGACCCTGGGCAAACCACGGAGGCTCTCTGTGGCCCAGGAGCCACCCAGAAGCTTGTTTTCCGTCTAGTCGGCCACCCGAGGTGCCCACAATGATGCCACTCGAAGACAAGCTTCTGTCTTCCAGAGCTGACTGCCCAGGGTTTGGGGACGAGATGGTCCATGAGCCTCAGTTATATTCTCTCTTTATACCATGTATCCCCGGTGTCCCTGGTCCTCCCACTTGCCTCCCTCTGGCCCGGGGCTGGAGTCAGGAGGCAGCCCGGGTGCCAAAGGGCCAAGCAGCCTGCAGAGCCGGGAAGGGGCGTCGGGGTCTCTGACTACCACAGAAACCCTGACGCCTTACCCATTTGCTGGAGTTCACCAATCGCTTTTCCCCGGCAGCTTGTCTGTGCTAAGCGGAGCCGCATGAATTAACACCTCCATTTTACCAAGCAGAAAGCTAAGGCACAGGAAATCAGAAAAATGTGGAGCCGGACTCCGGCCTAAGTGCCCAAACACCCGGCCCCGCGCTCGTTTCACCCGCCGGCTGCCTACGGGCCACAAGCCCCAACCCAGGCGGGCGGCATCCGGCCACGCTCCTCCACGTGCGCGGGGGCCTACGCGCTAAACTGGGACCAGTGGAAGCCGCGCCCCCCGGCGCCGCGGCCGGCTTGGGGCGCTCGGCTCTACTGCTCTTGCCGCCTCACTCCCACGTGGAGTCGCCGAGGGCCGCTCCGCGCCGGCGCGGGAGGCTGCGCCTCTGCTCCCCAGGGCCTCCACCGCGCCCAGACTCCAAACAGAGGCTCCTCCGAGCTCCACGCGGAGCCGCGCGGTGGGGAGGGAGGCGGATCGGGATTAGAACGCGGAGTCTCCACTTCCTCAGCCTCCGCGTTTCCCCCTCCCCCGCGGCTTCCACTAAAGGCTGCGAGCCCGGAGGAGAATACAGTGTTTTCAGTTCCCAAGCCTCGAGCTCGGAGCCGCCCCGCCCTCCCTTCCTCCCGGCCTCCAAACGCGGCCACTCGACGGCGCCGCCGGATGGGACGCAATGTTTCCACTTCCCCAGCTCTGCGCCCGCTCCAAGCGTGCAGAGTCCTGGCTCGGGCCCCGCAAGCCGCCGCCCGCCGCCCCCCGCGTCGCAGCACACGCAGGCGGCCCGCTCTGCCGGGCCCAGAACACTCACCATCCTCGCGACCCTGCAGTCCGACCCCCTCCTCGGAAGAGCGCTGGGATCGCGGGAGTAGGACGAGTCCTCTCGGCTCGAAAGCTTCACCGAGGATACCTGGAGTAGAAAAGGCCCCGCTCGGGCCACCAGGGAACGAGGCTGCTGGGAAAGGGGGCGGAGCCACGCGCGGAAACCTCGGGCCCGCCCCCTCTGCCCCGCCTTCCTGCCCTCCCCTCCCGTCCGCTCCTCCCCCCTCCCTTTGCTCTGGGCTGTCGGTTGTCGCTGCTGGTTCCTGGACGAGGCTCTGTTACCTTCCGCGATCAGTCTCGCGCCGGATCGTCCTTTACTGACCCAGACCGTTCCAGCTTGTAGCGCTCTGGGCCTCACTTCTGCCTCCTGGAGCTACACTCAAGGGTCTGCTCCTCCTTTCCCAGAGACGGCCCTCCCACGCTGCAAGATTAAAGTTGAAAGGATCCTCGAGGTCCCCTGGACTAGGGGAGTTTAACTTGGGGTCCGTGAACTTGTCTTTGTTGTTTTAAAAGCTAAGGGAGGCTAGGTGGTTCAGTGAATAGAGCACCGGCCCTGGCGTCAGAAGGACCCGAGTTCAAATCCGTCTTCACTTTAACATTTACTAGCTGTGTGACCTTGGGCAATATATACATAGTTTTAGTTCGGCTTTAAGCTGTAATCAGTTTACTGTCCTTAAGATTTTGGATTTACCTCTGACCTTAGTTGCTGCCACATCCCCCAGTCCCCGTTTAGATTGTAAGAACCTTGAGGGCAGGGGTCACAATTATTTGCCTTTTTGTATATCCCTGGTGCATACCACAGTGCCTGACACTGCCGGGCAGTCAGGAAGACTTGAACTTAAGTCAAGAAACATTTCTATAGTGCCTACTATAAAATCTACAGTGTCAGGCACTGTGGTATGCATCCAGCCTCCCCTACCTGAGAAGGCCATGATACAAAAAAGGCTAAGAACCCCTGACCTAGTCAGACTCCCTCAGTGTACGGATAGGGAAACTGAGGCGCAAAGAGGTGGAGAGAAGGGGCTGCCTGGGATTTCATAGGCTACTTATAGCAGAGCCAGAAGAACACCATAAATGGTGGCTCTATCTAATAACTTTAAGTGAAGAATATTGCCTGTTTTGTCAGAATGGACACAGTAGCGGGTTTTTTTTTTCCTTAAACCAGACAAAGTCTTCCTTATAGGGGGATGGCACTGGGACCAGATTTGTCACAAGAGAGGGTTCAATTTCAGGGAACACTCCTCTGAATGTAAGATACTGAAATGACTAACTTTAAAAACCAAAGGCATCACTAAAGTGGCTGAGGCTTGAGATGGCCACTTTCTCACCAGCCACCATGGTTGCCCTCCTGCCCTATCAAGTCCCCAGAGACCTTGCCAAATCTCGTGGCTTTTCTTGAGGCTGTTTATAAACTCCAGAGAGGGGTACCTTTTGCCCTAGAGCTTTGTCCACTGCTCTCTGCTAGCAACAACAGGGTCTCAATGAATACTGAGGGAATAGAATGGAATCCTGCTCTCCTACATAATGGTTGTGTGACCTTGGACAGATCATTGGCCTCTCCAGGCCCCACTTTCCTCCTCTGTAAAAAAAAAAAAGAGTTGGAAGCAATGTCTTTTTTCTCTGCATACCCAGCACCTAGCACCTAGTATGGACCCCCCTTGTACACCATTATCTCCCTGAATTTGCTTTGAATCTCCAGTGTTTTTGCACTTAGTAAAAGTACTTGATTAATGCTCATTGATTGATTGGTTCGTTCATTCATAGGGCCTTAGATTTAGAGCTTGAATGGAAGACATCAATCCATGAAGTATTTATTGGGTAGCACTGGGCCAAATCCTGGGACACAAGTAACCAGACATTTTGTAAGCTGGTGACTGACTGGTGGAGAGAACGCTGAGCTTACTTTGGTGACTCAGGAGGGGCTGGTTGGTTCATGAGCTCTGCAGAAGAAAGTCAGTTATTCTCAGAGAATTGTGCAAGACCCATTCTCTCTGGGATGAAAGAAAGGGAACATGGAGAAAGAAAGGCAGGCTCGCATGTGTTTTCAGACTTTTTCAATATTTCATCAGTTGTGCTGATATTTTTTCCTCTGAAAAATACTATTTGTTTTATGGCATGGCTCTGTGGGAGGGATCCATGGGATAGCTATGGCAATGTGAGATACAGAAGACACCAATACACACTTAAAAAGCTAAAGAAGTAAAGAAATAAAAAGACTTCAGAAGTGAAAGACACTCGGAGCAGCTGGCTCCTCAGCATGTCCCTCACTAGGAATTTGAGGGAATTCTGGTCTCAGTGAGATCCAGGCCTTTCTCCTGACTGAGCCAGACCTCATCTCACTCGTCTCACTCCCATCCAAAGAGCACATTCCCTCTTATGTATTTTCTGTTCAACTTCTCTGATTTCTGTTTGTTATGGTCTTTTGTGTGACGTCATTTGGTGGGGAGGCAGGTAAGCTAAGGACTAGCAACCAAGGAAATGACTTTTTTGTTCTGAACCTAAAAATTGTGCCCCTTGACCAGCAGAATTTAGAAGGACAAGTAGATAAGAGTCTTCTAGCCCAGTACCCTCTCAGAGCCTCCACAACAGTGGCCAGCTTCAAGGCCCTTCTCCTGCTCCCCTCAGGCCAAGAGTTCTAATCTCCCTTAGAGAGCAGTGGACAAGATTCATGAGGCTTGCCCAGGCATCACAAACCATAGACCAAATGAATTTATTGTTGACTCATTTTTCAATCATGTACTCTTCATGACCCCATTGGGGGTTTTCTTGGTAGAGATCCTGGAGTGGTTTGCCATTTCCTTCTCCAGTTCATTTGACAGAGGAGGAAACTGAGGCAAACAAGGGTGAAGTGACTTGCCCAGGGTCACACAACTAGGAAGTGTCTGGGGTTGGATTTGAACTCAACCCTTCCTGACTCCAGGCCTGGTGCTCTGTCCACTGCCTCATCCAGCGGCCTAGACCAAATAAATACAAGGTTATAATAATACTAGCAAACGTTTTTATAGCACTTACTACATGCTAGGCACTATGCAAATATTATCTCATTTGATCCTCATAATGACCCTGCGAGGTAGGTGGTATTATTATCCCCATTTTACAGAGAAGAAAACTGAGACAAACAGAGGTTACAGGGGGGCAAGCAAGTGACTTGCCCAGGATCCCACAGCTAGTAAACATCTGAGGTCCAATTCCTTGACTCTACAAAGGGTGCTTTATCCCCCACCGCACCACTTAGTGGCCATAATGCCCTAAGAGCTAGGAAAGGGACCTTTGGGGACAGCCTGCTGTTCCAGAACAAAGAAAAGCACATTTCTAAACATGGCGGCTGTGTGGTCCTGAGCTGTGGAAAGTACCAGTCTGCCAGAAGCATCTATTAAGTGCCCCTTGCTCTGGCTGCAAAGAGGACAGCAAAGCATCCAGAGAACCAAGGGATTATTATCCCTATTGTAGATTGCAGGAATTTAAGCTCCCCTGACATTAAGTGGGCTCTCCCTTCCCTCCCCCATCTAGAGCTCACATGCAGGAATTCTTCACAAGGCAGTGTTCGTTGTATTTGGAGGTGGAAGGGACCCTAGAATTTAGAAAGTCAGAGTCAGGACCTTAGAACATGGACCATCAGAGTTAGGAGCAACCTTAAGACCAAGCATGACAGCTGGGGGGCCTTGAATGGTGTAGTAAGGCTGGGAGGGGCCTTCCAGGTTGGAATGGAGGCAGGGACCTAAGACTTAGGATGTCAGAGCTGCAAGAGAGCTTAGAACACAGGAAGAGGGAACTGAGACTATTAAAGCAGAGAGTGACCAGAGGCCTTGAGATGTTAGGACTTCAGAACAGCTAAGAATGGCTGTCAGAGCTAGAAGGCCTCAGCATGAGGCTTCAGGCCCTTGTATGGTAAGAAAAGCTCAGCTTCCTAAGGTGATAACTCCAGATGCCCAAGGGCACTCAGAAAATAAGCCCAAGGACACTCATGGAATAAGCCCCTGAGGGCCTTAATGGGCCATCATTTTTTGCCTCTGAGCCTAGGGCTTTTCTGCCACATTTCCCTGCCTTTCCTAATGGTCTAGGCCTCCCAATACCCCAATGTGGTTCCAGAGTTGCCTGGCTACCCTTGGCCATCAGAGGTATTTGAAAGCAGGTTCCTCAGAAGAATTCTTTGCCCTCATTTGGAAAAAAGTCTCCAGACCCTCCTCTCTGAGGCCCCACTAAGCAGGCAGCCAGGGCATGGGGGGATGGGGGGTGGAGCAGCCCCTTTGTGAGGTGGCCTCAGTGACCTGGGTTTCTATGAGGCAATGATGACCCCACATCAAGCCTGAGGAGCCAGTACCGAGCTGTTAACACCTCCTTTCTGCCCCCTTCCTCTGCCACACCATCACCCACCTTGGCTCAGGCCCTGGCCCTCGAAAGTGCCAGATGTTGCTGCCGCTACTGGGCATCTGTGCACTGTTTGGACGCTTCTGGGGCAAGTCGTGGGAGCCTGTGCAGGGCCTCCTGACGGATGGCTGTGGCTGTGGAGACCCCCGCTGCTGCGGCAACCTCTTCATCCTTTGTCTCTTCCTGCTCTGGCAAGTGCGGCAGAGGTTCAGGGGTCCCAAGAACCCGGCCACCAAGAAGAAAGGTTCCGAGGTGAGGAACAGAGAGCCCTGTGGACTTGGACCAGGGAAAAGATGCCATCTTTACTTCACCATAGTTCATTTCCTTTGAAATCCTCAGCATCTTCTTTGATGCTGAGAATGGGTCTGCAGGCTCCATGAGAGTGCCCTAGGGCAGTCTAGTCCGCAGAGGACTCACAGAAGGTGAAGGAGGGAGGCCCTTCAAGGAGGAAGCTGATCGGCAGGCCCTAACTCCAGGGGGCTCAGGCAGTAAGAGTTCAGGTTAGGGAACCAGAGGGCCCAGATGCGAGCCTTGATCCTGGGGGACCCTGGGTGCCTCACTTATCTTTACTGGGCCTCAGGGTCCTCCTCTGTCTAATGAGAAGTCTCTGAGTGCCCTTCCAGCTCCTGAGTTCCTATCCCTACACAGTATGCCTATAAGTCACTTTATTTTTCTGGGTCTCAGTTTCTTCTTCTCTAAAATGGGCAGGTTAGATGAGATGGTCTCTTTGGTCCATTCCAGGTCTGGATTTGGGATTCTACCTGTGTGAGTTGGAGCAAGTCACCTTGTATCTATGGCCTCATTTTCCTCACATAAAAATGATGGTTTCTCCTGGGATGCTTGTAGTAGTTCCTCCCAAATTGGGGGGACCAGGTCCTTGTTTCCTGCTAGGTCTTATTTCCTCAGTGGCAAAATGATGGGGATGGCTAAAGTCCCAGATGACTCCGAGTCTTGTGGTCTCATGAAATATTGACTCAGCTGTGTCTGACTTTTGGCAAAGATACTGGATCATTTGCCATTTCCTTCTTCAGTGTGTCTCCATTTTACAGATGAGGTTGGCATTGAATGACTTGCCCACAGCCACACAGCTAGTAAATGTCTGAGGCTGGATTTAAACTCAGGTCTTCCTGACTTCAGGCCTGGTGCTCTACCTCCTGTGCCACCCAGCTGCCCCTCCTTGTCCCTTTAACATCCCATTGATTACCGAGTCACTGAGATATTTGATATGGTCTGAACCCCTCTGGCTCTGATCATTCCCCTGACCCCTTTAAACACCTCTGTAAGGAAGACTGGTTGATGGTTTGTTACCACTGGTTCATGCCTATCTGATCTATTATTCTCTGAGAATTTAGTCTTGAAAAGAAGGCTGGCAGCTGGACAGAGTGTAGTTGGTTGCACATGCAGGCTTAGTTCTCTGAAAGGAAGGCTGGTGGACTGTCCAGAGAATGATATGGGTCAAGGAACCTTGGCTATGCCCAGGGGAGGGACAAAATCAGGCCTTTGTCCAGGATGCCAACATCAGGGAGCAGTTTTCTCTCCTATTGTGGTCTTCCTGTCCCTCTCCAGACTGCTGCGTATGAGCACCTTCACCCCTCTGCCTACCGCTCTTCCCCTTTCTCTTCCAGGAATGCCCTCGAGTTTTGAGAATCAAGGACCCTTAGTCCCCTACGGCCAGGCCACCCTCTTTCCTAGAGGTAATACAAACGACTGGACAGAGTATACCAGGGGTGGAGAACCTGCATCCTGGAGGCCACACGTGGCCCTCTAGGTCCTCAGGTGCAGCCCTTCGACTGAACCCAAACTTCACAGAACAAATCCCCTTAATAAAAGAATTTGTTCTGTAAAACCTGGACTCGGTCAAAAGACTGTACCCAAGAGTTAAAGAAAGTGGATTTCCAGTGGAGCACTGAGTAATTTTTTTAAATGGGGCAGCAGGCCAAATAAGTTTGGTAATGTCTGGGAGAGAGTGATCAGAGAAGGCATTCGGAAGAGATGGGAAATACCGTGGGATAGAGAAAAGAGCAAAGGAAATGGAAAACAAATGCTAACAATTAGCATTGCCCCAAAGTAAACGTGCACAAAGCAACAGGCCTGGAGTCAGGAAGACCTTAGACACTTAGTAGGTGTGTGGTGTGACCCTTGGCAAGTCATTTCCCTTCTGCCAGGCTCAGTTTCCTCATCTGTAAAACGGGGATGGCAGTAGCACCTGCCTCACAAGTCTGTTCATAGCTGAGGTAGGGGCAGTGTGGTTACATTGAGTCTCCTCTAAGGCCTTTCTTCTCTAGCCTCCATTCCTCCAAACGGTCCTCCAGTCAAACCTTACTCAAGATGTCCTCTTCCATTATTTGGCAACTCTGATTACTTAAAAAAGTTATCTTGCTTAAGAAAACATTATCATTATTTTGACCCATCAACTTTATATCACATAGAACATAAAAACTGTCCAAGGATTCACTGATAGGTAGAGGTCAATCGTACTTAGAGACAAGCAGGAATATTTTAATAACCTATTCATGATGTGCTCAGCATAGACCCACAGTGGGTCCTGAGCAGCCCACTGCTGCCTCTATAGGTTTTAGTTACACAAGTAGGGTGGATACAACAGAATTTTACAGAGGGTAGAAGAGGAAGGTAAAGATTTACACATCAAAAAACAGAGATAAAGAGACATTTACATCAGGTAAACTTATAAACTGGTCAGTAAACACCAAGGACAAAGCTGAAATTTGCAGACTAACTATTAACACCAGAGCCCTTATTAGTTCCTTGACATGCTCATCTTAAGGGAACAAAGGAAATGAAGCTGAGCCAGAAATTCTCTCCTCACTAACCAGCTAATCACAGCAGCAACAGTTTGGTATCTCAGCTGAATTCTGCAGACTCTAGTTACTGATGGGACTTGGTATCTCAAACAAATTGTGGCAACAGAGCCAAAATAGAAAAATTCTCTGGGCCTCAATTTCCTCATTTGTTTAATGAGGGGTTTGGACTCCAAAGTCTCCTATTAAGTTAGATCGGCAATGCCAGATCATGCTGGGTTTGCTTAATTGTTTTTCATTATGACCAGGAGCAAGGAAGTGAATTAGGAAACAATAGTATAACTAGTATATTTTTTATTTTGTTAAAAAGGCATTGATGAGATCAAGAAAAGAAAGAAAGGAAAAGGGAGGCCTTCACTATGCTGCTAACCAGTCCCAAGTGCATGTCTCATAAACTGAGCATGTGGAGCCAAAGGTCTTTAAGCCTTATCATTGCCCTTTACAAAATATTATTTTCCCCAATTACATGAAAAAAATAAATTTTAACATTCATTTAAAAAAATTGAGTTCCCAATTCTTTCCCTTTCTCCCCTCTTCTTGAGAATGCAAACAACTTAATAAAAAGATTGTATACACGTGTAGTCATGCAAAGCATATTTCCATATTAGTCACATTGTGAAAGAAAAAATAGACCAAAAAAAAACCCAAGAAAAATAAAGAAAAAGTCTGATTCAATCTGCATTCAGACTCCATAAGTTCTTTCTCTGGAGGTAGATAGCATTTTTCATTTTAAACTCTTCAAAATTGTCTTGGATCATTGTATTACTGAGAATAGCTAAGTCATTCACAGTTGATCATTGTGTAATATCATTGTTACTGTATACAATGTTCTGGTTCTGCTCATTTCATTTTGTATCAGTTCATTTAAGTCTTTCAAGATTTTTTCTGAGTGCATCCTGCTCATCATTTCTTATAGCACAACAGTATTCCATCACAATCATAAACCACAATTTATTCAACCATTCCCCAATTGATGGCATCCTTTCAGTTTCCAATTCTTTGCCATGACAAAAAGAGCTGCTATCAATATTTGTGTACATGTAGATCCTTTTCCTTTTTTTCCCCGCTAAATCTCTATTGGATACAGATTTATGAATGGTATTGCTAGGTCAAAGGGTATGGATAGTTTTATAGTCCTTTGGGCATAGTTCCAAATTGTTCTCCAAAATGGTTGGATCAGTTTATAACTGACAGTTATCAACAGTGATTTTATGTCCCAATTTTCTGACATCCCCTCCAACATTTGTCATTTTTCTTTTTTTCTGTCAAATTATCCAATTGGATAGGTGTGGAGTGGTACCTCAGAGTTGTTTTAATTTGCATTTCTCTAATCAATAGTGATTTAGAGCATTTTTTTCATATGACCATGGATAGCTTTGATTTCTTCATCTGAAAACTGCCCATTCTTTGACCATTTATCAACTGGAGAAAGACTTATATTCTTACAAATTTGACTCAATTCTCTATACATTTGAGTAATAAGGCCTTTATCAGAGAAACTTGCTGTAGAAATTGTGTTCAGTTATGATTAACAATTGTGTATTTCCTTGCATTCAATTTTCCTCCCTGTATATTCTTTCTTCTCTCTCCTTCTACCCTGTCCATCCTCAAAAGTGTTTTGCTTCTAGTTAATGCTTCCCCCAATCTACTCTCCCTTCTATCATCCCTCTCTCTTTTCTCTTATCCTCTTCTTCTCTTACTTTCCTGTAGTGTGAGACAGATTTCTATTCTCAACTGAGCATATGTGTGTTATTCCCTCTTTGAGTCATTTCCAATGAGAGTAAGGTTCAAGCACTCTCCCCCCAGGTCTCCCATCTTCTCCACCGTACAAGCTCTTTTGCTCTGCTTTCATGTGAGATAATTTTCCATTCTACTTCTCCCTTCCCACTTCTCTTAGCACATTCCTCTTTCTCACCCCTTTTTATTTTTTTTTTAGATATCACACAATCATTTTCAACTCACATCCATGCCCTCTGTCTACTCTTTCTAATAATGATAAAGTTCTTGGGATTTAGAAGTATTACCTTCCCATGATGGAATATAAATAGTTTAACTTATGAAATCCCTTATGATTTCTCTTCCCTGTTTACCTTTTTATACTTCTCTTCAGTCCTGTATTTGAAAATCAGATTTTCTATTCAGCTCTGGTCTTTTCATCAGGAGTGCTTGAAAATCCTCTCTCTCACTGAATGTCCACTTTTCCCCTTGAAAGCTTATACTCAGTTTTGCTGGGTAGATGATTTTTGGTTGTAATCCTAGCTCCTTTGTTCCCCAGAATATCATATTGCAAGTCCTCTGATCCTGCTAAATCTTGTGTTATTCTGACTGTGGCTCCATGATGTTTGAATTGTTTCTGTCTGGCTGCTTGCAATATTCTCTCCTTGACTTGGGAATTCTGGAATTTGGCTGCAATATTCCTTGGAGTTTTCATTTGGGGACCTATTTTAGGAGGTGATTGATGGATTCTTTTCATTTCTATTTTACTGTCTGGTTCTAGAACAGTGGTTCTCAACCTTCCTAATGCTATAACCCTTTAATACTTGTATGTGGGTGTATCTGCATGTGGGCGGGCCCACCTGGGGACCAATAGAGGAGCAGTGTCTCAGTTCCTAAGACCATCAGAAATAAGTATTTTTCGATGGCCTTAGGCGACCCCTGTGAAAGGGTCATTCGACCCCCAAAGGGGTCTCGACCCACAGGTTGAGAACTGCTGTTCTAGAATATCAGGGCAGTTTTCCTTGATAATTTTTTGAAAGATGACGTCTAGGTTCTTTTTTTTTTATTATGGCTTTCAAGTAGTCCAATAATTCTTAAATGATCTCTTCTGCATCTATTTTCCAGGTCAGTTCTTTTTTCAAGTAGTCCAATAATTCTTAAATGATCTCTTCTGCATCTATTTTCCAGGTCAGTTCTTTTTTCAATGAGATTCTGTTTTTTTCAGTCTCTTGATTTTGTTTATTGTTCCTTGATGTCTCTTGTAGTCATTAGCTTCCACTTGTCCAATTCTAATTTTTAAGGAAGTATTTTCTTCAATGTGCTTTAGTATCTCCTTTTCCATTTGGCCAATTCTACTTTTTAAGGAGTTCTTTTCCTCAGTTAAGTTTTATCCATCTTTTCCCACATGTCCAATTCTGTTTTTTGTGGTGTTTTTCACTGAATTTTTGTATATCTTTTTTTCTGTTGGTCAATTCTGCATTTTAAGGAGTTTTTCTCTTTAGTGGATTTTTGTACCTATTCTGGCCTATTCTGGTTTTCTTTAAGGTATTATTATCTTCAGTACTTTTTGGTGCCTATTTTACCAAGCTGTTGACTCTTTTTTCCTGATTTTCTTGCATCACTATAATTTCTTTTCCCACTTTTTCCTCTATCTCTGTTATTGGACTTCTAAATTCCTTTTTGAGTGCTTCCAGGAATTCTTATTGGGTTTATGTCCAGTTCATATTTTTCTTTGAGGCTTTGAAGACATAGCAGTTTTGACTTTGTTGTCTTCTGAGTTTGTGTTTTTATCTTTCCCATCACCATAGTAACTTTCTATGGTCAGGTTCTTTTTTTTTATCTTCTTTTTTTTAGTTGTTTGCTCATTATTACAGCCTATTTCTTGACTTTGAACTTTATGTTAAAGTTGGGTTTTGCTCGTTAGGTAGAGGTGGCACTGTCCTAAGCTTCAGGTTTTTCATGCTGCTGTTTTCAAAGCTAGTTCTGGGGGTTTGTAAGTTTTCAGTTCTTCCGTGGTGGTATAATCTAACAAGAGATGTGTTTACTACTTTCCTGGCCTGTGCTCTGGTCTGTGAGCAACCACAAGCACTCTTTTCCACCCTGGAACTGTGACCCGGGGGGGGGG
>CM053581.1:417716157-417742948 GCA_028627135.1 Pseudochirops cupreus
CTGGGCTCTAGGATTTGTATCCCCCTTAGTAACTGCTTTTATATCCACTCAGGTTCGGTCAGAACTCGTTGGTTGTGTATTAAAGCTCCTTCCAAGCCCGTGATTCTGATCAGGCACTTAGAGAAGTTGCAACTCCGAGAGCCTGAGCGCTTAATAAAAACGTTGCCGTAGACTGGAGGCCTCCGCACATGGCTCGCCGGGCCAGTCTCCACGTGACCACGACTCTCTCGCCCGCGCAGGCGCACTTCGCAGAGTCTAGTTTGTGGTCCGCTCCCGCTGCGTGCGCAGAGCACGCTCGCTTCGTGCTTGAAGAGGTGCTGGTACCAGGGCTCTGAGTGAGGAGAGAATGGAGGCGAGACCCGAGCTCAGAGGAGACGAGGAGGCAACGGGAGCGGCGCTGGTACTCTACGAGCGGGCCCATTTCCGGCACGACCCGCGGTGGCTGCTGCCTCGGCCGCCGCACCTCTGTCTGGCCTGCGCCCTGGAGCTGCTGCAGCCCACGAGCGGCGTCTCGGTGCGGCTCTCTACTGCGCCTGCGCCTTCTGAGCCTCCCTCCTCCCTTCCCCCCTCCGTTCCCTGTTGCCTTTCACTGCACCTGCGCTCTCCACCCCACTCGGCTTTTCGAGCTTCCCAACACTCTGCGCCTGCGCCTCCGCCCCCGCCCAAAGCCCCTCCATCCCTTCGTCCAGCCTGCTTTCCTCTTGTCGCTCGGGGCTGACGTTTCATCAGTGCCGGAGTCCTATCGATCTTTCTGTTGATCTACGCATTATATATGCCTCCATGCATAGACACGTACATATATGCATAGACACACACAGAATTATATTTTTGAGCCTCATCAGCCTGTGTGGAAAAGAACACAAGTATTATTGGTATTATCCCCATTTTACAGATGGGGGAACTGAGGCACACAGAGGTTGGTTCACTCAGGGACACACGGTGACAGGTGGAATTTGAATCCAGATCTTCCTGTTTCCAACCCACATAAGTCTCCTCACTAAACCTGGAGCTCCCTTGGAGAAACCTATTGGCACCCTTCCACTTACCAAGGCTCATGCCCCCTTACTTTTCTGGCTAAGAGGGCCTCCCTGCCAGCACTCCTCCAGAGTCTCACTAAATACGTTTAGCCACTTTTCAGAGGCTTCAGAAGCAATCCCACAGCAATATGGGAACGTTGTATCTCCCACCCCAGTTAAAGCCCCTTTTTCTGCCTTCCCTTTAGTTTCATTCCAAGTACCCCCAGCCCAGCCCCTTCCTAGTACCCAGTCTTCTCAGGCTGCACCCTCCCTGCAGTTCTTACTTTTTTCTTTCTGTAGACATTTATTTGACAAGCACCTATTAAGTGCCCACCACATGCCAGACTCTGTACTAGGCACCCAGAATACCAAAGCAAACACTCTTTGCTGTCAGTATTCTGTTCTACTGTGTGTTGTGTGCTTCGGGAGATGGAGATTCCTTACCCAGTACTTCCCTTAGTAACCAGTTCACCTGGGTCCTAAGCTTTCTCCTGTCCAGGGTTTTGTTGCTGTTTTTCTTCCCCCTTAGCCCCTGAGCATCCATTCCTTAGGCTGTCCAAACCCTTCTTCAGTGTCTAGCCTTCAGTCAGTCCCCAGCACCCAACTCTCAGTGTCTACTTTCATTCAGACCCTGACCTTCCTTCATTACTCAGTTAATCCTTTGGCCTCTTTTCCCTTTCTGAGTCCCCCCACCCCCAACAAAGTCTGGTCTCATAATTATTTCCATCGTAGAGATGAAATAAGTGGGTGAGGGGAAGAGAGTTGTTAAGAAGGCCAGAGAAAAAAGGAATCCTAGTTCCCAGAGTAGCTTGAGCTTCTGTGATTTAATGCCCAGATGTCTTTTCCCATTAATTGATGAGATGGGTTCAGCAGCCAGTGGATTCCTATTTTGGTTGACTCTTGTTATTCACTTACGTCTGACTTTTCAGGACCTCGTTTGGAGTTTTCTTGGCAGAGATATGGGAGTAGTTTGCCATTTCCTTCTCCAACCCATTTTACAGATGAGGAAACTGATGCAGGGTGAAGTGACTTGTCTAGGGTCATTCAACTAGCAAGTATCTGAGGCCAGATTGGAGCTCAGGCCTTCCCGATTGCTGTGGTACAGTCTGGCTGTGCCTGTGAGCCTGTGAAGTCTCTCTCTCTCTCTCTCTCTCTCTCTCTCTCTCTCTCTCTCTCTCTCTCTCTCTCTCTCTGTCTCTCTCGGAGGCTTTTACACTTTTCACCACAAGGTGTTACTACTGCTCCACTCATTCATTTAGTCAGTGGTCAGCGTTTACTTCCGATTGTGTTACTTTTCTTGGAGGCTTCCATTGGCTCATGAGGTTTAGAGTCAGAAAAGATGGCACAGAAAAACTAGGGAATGGATTCTTTTTTTTTTTTTGAATGGCTTGTTTATTTACTTTTAGTTTACAAGATTCAGTTCCACAGTCCCTCGAGTTTCAGATTTTCTCCCCTCCCTCCCCCCCCCCCCATGGTGGTGTGCAATCATGTACAGGATCTGCAGATACTTTCACATTGTATAATAGTTTGGTTATATAGAAGGGTTGTAACTAATGAGTGATCACTGGGAAAAAAAATCAAAACCAGACATGAAAAAGAACAATAGCATGTTATGCTTCAGTCTCCATTTAAACTATAGTCTTTCTATATCTTTCTCTGAGTTTAGATATCTCCTTCCATCCTGAGCCTTGTAGAGTTGTCTTTTAGCTGTGTGTTGTTGAGCATGGGAATGGATTCTTAACTTGGGGTCCATGGGTAGATTTCTGTTAATGTGGATGGAAAAAAAAGTTACATCTTTATATTCACTAATGGTTGATTTCTTCTGTAACCTTATGCATTTTAAGAATTTAAAAACATGAGTCTGAGCAGGGGTCCTTAGGCTTCACCAAGCTGACTGTCAGAGGGGTCTAGGCCACACAGAAGGGGCAGAATCCCCAGTCTGCCGCAGTCCAGTCAGGAGAGGAGCAGATGAACGCAGTGGGGTACTATGACTTCCCCAGGTTCATGTGGGTGGTCATGGCAGAGCTGGTGATTCTAGACCCAGTTACTTCTCTGCCCACCTCCTCTACCATCTCCTTGTCACACTACTTGTATGGAGTATGCCTGGTATAAAATGGGGAGCCCTTTAAGATGGTGGCCCTGATCTCTTGAGTTTAATTAGAAGGTTTCTTGTATGTAACCCCAATATCCCCACGAAATAGACCTTAAGTCAACAACAAGCATCTGTTAAATAGCTATGCTAAGTGCTGGATCTGATCCAACCACACGGACATTTATTAAGCACCTAATGTTTGTAAGGCAAGTGTTCACAGAAATGAGAGGCAGTGGAATGAAGCAGACAGAAAGCTGACCTTAGAGTTGGGAAGCCCTGGGCTCAAACACTGCCACTGACACACACCATATGTGTGATGACGGATAAGTCACTTGGCCTCTCCTTCTCCTATACAACTCTGTACAGCGCATCAGGAGGAAATTTCTGCCTTTGGACTTCCCAGTCCCAGACCCACTGTCCTGGCTCCCATATACAAAGGCCTGCCCCTGCATTAAGTATTGGTCACAAGGCTGTCCACTCCATGCCATCTTATGATGTGAGTGTAAAGCGGGGAACAGATGAGAAGAGCCATTTCAAATGTGGCCCTCAATTACTTGGCCATGGAACACTGTTTTCTTTTTTACCCTCAAGTTGGTGCGCAAGAAGCATATGTTGTCCTGCTTCCATGATGCCCTCAGGAAGCACACCACGTCAGTCACACAGCTCCTGGCTCAGAACGAGACAGTCTGCACCCACCTCATAGGCATCCTTTTTGGTGAGCAAGAGTGGGTATCCCCAGGGGGCCTTCAGAAGTGTCTGAGCCAGCAGGCTCCTTGAGGAGGCCTGTGTGGAGATCACATGGACAACTCAATGTACAAGCCCACTGACAACTGCTGTATTTGGTGGAAGGAGGAGGAGGGAGGTACCTAGAACAGGGAGAGGGCCCAGAGAAGTCTATGTCAAGAAATGTCTGTATTTCTGCCATGTGATGCCACTCTCCTCCGGGGACTTCAAGTTAGGGGATGTCAGCATGTGCACTCGAAAGGCTGACTGTGTGCCTCATGGGTAGTGAATTCCATCCTACCCTACAAAAAGTAATATTAAGTGTCTGCTCCTAAGTGGTTGTTCAGTTCTCTGCCCTGTGTAGGGCACTCCACTAGGTACGGGACCTTCTCTCCTGCTGGATGCCACCATGTATAACCATAGGAAAATCTGAAGTAATCTGAGGGGGGAGAAATGGATGACCATTGGAGGGACCAGGGAAGGTTTACTGGAGGATACGACTGAACTGAGCCTTAAAGGGAGAGTCAGAGATGAGGAGGAAGGAGCACATGCCAGTCAGAGGGCATGGCTTGTATCAATGGGCAGGCAGGGGCAGGAGAGGGAGGGGAGTCCAGGAAATAGCCAGCACTGCTTGGGATGAAAGAGAGTAAGGTAATAAGGCTGGAGAGGTCTGGGGTGGGGCAGAGTGGGGACGGCTTTATGTGCTGGACTGAGCATCCAAGGGGCAGTATGGTCAGGCCTGCACCTTAGGGAGAGTATTTCGACAGCTCTTTGGAAGATAGATTGGGGAGGAGGAAGATTGGAAGCATTGAGAAGAGTCAGCCTTAGCAAGAAGGCAGCGGGTATGTGGGTAGAGAAGAAAGCAGGTGCAAGCAGCCTCGTGGGAGCAGGATTGTTTTTAGTTTTAGAAAATGTTTTATTTATGTGTTTTGTTCTTCCATTGCCTTTGTTTCTGAATCTCTTCTTCCATTCCTGTAGCTGTTTCTTACCCTAAACCTTTCCTTTTCTCACTCCTGCCTCTTGTCACTCACAGATGACACTGTCTGTCTGGCCGTCCTTTGTGGTCCTGGCTGTACCTGTTTCTCTTTGATTCACTGACTGGGGAGGGGTAGTCAGGACGCTCTTTGGTCCCCAAGGCTACTTCCAGACTTCCCGAAGTTGCCATTACTCAGTGACTTCTCTTTGAGGTTCACCCTGTCCACGTTTACTCCCCAGTCCGGAGCCTAGTAACCGTCATCTGTAGACCTACAGGACGTTCTTTCTTCTTCCTCAGTAAAGTCAGTGCCCGCCCCCACGGTTCTCTGTCCCTGCCCCTAAACTATGGACTTTGTTGTCTATTTGGACATTTCCTTAAATGTGCTAACTTCCCTGTTCCTCTGTCCATTCATTAGCTCCTATGAGCTACACTTCCTTTCTATTTCAGTTACACACAAGGATGGTTATTCCTTTGATTTTACCCTCATCCCCAATGTTCCACCTCCATTTTCGTGAACTCTGAAATTCCTTTATCATAATTATTTTTTATCATTCTGTGTCAGAGTTGTTTGTCTTTACAGTGTTGTGGTTGTGTAAGGTGTCTGGCCCTGCTGAAGTCATTCTGTCATAGTCTCTGACCCACGCCTTTCATCATTCCTTAAGCTTGCCCCCTTATCAACAGTCCTGCCTTGCCAAAGCTAAGCCCTGGATTATTCCTGCTACCTGCCTCCTTCCCTCACAGACAGCAGAATAGAGCTGGAGGCAGTCATGGAACCCATGAATCAATGTTAGCTGATCTCACCCGGCTCCTGCCTCCCTGAGTAGTAGTAAGTTCCACAGTGACCGTTCCAGACTTCCTCTTCTCTCTTCTTGTAGCCTCTTTACTCCCAGCTTGTCAGCTCAGGAATTGACCTTGTACTTCATCAAAAAGATGAAGACAGTTTACTGAGAGCATCCTCTTTTTGTTTTCACCTTATGTCTCTGCCATCTTCCCTCCCATGTCCTCGGGTGTTTGATAATGAGCCAACCCTTCTCCTTGCCAAGGCCAGTCCCTCTACAAATGCTCTTGAGCTCATCCCTACAAACAGACTGCTCCGCTATCGCTTCAGTTGTCCCGGTGTGTTTACTGGCTGCCTAAAGTCATGCTCTAATCTCTCCCATTCCTGAAAGCCCTCACTAGACCCCACACTACTAATTCTTCCCTCTCTTTTTTTCTCTCCTATCTCCTAAACTCCTTGAAAAGGCTATTTAATTTGGCTTCTGACTTTACCCTTCAATGATCTGTTCTCTCCAAATTTGCCAATGATTTCTTAACTGCCAAATCTCACATTATTTTCCTGATCCTCATTCTTGGTGGCTTCTGGGCACTGTCTACCATTGTTCATGCTCCTTTCCTCCCGGGTCTGTTTTATATCCCGTTTTTTCTTTGTCCCCATGCCTCAGCTGTCTCTGATCTGGAACTTCCCTCAGTCAGAGCTTCATCACCTTGGGCCATCTGTCTTTGCCTACTACAACCTCCTCACCATCCCTCTGCCAGGGCAGCCCCCGGCTCTTACAGGCAAGTTCTTCCCAGAGCCCTTCCCTTTGTGGGAAGGCCCCCCACCTCCCAGCTCTGCTTCTGACCTTCCCAACTTTGATGTCCACACAGTATAGGTCCCTTCCACCCAGAATGGGTTCCTTCCTCCCAGCTCCCCTTTGTGTGTTGGCCATGAGCCCTTTGAGCATAGGAGCTGTAGTTTTTTGTTGTTGTTTTTTTTTTTTGCTGGTATTTCCGGCCCTGTGCTTAGCACACTACCCGACCCATTCTATAAATGTCTTTTGCCACCTGTCTTTTCTCCTGAATACTCTCTTCTCTGTGTTTTTGTGCTTCTACTTACTCTTGGTTCTCCTCCCATCTACCTGACCTGCCCACTCCTTTTCCATTTCCTTTACTGGATCTTTATCACAGTCATGCCCCCTAACCTTGGAGGCCCCAGGGGTTCTTCTCGGGAGTTCTGCCCATCTTTCTGCTCTCTCTCATCTGCTGCCATGGATTCAGCTGTCATTTCCATGAAGGGGGACAATTCCCAGGGCTCTATATTTCCAACCCTCACCTCTCTCCTGAGCTCTGGGATGGGGTCACCAGTGGCCTCTTGCACATCAAACTCAGCATATCCAAAACAGACACCACTGCCTTTCCCTCCCGACTTCTTTGGTGTCATGGAAGGCACTGTCATCTTCCTGATTGCCAGGCTCTTCAGTGTTCCCTCCTCACTCTCCCATAAGCCATGCATCACTGAGTTGCCTGATCTGGTCATTTCCATGTTCACCCCCCTTGTGCAGTTCACCTTCTCCCCATTTACCTAACCACCACCCTCGTTCAGGCCTGAGCCTCCTCTTGCCTAAGCTATCTGAGTGATTTTTGTAAAGCACAGCACTAACCCTGTCACATCCCTCTGCTCAGTAAATCCTAGTGACTCCCTCTAAGGACTGGATGTGGGATCTTATTGATATAGGGAACTCCCTGGCAAGAAACTCCCTCCACCAATGCAGACTGGTACCTCTTCTGTACCTTTCAGCCTTAGTGGTACCTAGAACCCTGAGAAGTGAGTCACTTGCCTAGGGTAATACAGGGTGGCTCTGAGGGGGAGCTTGAACCTCTGAGGTCTTCCTGGTCTCAAAGCCAGCTTTCTGTTCTTTTGTAGTACTCCCTCTTCTTATCAGGCTCTTGTGTTCGGCATAAAGATCTTCATAGCCCAATCTCTTCTGACTTTTCCATCTCCTATCTTGAATCCTTTGTACTGACAGGGATGGTGGTATCACCAACAGAAATAGGGAGCTTTGGAGAGAGAATAAGTTTAGAGGGGAAGATGATGCATTATGTTCTGGACTTGTTGAGTTTAGGATTGTAGATTTGAGCCAAAAAACGGCCTTGGAGGCCATCAAAACCAACCCCCTCATTTTGTGGGTAGAGAAGGCTCATGACTTGCCCATGGTCACACAGGTAGGGAGCTGTCTTTGTCCTGTTTGACCCTTTCCTGCTTATTATCAGCAGAGCTAGGAGGGGGTGTAGTAGTAGCCTATGGAGCAGTGGGCCATATATGCCTCCCTCGCTCCTCTTCCCTGAGAATAAGTGCTTTTTAGTCAGGATGGGGATTCCTCAGAAGACTGGTTCTGAGGTACTGAATTAGGAGCATGAAAGTGCTGCGTGAGCCTCAAGGGGAAAACGTTCTGAGAAGAGAAGAGGCTCCAGTCCCTGTTGTGGATTATTTGCTGAGAGCGTCCTTGCGGCTTGTTCTCCTGTTCTCCCCCAGGGCTCCTGCGCAGCATAGAGGATGGCTCCGTGCTGGAACTCTCCATCGAAGGTGAGACTGCGCTCTGCCGCTGGCACATCTGTCTGCATCACAGCTGCCAAGAACCAGCATGGAGCAAAGGCTAGGCACTCAAGCCTGTGCTTGTCCTTCGTCGAGAGGACAGTCCCTTGGGCCTCCGCAACGGTGCTTAAGTTTTGTGGACGTCCTTTGTCTTAACATCTTCTTCATTTCCACTGTGTCCCATCCCCCAGCAAGCCAGCCTTCATATCGGGTAGTAAGAAAAAGAAAGAAAGAAAAGGTTGTTGAGCAAAGCTAACCAATAGGGTCACTGAGTCAGACAGCATATGCAGTGACCTACACCCATAGGCCACCACCTCTGCAGAGAAGGGAGGGAGGGGCGTTTTCTCATCTCTTCCTCAGGGCCAGGCTGCATCATTATACAGGGCTTTATTTAGGGGTTTCGTGCTTGTCATTTCCGTTTACATTTTTGTGGCTCTTGTGCCTATTGTTTTCCTCTGTTTACTTTGCATCGGTCCATATAAAAGTCTCCTCGAGCTTCTCTTTAAGCCAACCTGGTTCTGTGTTTTTAAAGCCCATCCTGGAGGCTTGAGTTAGAAGGGGCAGAGAGGGCATGCTATGGGCAGGACTGTGGCAGCATTGAGAAGGGACTGCTGATAGTCTGAAAGTGAGGAAGAGATAGGAAAAGTATCAAAAGAATTCAGAACATCTGGGAGCAGAAACGCCACAGTAGGTCATGAGGGTATCACTGTATTATTTTGCTACAGGATATCCAGTGTTCATAATGGTGATCCCTTGTGATTGAGAAAAAGTGTGACCAATGGCCCTCTGGACCCAGGCAGGAGGAATGGGCTGGGCTAGTCCCCTGCCTGAATTTTTGGGTGGAAGGCCACATGACCTAGTGAAGAAAGCCCTGGATTTAGAGTTGGGAGCCTGAGTTTTAGTCCCCCCACTGCTCCTTACTTCTTGTGTTACCAAGGGTAGCTCCTGCATCTCTGATTCCCCGTATGCCACATGGCGTGGGGGCCCAGCTTGGACTAAAGGCGTAGTTTGGCTAGAAATGGAAAAGTTGGTCCTGCCTCCTGCTGGAGGACTGGGGCAGAGCTGAGAGCTATCTCTGATGGTATGTCCTGTCACCTCACCTTCTCAGACCTCATCTGGTGCTTTCCTTATTCACTCACATGGGTCTCTTTGGATTTTCACTGTTTTTCTCCCCAACCACTCTGTCCCCTCCAGATTAGAGGATGAGTTCCTTAAGAGAAAAGACCATGTCCCATGGTCCCATACTCATGGTGAGTGTGTCCGGTGTTTAATTAATTTAATTCTTTCTTCTTAGTCCTCATTCAGCTTATTGTGCAACTAAAGCTGGGGCCATTTGTCCACCGCTTGCTAGAAGAATGCCAGAAAGAGGTTAGTGATGTGCATGTTTCCTCCTCACTTCAAGCCGCTACTGAAAGGCTGCTTTCAGATGATAGATCTGAGTCAGCCTCTGTCTGCTGCCCTGCGCCTGCTGGCACCCTTCCCTTCCTTCCAGCGTGCCACCCGAGGAGCTGCCTCTGACCGAGGGATCAGCTCGTTCAGGATCGGTCCCTTCCTTGCCTTCTCTGCAGCCTTCCCTCCTTCTGGTTTGTGCTGTCATTCTTGGGATTCCCACCTGCCCCAGCCCTGGCGTTTGAGCTCTTTCAGCTTTTCAGTCTCGGTGTGCCTAGGACCTGGTACCTGGCCCTGCCCTTAGCAGATGCAGTGTGACTACACTGTCAGTCCGCGGCTTCATCCCACGCTTTTGTTCTCTTACCTGCACGGGCCTGGGCAGCTGTTGATGTTAGTGTTGTTTGCATTAGATACCCAACTGCTGGAAGACAGGTGTGCTTGCTCTGTGTGTGTGTGTGTGTGTGTGTGTGTGTGTGTGTGTGTGCGCGTGCGCGCACGTGTGTGAGAGAGACAGAGGCAGAGACAGAGAGTTGTCCTTACTCAGTTCAGTTAGGAATGTAATAAATGCTTTTGATGAGACAGTATATAGTGTCTCAAATATATATATTTGATGAGACACTTATAAAGTGATCTAGCCAGGTCTCTGTGGTCTTCTCATTTTCTAGCTTCCAGCTTATTGGGACTTAACGTCTGTGTGTCTCTCCCAGATGCTGTTTGCTTTCTCAGCAAACTCTGGTGTGGCCAGCATTACCTGTGAGAGGCTCTTCCCACTGCCTGGGCAGGGCGTGACCTGGCACTTTGGGATGGGCCTTACTACTGGGATGGTTTATCTTCCCCAATCCCAGTTTCTTTCTTTATAAAGTGGGAATAAGAGTTCTTGCCCACTCTCTGTCTTTGTTGTGAGGAAAGTGCTTCTTTAGCCTTAAAGTATTAAAGAAATGGGAGCTTTTGCTGTTGTTTCCTTCACAGCTTTGTAACATGTCCAGCATGAGGGGCAGCCTGGCCACAGTGACTCTCCTGGGCAAAATGGCAGATGCCATCCCTTCTCTGGCTGAAATTCTCGTGATAGAACATGGTGAGTGCTGCTCTTTCAACTCTTCTCCCTGCCCTTGAGGCAGCCTCTGTTTCTCCCTTCTCTTCTGTTCCCACAGAACTTAGTACGCCTCTCCTCTGAGCCTCAGTTTCCTTGTCTCTAGAACAGGGCCATAAATTTTAAGCTACTCACTTTATAGGAAAACACTTTGTAAACCTTAAAAGGCAATAGAAATGGGAACTACAGTTTTCACCATTTTAATTTGTATCTGTTCATATGGTTTACAGCAAGCGGTTTTATGTTTTCTCACATGCCCTTTTACTCTCTTCTTCGTTAAGTCTCAGACACCCTGAGACAGTGGGGGTAAAGTGGGGAGAATACCGACCAGACTGGGAGTCAGAGAGTCCCCCCTCTGATGCTTCCTGGCTCAGGCAAATCATTGACAAATCACTGACTTTTGGCCTCATTTTCTTCTTCGCTAGAAATTGGGAGTCTGGACTGGATTCAGGCATCTCCTCTTGCTGAAGCCAGTCCTTCCCCATCTAGAACCCAGCTCTTCCGACTCCTGCCACAATGTTCTTTCCACCAACTTTCCTTCTGAGATTTTAGACTGTTAGACTATCTGTGAAATGGGAATACCAATGCTAGCACTCACCCTGTCTTGTTAGCAGGGCTGTTGTGGGGATCACCCTGGGTGAATGCTAGATAATAGGACGATGGCTCTTTTTGCATATGTTGCACTTTGGGGTCCAGGATGGCTATCAATTGCTCCTGCCAACATCCATGGCTCCGTTGGCTGTTTCCTTGGGCAGGTAACCTCGTGGAGCATCAGTTGAGGGGCCTGATGTACCCTAACGAGGAAGTGAAGGCCGCAGTCTGCTATCTGTATGGGAAGCTATATTCCTCTCCCACTGTGGCAGAGAAACTGTCAGGCCATTTCAGGGAGAAGCTGTGTCCCCTCTTCCTTACAACGCTGGACAGCGCCCAGACAAAGGAGCTGCAGATCAACTGTATGGGTGAGGCATGTTTTGAGAGGAAGAAGCAGAGGAGGCCAGAGAGCTTTTTGCTTTAGGGCTTCTGCTGTCAGCTCTGTGCAGGACTTTGTGGGGCAGATTAACTGAGTCCCAGAGAAGGCTTCCATGGGTGCCATCCAGGTGTCTCATCTCAGACTGGATGTCATCCTAGGCCCTTGGAGGCAATGGCAGAGGAGATAAGCTCTGCAGCATCATTTCAAGGTAGAAAGGCTTCCTTACTGGGCCAGCCCAGTGTTGGGGGCCAGCCTTGCTTAGTCAGGAGAGGCTCACCCCAAGACTGGTCATCAGCACCTGCCATAGAAAGATCTCTTAGAGTTGAGGTAACTCTGTTAGTGGTGGGGATGACCACATTAACGAAATCAGGGCTTTTCTGAAGCCTTGATATATAAGGGGGGGGGTGTCCAAAGAAAGAGAAGGAAAGGGTCTGGAGTACCCAGTGCCTTTCTGATTGGACTTTCCCTGGCAACATTGGTGTGATGTGGTGGCACCTACTTCTGTGCCTGGAACATAGTAGGCACTTTGTTGAATTGAATTGAGAGTGAGTAGACCACTTGGGGGTTTATTCCTATACTGTAGGCCTGGGGGAACCCATTCATCCATTCCTTCCTTCAGAAATTTATGGAGTGCCTGCTCTGTGCAAGGAAGCATTGTCCCTAGTGTAAGTGTAGAAAGCCAGACAAGAGTTTTCTTGGAGGGGGTGATTCTGAAGGTTTTGATAGCCAGCTTCTGTGCTTGTCTTCTCAAGTTGACACTTGAGGTTTTCTCCTCCTCTTTATTTTCACAGGTTTACTGAGACAGCTACTGAAATATGACCTCTTTGTATCAGTTATAATGAGTAAATCAGCGTCAGCAGGGAGTTCTGAAAATGCTGAAGTACTACAAGAAGAGAGTACTCTGCCCTTAGTGCTTAAAAAGGTAATTCCTGTGTGTGACTCTGGGTTCCTGGGTCTCCTGTCACTGCCACAGAGCCACTCACTGTGTTTGTTTACTCATTATGTGTCCATTGGAGTTCTGGTCTCTTGAATTCTCTCTGAGCGTTCTCTTTTTCCATGCAGTGACATTGGAGAACTTTGGACAGTATCAGCCAGATGTCCCAGGATCTGTCTAGGCTTGTTGTCTCTGGGCTCATATTCTGGAATTGCTAGTGGATATTTGCATTAGGCACAAACAAGGAATGGTAACTTTTACTTGTATAGAGAACCCACTCTACCCACATATTTTTAGCTTAAGATTATTTAGCCTGCTCATGCAAAAGGGTTTTTATTGATTGCACTAAAATTATCCCTCTTATCTTCTGTGGTGACTTCTTTTCTATAGTATTTTATTCTTCCCAGTTATGTGTCAAGACAAAAGCACTTCTTCATATGCCTATAGCTTTGGTTTCTTCATCTAAAAGCTACCTGTTCATCTCCTTTGACCATTTATCATTTGGGGAATGGCATGTATTCTTATAAATCTGACTCAGTTCTCTATATGTTTGAGAAATGAGATCTTTATCAAAGACACTTCCTGTTAAGATTGTTTCTTGGCTTTCTGCTTTCCTTCTAATCGTGGTCACGTTGGGTTTGTTTGTGCAAAAGCCTTTTAATTTAGTATAATCAAAATGATCTCTTACATTTGTGATGCTGTCTATCTCTTGCTTGGTCATGAATTCTTCCCTTCCCTGTAGACCTGACACGTAATGTATTCCTTGCTCTCTCTCTCTCTTTTTTTTTTTTTTTTGCTTTTTGGAGGGGGGGAGCAGGGCAATTAGGATTAAGTGACTTGCCCAAGGTCACACAGCTAGTAAGTGTTAAGTGTCTGAGACTGGATTTGAACTTCTGACTCCAGGGCTGGTGCTCTATTCACTGTGCCGCCTAGCCACCCCTATTCCTTGCTCTTCTAATTTGCTTGTGGTGTCACCCTTTGTGTCTAAGTCATGTACCCATTTCGATCTTATCTTGGTATAGGGTATGAGATGTTGGCTGTGATGACTTCTGGCCTTGGTTTAGTTAAGAATTCTGGCTTTAGCTGGAAAATTATCTTCTTCCCTTCTCTGATTTGTGTTTGGAGCTTATTGTGGTATATGGTGTAAGGTGTTTGTCTAAACCTAATTTCTGCCAGACTGACTCCCAGTTTCCCCAGCGGTTTTGTTGAATAGTGAATCCTTAGCCCAAGGCTTGGTACCACTGGGGTTACTGTTTTCTTTTGCTTCAGAGTCTTTCTATTCTAATTTATTCCATCGAGCTGCATTTCTGTTTTCTGGCTTTACAGTGTAATTTGACTCACTCATTCACTGTGAACACAGCACTGGCCCCATCTGTCCACACCCTGGGACCTGCTCTCTCACAAAAGCTCAGCTTCCTTTTTTTCTTCTACCTCAGGCTTCCTAATAACTGCTTGAGCTCTTGTTTTCTCTTTCTGTCTCTCACTTTCTCATGCTCTGATTCCTCTTGCTCTCTCCATCTCTGCTCCAAGGCCCCATCATAAACCTCCCAGGTCCAGACCACCATGCTGCGCCCCTGCAATTCCTGGATGCCCTTTTATAACCCTGGGGTGTTAATACTTGGGCACAGCTATTTGAATGCTGCCTATTCCACTCCCCTTGCCAGTTTTTCCTGGGTGTTCTCACCCCTAAGAGCTGCTCATAGCCTGGGCCCTAAAGGCCTAGATTTTCAGTGGATGGAGTTGTGGGAGGCACTGCTGGATTACCTTTCTACAGGGCAGTGGAAACAAAGCCCTTTGGCTTCCTACACTGTTCTGTTCCTTCTGATAAGATGGGGGCCTGGTAGCTGAGTCCTGTGCCTGCCCTGCCCAAAGAACTCTAGGCTGCCCACTAGGCCCAGCGGCAAACAAGCACGTGCTTGCTGGAAGAGATTCAGCTGGGCATGATCAAACAGGGCTGTGCCCCAGGGCATGTAGCCTCGAGGGGGTACTTTCACCCTTCCTTCAGGGCTTTGTGGGAACCAGAGTCCCTGTGTTTCAGCAGCATCCATCCCTGGGCTTGCACAGTACTTGCCCTCTGGTGGTCTTGACTTTCTCAAAGTGCCACCATCGTGGACCACCTGTCTTCGTCCTCCAGCCCACATGGGCACACAACTGCAAGATTGTGTGCTCTGCAGCTGCCTTCTTTCCCAAACACTTTTTAACCCTGGTAAAAGGACTCCTCCTTATGCATACCTCTGTGTGCAATGCAAGTGCTCCACCCTGGGCATGTAAAACCTGAAGTCTACCCTCAGAGGGTTTATGTCATAGTAGGCAGAGGATGAAAAGGTAGAGAGATGCCCAAATAAGCATAATGTGGGGGAGAATGCAAACCCCTATAGGAATGGTTGGAGGCCTTCTGGATAGTAAGGGAGGTGATCTCATCTAAATAAAGGGATTTGGATTGGCCTCATGGAGGAGGTCAGAGGAAATGTGCACAGCTAGAGATGGGGGGCAGAGCAAGTGATTGAATGGGGGTGGGAGAGAAGGACCAGAGGAGGGCCTGGTGGGTAGGTCCAGTTTGGCTAGAATGTTGGGCGGGGGTGTGGGTCACCAAAATTAGCCTGGAAAGCTGTGGGAGCTAGATCGGGCAGCCTGAGGTGTTTGCACTTTATTCCACTGGTGATTGACAGCGCTCTGTATGACTGGAGGCAGCTGGAAGTAGCCTCTGTGGTTAAGAAGACAGGAACGACTGAGAAATGGTGGCACAGTATTGATGTCCTCATCGTATGGATGTCAGAGGATAAGTCATGGAATGAATGAGGAGGAGAAATCGAAGGAGATCTGGCAGGAACTTCATGACGTGATGCAAAGGGGAACACAGGAGTAGAAGGGAGGCCCAGAGCCCAGCTGACCCGCTCCGAGAAGAGGGAGTCGATAGGGCAGAAGCAGGCCGAGGATCTTGTGGGAGAAGGGGCAGCCAGAAAACCTGTGGGGATGTTTTAGGCCTTGGGATTAGTTTAAGCTAAATCATAACAGAGCATTTTAGTTGTTGTGCTGCTGTCCGTGATTCAGTTTATAGCATAATTATTTATTTTTTAAAAGAGAAAGCTGTTGAGGTCTGGTTTCAACTCCAAGGCATGACATGATGCCTTTGGGTCATTATTTGGCAGCTGGATGAAGTTCGATTTGGTGAAAGATAAGGAGGCTAGAGGAGCAGCTAGGTGGCACAATGGACAGGGTGCCAGGACCAGAGTCAGAAGACCTGAGTTCAAATCCAGCATCAGACACTTACTAGCTGTATGACCCCGAGCAAGTCATTTTACAGTTTGCCTCAGTTTTCTCATTTGTCAAATGAGTTGGAGAAGGAAATGACCAACCACTCCAGGATCTCTGCCAAGAAAACCCCCATTGGGGTCAGGGGGAATCAGACGCCAACTGAAATGCCTCAACAACAGGAAGAAACTAGAGATTCCAGTTTGCAGGGGTTTGACGTAAGGGCCCAGGTGAGAGGTGGGGAGGACCTGGACTGGGGAGGTGGCAGTAAGTCCCTGGAGAGGGGTTGTAGAGCGACTTTCTCGAAATGGATATGTGTGTATTTGCATTGTTTTTGTCATAAACTTACAAAAACAAGTCCTTCAAACACTTAGTACTTAAAAGGATGGAAACAAATTAGTTGACAATGGACAGGTGCCTTCCAGGTGTGTCAAAAATTCGGGTCCCCCTGAAATGCGTGTACTGGGGTGGGGGATCTTTGTTTGCCATGCTCCCGATTTCCCGTTGCACCTCTGTTCCCCATCCCCCCTTCCCATGTTGTTCCCCATTGTGGAAGCGCATGGACCCGCTTCCAATGTCAGAACTCCACCCCCCTTCCCCCAGTAGGGGCATTTCTAGGTGCTTCTGCTGCCTAAATCACAGGGAAGGTTCAAAGTGTCTGTCGGGGTTGGGATGGAAATGACCTGATTTCCAGCCTCCCCAGGGTGTGTGGTGGAGGGGACATCCTTCTGAGGCCCGATGCCTAGGCAGGGGAGCCTTTCCCTTCTCACCTCCAAGGTGTGGGCCGGCATCTGGGCTTCCCTTCTGAAGGTTCTGCTGATGTCGCTCCAGCCTCCCATGAGATCCTGCCTGCACCATTCATCTCTTCATTTAGAATGAGCTGCTTCTCTTCTCGGGGTGGTCTGTGGTAGCAAGCTCAGTGGGTATAGTTGAGCTGATGCCTCTCCTGCCATTTAACATCTGTAGCTCTTCTTAGAGGCTCCATAAGGAATGGCCATGTCCTTCTCCCCAGGGGCTGGCAGTGACTCTGAGGTGTGTGCTCTCTGCCTTTTTGTCTAGCTGTTGCTGTCCAGAGATGAAACCTTGCAGGTGGCCAGTGCCCACTGCATGGCCGCTGTGCTGGTGCATTCGCCTGTGAAGTATGCCCCGGCTTTCATCCATGCAGACATTCCAGGTAGGGGACCGGTCACTTTCTTTCTTTTTCTTTCTTTCTTTTTTGCTTTTTTTGGGGAGGGCAGTTGGGGTTAAGTGACTTGCCCAAGGTCACATGGCTAGTAAGAGTTAAGTGTCTGAGGCTGGATTTGAACTCAGGTCCCCCTGACTCCAGGGTCGGTGCTCTATTCACTGTGCCACCTGGCCACCCTGGCCCCCTTTCTGTGGGATCCCTAGGTCCTGGTGATGGACGTGAAGGTGAGGTGGCGGGTGGCCTCCAGAGGAAGGCTCTCCCAGAGGAGGCCCCTTGGGGAGAGCCCAGAAACACCCTACTCTCTGCTCCAGCTTCCTTGCTGGTCCGTGTTGTTTCCTTGTCCAGAAGACTCCGTCCCCTGGCTTTGATGTGCCTCAGAGCTAGGGGGGATGCTGGCCGTCATCCGGCCCAAGCTCCTCTGCCTGATAGATGGGTACGCTGAGGCCCAGAAAGGGGGGGGCTTTCCTGAGGTCACACAGGCAGCAGGGGTCAGGTCCCTTAGACCGCCCCGAAGGAATGTAAGATGTAGAGCAGGGAGTGACCTTACCGGGTATCCAGGGAAGCCCAGGCAATTAGTGGGAAAGAGGGGTGATGGGCTCAGAGTCAGGGGGGCTTGAGTTTGAACCCTTTGGGCAGTGTTTGCTGACTGAATTTCCTCATCTCCAAAATGGAGACAAAGACATCAGCAGTATTTAAAAGTACTACAGAGTACAACAGAAGGCTTAAGTCGGTGCCATGACTTGTCCAAGGTCTCCCATATACTCAGAAAGTAGCAGAGTCAAGGACTCATTTCTCTTCTCCTTCTAATGCCCTTTTAACTACATGATTACACCGTTGGTCCCCTTTTATTTCACCTGATTAAAACAGTCTGGGTGTGAAAGTGCCATCGGCCTCCAAAGGAGCTCATTAGAATAGGAGGATCAAACTCATTTGTGCAAGAGAAGCCTTGTTGATAGCTGCTCCCCCAGGAGGATCTAGGGTGGGGGGGTGAGGGTGGGCCCTGCCTCTCCCCTCGAACAAGCTATGCCACCTTGGGCATTGCTTCCAGGAGCCTTCCCTGCCCTGAGCATGGCCCATGTGGAAGACTGGACATTGAGGAGGGCCTCCAGGGCCTGTCTTAGTCAGGCGATGGGGTTGAAGAACCTGGCACATTTGGGTCTGCTGAAGGATGGGCATCAGGCTGGCTCTGTTTGGAGGGCACCCTTCTCTGATGAACACTTGTTGGGATGGAACCTCTCTGGGCACAGTGGGTCCCCTTTCCCCCTGATATCCATCAGTGAAGGGCTGTCCTTGCCCCTGATATGGCTCTCTCCCCCCTGCAGAGTTCCTGTTTGAGCGTCTTTCCTGCACCAGTGAGGCCCTCCTCTGGGCTGCATACAGCTGCTTGTTGCTCCTGACAGAAGAGCGCCTCTTCTTTTCCAAGTGTCATACCGTATACGGTTGGTGCCTGGGCCCTGCCTGTCTTGTCCAGCCTTCCTGGAGTTTGGCTCTTACCCCTTCCTTTTAAAGGTGTCTGGGCCACACCCTTGCTGCCTTGTCCAGGTCCTTGGCACCAGTCCCAGGGCAGCTGACACAGCCCAGGGATGAAGAGCAGGAGGCCCTGGAATTCAGATCTGGCTTTGTGATCTTGGCCTTCACCTCTGTCTACCTCTGTTTCCTCATCTGTAAAATGGGGATCATGGCAGCACCTCCCTCCTGGGGTTGGGGCGAAGATCAAATCAGATAACGTGTGGATGGCAACTTCAAAGCGCTGTTCATGTTAACTGGGCTAGCTGCCTCCAGGCCCTTCTCCTTTGCTCTCCCTCAGTACCCCCTCTGCCAGTGGGAACTCCTCCACTGGTTCTGCCGTGGGCCTACACCCTCTAGACCAGAGGGGCAGCTTGGAAAGTGTCCCTAGTCTGCCCCAGGAGCGGAAGAAGTGTGATAGTGGCTACGGGGGACCTCCAGGCCAAGCCAGCAAACATTAAGCTCCCACTGTGTGCCAGGCATCATGCCAAGCCCTGGGGATACAAAAAGGGGCAAAGAACTGCCCTTGCCTCCATGAAGCTCCAAATCTACAGGGAGAGACGCATACATGATGGACACATGGAAATTTATCCAAAAGGGGAGGCTCTGATGGGCGTGGGGTGGAGGGTCAGAAAAGGTTTTCTAGAAAAGGTGGGGTTTTACCTGGGACTTGCCAGGAGTGATGAGGAGGCACAGGGGATGTGGGGGGTGCTAGAGCCAAGAGATGGGATGGTGAAGAGGCCAGAGTATGGATCAGTGGGTGTGGAAAGGTAGGAAGGGCATTGAACACCAACCAGAGGATTTTATACTTGATCCTGGGGATGGTGTGTGTCGGGGGTGGGGGGTGGAGTGAGTGTGGGGATGTGTGTGTGTGTGAATGTGAGTGGGTGTAAGTGTGTGGGGAGGTGAGTGTGTAGGGGGGAAGAGAGAGGCCACCCTGGGCTCACCTTCTCCATCACTGCCATCCATGCCCTGCCTGCCAGCTACAGGGCCTGCCCTTTGGGAGGGCTGGTGTCCCAGGGGCTGTGGCTTCCCCATGACCCCACAGGTTGCCTGGAGTGTTTGCCTTGAGGCTCAGGTTTGTGAAGCTTGTCCCAGGCTCCAGGCTCTGTCCTCTAGGAGGTGGGCCCCTCTTCAGAACCCTCAGAGACAAAGCTTTGTGAAGCTGCCAGTTGTTGGTGAGAGTCCCTGGAGAGGGCACTTGGTTTTCTCATCTGTAAAAGGGGTTGTTCAACCTTCATGAGTCTTCCCTGCTCTGAATTTGTGTCATATCGATTCAGAGTTGGCAGGCACCTGAAATGAGCCCCTTTGTCCTGGCCCCCCTCCTTTATAGGTGAGGCAGCTGAGGCCCAGCAAGGTTGTTCTCAGAGTGAGCCAGGCCATGCCCAGAGAAGTGCCTAAGCAGCATTTGGGTCCCTAAATGGCGTGGCTTTACAAAGGCTTTAGGATCCTAGGCCTGTGCGGTCCTGTCCCTTCATTTACAGAGGATGAAAGTGTGGTCCAGAGAAGGTGTGGTCACACATGGGGTGAGATTTGAACCTGGGCCCTCTGACTCAGAGCCCTACTTCTGCCATGCTAGGTGGCCTTGTACAGTTTGTGTTTCATGAGTGTTAGCTGAATTGACCTGGTTGCCCAGGTATGTTCTATACCTGTGAAAATGCCCTGTCCCTTCTTGCTTATCTCTCTTTTTGGAGGGGGTGAAGGGAAGCCTGGCCAGGGCAAGGGCCAGCTGAGACTGGGCTACCCTCTGGATCTTGTCCACCCCAATGCAGGGATTGAGTCGTTAGTGCGGAGCCTGAAGGGGATCCTGCAGCTGAACAATCCAGAGCTCCTCAAGCAGGGTCTGCTGCTCTTCACAGAGATTCTGAAGAGGTGAGGACAGAGGATAGCCACAGCTGGGCCGAGAGGGGATGGGCAGGGCAATTGGGAGATGGCTTCAGATATATCATTGGTTCTATTGCCACTTCCCAGGCAGCCAGAGGAGATTAGGCTTTTTACAGACTCGGCCACATGTAGAGATGCCAGCAGGGTTCTCCAGGAGGCCGTCAGCAGCCCTGTCCTAGAGGTCATGGCTGAGGCGGTCCGTGCTGTGGCAGCTTTTTTCAGGTGAGGAGCTTCCTCTGCAGTACTTGGTCTGAGGTCACCAGGCAGCTTTGGTTTCTCCCCCAGCCATTTGGGTTGGCCCTTGGACTCTCCTGCTGACCTTTGGCCTGGGGCAGTTAAAGGGAGGCAGAGTTTGCCTCAGGAGTGGCTAAAACTTCTGAACCTGGGTGGCCTTGTGGGGTTAGAACTCACATTTGTAGAGCGCTCAAAGCTAGCTGCCCTGTTGGGGGGGCAGAGCTCTCTGTCAGGTGAGCTGTTCAAGCAGAGGTTGGATGCTCAGCTCTTTGTCTAGAGTCACATGGCCGGGATTCTGCTTCAGTTGTACTTGGCCAGTCAGGTCACTTCCAGTCCATAAAATTCCTGTTTACTCTGGTGAATCAAGTGAGACAGTAATACAATGGAAATGGTGAGGAAGGGCCTGATGCTTCATTGACATGTCTGTGCAAATCACGGCCCCTCTGCCCCTCATCCCTATGAGAGCTGCCCAGTCCAGTAGATGCTGTCCTCTTGTCTTTCATTGTGGCCTGACTGGCTGGGGTTCTTCTGCTCCCCCTGGGTCCTGTTCCATGTGGACAGTGAGGGTGGGTGAGGGCGTGGGTGTGCTTGTAGTGGGGGTGACAGAGCCCAGGCCCACCCGCCCCTCCCCAAGGAGAGCTCGTCCCGACATGTGTGTCTTGCTCACATTGAGTCAAGTTATTAAAGTTTCTTTAGTTTGATGAACAAAAATAATGCCCTTGAGGACTGCTTATTCAGCAAATGCTTGGCTTCTGAGAGCAGGGCCAAGCCCAGGCTGATGAAGTATGCTGCCTGCCTGCGTCAGTGCTCTGCTGGGGGGGGGGCACAGGAGCAGCACAGATGACGGAGGTCCTCAGGCCCTGGCAGAGGAAGGGAGTGAGAGTTATCCCCAGATCTGGGCACGGCCCCTGCTGTACTGTAAGCACTTAATAAATGCTCAGGGCTTGACTGGGGATTGATTGAGACCCAGCTGTCCTCAGAACAGAATGTGAGAGCTGGAAGGGGTTGACCCCCTTATTTCATAGGTGAGGAAGCTGAGGTCTGGAGGGGGCAGTCAGCCAGTCAGGAAGTGGCAGGTCTCACTTTCTTGCTGGCAGAAGCCTGGGTCCCAGAGCCTTCCCCAAGGCCACGTGTCCTCTGACATGAGGTGCTTCCTTTTCACCCCCTCCTTCCAGCAGCAGGACCCACCTCTGCCTTCTGCAGGACAGGCTCATTTTCCTGTCTGAGAGACTTTGTCGGTCCAGGGTTCAGGCTCTGTGGGTGTCCTTCTCCATCCACAGGACAAAGGCCACCTGCCCGCCTTTGACTTCATGCATGTTCAGAGACCAGCAGGTGGCCGGCAGGGCCGTGGGTGTCCCTTAGGAATCTAGGAATCTAATTCTAGTCAAGGCCTGAACTGCACAGAGCACATGCCTAAGCTTGCTTTACTCTTGCCCTCGACAGGAAGCACCACCTGAGCTCACCACCGGTGCCATATGGAGAGCTGCAGGCCTTGATCCAAGCCCTGCTGGACCGCTGTGCTGACCTGTCACCACCTGTGAGCCGAAGACCTCTCCGTAGCTGTGGCCTGCTTCTCCCAGGGGTAATGGGTGTGGAGCTGGTCAGAGGGCCAGCGACTCAGGGACCGTCGTTCCCTCATGGGCACAGGCAGGGCACTGGGGGACATACTGAGGTTACATGGAGCTACCCCTGCCTTGGGGAAACTTCTAGGCTGATAGGGGGTGGAGTGTAAACAACAGTAGGGACAATACTTAAGATTTAGAGCTGAAGGAGCCTCAGATGAGCCAGTCCAACCTTCTCCCTCACCCACCCCCAATGACAGTGGGACAAGATGACAAGCTTCAAACCCAGGTCCCCTCGGGGCTCTAGAGCCTTTTTTCCTCTCCAGTGCCCCACCCCCACTAGGGCCCTCGTGTGCCTGGTCCCCTTACCTGCTGAACTGCAGGTGCTGGGAGGGCAGGGGCTAGGATCCTCCTCCTGAGACCGGATCTGGTCCTTTCTCATCCTCCCCCTCCCAGAGCTCCCCACTGCCAGCCTGGGGGTGCTCATGAAGTAGAGCCAGAGAACAGCCATTAGAACCTGGCACCAGCCCTGGGAGTGAGGGGCTGGTATTATCCCCCTTTTACAGAAGAGGAAGCTGATGAAGAAAGTGACTTGCCCAGGGTCCCAGAGCTAGTGAGTGTCTGAGGTCAGATTGGAACAGGGTCTTCCTGACTCCAGGACCCGTGCTTGGTGAGAAGGGCACTGTCCCAGGGGAGGAAACCTAGGCTCAGCTCTAGGCCCAGGTGTCCCACTTGGTCATTTCCCATCTCCCTGCATCTCCCAAGCATGTATGTGAGCCTAAAGTTAGGGCCCTAAGAATGGCATGCTGGAACTTGGGACCAGAAGGGCCCCGGGGGCCACTGAGCCCAACCCTCTCTCCTCACAGATGAGCAGACTGAGGCCCAGAGATGTTACGTAGGGAACAAGCACGAGTGCCAGGATGGGAACCCAGGGCCTTGACTCCCAGTCCAGCATTCCTTCCCTCCCACCAGACCCCTCTCTCAGTCTCATGGGGGCATGTGTCTCCTTCCAGGGCCACCCATCAGACCAAGGTCCCAGCAGAGCTGTGCTGCAGCAGGGAGAGATCCTTCAGGGGGCCCTGAAGGGCTTCCGAAATGCCTGCAGGTAAGGGGCCTCGTGTTGTGTGGTAAACAGCTCCGATGGGTGACATTTCTGTAGGTCCTCAAGGTTCTCAAAGCTCTGTCCTCCCAACTTTGGGCAGCATGTTTTTATCCCCATTTGACAGAGGAAGAAAGTGAGGCAGTACATATGCCCCCAAGAGGGGTCCCGTCACTGCGCTGGTTTTCTTGGGGTTGGATGACTCTTCTCTCTTGTTGAGGTCCTCTGATGCCTCCTGTGATGTGGAGGAGCCCCTGAAAAGAGAGAATGTAATCAGTATTAGTGGAGGGAACATGTACCTTTGGAAGGGTGGAATAAGCCACCTTTGTTTGTGTTCATAAACACAAACTGGTCTTGCACGAGGTGGGTGAGGCCCAGGGAGGGCTTTGCTTTCTGCTTCCCAGACTTGCTGTGGAGTTTCAGAATGAGCCCTCGGCCCAGGAGAACCCCTTCACAGCTCCTAGCACTGAGAAGGAAGACGCGCTGGGGACCTTCTCTGAGTTCCTGCTGAGTGCCTGTGACTCCGTCTGCATCCCCACTGTGATGGTAGGGAGGGCCGAGAGGGCCAGGGGCAGGGGTGGGGGCAGGAGGCCGAGGCAAACAGAAGTCTGGGGGAGAGAGGGGCCGCGGTCTGGCTGCCAGAGCCAGGGGGCCCTGAGACCCAGGAGGCTGGAAAACAGCGACCGCAGGGATGGAGCTGCTGGCAGGCGGGTCCGCTGTGGCTCCCTTGCTCAAGGGTATCGGGTGAGGGGCATCAGAGCCATCTTCCCATTTCTTATAACGATCTCCACGTTGCTTTTGTTTCTGTTATTGTTCTGGTTTATATCTGGGATTTCATTAATGTGGGGAACTCTGTGAGAATTCCTTCCACTGGAGCATGCATGTCCCCCAGTTTATAACCTTAGGTGGGGCCCAGGCCTGGGTCTGGCTCTGGGCCCTGAGAAGTCCAGTGATCCACTAGGCTACGCTACTACTGTCTGCATTGACTTAGAACACTGGGGATGTCCTGGGAATATGGGGCTTTCTTCTGAGAGGAGAGGATGGCGTTGATGGTTGGTGTCTCTTAAGGGAAGGGCTCCATAGACGAGTAGCAGAGTGTGCTTATTCCCAGCAGCTCAGTGAGCTGGCTCTTTGACCTTGGAGGGCAAGGCTAGTGGACCATAAGAGCCTGATTGAGTGTTCTAATAGACAGTCTGGTTAATACAAATATATTCACCACACCACACCCCCCCTCTGCCTCCCCCGCCAAAAGGCAGATCAGGAAGATAACAGCAGGAAGCTTAGAAAGCAGACAATGAGGAGGACCCAGGAGTGCCCAGCCAAAATCCTTAAAACTGCTTTTAAAACCTTCTTGGCCAAAAGGCCCCCTACTGGTCCCCACATCAAGCCTCCAAACCACTCCAGGTCTGCATCACAGCTTCCTTGACTACCTCGGTCCCCACTGGCGGGTTGGGCATGGCACACAGGGGAAGATGGGAGTAATTTCTGCCCCACCCCAGTTCCACCAGAATCTTGGCCCACAGTGCACTTTGTATTTGGAGGGATGGGGAATCTTTTGCAATGACTGTGAACAACACCCGAATCAAGCTATCTTGAAGTCCAGCCCGTGGGGGGAAAATCTAAACTTAAATCTAATTCTGGTGGATAATTATTCATTTGATGAAGAATCCTTTCTTTAGTAAAAGAATTCACCCCAGGGCTCCTCTGGGTCTGGGCTTCCCTTTTTCCTCTGACCTGGGGCTGGTTCTTTTTGTTCCATTGATACAACTTTTAAGAAATAGAGCTGTTGTATCCAGGGAAGCCTGTGCTGTCCAGGACCTCTGCTGGCAGGGGGAGGCGAGCGTTTGGGCTGACTTTGGGCACTGGCAGAGTCTGGTGGGAGAAGCTCACATGCTCTTGGTTCAGTGAGCTGGGCTGGTTGGCAGCAGTCAGGGCTGCTTCCACGAGGTACTGTCTGTGGAACCAGTCCAGAAGGAGGGTTATTTCAGTTCTGGGGTTCCAGAGTCCCCAGAAGCTCAGCTATAGAGCCTGGGTCTCAGGGTGACTGGCCAGGAATGATGTGTTTGCCACTGTCTTGTTGCATCAGCCTTTGGTGACTGATGGCTTTCTCCCTTGTCTCTCCTCTCTCCCCCTGCTTACAGAGGCATTCTGAACAGGCCACACATCCTGCTCTGATGGAGATTTTCCTCTCAGTCCTCAACAGCTTGTTCATCATTGTACCCCACATGAAGGAGATGTTTTCCAAGAAGCTGGGTAGGGAGCACCAGGGCCCCGGGCCAACTTGGGGGACTGTCCTCAGCCTGGCTCAGCACAAGCCCAGCTCAAAGGGCTTTTTATTTAGGATGCTTCCCAACAGGATGGAAAGGAAATTGGCTGTGGTTCTCATCTAGTAGTTCCTTGCCAGAATTCGCGGGCTCACATTTGTAGAGCTGCCTGGGACACCATAGCCCACCTATTCCACCTACCTCCTTTTGGAGACAAGGAAACTGAGTTGACAGCTATCTTCCTTCCTAGAGTACAGCATGGAGAGTCTTGCAAAGCTGTTTCAGCTTGGAAAGCATTAGTGGGCATTGATCAGTCTACTGACACAGTGGTTTGGGTCTGGGTCACCAAACTAAGGCTGTGACTTTCACTGGAACCAGGGCAGCATGTAGGACTATAGGAAATGCTCCTTTCTCAAGAGAATTCAGAGACACAAGCAGAAGAGTGGATTTCCTTGCTGTCCCCTGAAATCTGGAGCCAGTTAGCAGCCCCTGCTTATCTTTAATAAGGACCCAGGCCCATAGGGGGCAGGTGCACCTCATCTACCAGAGCCTATCCTTGAAACAGTATTCATTTCCTCCCCTCTTCCAGCCTCATCCTCCTTCATCAGACTGAGCCTGGAGCTTAAGGCCCGCTTCTGTGGTGGACAGAGGTAGGTGAGCCCCCAGGGCTTCCAGAAGCCTGGGGCAGGGAGGAGAGAGGGAGCACTTCCTGTTCTAGTCTGATGGCCACCCAGAGGGGTAGGGATTTCCCATTGATGGGGTGCTAACCATGGCCTAGGATGCATCAGGATGAAGTGGATGGGTCATAACTGAATAAAAGCTGAGCTGATTTCAATATAACTCCCGTGCATGTCTCTCTGCAGCAGACTAGGCTCTCCGGCCTGAACTATTGCCCTCTCTACATCATGCTAACACTCAGCCCTTGATCAGTTTCCTAGCTGCCAGTCCTTGGACCTTTGTGGGTTCAAAACATGTTTTTATAAGTCAGCGAGCCCTTTACTAGCAAAGGTCATTGCTTCTCAAGGCAGCCTCTGGGGACAGTGGCACGTCCCTATGATCGCTGCTTCTGGGCAGGCTGAGCTGGGGCTGAGGCTGGTACATTACTTTAGCTCAGGAGTTCTGAGCTGTACTGAGCTAAGCCAGGTATCCACACTAAGGCAGGTGCCAACCTAGTAGGCCCCAGGCTGCTGAGAAGGAGAACAGAAGATGACAAAGCAGGAAAATGACAAATGCTGGAGAGGATGTGGAAAAACTGGAACACT
>CM053581.1:417743448-417766846 GCA_028627135.1 Pseudochirops cupreus
TTTTGCTTTTTCCCAGTGATCACTCATTGGTTACAACCCTTCTATATAACCAGACTGTTGTACAATGTGAAAGTATTTGCAGATCCTGTACATGATTGCACGCCACCATGGGGGGGGGAAGGGAAGGGAGAAAATATGAAACTCAAGTGATTGTGGAATTGAATCTTGTAAATTAAAAGTAAATAAACAAATCATTCAAAAAAAAAAAAGAAGGAGAGCAGGTCAAAGCTCCCATGCTTATCAGCCCTGGAATTGGGCCTTGAGTGTGCATCCTCCCAGTCTCCAAAGACAAAGAAATCAACCAAACAAAACCCAAACCAGCCAACTTCAAAAATGGATGCTTTCTTCTCCATCTTCTCACAGTGTTCAGCTCCCCTTGCCTTCTTGGTGCCTGGTCTCGGGAACCCACTAGACCCAGCCGTGAGGCAGATAACCACTAAGCCTGGTCTCGGGAACCCACTAGACCCAGCCGTGAGGCAGATAACCACTAACTGCCAGCCCCATGCTCACCCACCCATGCCATGGGAAGCAGGGCCGGCCAAAGTAGGGATCTCAGACGTTTGGTTAAGCTGCTGTAGAGCAGTGGGTTCTGCAGTGACCAAGAGGAAAAGGGATGATTGAGGGGAAGACAAAAATGGCTGCTTCAGCTCCTATCTCGTTAAACTGCTAACAGCTCATCTGCCAGGCTTTTATGAGTTGTTGGCACCTGCCTCTCTGCTTACAGGAAGCCCAGTGTATCCTGGGCCACTTGGAGGCTATCAGGCTAGCCTAGTTAGCAGCCCCTGCTTACCTTCAACAAGGAACCCCAGGCTCTAGTGGATGGCATCGTAGAGGAGGCAGGCTCAGATTGCTGAGGAATAGACCAGGTGTCTCTTGTTTGAGGCCTTTTGTCTCTGCTTTGCCTCAGCTCCATTCTTGCCCCTAACCAGGGCACACCCTCCCTGACAAAAGCAGACTTCACGGGGCCCTCCTTGGGTGAAGGCATTCAGAGGCTGTGCAGTGCTTAGGGTTTGTTGAGGGCTGAGCAGGTCCCCAAAGGGTTGTGATGTACACACAAAAGAAAACTTCCCTAGCGCTGTGTTAGGGAATGGTATCTAATACAAGTTTATCCTGGCTCTCATCTGGAGAATGGCTCTTAAGAACCTGAACCAAGGGAGATCTTTGGGGAGGAGGAGGAGAAGAAATAGAAAGGGGAGGGGGAAGGAAATAGGAGGAAATGGAGGAGGGGAGGAGGAGGAGGAGGGGGAGGGGAAGGAGGAAGAGGAGGAGGAGCAGGACTGGCCAAAGCCTCTTTGTGTCTGTGGGCCAATGAACTTTTAACTTCAGGGATCTCTAAAAGGCAAGGCATTGTCTGGAGGCCATGGAGCTGAAGGTTCCCAATATCTCTCATTCTCTCTTTCTCTAAGTCACCCAGCCCTGAATCAGGCTTGTTCCAGCTTCCTCCACTCCCTGGGCCTCAACCTCTTTTCAGCTTTGGAGGAGACAGGACCAGCACCCAGAGAGGGTAAGATGCACAAGGTGCCCTCCGGACAGTGACCTTTCTTAGAGGTCTGAATACCAAAGGCAGGGAGTTGGCCCAGCAAAGATATGTACTTAGATTGCGATTTCCAGAGAACTTCAGGACCAACATTTGCCCCCATTCACTGCCTCATGATTTTACCTTAACCCCCCCCAATCACCTCAGCCCTTTAGTGAATACTGCCTTAATTCATAATAAAGGGAGGAAGAACTCCCCAAGTCGGTAAAGAAAGCCACGCTCCAACAGGCTCCCCAGCTGGCCTGTTTGTACACCGGCATATCCTCTGCTACTGTGTTTAAGCAGTGGGGGTACAAAGCCAAAACAGGAACCAGCCCTGGACCACAGCGGGTGCTCAGTAAATGGTTATTGACTGGATATGACAGTAGTTCCACAACTAGATAAAAATTTAAGGAGAGAAAAACATTAATAACTGGGAGTGATCAAGAAAGGCTTCCTAGAGAATGTGGTACTTTGAAGGAGGTTAAGGATTCTGAGAGGCAGAGAAGAGAAGGGAGTATATTACAGGCATAAGGGATGGCTTGTGCCACTGTGGGAGGCCAGAGATGGAATGCTGGGGTGGGGTCAGAGGTAGGAGTCCCTTTGGGAGAGAACACAGTGTGTGAAGGGCATTAGTATGATAATAGGCTAGTAAGGTTGGTGTATTAGAACCAGATAGACCTGTGAAAATGCGAGTAGCCACTGGGCAGGCTGGCTAGTGAGGTCTCATGGTCAGTTCAGACTGTGCCTGGGCACTGAAATCTTCCAGGTTCTGTTGCCGTGCTCCCGAGATGGCCTGCCTCGGTAACTAGTGGCTCCTGATCTGTTATGGGGTGGTTTCTGTCTGCTAAGAGTTAATGAGCCCTAGGCTTAAATGTATGGATGGATGAAGTGCCAGTTATTGGGGGTACAAATAGAAAAAGGAGCTCACCTTCTCCTGAAGGGAGATAGGACATGTAGGAGGGTGCAGCCCACAGGGTCTGAGTGTCCTTGCTTGCCGGTCCAGGGGCAGTGCTTTTGGATCTGGAGGGCAAGGCAGCTGGGTGGGTGGTAAGGCCCAGTGGTCTACGTCTTTTGGGAAGGATTATAGTTGGTGACTCCCTCACATCCCAGCCATGTGAGCGTCTGTGAGCTTGACTCATAACTGTTGGGAAGGAAGAAGTAGGTTTGAGGGTCAGAGTGGACCCAGCTTCCTTTATAGATGAGTTTTGAGGCAGCATTATCTTCCAAGACCATACTATAAGTTTCCATCCCTGCAGAAAAAGTGCACTCATCATTCAGCTGTCATAGCAAGGGTGCAGCTATGAAGGCCTTTTTTTTTTTTAACCAAAAGAAAACCTCTGATTTGACCACCCATGTGTATACCATACTTTTCTTTCAGAGTTGTGTGTGGGGCCCCATCCACTTCAGGGAGCCTGGACTGAGCTGTCTATAAAAGATCCCCATTCCTAGACAATGTTCCAGACTCTTCATTGCTCCTGGCAGATGCCAGTCATAGCAGGTTGCTACGTATGGCAGATCTGTTCATGGCCTTGCTAGAGCTGGCACGATCTCCCAGGAGCGGCATGGAGTGGCCATGGAGGGACCTTTCAGCTCTGAGAGTTGGTGACTGTCTCTGACTGTACTTCCTGATGGCCCAGCTCTAGTCTGGGCATCCTGCCCACTGGGCAGGGTCATCTTCACAGGTTTGTCTGGTTCCACAAGCCATCAACCTTTCTTCCGTTCTATCATATTCATCCCCTTCATATACTTTATTGCAAGATGCAATTCTCAGGCTCATGGTACAAAACATGGCATGATAACAAGGTCACTGAGTATTTCTGTGTAATTTGCTCCTGTCTACAAGAAGAAAAAAAAAATCAGGCCACTATATGTAGTAATTGAGAAAAGACTCTTTGTTTGTGGTTGTTCAATCAGGTTCGACTCTTGGTGGCTCTGTTTGGGGCTTTCTTGGCAAAGATACTGAAGTGGTTTGCTATTTCCTTCTCCAGCTCATTTCATAGATGAGGAAACTGAGGCAAACAGGGTTAAGTGACTTGCACAGGGTCACACAGCCAGTAAGTGTCTGAGGCCAGATTTGAACTTGGGAAGATGAATCTTCCTGACTCCAGGCCTTGTGCTATCCACTGCCCCACCCAGCTGCCCAGAAGAGCCTCTAAAACCTCAGTCATCATGCTGGACAGCTACCAGGGCACTAACTAGTCTGAAGGCATCACCAAATGTCACAATGGCCAAACCGTGTCCAAAGGTCTGCCATACAGGCCTTCTCCTTCATCCCAATGAGATGCTGTGCCCCTGCTATGGCCAGCTCTGCCTAAATCCACTCTTCCCAAACTCCAATCAAAATATCTGAGGTCCAGGGGAGCAGAGACCCTGCTAACTGGGAACTGGTGCTAGGACACAACTTGTTTCCTTTCTTAGAGACACTAAAAAGAGATATTCCTGCTTATGACTAGGAATACCTAATGAGACACTTATTAATATTCATTATGCTCCTTCTTGTAAAGCCCACGTTTCCTTATTTAATGAAATCATGTGTACAAAGGAGTGTGCTGGGTAGGGGGATCTATGGGACAACAACAGTCATGATGTGTAGGCAGAGATCTCTTTTATCGAACCCGTGGCCTTCAGCAGGGACCCCTCCCCACCCTCCTGAGGGAACAGGCAGGTGCCTTCTGTTCTTCTGGGATGCTTGGGTGGGCCTCTCTGACTCCAGTGATGGGATCTTGCCTCAGTGCTCAGCACACACTGCTTGTGTTAAGGCCCCTTTATCTACCCCTGTATTGGCCTCACATGACTTTTATACTAATCCCTCCTTGTAGGGGTAACCTCCCATTATTGCCACTCTCCTGAATGTGGGGGCCAAAAGGCTCCCTCATTTCTTGGCCTCCCATGATGGGAAGTATAATTAACTGAAGCTCCAGAATCAAAGAGCATTTGGGTCCTTATCTTTTTCCCCAGTTGGGTCACTTCAATACTGTCTCTTCCTCCCCATCCACAGAGCCACTGGCCTAGTGCAGTCCCTTGTCATCCCTCTCCTGTACTCTAGGAACAGCCTTTGGAGCCTCAGGCTCTTCATTCCTTCCCTCTGTAGCCTGTTCTGCACACAGCTGTGAAAGTCTGGTCACGTGAGTCTCCAGCTCCAGAAACCTCCAGGGCTCCCTATGGCCCCAGGATAAAATACCAAGGCCTCAGTGTGGCTTTTCAAGCCCTTCATAGTCTGGCTCCAATCTGCCTTTCCAGGCTTATTGCCCATGGTTCCCTGGCATTCTCTGGTCCAGTCAGTCCACCCTGTTTACTATTCCCCTAAGTAGGTATTGTGTTTCCCATCTCTGTGTCTTTGTACAGTCTGTCCTTCATGCCAGATGTGTAACCCCACCCCTTACAGCTGCCCCTTAAGAGACTTGCCCCTGCCAGGAGCATCTGCAGTCCCCAAGCAGTGAGTGTTCTTTCTCTCTCTCTCTCTCTCTCCTCCTCCTCCTCCATTCATCCTGTGTATACATCCCTTCCCCCTGGTAGGATGGAAGGCACTTTTTTATTTGATCTTTCTCTCTTGGCTTCAGCATAGCTGCTGTACACTTTAGGTGTGTCATCAGTGTTTGGTAGATTAGATTGAATTTGTTGGCGCTGGTGGAGGGCCTGCCTCTTCCTTTCCTGTTCTTGTCCCAGTCACTTCCCTGACCAGAATTATTACCTCATCCTCAGTCACCTTTACTTCTCAAGACCTTGGGGATTCTTGTCTACACTGTCTAACCGAATAGTCAGGGCATTAGAGCATACTCCCACAGACCAGGAATCTGGGACCCAGAATGTACCCCTCCTCTAGGGACTGAGGGATTGTATAGACCATGTCCATCCTAGGACCTCAGAGTCAGTTTCTTTCCTTCTCTATGCTGTCCCCTAAATTAATCCAGGAAAGTCTCCACTACCAATGTGTGTCCATGCTTCTTGTTGTTGAGTTGTTTTCAGTCATGTCTAACTCCTCGTGACCTCTTTTGGGGTTTTCTCGGCAAAGATACTAGAGTGGTTTGCCATTTCCTTTTCCAGCTCATTTATAGATGAGGAAACTGAGACAAACTGAGGGTAATGTTTCTTGCCCAGGGTCACACAGCTAGTGAGTGTCTGAGGCTGCATTTGAACTCAGGAAGATGACTCTTCCTGACTCCAGGCCTGGCGCCCTATCCATTGTGCCATCTAGCTGCCCTGCGTTCATATTTAGGCTGTCCCAAATGTGGGTGTCAGGGTCCCCAAGTCCTGCATAGGCCAGGTAGGCAACCAGAGCCCTAACATTCGTGCAGATTCAGGGACAGGGTGGACAGAGCAATCGTGGCCTTGTATCAGTTCACACTGGTCCCGAAAGACTAGGGCTGAGATGATAGAAAGCATGGGGGTGGCGTGGGGTGGAGGGAGACAGCTAGTGTATGTAAGTAGGACATCTTTGCAGTCCTGACTTGTAGCCAAACTGACAGGGGAAAAGACCTGTGTCTGTTGTGTAACTTGGGTTCTCAAACAAGCCCTAAGGAGAAGAGATGGTTGTTGAGTCATCCCCATGTGAAAAAACAACTCCCTGGCCTGTATCTGAGCAGCTTGGTCATCAGAGATCTGCCTTGAGGAGAAGACTGACCCCTCCTGCTGGAGAAGGTGCCATGTGCAGCCACAGGATGCCAGAGGGCTAGGAGAGGAAAACCCAAGCCCAGCAACCATCCCTCTGGCACCCTCTGGGGGAAGAGGATTAGGTTTTCTGAGCCTCAGTTTCATCCTCTGGAAAATGGAGATAGTACCATCTGTAATGTCTACCTGATGGTGCAAGGGAGTGGTTTGTGAGAATCACAAAAAGACAAAGCACCTAAATCACCACCTAAGTGGTTAGAGGTTAATGATGGTGGTTGTTATATTGAATTCTGAGAAATACAGGCTTCTTGGTTTGTCCTTTACCTTCTTGGGCTCCTATTTTCTTGCTCATCCCAGCTCCTGTCCCTGGTGGGATCCTTAACCCTTGGCTTACCTGCCTTTCACCCTTAACCTAACCCTGGCTTTCTCCTTGTGCTAAACCATCCCCACCTGACTGCTGCCCATACCTTAGCATGAGAGTCTCCTCTTGCCACCATTTACTTACTTCCTAGCCATCCTCCAAGGACCAGCTCTACTGTTTCCTCTATGACACCATTCCTGGCTACTCATTATGATATTACCTTAACTTCCCAACTCTTGTTACAGAACCGGAAGGACACTGGCAGTTATCTGGTCCTATTTATGTCAATTGGGAACCCCCTCTGTGCCCTTCCCAACAAGTAATCATTCAGCCTGTTCTTGAAGACCTCCAGGGGTGGGGAACTCAGTACCGTTAAGCATGTGAACATTTCTGGAGGAGGCATTACACTTTTCCTGCTTGGCCCCAGAGGCTTGGACCTGGAGGATCAAATGGGGTAGAAGAGACGAGAGTCGCAGAAAGAGGCAGGTCTGGGCTTTCTCTAAAGAAAACCTTCCAGAGAGCATCTGCTGTAAAGCCTTGTTCCTTAGATAGCCCATTGCCTCTTCAGACATTGCTCTGCCCCTTCTCGGGCTGCCCTTGCCACCCGTGTGGGGCCTGCCCACAGCTCTGACATCCACCCAGCTGGTAGTCCTTTCAGACACAGTCTTTGTTTATAAGTTTCCCTTCAAGCCCTGATGCAGTGAAAGGCAGAGCAGGGCATGCTGGGAAGGTGGGAGTCTACCTCACCACAGAGACCTTTCCTTTTCTGAGGGAGTTCCTGGTGTGCTGATGGTGCAGAGATGAAAGGAAAGACTCTTTGTCATTCTGGAGTTTGAATGTTATCTCCTTTCCTGAATCTCCAGGCCTGGCATGGAGCTCCAAGGTCCTACGTGGGCCTAACTAGAACTCTCATCCACAGCACACCCAATAAAGGGTCATCTGGCCTCTGCTTGAAGACCCCTGGGGCAGAAATCCAAGGCTTATCAACCCATGGGTCAGGATCTGGCCCAACTCTTTTATTTTATGGATGAGAAAACTGAAGCCCAGGGAAGTTAAAATGCCTGATCCCAAGGGTAATAATTCTCAGCAGTGGGGGTCTTGCCAGCTTCCAAAGGAGAGCGTGCCACTTGAACTGTTAAGTTTTTCCTTATATGGAGCTAAAGGCTGTCTCTGTAACTTTTAGCTGTTGCTGCCAAGTAGAACCCATCTGATCCCTCATATGACAGATGGCCCTCAAATACTCGAGGAAGGCTATCCTATCCACCCCCACCATGCACACATACATAAATCTCTTCTCTGGGCTACATACCCCTAGATTTACAGGGTGCTTTCTTCTCAGCGACCTTATAAAGCAGTGAGGGCTGATAGTCTCCCTATTTTATAGGCTCAGGGAGGTCTGGGCATTTGCTCAGGGTCACACCGCTCTTGTCAGCGCCTGGTCCCTGGATGCCAGGGCCCAAAGCACCCAAACAGCCTTTCTCAAGGCCCACATGAGCCTCTTCCTCTATAACTTTGCTTGTTTCTAGGGCTGTCCGTTGTGTGCAGCATCCTACAGCATAGTCTGCCTCAGGTAAATGTCGGAGGCTCCGAAAGCCTGGCACTCCTGTCTGATTCCCTGTACATGGATGAAGCCACTCGTCAGCGCCAGTACTGCCTCCTCCTCCTCCTCTACCTTGCTTATATCCACGAGGACAGGTGACCCCAGGGCAAGGTCTGGTGTAGGTGGGAGGGGGGAGGGAAGGGAGAAGGTGGCAGCCATACCAAAAGGCTTTACTCTGCCCTGGTATTTCTTTAACTGCTCCTCAAGGGAGACTGTGGGCCCAAGGTATTGACAGAAGAGAGAGATCCCCTTTCTGGTCAGCAGGGAATCTGGTGACCTGGGGAGCTGAGGAAGCGGCCCTTTATCATCTGGTCTGTTGTGTTCTCCTGCTTTGTGGGCACCGCTGGCCAAAGTCTTGTGCCCTACCCGAGGTCTTAGGCTCATGGCACAAATGGACTGGGTGATGTCATTTGGAGATGTCATTGCCAGCGGTCTTTATAATAGCTTCTGAACCCATTCTTCAGCATGGTGGGCCCCAAGACGTCAGTGGCCAGAGACCATGATGGGTTGTCCGGGCTGAGCAAAGGCCTCTGGGCCAGCCATTCTTACTCGCTGCACTTTTGTTGGTAGGTTTGTGCCGGAGGCCAAGTTATTCTCAGCTGTGAGAAGTGTCCTTCTGTCAGTCCAGGACCAGGGCCAGCGTCCTCCTCATGCAGTTTTGCGAGCAGCCCTTTACCTCCTCACAATCTGTCAGGACAAAGCAGAGCCTTTAGAGAAGGTATTGATGTTTTCTCTTTGGCTCACTTAGCCTATGAAAGGTGCTGAACCAGAGCTCTGAGCTTCTTACCTTGCTTTTACAAGGCAAAGTTCCCAGAGCTGGGAAGAGATCAGTCATTTCCAGGGTTGGCTTTGGCTGCCAATGTCTTCCTGCTGGGGCCTGTGCCTTACTCCTGGGAATGATCATTGAGGAGAGTAGGGGGATCATGGAGAGGTCAGGGGGAAGAGGGAGCCAGTATGTGAGGCTCCCGCCCTGCAAACTTGAAAGAGCTGCTATATAAAAATGCTGAATTATTGTTGTTGCTGTTATTTCTGCCTCCTGTGACAAAGGCCTTGACAATCATGTCAGCCACTGCTGGTGCTCAAAGAATCCTCCTGGAACAAGCCTGCCTTTCCATCTTGCTCTGAGGGCTTCTCCAGGCCTCTCTGCTTGGGTCCCTGGAAGGCTTGACCTTGGAGGAGGCAGATAGCCTGCAGGCATGGTTTGTGGAGCACTAGGGAGGTCTTCTTACCCCAGTGGATTGATCCAACGCCCTAAGTCCCATCATTAGCGAATCACAGCCTCACAGGCATGGAGCAGAGAGGGCCCCAGATGCCCTGTCCACCCCTCTCATGTTCCACCTGAGAAAACAAGCCAGGAAAGGCCATAGAGGGAGTGCCAGAGCGGGGATTTGAACCTGCAGACAGTGTGCTGAGTCCTGGGCACACAAAGAAAGGTGAACGTGGAGCCCCAGTCTGACGGGGGAGATAGCCTGCAAGCACAGTGCACAAATGAGCTTGAGATGGGAGAAACAGGAAAGAATCATCAGAGGGAAGGCACGAGGATCAGGGGAGTCAGGAAAGGCTTCCCCTGGTGGGGGTGGGCTTTAGCTGGGGCTTGGAGGAAATCAGGAGGGGGAGATGAGGAGGGAGGGCATTGCAGCAGGGGGCACAGCCAAGAAATATGCCTGGAGGTGTCACTGGATCACAGAGTATGTGTGTGTTGGTGTGAGGAAGACCAGAAGGCCAGGCAGGGCCAGGTCATAAAGGGCTCTGTGTGCCAAAGACAAGGTTTTATGTTTGATCCTGAAGGTTTGAATAGTGTAGAGAGGGCTAACGTGCTCAGACCTACATATTGGGCAGGTCATTTGGGGAGCTGAGTAGGGAGAGGTTTGGGGCAGGGATGCCCAGCAGGCATGAGGTGATGAGGACCTGCCCAGGGTGGTGGCAGGGTAAGGGGCAGGATGTAGAAAGGTGGCATGAAGATGGGCAAGCCTTGGCAAAAGCTTGGGGAGTTCAGGATGACCCTGAGGCTGTGCGCCTAAGTACTTGGGAGCATGATGGTGCCCTTCACAGTAACAGGAAAGCCAGAGAGAAGAGAGCATTTGGGGGGAAGATCACGACATATGGAGTTTAAGCTGCCCCTGCACATCCATTGGGAAATGTCCAGTGGGCAGGTAGAGATGGATATCATTTCCTCTCATTGGAGATGACTTCTTAGGCAGAGCCTCTTCAGAGAGTTTTGGAGTGGAGGGCAGAAGGTGCCTTGCCAGATGGGCTGTGACAGCCTCATCAGGGCATCTGTGGCCAATGGCCTTCTCCTGCAGGCTCCCCTAAGCACCATCAGGAAGATGCTGGAGGGCGTCCCAGACCTCCACCTGGTCTACAGCCACCATCCCTGCACCCTCAAGTTCTTTGTGATGTACCCAGACTTACTGAGCAGGTTTGGCCACCGCGTGCTGGAGCTTTGGCTGTCCTGGGAGGATGACAGTGGCCAGGAAGTTGAGGACAAGGCCTCCACCATGCCCACTAGGCCTCCTGCTCTTGCCGACCCTAGGAACCCCTTGCTGCCCATCCTGAAGAGTAGTTCCAGTGTTCTGCTCATTTTACTGGTAGGTGACTAAAAGGAGAAGGGGGACTTGCCCCCTTTTACGTTTTTCCTCCCTTGGGAGGGGCTCAGGCCCTGAATTCTGGCTCCATGGCTCTGAGCAAGCCTGAACCACCAGGAGGCATGGCTTGTGATCCATAGAATTCAGAGGTAAGACATGAGGACAGTGAGGCCCAGAGAAGTCAGGGGGCTTGCCCAGGGCCCCACAGGGAGTAGGGCCGGGGTTTTAAAAGTGAGTCCTGGCTCATTCATCCACACTCACTTGCTTCCTAATGGGGCTGAACTCTTTTAATCCTTGGGAGTCAAGGCTAAAAGGGCATCTTCCGAATCTGGGGCAGGACTCTCTCTACCTCACAGGAAGCCTGGTTTTCTGAGAGTGACCTCTCTCCAGCCCCAGCTTGTGATTTTCTTCTTCTTTTGGCCAGTAGTTCCTGGCCAGAAAAGCTGAAGATAATTACCCATTCAGAGAAGGGGAACAAGACCCAAATCCTTGTTTGAGGAACTTCTAGTACCAAGGATCCATGTCAGTCCCAAGAGTCCTTTTATGGTCCTCAGTGTGAGGGCCATTCCAACAGAGGTCCTGCCCTCCAGTCACCTGGCCTAAGGAGAAACAGGGTCTCTCTGTCTCTCTCCAGCTACCCCAACAGAGGCTGTGCCTTCCAGTCACCTGGCCTGAGGCTTCCTGTGGTGCTTAGGAGAGTCAGAGTCTCTCTGTCTCTGTCTTTCTGTCTCTCTATCTCTGTCTCTTTCCAGCTGCCCCAACAGAGATCTTGGCCTCCCAGTCCTGTGGTCTGAGGCTTCCTGTGGTGCTTAGGAGAGTCAGGGTCTCTGTCTCTATCTGTCTCTTTCCAGTTGCCTACTGATCATCAGTTTCTCAGACAGTCCAGTCCCTAAAAAGTCCTCCAGACTTTGAGGCTCTCTCTTTGGTGCAAAATGAGGTTTAAAAGAGTCCAACAAACTCCAGTCCCTTTTTTCTATTATGGTTAGGAGTCCCTCAGTTCTAGCCAAGCTGCTGCCCTCCATGGTTCCCCCAAACACCAGCCCTGCCCATCACCAAGAACACCCCTTGGGGAGGATCCTTAGAGCTTCCCTGTTACAAAAGTGGGAAGATGAGGAATTCTGGTGGGATGGGACATTTTTGCTCCCAGGACCCAATGCTCCTCCACCTGGACACCAGAGCTCACATTGCCAGTTGATCTGTGTAGACATCCCTTGGCCCCAGGCCCCACTCTCTCCCATTGTCTTAGCTCATGCCACCATGCTAATTCTCTTGTATGGGTAGGAAGGTGATTGAAACAGAAATTGCTCTAAAATAAAAACGTGTGTGTGTGTGTGTGTGTGTGCGTGCGCGCATACCTACATGTGTCCTGGGGATTGGAGTGAGGAGTGGGGAGCAGAACTCAGCTTGTGGTAATTTCCCATTGGAGTGACCATTGTCAGGGCACTCTGGATGCCTTGCCTAGATCTGGCCTTTGATGCCCTCCATGTTGCTGTGCCATCTCTGAAGCCTCTCTCAGATCCCTCCTCTCTTCTATCTCCTTCCTGCTGCTGCCTTGCTGCCAAGCTGGCTGCTCCTAGCCCCTGGCACAGAGTTAGCCCAGCCCAGCCCTCCTGGTCATCCACCAGGGAGCCTCTCATCCTCCCTATGCTTCCTGCTTGGCTTTGGCTTCTTTATTGGACCAGAACTTTCACTGGTATAGGGATCTACCAGGAAAGAAACTCTCCACCAGCGTAGATCACTACCTGCCCTGAACCTTGAGGAGCAGCAAGAGGCAAAGGGCCTTTTGGCCCAGGTGTATCTCCCGTCACCCCATTCCATCCTGGATGCTCTCATGCTAAAACTGCCTGAGATCCACATTAGCTCTTTTGGTTGCCATATCACAGCGTGGATTCCTATTGAGCTTGTGGTCCACTAAAGTCCCAAGATCTTCTTCAGATCAACTGCTATCCAGCCCCACCTTGTGCCCTTAGTTGAGAAGTTTTGACCTTGAGTGTCCGCCATTTTGGTTCTGTCCTTTGGAGTTCAAAGAGCATTTTCCTTAACAGAGAAGCCCAAGGCAACATAAAAGTTAGGCCACCCTGTAGCAGTAGTAGATAATTTGGCCAGTTGTGCTCAAGTCAGAGGTCAGGAGGGCAGATGAGTCTGCATGGGACTTACTTTACCTTCCATTCTGTCTGTCTCTTCCTCCTCCTTTTTTCTGCCCTTCCTGTCTCCACTATCATTATTATTCTTTACTAATAATAACTCCCTCTGCTCATCTTCCTGCTTTTCCTTCATTTTTCTTTTTCATCTCTCTCCCTCTTCCCTCAATATTTCTCCCCCACACTTCCTGTCTTTCTTTCCTCCTCTTTTCTTTCCCCCCTCCTTTGTCTTCCCAGATAGCACCAATGTCCTACTGTTCCATTTTCCACCCAAGTTACAGTGAGTGATTTTCACTGCGCCTGCTAGTCTCCCCTAGTCTCCCTTGTGACTCTGATCGTGTATCAACAAAATAGCTTGTGACTTTCGAGCTTTTATCTGTGGCTGTTTTTCTCGATGTGATGTAAACCAACGTCTGGGGAGATTGATCCTGTGACCCAGGATTTCTTAGCGCCATGTGTCTAAGAGGGTACATTAGATGGCCATATGATCTGAGCAGGCTCTGAGCTTTGGGGGTTAACGGTCTCTGGTCCTGCTGGTGCTGTTTAATTAAATAAAACAGCTGTTAAAAGTGTAATAAGAAGTAATTCTCTTTTCCACAAGACTGTGCTCCTGAAAGCTAGTGGAGATAACCAGAGAAAGGTACTCCCCCCAGCGCAAGAGAAGGGGGACTCTTTCCTCCTATGGCAGACAGCTGGGCCTGATACCTTCTGCTTTGCTTCCATCCTCATCATCTCCTTCCTCTTTAGCAGCCTCTCACTGCCTTTCCCTAGAGCAGGGCTTCTTGCCCTGGCCTCCTCAAACTGTTTTTTTTTTCAAATATTCTGATAATTGTATCTTGATATAATTGACTTCCTTTGTACATTTATATATTTTATTATATATAGATTTTAAAACGTTCCACAAAAGGGTCCGTGACACAAAAAAAGGTTAAGAATTCCTGTCCCTAGAGCTTTATAGCAGACAAGAGTCAGTGGACTTGGCTTCGGGTCCTGCACCTGTGGTTAATTCCTGAGAGCATTTCTGAGTGTGGGCCACGACTCCAAGCTGGTCTCAGATTCTGTCTGAGCAGCTGGTCCATTCCTAGGCCTGCCATTCTCTTCCAACTCTGCTACTTTCCATTGGTAGCTGGGATGAAAATGCCACCTGTGCCCAGGTCCTGTCCTTATTTTGATTGGGACTTTGTCAGGCGTTCTTGGGTTGTTCTCTGCTTTCATTCTATCCTTTATGGATCACCATAATTGGTTTGACAGTCAGTCAATAAGCATTGCTTCATCAAGTATCTACTATGTGCCAAGAAACGTGCTAAGTGTAGAGGAGCCAAACAAAGAAATGATCCCCACTTGCAATGAGTGTAAATTCTAACAGGGGAGAAGACTCATCTTAGGAGGCCCTCTGGTACCCTGACTGACCTCTGTTTTTTTGGCAGGCCTCAGAAACCATCTGATTCCAAATCTGATGCTCTCTCAGGCCTTCGTTTGCTCAGCTGTGAAAGGGGGCTAGGCTAGATGACCTTGAAGGTTCCTTTCACTGTTTTATCTTCTTTTTGAGACAACAAAAATATTTGTTCTTTTCTAGAGAGCTCAAAGCACGTTACGTATTACTCATATTTTTTCATTTAAAAATATGTGAAGAAAAAATAAATAAATAAAAATATGTGAAGGCATCTCCAAAGATTCCCTGAGAAGAAGGACCTGTTTTAGTCTCAGTTTACCAGTGAGGGGATCACCACAGAGGAATTAGGTCACTTGCACAGGACAGTGTGGTATGGAAAGGACACTGCACCTAGAGTCACAATACCTGAGTTTGAATCCTGCCTCAAACACTCAGTGGCTGCGTGACCCTGGGACTAGTTATTTCACCTCTCTGGGCCTCAGTTTCCTCATCTGTAAAACTGGGAGTTAGGGTCAGCTAGGTGGCGCAGTGAATAGAGTGCTGGCCCTGGAGTCAGGAGGACCTGAGTTCAAATCCGGCCTCAGACTGACACTGGCCATGTGACCTTGGGCAAGTCACTTAACCCCAATTGCCCCTCCAAAAAAACAAACCAAAAAAACCACACACAAAAAAACCAACTGGGGATTAGATCCCTTCTTAGTCCTATGAACCTAATGATTTTGAAAAGACTTTTTTGACTTTAAAAGCCATTCATGGCTGCTGCTCTCTTGACCCTTTTGCTGACTCCGTGCTTTGATCATGTGAGCTGTAGCCTTGCTCTCTCCTTCTCTTCTTCAGGACCTTGTCTATTCCAGTTCGATGGACATAGCCCAAAAAGTGCTGACAGTCCTGAGAACCTTCCTCAAGGAAAATGAGGACATTCAGGTGGGGAGCCTTCTCCGGGGCCATTTTCTACAGATCCTGCAGCAGCTGCTGTTGAAGAGCGGAGCTGCCCCTCTGCAAGGTGAATGTCTGCTTGTCTGGAGGCCTGTGGGCTCATAGGAGAGCATTTAGAACAGATGGGAGCTCTCTCCTAGGCTTCCTTTCCACCCTCACCTTCACTTTTGAGTAGAACACCTGGGACACTCCCTCACTTTTATCTGAGTCCTCCTAGGCAGGCTGTGCCAGTTACAAGGTGCTGTCTGGGTCTTCATTCACTGAAAACCATAGCTAGTGAGCCCTCACTGCTAGACTCACTTTTTCAAGGCAGCCAGAGGGTACCATCAGTTCAAAGCAGAGACATGTAATGAAATTGTATAGTAAGAAAAGTAGCAACAAACCATTTCTCCCATGAACTTGTGGCTGTCTTTTCCACAAGTCCACACCATCAGGGGGAAGAGTGGCTACACCCAGAGAACACTTGTGGAGGAGCACACAGGGACAGCCAGGGTAAATGCGTAAAGGAGCAGCATACACACCTGCTGAGTTGGGCTGCCCGCAGACTGATCCTGCCAGGATGGGGAGGGGAGTGTGTGTGGGGAGGTGGGGGGGGGGGTCCTAGACTCTGTCCATCATATTGCTTAATGCTCCTTCCTGATCACTCTGGGGCTGCTGGATTGATGGTGTAGAATTACTCTCTGCTCCAAACTTCATCTGGAGGCCTCTTCAGAGGAGCTGCATCTTTCCCTAGAAGGAATGGGCCCTGCCCTCTCTGTTGTCTCATCCAGCCCAGAGGTTCAAACTTCAGTTCTTTCTGGGGAGAAGTAGGTCTTTCACAGGACACACACACACAGAAGGATCCTGGAGCTGAAGAGTCTTTCTGGCATGTGACTTTCTCTTCTGTAAGAACAATCCTCTGCAAGGACCACATCTTTTGGAAGTGAGCTCATCCAGCCAGCTAAGTAGAGCCTCTAGGGTATTTAGTATGGTTTAGAACCTGTTTCCTTCCCCTGCCCAGGAGCCTTATCTCTGCTCCTAACCTCTGTCTGACTTAGGGTTAGAAAGCCCTTTGTCCTTTATCAGTTTCTGATCCTAGCCACTGCCCCTTCAGAAGAGTTTTCTGGGACTGTCAACATACCACCAAGGGTTGTTTGAGTCCAGAGCCCCACAGTTCCCAGGTTCCTCCAAGATGTTTTAGTCTCCCATGCCCATGAGAGGGAGGGAGGAAGGACAGCTAGAACCTCCCTTCTCTCCTTCCCCAGCCTGACCTTTGATCTCAATCCTTTGTTCCAACTCCTGACTTTATTTTGTGTATGAGGCAGGTAAGGAGCCTCCCCGGCTTACAGAGGCCCCACAATGAACATTCCTCAGTTATTCCGTAACAAACCATTTACATTTCTTCATTGCTTCCAGGGTTCTGTCAGATGGCAAGTACAGTTAACATCCCTGAGCCTCAGTTTCCTCATCTGTAAAATGGAGAAAGGTTAAACTAGGTGGCTGATGAGGTTCTTTCCATCGGTGCTGTGTGGTCCTGTGACTCTGATATCACCCTCCCCCCCTCCCCTCCCCGTTTGACAGATGAGGGAACTGAGGCTCAGAAACATGACATGACTTGCCCAAGGTCCCGTGGCTAGTCAGTATCAGGGTTAGGACCTCAGGCCATCACAGATGCAGAGTTAGAGGTTGGTGCTTTTTCCATAGCTTTCCCCTCAGTTGGAAATGTCCCTTAAGTATGAAATCCATAGCAGGTAGGACCCCGATCTCTTGGCTCCAGATGCCCTTGGGAACACTTTGTTGTTTCCATTTTGTGTGTTTATATTTAGTTGTGTCTCTGTGTGTGAGTTTATGTGTAGTGGGTTACTTATCTGTCTTTTCTTTCTGCATGGCTTATGCTCTGAAGCCCCAGCTAGGAGACAAAAAGAACTGTGGGGGAGAGAGAGAAGAGAGGCAGGGAGACCTCAGCTTTCTTGGCATAGTAAAGAACAGTTTCCAAGGCTAAATTGGGCCTCTTGGTGGTAAAGAAGTTCCTTGCCCTGGGGAGGGGGGTGCAGCTCTCTGAACTGGGGAGCAGCTGGAAATTGTGGAATTTTTTTTAAAAGAGAGGTTGAGGTTTAAGTCTCCTGGGGAATTTTGTCTCTTGGCCCTAAAATAAGACAGCTGCTTCCTCTCAAGGGAAGAAAAGATGAAGACCATTGCCCTGCTCAGGAGGCTGTGAGAATGGCTGCTTGAGTAGTGAGATGAGAGGCCCCAGAAGCTGGACCCTTGTTTGAAGGATAAACAAGGGAGGAAATGGGTCTGCTTTAAATGAGTAGGGAACAAGATGGGGGTAGTTTTGTGGTGGCCAATCTGTCCAGCCCCTCGAGTTCCCCTCCAGGAGCGGGGAAGCCAGGTGCTCTTGGTAGCCATGGGGGGCATCTGTGGCTGCCCCTGTCCTGGGGCCTCCCCCTTCACTCTTCTCTGCTCCCCTGCTTGCAGCCAGCAGTAACCTGCCCCTGTTGCTCAGCCTGCTCTTCTTGGTTCAGCCAAGGAATGAGACCCAGAGAGAGCTGGACAGCACAGACCTGAAGCTGCTTCACCAGGGTGCGTGGACCTTTTGGAGAATGGGGATCCCTTGGGGAGTGGGGATCCCTTAGGGAGCAGGAATCCCTTGGGGAGTGGGGATCCCTCAAGGAGCAGGGACCCCTCAGGGAGCAGAGACCTCTTGGGGAACTCTTGCTTGGACTATATATAGTAGGGACTCTTACTCTTCTCTGTGTCAAGGATCCTTTGGTGACCCCCGTGGATCCTTTCCCAGAATAATGTTTTTAAATGCACAGATACCTCGGATTACAAAGGAAAGCCATCTTATTAAAATATAGCTATTGAACTATTGCCACATGAGTCCCTGGATCCCGGATTAGAAGCCATGCTCTAGGAGGCCATGGGCCAGAGGTTCTCCTGGCTTTCCAGGAGGTCCCCAGGACCCTTTCCTGGCCCTTTCCATGATTCCTAAAGAGGCTCCCCTGCCCCTTGTCTGCCTCCCCCAGCTCCTGAGTTATCCAGACCGCCTACTTCTCCTCCCTCTACCCCCATCCCCCATCAACTGTCTTTAGCCAGCTATGGCTCCTTCCTAGCAGGTGGTCAAGGGAAAGAGGGGAACCTCAAGCTGGCTCGTTTGTCAGCAGTCAAGGTTTAATGGGAGGAAGTTTAATTTAATGCCCCAAATATAGTTTGGGGATGATCCATAGATTCCCTGTTCCCCTCCGCTGTGTTTCTGACAGCTTCTGTCCCTGGTTAGTGTTTATGGCTCTCTTGATTAGCAAATGAATGTCAGTGTGAAATGCAGTTGCTAGAGATGGTCCATAGGACTCTTCTTGACCTTTCATTGACTCAGAAGGTGTATTTGCCAAACTTGAGGTTGACATTGAGCTGGGAGGGACAGCCAACACTTTGGCCGAGTCAGGATCCCAAAATACTTTCACAGGCTAGAATGACTGGTTAAAGCTAACAGGTGAAATTCAGTGGGTGTCACTGTGAAGTCTTGCATTTGGGTTAAAGAAAAAATGATCTGTAAAAGTAGAGACCTAGGGGGAAAGTGAAAGAAGAGCTTTACTTAGGTCTTAATTGGCCACAAACTCCATGGGGGCTGATGGTTTGACCACACAGAAGCTAAGCAAGCTAACAGGTGTTAGATGGATCTGTGGTCTGTCCATGTGCATCTCCTTCTGTCCCTCCCACCCCCTCTGCTACTGGGAGGGTCTTGTGGCCCCCAGGACCTGTCCCTGCTCTCTCTACATCATCTGCCTCCCCCCCCTTTCTGGTATAGGTACCCTGGACAGCAGCTAGAGTTTATGCAGCTGCTCGTGCCCACATCCTGATCCGTTGGTTGTGGGAGGTCTCCTCGCTCCTGCCTTGGGTTCTCTGTTGCCTTTTGGGCTCTCTGCCATCAGAAGACTCCTCTGAGCTGGTTCAAGCCCAGGGGTCACAACCTTAGTGCCTAAGATCTTCCCTCCTTCCCCCTGGGCCATGTGCCAGATGCCCCCTCCCCCAGACACAAGTGCTGCTCACTCCCTGCCTGGGCCAGAACTTTCTCCATCCTCCACCCTCACAGATGTGGCTTTCTGCTGAACCCTGAAACTGGGAAAACAAGGTTCAACCATAGGCTGCATTAAAAGAAGCAGAAGGGTCCAGGTTAAAGAAGAAATTATGTCCTGGAGCCCTGCCCTCACTGGCCCCCAGTGGGTGCTCCTTGTGCTCAGGTTGGGCATCACTTGGTAACAAGAACATGGACAAACTGGTGTGTTGAACTAGGATGGAGAAAGGGGCCCTGGGAGTGAGGGGTCTGGAAACTGTGTGTCTGGAGGACAGAGATGGGGGAAGAAAGCTGAGGGACTTTGCTGGATGGGAAGCCCAGTGGTTGGCTTCTCTCTGAGGGAGATTCCTCTCCCATGTGTGCAGACAGATGGCTTCCCAAGTTCAGCTGTGATTTGGGGGCATGGTTGTGGCCTAGGGACACTTGTCTGGGTGGCTCTTGAGAACAGGATGAGGCCAGTGTTGGGGTGATGGGGTCAGACTCCCCACCTCTCACAGCCCTTCAATGAAATGGGTGACTTCGCTAGGCACCAGAGAGGTGTGAGGAGGACTTGTATTTCTGAGTTAGAGACTGACAGCCTCCATTGATGTGGTTCTGTGAGCTTGCTTTGTGGTCTGCTTAGCCCTTCTCCTTTCCCCCTTTCTTTGGTTGAACTGCCATGTGGCAGGTGGTCCCCCTGGGATGCCCTTTCCGCAGAGCTCCCAGGACCCCCGCCCAGGCGGGACCACACCAGAGATTGGGTGGCTGTTGAATTCATGAGTGAGGGTGTAGTGAACGTGTTCTAGGTCTTGCTGAACATTTGAGAGCATCCAAGATGAAAATCACACCCTAGCAACCAAGATCAAGAGCTGGGAGGGACCCCATGGCTATCTAAGCCAACCCCTACACTGTCATTTTATAGAAGAGGGAATTAAGACACCACAGGTTAAGTAACTTGCCCAAGGTCACATGGTAGTAAGTAAGCATCAGAGAGGCAAGATTTGAATTCAGGTCAGCTGGCTGCTGACCAACATTATGACCTAAGTATCCTTCTGGTCTAACCCATACATGACTCTTGAGTCCATGGACTGTGGTTCCTTGTTTGCTGCCTCCTCAGTTTGCCATAGAAAGTCCTCTGTGCCACCCCTCTCCCATCCCCTCATCACTAGCGTCATTCATAAGCTCAGAAAGTCAAGGATGGGACCTTAGAGGTCACACCAACCTTTTGCCAGTGAGGAAATCGAGTCTCTTATTCCCCTTCATGCCCTTTCTGATCCGGGCAAACTGGCAGCCAGCTGTCCTCTGGGCCTGGCCTGCCGTAGTCTGCCTTCACCCACAGCTGGGATGCATCTTCTTCCCCTCACTGTGTCCAAGCCCCATCTCCCTTCAGAGCAGGGATCTCTTCCTGAAGGGGGCTGGTCCTGATTCTCACTCCCCTCCCGCAGTGGTATGGAGGTGCCAATGTCATCCTCCAGGCCTTGGATTTCACTGGTTTAGGAAGCTTTGGAGAGTATCAGCCCCTATTCTGTGGTTCCTGCTCTGAGAGTGGCTCAGGGTGCTAAGATCTGGAGTAACTTGTTCAGGGTCAGGCAGCCAAGACAGGTCAAAGGAGAGACTCGAACCCAGGCCCTCCCAGCCCTACAACACCGCACTCCCTCTCTCAAAGCTGATCATTCCTGGTTGGTTTTTAATATGAGGAAGCTGAGATGTGGCATGTTAAGATGTCTTCATGGAGACTCGAACCAGTTTTGACCATTCTGCCACAGTGATGTCAGAGTCAGTTCAGTGCCCTGCCTTCTGGCTTCAGCCCCAGCATCCACATCCTTTGTGTATCCAAACTGAGGGTTGGCCCCAGGACACAGAAGTGGCTTCCAAAGTGGAGGTGGGCAACCCCTACCAAGGGGTGGAGGAGACAGAGAATGACTGGGGCTAGCGCAGCTCCAGGAAAGGGACCTGGTGACCAGGTCAGAAACAGTTTCTAGATCAGTACTTTTCTCTGTATTCATCCCATCAGAACACGTTTTCCCACAATCCTCCCTGGACTGTCTACCCATGGGCCTCTGTGGTGATGCCAGGCTGTCTGGGAGCACAGCCGGCACAGGCCTGGGTCCTGCCTCCACATAGTGTGGGAGGGGGAGTCCGAGAGGCCCTGGAGGTGCTGCCCTGCAAGGTGTTGTGGGAGGCTCCTTTTGTTTTGCAGTGAGTAACCTTTGTGGGAAGTGCAGCTTGGACCACGTGGAGATGCTGCTGTCCTCCTTCAACTTCCTGTACTGGAGTCTCCACCAAACCACCCCCAGCAGTCAGAAACGAGGTACAGGAGGGTCTGGGCTGCGACTGGCCTGAGGGAAGGGGTTGGTGCTCACTGCTGGGGACAGAAGATGCCAGCCTTATTCAGGAAGGCCCTCCCTGAAGCCTGATGCCCACCTCTCTGGGCCAGCCTGGTGGAGCTTTCTGAACCAATGAGGGATGTGGGCTGTGAGTGCACAGACTCAGGGCTACGTGGGGGAAGGAGGAATTAGAGATCCTGTACCTCAGGGAGAGAAGGGTTGTATTCCAGATTCTTGCAAACTGGAACCCTTTTAACTCTGGCAAGAGCACACCTTGGCCTTTGAAAATGGGCACAAAGAGGGGCAGTTGTGTGGTACACTGGATAGAGCACCAGCCCTGGGGTCAGGAGGACCTGAGTTCAAATCTGGCCTCAGACACTTGATACTTACTAGCTGTGTGACCCTGGGCAAATCACTAACACAATTGCCTAAAAAAAAAAGATAAAGAAAATAGTCTCAAAGGAGAGATATTTTCACTGGGGCAGAGAGGCAAGAGGAGGCTGTCCTGTGGCCAGGGTTCTAGCTGGGCTGTAGGCATGAAGTCCAGAATGGGAGGCCTGCAGAGTGAGGTAGGGGAGGATGGTGGGAGGTCTTGAGTGCTGGGGCTGTCACAGTGGATACTGGGAGTGAAGGTGGGCTTCCTGCTGGAGGCATTTTCAAAATATTCTGGAATAATAATGAGATATAGCAGAAAGACCCCTGAACTCAGCGTCAGAAGAGCTGAGTTCAGGTTCTAGTTCTGTCATTCATGAGCTCTGAGACTGTGCTCAAGGTACATCCTCTCTCTGGATCTCAGTTTTTCTCATCTGTAAAATGGGACTAATAGTATTTACACTCTGTAACTCACAGGGTTTATGTGAGTAAAGGGATAGGGACAAGTCCTCTGTTTCATGAGCAAAAGGAACTCCTAGATGAGGACGTTCCCTCCTTTAGGGCAGGTCAGTGCCTTCTTAGTAACTTATAAACTTGGGGAGTTGGTAAAATACAAAGGGGTAAGTGATGTGCCCAGGGTCACGAACCAGTGTGTGCTCAAGGCCGAATCCTAACCCAGCTCTTCCTGGCTCAAAGGCCAACCTGCCAGCTGCTGTGGCCATACAAGTTATGGCTGTCATGTGAACTTTTAAGGGACCTCCATGCAGGCAGGTAGGCTCCTTGCTTGGAGAATGAAGGGGGGCTTTGTGCTGGTTCATTCATGTAGTTACATATTTATTTACTCAGACTCAGCCTATCAGAGCTGGAAGCTTGGGAACATCCACTCCCACAACTTTGTTTTTCAAGTGAGGAAACTGAGGCCAGTGGAAGCGATGGCATTTGTCTAAGGTGGGCTCTGAATTCAGGTCCTCTGGTTCCGAACTCAGTGCTTCTTCCACTGTGAAAACAAAGGCACAGGGAGCTTGGGAATTGAGATATTGGTAAAGAACATTTGGTTTGGAGATGGAGAATCCAGATGAGAATCCTGGCTCTGACCATATTATCTGTAGGTTGGCCAAGAGGGGACTGGGATTGAATCAGCTCTCAAATCCCTCCTGACTCTAGAACCAGTCTTCCCTCCTTCCTTCCCTCCTTCCTCCCTTCCCTCCTTCTCTCCTTCCTTCCTTCCTTCCTTCCTTCCTTCCTTCCTTCTTTCCTCCCTTCCTTCTTTCCTCCCTCCCTTCTTTCCTTCCTCCCTTCTTCCCCTCCCTTCCCTCCTTCCCTTCCCTCCTTCCTTCCCTCCTTCCATCCCTCCTTCCTTCCCTCCTTCCTTGCTTCCCTCCTCCCTTCCTTCCTCCCTCCCTTCCTTCCTCCCTCCTTCCCTCCCTTCCCTCCTTCCTTCCTTCCTTCCCTCCTTCCTTCCTTGCTTCCTTCCTTCCTCTCTCCCTCCCTCCCTCTCTCCTTCCCACCCTCTTTCCCTCTCT
>CM053581.1:417767346-417865612 GCA_028627135.1 Pseudochirops cupreus
ATTGGTTTAGAGTCCTATTTTATGGGTATTTTGGGGTGGCTATGTGAGAGCTGCGATATGTTGCTGCTTCTACGCCGCCATCTTGGCTCCGCCCCCCGCTGTTGCTGCTTTCTTAAGGTACTGAATGTTGTGTTTTTCCAGGACCTCAAGAACAGCTCAACTTGGAGACCTTCAGGCTTTCAGTGCACCCAGAACAGTTTGATCCTGGGTCAAGTCTGAAGTCCACTCACCTCATCTGAGTTTTGTGCATTCCTAATGTGGGTTTGTTTCTGAGTAACACAACTGTGGGCTTGACCTGCTTGGAGCTCCAGTAGGCTGTCTGCTTAGATGAAAGGCCCTGCAGGTTCCGAGTAACAGAACTGTAGGCTCTCCTTTGGTCTGGGCTTCCTGCCCTGGTTATTCTGCTGCAGGCTTCAGAAGGAGCTGGGGGCTGAACCTGGGACCCCGTTCTGGTCCCACACTCAGTCACTCAGCTCATGCTTGCTTCTGTACTTGCAGCTTAGAGCCATTGAAGGCTCCTTGCCCTGGACCACCCTGCTGTTCTCCCAGCTGACACATCCCCCACCATGTGCATGTCTCCTCCTCAGGCCACTCTGGATCTGAGCAACACAACTGCCACTTGGCTCTTGATCCTGCTTCTTGCACAAGGTCAGGGTCCTCTGTGGGTCTGGGACCTCATCTTGCCCTAGTGCACAGCCATGGGAAGGTCCCTCTTCAGTGCCTGAACTGGAAAGCTCTGCATGGCCCCTCTGGGCTTGGCCCCACAGTGTCCACTGACCTCTGATAACCTGGGCAGGAAAATGACATATTGTGACTTTTTTTTTCTTGGATTTTCCCATCAGAACTCAGGCTGGTGCTTTTTCTAGGTTTTTGTGGAGGAGTTGTGGGGGAGAGCTGTACTGAACATCTTCCTGCTACTCCACCATCTGGGCTGGTCTTCCCAGCTCATTGCTTCTGGTGCTGGAGGACAGACTGCTGGATCCCACATCAGGCCCTGCTAGGAAACTTCTCCCGTCACCAACTCTTCTTGGCATCTCCCTTGAAACCTTTGCCTTAAAGCACCCTTGTCCTACTGGGTCATTTCTGCTTGTCCCCTTCCTCTCCTGCTCCCCCATCTCAGAGCCAAAACCCCTTTCCTGCTCAGAAAAATAGGAGAGGCAGGAGGTTGGGGGAGCACTCTATCTGAATAATGTAGTTGGTCTCTAAGGAATTCAGAATCTCTGCCCCAAGCTTCCATATGGCTTAGAGTTAGAAAATCCTCCTGATAATACCGGTTTAATTCCCTGCTGGGTACCTCGTGACCCCAGTACCATTTTAGGGGACTGTGGCAACATTCCACAGGAGCTGTAGGGATCTGAGACCCTCTGGTTTATCCTCACTTCAGTCCTTTTTTCTAAATTCCTGCTTTTATTGTGCACTTGTGACTGACAGCAAGCTTCCCAGACTTCAAGCCAACCCCTCCTCATCCATTATCCTGGCCATGCCCCTTTGGGTGTGCTCAATTCTGTCCATGGCCCGGAATAAATGTCCAGGTGTGCTGTGCCCAGAGCAGAGTGAAGCCAGTCTGCCCCCTCCCTTGTTTTAGACATGGCGCCTTTGTGGTCTGTGTTCCAAAGTTTCCCCCTTTGAGGGGCCTGGGTATGTCCACTCCTTTGGCTCATTGTCTCTACCTGGGGGGACCCTTCTGGAATCACTTACCTGGCTCATTGTCCCCGCCTGGAGGGACCCTTCTGGAATGGCTCACTGGGCTCATTTTTCCAGGCTGGGTTAGGCAGTGTTGGCTCCATCCTGGTTACTGCCTCTTTTTTCCTTATCCAGTGACAGGGTCATTGCCTGTCACTGAGTCCTTTGGGTACATCTGGTATTTGTTTGTTCTCCATCTCCCAAGCAGTTCTGGGGCAGCAGGTCTGGGCTGTGCAGATACCCTCCAACTGCTGCTTCTGAAAAGTCTCCAAAGGGAGTGGAGTGGGAGGCTTGGGGTTCTGAGCAGGTGTTCCCCTGAACTAGGACACCAAGTTGGGGCAGCCCCGCCCCCCACCTCTGTCCATGATGCTCCAGTGCATTAGCTGCTGGGTTACACAGGTGGCTCTTACCAATCTTGGAATCAGCCCCGTCCTTTCCTGTGTTATTAGTTTCATCTGCTTGACCCTCTCCTTTGAGATGAAGGACATTAGGCAGCAGTGATGCTGTTCCTGGGGAAATCTGTTCCCCTTTCTGAATACAGATTCTCTTTGTGCTTTCCCAGGGTGCCTGCCCCACCTGAGACACTGTGTGTTCATGTTGGACTCTCTGAGGGAAGGGCTGTGATTGTGCCTTTCTTTCTGTCTCCCAGCAACTCTTATACAGGGCCCTATATATCAGTGACTGACACCACCAGTGCATATGAATCCAGAGGCAGCCCTCCAGAAGTCCTGGGGTGTGGTCAGAAAAGTGCACCAGCTGGGTCTGCCTGCATTGGCACAGAGATGATGCCCAGAGCACCAGAGGGCACATGCCTCAGTTTAAGGAAGGGCATAGGCCAGATTCTTTTCAAGGTCCCTTTTGGCTCTAAAATGTTGTGATTTTGAATACCCACAGGCACTCTGTTCTGAATGTAATGGTGAGCACCAAAGCAGGCCCTAACTCTTGGAGGGTTTGGCCTTTCCTCTCCGTGACAGCCCAGCCCTTGGCGCAGGGGCATTCCATCTTACAGGCGTCTCTCCCTCTCTTTCCCACCTCCTCCACATAAGAGACGGCACTCAGAAGGAGATGTCCACAGTCTGGGGATAAGAGAAGAAGGCAGCAGGGCAGGACATAACTGGGACACTGGCCCTGGAGACTTTTGGAAGGGCTGGATACAGCCAGAGCCAGACCCTGAGGTTGGTGGCAACAGGAAGACTAGGCCCAGTGTCCCAAGGAGAGGAGGTGAGTCTTCTGGCCTAGTACCTGGGCAATGCTGAGCTCTCACCATACTGCCCTGGGTCTGGCCCCTGGGGAAGAAATTGGCAGCAGGCGCCCTGCCACTTGCTGCCTGTGTGACATTGGGAGTCACTTGGCCTTTTTAGATCCCAGGTTCCTCATTTGGAAAACCGAGAGCCCCTGGAGTCCCTCTGGCTCCAAGCCTATGAGCCCTAGGTTGCCTTGTGATGCCAAGAGCCAGGTGTTTTCTTAGGGACAGGTGGGGTCTTGTCACCTGATTGTTTTCCCACATTTGGAAAAACTTACCACAGGAGGAAGGCATCAACCTTGGAGGAAGCTGGAACAGCTGAGCAAGGAAGATACTAGGTGTGAGGGTTTACAGGGAAGAGGCAGGCTGGGCTGGGGGCACCAGGCTGGAGAGTGGCTTATCTAAAGCAGAGAGAGCCCAGAAAACCAGTGGTTCTTCAGACTATCACAGGAGAGAAGTTTCTATAGCTTTTCCCTGGGATAGCAGCAAGGATGATCCGGAAAGACCTGGCTTGTGCTTCCACTGGGAAGGACACTTGGATTTCCTGTGTGAGGACATGCTAGAGTCCCATGAAGGGACTGAACTCTGCCTAGGGAAATGCAGGCTTGTGGGCACCTAGCAAAGGGACCTCTTTATACCTATGGCTCTGGCAGGCTCTGGCCCGGTCTTTCTGGGTGCATTTTACCTCTCCAAGCAATTTAATTTCACCAATTTAATTGGTGTCCACCTAGATGTGCCCAGTGATCTTCTGAGAAAGGAATGGGACCAAGGGATGCTGTTGAAGGAGTCTTTCAGAAGCTAAAAGAATTGAAGTTCCCTTATCACATGGGCTAGAGAGAGGTCTCTGGGTAGGCCTAGGAAAAAATCCCTGCAAGCCTGGCTTGAGTCCCCTGTGAGCACCCTGGCAGGCCAAGTTTGCCCTGAAGCAAACCCCATCTCTGGTTTTTTTCCGGGGTGAGCTCAACCGAGAGCTCAGGCCTCTCTCCATCCAGAGCCCTAGTGCCTCAGGGGGAGCTGCCACCTCATGAGTAGTGTCTCTGTTAGGGTAGCCATCAGAGACTATGGGCCAGCAACCTGTGCTTGTGTTGGAGTAACCACGGCCTCAAAATGGAGAGGAGCCTTGACTTGCCTTGGTTTCTCTTGGGGACTAGAAATTCTTGTATCACCTGGCCACTGGATGCAGGATTACAAGAAACAATGTCTTCAGCCTGCCATATGAGGGGGCAGGTTAATCATTAGAGGAGGGTGCCTGGCCTTGAAGGCGTGCTAGATGCTGGAAAGCTTTCTCTGATAATTGTCTCCCAGGGATATAGGCTCAGGCCATGCAGCTTTCTGCATGGATTGGTTTGGTAGTTTAGAAACCCCTCTAACAGAGACATTGGAGCAGATCTCAGAATTGCCCAGTCAGAAAAGACTTGGGGTCATCTACTCCAACCCCCGTCTTATCAGGAATCTTCTCAATAACATTCCTAACAAGTGGTCAGATACTTAAGAATTGGGGGCACCCAATGGAATGACTTATCTAAAGCAGGGAGAACCCATCTTAAATAACTCTAATGAGCCCACCTGGCTTTTGGATTGCCCCAAGTACATACCAAGGAATTCTATGGAGGAGATAAAAGCATTGAAGGAATGTTTTACAAGCTATTTCAGGGAGATTGGGGGGGGGCAATCCTGGGATACTATTGCTGTTCAGTCTTGTCCAACTCTTCATGACCCCAATTGGAGTTTTCTTGGCACAGATCCTAGAGTGGTTTGCCATTTCCTTCTCCAGCTCATTTTCCAGATGAGGAAACTGAGGCAAGCAGGGTTAAGTGACTTACCCAGGGTCTCACAACTAGTAAGTGTCTGGGGCTGGTTTTGAACTCAGGCCTTCCAAGCCCCTGCTCTATCTACTGTGCCACCTAGCTTCCCATAGAGCTATTAATACTCCCCAAAATGCAATTGAGAGGATATCAGTAATTACCCTGCCACACGTCTACTTTCTTGTCTTGATAAACTTTTTATGAGGACATTCTCTGTGCAAATCAGAGATGGCCTAGGTGAAAATATAAAGGGGGCAGGCAAGCTTTTCAGCAGCACTGCCAGAAAGGCCTCAGAATACAAGGCCCCACTGTGTGCAATGCTTATGGATTATACAAAAGCATTTGATTCTACCTTCCAACAAGGAATCACTCATGCACACATTAAGATCATACAAGATTCCTTGGAAAATGCAGCCACAGGGATCAGTCAGTCCACACACAGTTACTGAGTGGCTGCTTACATCCCAGGCTCTGTGCTAGGCTCAGAGCATACAAAGACAAAGGGGAAAACAGCCCAGCCTTCAAGGAACTTAGATCTGAGATAACTCTCTGCAATGACCTTCTGTTTAGTAATCCCAGTGAGGCCTAAACAGGGCACCCATGTATGCTTGTCAAAGGGGTTCACCATTGTTATCCAGATGGAAGAGGGATTCTGTAGAGTTGGCAAACCACTCCAGTTTTTTTGCCAAGAAACTCCCAAATGGGGGCACTAAGAGTCAGACACAACTAAACAATGACAAATCTGTATAGTTAGGGAGGTCCTCCAGATGTCTCTGTCTTCAGATGGTTTCCTGCTGATTGTATCAAGTGCCAGAGCATGACCAGGCTTTTTCAATGACATCTGGACTCTGGCCAGGAGGCCTCAGGAGGAAGCGGGGTTTGATCTGCCCAGCACATACTAATACATTACAGCTTTGGTGAGGTTGTTTGCCTCCCCTTTAGTGGCAGCATGGATGGACTGTGGTCTGTTCTCTTTGAAAGAATGCCCCTATTGATGAGATCCCAGGTTCATGGTAATATTGCATTTGAAGGAAAAACTCCCTAATAATCAGAAAGTGGAATGGGCTGCCTTGGGAGACAGTGAGCTTCCCTGAGGGGGATGGTCAAGGATGTTGTAGAGGGCATTTCTACCCAGGATGACTTGGACTAAAAGTCCCCAACTTCCCTTCCAATTCTTAGAGTCTGGGAAGGGCCAGTGGAGATTTGACGTATGAGGAAACCAAGGTTCCTCTGGACCTTGGTAATAACCAGAGGACCCAGAGTTATATAGGGCCCAAACAAGACTAGAACCAAAGCATGCTATGTATTCCGACTTCTAGGCTGGTGCTCTTGTCCTTAATATACTGCCCCTCTGGTTCCTTGGGATAGCCAAGAGAGCAGGATAGGAGGGAGCCCCCAACACCAGAGAAACTCTTAAGTTCAGAGGCCCCAGCAGAGAGATTCCAGGGGAAAACAGAGCAAGGTTCTATCAAGACAAAACCAACAGCATTTATCTAGGGACCTCAGGGCCCTAAATCTGGATTTACCCCACCTTGGGCCATCCTTTCTCTAGCAAATATTCTTGACAGAGGCTTCTGATAGTTTCCTCCTTCCCCAAGGGAATGTAGCTCTGATGTTATAATGGAACTGGAAAGTCATATTCACTCTGCCGCCAAATAGCTTTACAGATTGTTTTATTAGGTAAAGCAGAGGATACTCCAGGAGGATACTCCAGACGAAAGTGAGGGATGAATTTCAGAACCAGAGTAATGGGAATCTTCCTTTCTGTGCAGTCTGGGGTCCAGCGGACCAGAAACAGCTCAGGGCTCTGCCATCGAGTGATGAAAGTTTCCTGAGTATCCATCCATACACTTCAGCAAGTGGCTAATCAAGTGAATATTCCCCAGCTCCCTTTCACAGTAGCTCCGAGTCTCTTGCTATATGGAAAAAGAGACAGATGAGTCAGAATGGAGCAAACCAGTCTGACCATTTAGCTATTAACCCCCACCAGGCTACTTGTGCCTGTCTTCTAGCTCTCAGAGAGTTACATAAGTCAGATGGTGTGTCCTATCTTTCATTAATCTTTCTGGTATGAGCCTCAGGGTCCTGGACTAATTCAGATTGGAATGACTTCATCCTGCAATGACAGCTGAAGATCTACTTATTTCATTTGTCATTTTTAGGCCACTGTGTTCCAGGCTTCAGAAATTTCTGCTCAACTCAACAAACATTTTGTTAAATGCTTACTCTCTTTGAGGTCCTACTATGTTCTAGGTGCTGGGGATATTCCATTAATGAGTCTACAATACCATCCATGCAGGCTTGCCCATCTTCCTGAGGTCTTGTTCAGGTCCTCCCATGGACCCAACCTGACTTCCCTAGGATGGGGGTGGGGGGACCAGGCACTCATCCCTCATTCTTGCTATGTGAATTACCTTTCTTTTTTTTCTAGTCACACATTTTTGTATCTCCACCATAAGGAGCAGAGGATAGAAAGACAGGTCCCTGCCCTCCAAAACTATATGCACAGAGAAAGTCTTTTGGCCAGAGCTCATGGCAGACTCCTTAGCCTGTCATTTAAGAGGGTTCGCATCACCACTTACCTTTCCTATCTTACTTAATGTTGTCTCACCGCTATAGAAATTGGCTCCTTGAGGGCAAAAGCTGGCTGGTTTTTGTGTTTGTATCCCTGGTGCCTACTACAGTATATGTACTGTAGGAGACACGGCTTATAGGAGGGACTTCATGAAAGCCTGTTGATTGCTTGTCTCACAGTGAAACATGGTGGGGTATAAGTGGTGAAATGCTGAACTTGGTGTCAGGAGACCTGCCTCACTTACATCCTCTCAGAGCCTCAGTTTTCCTTATTTGTAAAATGAAGATAATTCTTACACTTACTTCATAGGGTTGTTGAGAAGGAAACATTTTATAAATCTCAAAATTCAATGTAAATGTATATTATTAGAATATCTCCCCTTGGGGTTTGCTTGCCCAACTCACACTGCCACTAGCAGGTTGGGTCCCCAGAGGGGTGGCTGTTACCAGAGGTAACCCTTTCAGAGCTCTCCTCTAAAACACTAGTCATGAGCATCCACAAGGGTGCTTCTTAATCAGCCAGTGGGCTCAGGTCTTCGGCAAAGATGAATACTCAAATGACATGGCAGGGACAGTAGTGACAAAGAATTTCTGCCCAACGTGAAGGCTATGATAGGCCTTGATAACCTTGTCATGTGATTCCTTGGTCAGCTAGAATCTCTAGCTGCCTTTCAGACATTTTGAATTGGAGCTTACGTTCAATATGTCCAAAACAGAACTCATCATTTTTCCCTCTAGACTTCCCCACTCCTACTTTACCTATTAACTTATACCGAAAGTAATACCATCCTCCCATCCCTCAGGCTCCCACGATCTGGGGTCATCCTGGGCTCCTCACACTCTCTCACCCCCCATGTCTAAGGTGTTGCCAAGGTCTACTGAATTTACCTCTTCAGCATCTTTTGAATACACCTCCATCTTTCCTCTGACACTGCCTTCACCCTGTTGCAGACCTCATACTTGGATTATTGCATTAGCTAGCTGTCAGGGGTGGGGTGTGGGGTCTGCCTCTCCTTACTCCCATCCATCCTTCTTTCAACCACCAAAGTGATCTTCCTAAAACCCAGGTCTGATCATGTCCCATATACCTCCTCCCCAACTCAGTAAACTCCAGTGACTCCAGGAGCAAATACAAAATGCTGTGTTTGGCATTCAAAGCCCTTCATAACACAGCTGCTTTCTGCCTTTTCAGTCTTCTCACACCTTACTGCCCTGTATGCACTCTTTGATCCTGTGACGTTGGCCTCCTGACTGTTCCATAAACAAGACACTCCTCTTGGCTCTAGGTGTTTTCTCTAGCTCTCCTCCATGCCCCAAATACCCTCCTACCTCTGATTAGACTTTCTTTAAATCCCTTTGAGAATCCCACCTTGTGAAGGAAGCCTTCCACAACCCCTCTTAATTCTAGTGTCTTCCCTTTGTTAATTATTTCCTATTTATTCTGCATAAAGCTTGTTTTGTATAGATTTCTTTGCATGTTGTCTCCCCCGTTAGAATCTGAGCTCCTTGAAGGCAGGACCTGTCTTTTGCCTCTTTTTGTATCCCTTGTGCTTAGCATAGTGCCTGACCATAGTAGGTGCTTAATAAATATTGATTGATTGATTGATTGATTCAACTGGGCTGCCTCTTTGCAGGGTTGGCTCTTTTCAGGACAGTGTATCTGCTGAAATGGCATCTCAGCTGGGCTTCTCTTTCTAATCCTATAGAGACCATTCTGCTACTAGGCTAGATCAAGCAGGCACTTGGCAGCTGCTATGCTGCTGCTGACCTGGATCAGACAGATTATTCTGTCCCTTGGACCAGCGTCTCTGCTGGAGGGCAGGTAGATCGGGATTGCTCTTCAAGGGGGCAGTAGCAGTCTTTTTTTTTTCTTTTCTCCCCTCTGCCTTCTGTTACTAGTAGGGCTAGAAGGTACTGATCTTTCTTCAGATGGAGTATTAGCTCACAAAATGCAAAAGGTTCTTTCTTTTGATGCCATTAAATCCTTAGCTTTGAAGTCATTTGTCACTGGGAGGCTGGAGGTAGCGAAAGACCTGCCTCTCCAAAGCCACTTCCCTCTTTAAGTCTCTGGATCTTAGGTCAGGTTGTTTGGTCTCAGTTCAGCCATGTTCACTTCCCGTGCTCCATTTGGGAATGTCACCTAGGTGCACTGGTGGCTCGGGATAAAGGTGTGCCTGGAGTTCGCCCTAGAGGTGTGTTCATTGTCCGGATGCCCTCTTCTGGTGCACTTAACCCTTTCCAGGGTGGAGAATGTCTATTTTGCATCAGAATTAGGGTTAGGAAAGCTTTTGCCTTTAACTTAGCCTCATCTTTTATCCTCTGAAGATCTTCAGCTTTTACCGAAGCCTAACTGGGGCGTGTATCACACCATGGGTTTTGAAAGCAACCCTTTCATGTGAGTTGCTGTGGTCAAACATAATGGAGGAGATCCATTCAGCATGGAGGCCAGGTTGAGGAAATATTTCCTACGAATGGAGAAGTCCTTCAGATGCTGCTATTTGTGGATGACATGTTAATCACATCAAGCCCCAAGACACAAGGTTCCATCTTAACAGGATGAGAAGATGAACTGGTCACATGCAGAAGACAGCCAGAAAGTACCAGCACTGGTGATATCAGGAGAAATTGAGGAAAGCCTCCAACATGTTGAGCAACCCCTGGGGGTGGGGGTCAGGTGGGATTGGGAGATCATGGACCAGAGTTGAACTACATGGGCAGGCATGGACAGGGTTTGATCTCCTTCACTGGAAGGACCTCTTGAGTTGGCAAACTGTGGATTGATTGGAGGATTCTGAGCATCCCCTTCTCTCCCACTGCGTTTCATCCAGACTGGACTCTTAGCTCTTCCCTGGCGTCATCCTACCCTCTCTGCCTCTGAGCTTTCTTGCTATCTCTCACATGTGGAACACAACAGCCCCATTATATGTCTATTGGTTACAATGATAATTCACATTTACCCATTGTTTAAATATTGACAAGCACTTTCTTTTCATACCAGGCTTGAAAGGCAAGTAATGCCAACATGATTACTCCCATTTTACAGATGATGAAATAGGCCCAGAGAAGGGCAGTAATTAGATAAAGATCACACAGTTAGTGAGTAGCAGAACTGGGATTTATTTAAATCCAGGTCTTCTGATTTTAAGCTAAATGCAGTGTTTTCCAGATTTTCAAAAAGGGCAAGAGAGTCGATTCTGCATACCACAGGCCAGTTAGGTTGACTTGAATTTCTAATGAAATTCTAGAACGTGTCATTCAAAAGATGGTTGGTGACCGTCTAGAAAAGGCAGCAGTAATCCTAAAACCCAGAATGGCTCCATCGAGAATAGGTCAGATTAGACCAGTCCCATCCTTTTGGACAAACTTACTAGACTGAGAGATTAGGGAAATGCTTATACACAGAGTTCACCTGGATTTTTGAGACCAGCTGGATTTTTGAGAAGCCTTTGACCAAATCGCTCATGCTCTTTTTTGTGAATGAGATGTCGGTATGTGGACTAGATGACCATATGGTGAGGGGGACTCGGGACTAGTTGGATAGTCCATTGGAATCAAGTATAGGCTTGGAAGTAGATCTCTGGTAGAGTGGTCCAGGATACCGTGCTTGGCCTGGGCTGGTTCCCATTTCTTTTTTTTTTTCTTCTTTTTCTTCTTCTTCTTCTTTTTTTTTTTTTGCTTTTTGGAGGGGGGAGGGCAGGGTAATTAAGAGTTAAGTGACTTGCCCAAGGTCACACAGCTAGTAAGTGTTAAGTATCTGAGGTCAGATTTGAAATCAGGTCCTCTTGACTCCAGGGCCAGCACTCTATTCACTCCACCACCTAGCTGCCCCGACAGAATTTTTTAAAATGGTTGTTTACCTTTAGCATCCATTTTTCTAAATTTGGAGTTCCAAATTCTTTCCTTCTCTCCAGCCCCTCCCCTAAAATTTTATGGGGGCCTTTTCTTGCCATGTTAGTTATTTCTGGAAGAAAATCCCCTGCCTTCTGCAGACTGAACCTTCCCTTATGATGACAAAAAATCATTAAGTGGAAGCATCTGATTGGTTGTCTGACTATCCAGGTGATTTCCTGCCCTGTGAGGAAGGAGATGGATTTCACTATCTCTTCTTCAGGATCTTTGGTGGCTCTTTGGTTGCCCAGAGCTTAGCTTTCTCTCAGTGATCCTTTCATTTACGTTGAGGTAGATGACACCTACGTTGTGCTCCTGTTTCTGCTTACTTCACTCTGGGTTCGTTCACACAAGTCTTCTCAAATTTCTCCAAATTCCCCATATTTGTCATTTCTTAATGCACAATAACATTCATTTATCTTAATTTCCTCTCCTGATGGGCACCCACTTTCTCCCTAACTCTTTGCTAGGAATTTTTTGGTCTGTGTTGGATACTAAAAGTAGAGATACTTTAGTCACTTTGCTTGCAAAATTCTGAATTGAAATCCAGGAGAGTCAGACCAGCTGGCAGCTCCAATGGCTGACTCATGAGACCAGCTCTCCACAGCTACTTCTACCTGAACTTTTCTATTTTTGTAAACATGGCTGATTGGAATCCTCCTGGTTTGGATTACATTTTGTATATTATTAGACCTTTCACATGGTCATTTATTGTTTATAATTCTTTTAAAACCTCTTTGGTCACCTCCTTCAACCACTTAATGTTGTACCAGATTCATTTACCCAATAAACATTTATCAAGCTCCTGTGTGGCAAGCGCTGAGCTCAGCCCAGGGATACAAAAAGAAGCAAAAGGTAGTGCAGCCCTGCCCTCAAGGAGCTCACAGTCTAACGGGAGAGACAACATGCCAGCAAGTATATACAAAGCATGATATAGATAGGAAAAACAGGAAATAATGAGCAGGGAAGGCTTCTCCTCTGATCAGAATCCTTCTCTTCCTTCCTTCCTACCTGAGCTGCTGAGTCTGCCTGAAACCTTTCTGGATCCTCTCAGATAGAAGTAGTCTTGCCCAGTTGCTTCAATTGGTACTTTTGTGACATGGTCTCCAGGCCTTTGACTTCTGGTTGCCTTCCTCTGGACACTCTTATGAGCAGTGCCCAGGACCAGACCCCATACTCTGAATGAGGACTGACAAAGTTGGAGGACTGTGGGATCCCCACACCCTCCTTCTCAGAAGTCCTGCAACCCAAGATTGCATATGAATTTGGTCAAGACCATAGTCATAGACCCAGGTCTCCAGACCCACAGGAAGTGTCTGCAGTACTTCCCTTGTAGGTTCCAACATTCTGCCTTCTATCTCTACCCCTCCCTTCCCTCATACCATGTACTACCTGTTCTGTGTACAGGTGGCTGTTTTAGATGGCCAGAAATCTTGGGATGTCTGCAGTCCCTTCCACCTGTCCTGGAGGTCACTGGCCAGGGCTCACACAGAAACCATTCTCTCTATTCCAGAAGGACCTGCTTCTGTCACACGCTGTGGTTGGCTGCCTGGAGGCCCTGGTGGACTTTCTGCAAGCCAGAAACCTGGATGTAGGTAAAGACCCCTTTGCCTCCTGCTCCAAGCCCTTCGAGATCAGAAGGACACAGTGAAGCTTCCTGGGACTAGTGATTTGAGCTAGACTGGCCTGAGCACCTTTGTCCCTGAAGATGGCCAACTGCCTTTATTTTTTTACTCTTTCTCCCTTTTGTTGTCTTTTCTCTTCCTCCTGTCCCACTATGTCCTCACCATTGCCCTTTCCCTTTCTATCTCCTGTTTCTCCTATTGCTGTGAGTGGATCTGGGCTATCTGACCTGGCTGTGAAACTAATCACCTACAGTTAAGGGGGATGCTGGAAAGAAGAAGAAGGCAAGCCCAGAGAACCTTAAAGGTCTCCTAATGCGGGGGGGGGGGTAGTGTCTGAACCTGTGGTTTCATCAGTGTGGGCAGCATCCAGCTTGGAAACCCGCCAGTGCCCCAGCTTCTGTCATCAAGGGTGCCCGGGGATTTGAGAGGGGTGCAGTTCTGGATCAGGGATCACAGACCTAGAGTTTCTAGTGGTCTCTAGCCCATTTCATCCAACTCCCTTATTTTACAGAGGAGGAAACTGAGGCCTAGAGAGACTTGGCTTACCTCCCTGTCCAAATGGCCTTCTGGCTGTTCCTCCTGCAGAATTCTCTGTCTTGGTTCTCTCTGCTCCCCTCTCAGCTCCAGTGCCAGCTCTCCCCTCCCTTGCCTGTATTGCCTTGGTATCCATCTGGTGCCACCTTCCATGAGGGGTACAGGGTCCCTCCCCAGGGCTCCTGGAGGGCTGTCACTGACCTTCACCTTTGCCCTCCTAGCTTCAGCTTCCGGCATGGTCCTAGCACAAAGCCAGCCCTTAAGCACTGCTCTTTGGGGGTAGCTTTAAATACCTGCAAACCCTTGTGATCACCTTTGGGCCTCACAGTGACCACATGAGGCAGGTTCTTCAGGTGTTGCTGAAGAGGAAACTGAGGCTCAGCAGAGGGGAAGGATGCCCAGCTAGCAGGTGTCAGAGGAGAGATCTGAACTCCTGTCTTTTGATATTCCATCCCTGGGTCTGGGCCTCTCCAAAGGTCTCCTGGCCACCCTGGGCTGGCTGATGGAGGCAATTGCCACTGACCTTGCAGAATCCGTGCCCTCTGGGTAATCCCCACAAATGGGGCGAGGCTGCCCTGTGCCCATGGGGTAGTAGGCTTGGTATGTTGCTTCCTGCAGCCCTGCACGTGACCACTCAGCCCTGGAATCGATTCCTGCTGTTCACCCTCTTGGATGCTGGAGACAATTCCTTCCTCAGCCCTGAGATTCTGAGGCTCATGACCCTGGTGAGTACAGAAAGGATTGGCTTGAAAGTCCTAGGACACTGGGCACCTGGGGGAACTGGCTCTGTTTGCCAGTGGTAGGAGGCAGGTTAAGTTCCCAGGGAATGTCTGCAGGCTGCCCTTGCTTCCCTTTTGTAGGTGACCTCTCAGTACTGAAGACCACGACCCCCCTAATGCCTTAGGATACTGTTTTGTGCATGACTGTGGCCAGAGAGACTCAGCATCTGCCTATGGTCTCTGCTGTCAATGGCCCCAGTAGTAGAGCCAGGACTCTGTGCTCCAAACCCCCCACTCTGAATTACACCACTCCCACTTGCCCCCTCCCCACCAACCCGGCCTTCCATCAGCAGAACCTTCAAGAGCTGCGTGGCAGAAGAACTTAGAATTGTCTAATAAATGTGTAAGGCAAGATTTGAACTCAAGGCCTTCCTGACTCCAAGTTCAGCACTCTATCCAGCCACTGTTTTATATCTAAATTCAAATAAGCCTTTGGGGAGAAACTCTTGTAAAGTGACCTCCAGACATGCTCGTTTATCTCCCTTTGAAGCTTGGAGACCCAGACAGAGATGTCTTGATGTAAGGTGCCTTTATCATGGCTGGCCACTCTTTTGTACTATGGCCAAAGCAGGCCCTCAGTGGCTGGCTCCCTTTTTCTCCAGAGCTGAAGTTCTCAACCTTTTTGTGCCATAGACCCCCAGGGCAGTTCGATGAAACCTATGAGTAATTTTTTAAAATTCATAATCGAAGGAAATTCTAAATTTCAGTTAGAAGTTAGTGAAAATAAAGATGGAAATTTTTTTCTGTCCAAGTTCAGGGACCCCTAAAATGGGTTAAAAACTCCTGCTGAGGTCTGGGGGAGGGGTGAGCCCAGCTAGCCAAGAGAAGGGGAAGAAAGGCCTTGGGCGGGAGTGGGGGGGAAAGACCATGGAGGTCTTGGGTGATGACTCCATTCCTGGATCCTCTGGGATCTTTGCTGTAAAACCATTCAGATATTTGATGACAAGAGTGGGCCTGGTCTGTGGCCCCTGCAGGCCACAGCAGAAGGGGTGAGTGGCACCAGGCCGAGAACACAGTTATGGACGTCTGTCTTCTCAGTGCTAATGGGATGACTGGGGGTCCTGGTTGCCTTTATTGTCCAGAGGGCCTGGAGGGGCATCAAACCAGATAGATGATCTCTGCCTTGTCTGGGAGAATCAGGGACCACCCACGTTACTATAACACATAAACATACATGACAGAGGCATTAGCAAGGTGTAAACAGGATATGTTGGAAGGAGGGGGTCAGTCAGTGCCAGTGGGGCTGAAGGGCATTTTGGATATGCCCTCCCCTCCTGCTTCCAGGGTGGGTTATCTGTGTTTTTATGTGTGGCCTCTGTCCTCCAGGCTGGCCAGAGATGCTCACTGGCCAGCCCAGCCCCACTCACCAGAAGGCATTTAGGGCTTTCTTTTTGGCACAGTTTGTGAGGTTCCGGAGCAGCAGCGTCCTCTCCCAGGATGACATCGGGTATGTTCTGCAGGAGACGGCCAAGGTCAACTTCTCTGAGCTCCCGACGGCCACACTCCGGGCTCTGTCCCGCTTCCTCCTGCAGGTGTGATGCTGTGGGAAGTTCCTAGAGAGGAAAGGGTCAGCCAAGAGTATGGGGGAAGGTGAGAGGGCACTGAGAGCTGAGAAGACATGGCAGCCACAGCCTGAGACTCAGCTACTGAAAGCCAAAGGGGTGAGGGATGGCCAAGTGTCCTGGGAGGAGTTTCTGCAGAGACTGGGGAAGCAGGTGATGGTGCTGTGGAGCTGGAAAGACCTGACCAGGGTAGTACCATTGTGTGTGTGTGTGTGTGTATGTGTGTGTGTGTGTGTATGTCTGTCTATGTCTGTGTGACTGTGTGTATCTGTCTCTGTGTGTGTTTGTGTGTATGTGTGTGTGTGTCTGTGTTTGTGTGGCTGCCTTTTTTGCCAACCTGTAATGGGAATGACACATCCCCAGGCTTTATTCTGGTGTGTCCAATAAGCCTCCCCTCCTATGGCAGCATTGACTGTCCCCAGGAGGGCATTGGAGGCAGGCAGAGAAGCTGCCTGTGAGCCTTCTTGAGTGGCCTCCCCTGTCCTGCTGTGTCCTTCAGGGCTGGCTGCCTACTCTGGGCAGTGAGCTGCTGGAAGCTTCAGGCCTAGCTCAGGCAAGTGGGGTACTCATGGGGCAGTGCCAGCTCCATCATTCATACGGCTTTCTGCGTTCTCCTTCATTGGTACTCTGGCCTCTTTTTAGCATCCTTCTCTCACTGCACGGAAGGAGCAGGTCTGTCAGATGTGGATTTGCAGCCTGTGGATTTCTGGTTGCAACCTATCCCTCAGGCAACTTCCTGACAGTCTTCCCAGAGAGCTGTGGCATGAGACTTCAGGGCTGGGATGAGGGAGGGCTGCTCTGGAGTAAGGGGACCCATCTCTTGGCTTGTCCTTCTCCCTCTCAGGTCCAGAGTACAGGCCTTCTGTCTAATGCAGGCCTGTCCATGACCATTCAGACCTTGCTGGAAACTCTCTCAGAAAGAGGTTCTACCCCACCACAGCATCAGGATTTGGTGTATCCTTTTCTGCAGTAGGAGGAGGCTAGGCCTGGGCTCCTTTTCCCAGAGGGCCCTGGATTTATAGGAAGCCCCTTGATTTGAGACTGGCAAGTCCAGGACGAACCACAAGGCCCTGTGTTCTAGGCCCAGTATAGGTGGATGAGGTCTGTGGTACCAAGGGTGGGGAATAAGAACTAGGCTTCAAAGAATTTCTCTGGGTAGGGGACAAAGTAGCAGCAGTATCTCTCCATGCATCACTGAGGCATCAGTGAGGATAGATGAGGACTGCCCCCCCCATCCCAGATCATCCTATCCATTACCCTCTCCAGGATACAAAGCTCCTCCCCCAGGCTCTGGAGAGCAACCCACAAGAACGTTTGGTCCAAAATGCTGCCTTTAGCTACCTTTAGTTAAGTGTCACTTGCTGTGGAGTAGGACCCAGACATTTTGCTCAGCCCTAAAGGGCAGAACCAGGAATGGAGAGGGAGTGGGAGTGTAGGTTTCAGTCCAGTAGAAGAAAGAGCATTTCTGAGGGTCAGAGCTATCCCGAGGTGAGTAGGCTGCCTCCAGAGATGGCTACTTCCCTGCCTACACCCAAGGTCTCCAAGAAGAGGGGGGTGGCCACCTCTTGGGGACATTGTGGGGAGGACCCTTGGACTAGATGCTCTGGATCCCTTCTGATTCTGCCCAGAGGGAAGATGCCAGGGGAGCTCCTCTGGGCCTCTTCTAGGTAGGGCCTCTGCCTCACCCCCTACCAGGCCCTTTAGCCAGAAGTATAGCTTTTACTGGCTTATCTTTGGAATCCCCTGGTGCCCTCTGAGCTGCCCTTCCCTACGCCTGTTCTTGTGGTTGTCTTCTCATGCCTATGCTGTCAGATGCCTGGGAGGTGTGGCAGTGTCCTTCTCCCACATTGGAGACTGAGCCAGCCAGGAGGAAAAGAGCTGAGGCCCCAGCACTGGGTTTGGGGAGCAAAGGGCAGCATTCACAGCTTGGGCACTTGCTTGTTCTGTTATTTGACAGCAATCTGGAAATTAAAGTGAGACATTCTGTTCTCCTCCCACAGTATCTGTGATTCTTTGAAGTAGCTCTCTGGGCTGAAGGGAAAGCAACCATGGTTTCTCTGAGAACAAGTTCTGCCAGGCTACCTTAATTCCCCCACTTGGCTGGTTCTGAGCCTGTGAGGTCAGGGAAGGTCCTAGATACTGTGGATCTAGATTTCATCAAGGCACAGCATGCAGTGTCCCCCAGTCTCCTCCCAGACAGGACAGGAAGGTGTGCATTCACAGCTCCTCGGCCTCTGAAGGGCCCTTGGAGGGGAGGTTAGAAGATTATAGATTTTGTCCTGGAAGAGATCCAGCCTCCTCTTTTACAGATGAGGAAAGTGAAGCCCATGGAGCTGAGGCGACCTGCCTCCAGGGGTCTTTAGTCCTCCGGTTGGACACCCCAGTGGTGTTGAGTAATGAGCTCCTAGCAGCTTCTGGGAGATGTTCTGGGGCAGTATCCTTGGACCTGTCTGAAGCAGGCTGGTGATGGAGCCAACTTGCCCAGCCAGCTGTGTCTGAGCCGAAGGTGGGAGCCAGAACTAATATCGCCAATTATGGAGACAGGACTTAAAACCGTCCTGGCAGGTGTTCTCTGGTGTCTCTGCAGGAGCTGCACTCTCAGGGGTGGCCTCTGGCACTGGGGCTTCAGGGCAGACGCAGCCTAGGAGGATGAGGAGGGCGCCAGAGATTCTCAACAGAGTGGGAAGAGGCCTGAGGGGCCACTCATTCAACCCAGGAAACTGAGGCCCAGAGGAAACCTATCCAATGCTGCAAGGCTAGCACTGTTCTGGTTGCTTCATGCTGCCTGCCAAGCCTTGCCTCACCTCAAGAGATGGTAGCTGGGGCCGGTGGAGAGCTCACAACATCTGTGAAGACAAGTGTCTCCTCAACTGGGGGCTTTGTTATGGCTCATAGTGTACCTACAAAAAGAATGCAGTTCCTAAGTGAAGTCCCTTGTGCCATCGTATTGGACGATTCTAGCTGGACTCTCTGTGAAATATTGCTGCTGACTCTACGCCCCATCTTAGGAGCCTGTAATTGAGTGATTATTAGTTATTCCAAGGAGGGGAACCTTAGTGATAAGGGGTCTGGGAGTTATATGATGCAGAGAGACAGTGGGAGCTGATGGAAGCAACCTGGAGCAGCCCCGAGCCCTGGGACTTTGGACAGGCCACTTTGGTCTCCTTCTGCCTCATTTTCTTTACCTGTAAAATGAGCACAATAATATGCACACAGTCTACCTCACAGGTTTCACCCTTAAAGTCCTCTGGAAGTGGGAGTCCTCGCTCTTCATGGGTGAGAAAAGGCAGCTTGTTGAAGCAGGGACTCAGAGGGGAGTGACTGAAGATTTCAGACGCTCAAATGCCTGTCATGCGGAGAGTTGCTCCAGGTGGAGATTGGTGGGAGGTAACTGAGAGGAAAAAGGATTTTTAGCTCATAAGGAAGCTCTTTCAAGCAACAGAACTGCTCAGAGGTGGGACAGGATGCTTGGGAAAAACAAAGATGGTGGTTCTTTCCTTGGATATGCAAGGAGGCAATCAGTAAACATTCATGAAGAGCCTTCTGTGTGCCAGGCGCTGTGCTGAGCACTTCTCATAGGGGGATTCTGGACTCTGGACTAAACCGCAAAGGTCCCTGGTGTCTGAGCTTTCCTCTCCCCTCCCCCCCCATCCTCCAGCAGGAGGAGGCAGGAGTGAGGATGGCCAACCCTGCCCCAGGCAGCACAACTGAATCCCTTAGATTTTGAAACAGCAAAGGACCACTGACTCAGTGGTCCTTCTGTGGCCTCCCCCTCTTCTCTCCTCAGGCAGTAACCAAGCCTTCCCCAGGTGCTGTGCTGTCCTGCCTTGCCCAAGAGGCAGAAGCCAGGTCATATTTCCATGGTGGAATTTGACCACAGGGAGACTATAGAATGATGCCCAGGTATGCATAGTCCTACATATGGACAGTTAGAGTCAACAGTAAAAGCTGGGGCAAAGGGGACTCACCCACTACTGCTGACTTTCACAATTTCAACGAAGGGTCAGCACCCATCCATTCAGACCCTGGTTTAGCTTCTGTTTTCATCATGAGTCCCTTCACCCTGAGTCAGGACCACAGGCCTCTCTTGCAACTTTTATAGCGCTGACCACAAGCCTAGGATCAGAGAAAGCCAGAGCTGGTAGGGAGCTTAGAACATGGATTGTCAGAGCTGGGCAGGAGTGGGAGTGGATGCTTAGAACATGGAATGCCAGAGCTAGAAGTGCCTTAGAATAAGGAATATCAGAGCTGGGAGGGACCTTAGAACATGGAATGCCAGAGCTAGAAGTGCCCAAGAACATGAGATGTAAGAATGGGAGGAGACCTTAGGACAGAGGATGTTAGAGCTGGGGTGGGTTGGGGGGGCAGACCTTAGAAGCTGGGATACCAGAGTTGGGGGGGGAGCTTTAGAACATAGACTCTCAGGTATGGGTGGGTGAGCTTGAGAGCTCACACCAAGTGGTAGATGGCGTGAGGGGCCAGAGCATTCTAGGCCTGGGGCACAGCCAGTGAAGACAAGAGAGGGACCAGTGTAGCAGGATTTGAGAATTCATGGAGGTGAGTGGGAAGGTAGGAAGGACCAGGGTTGGAGGAGCTTTAAAAGCAGAACTTTCTATTTGATCATGGGAGTGATAGGGAGCCATGGGTGTTCCTAGAGTAGGTAGGTCTGTGGTTGGTCAGATTGCTTTAGGCAGATTCCTTTGACATGGAAGTGGATTGTAGGCTATTGTGGCCACCTGTGGTAGGTGTCCAGGTGTAAGATGAGGAGAGGTGCCTCTGGGTGGTGGCTCTGGGAAATGAGAGAAGGGAGGGAGACCTGGGGAGGTAGCGATGGCCAGACTGGTCCACAGATGTGGACAAGGGGTCAGGGTGAGGAAGGAGTCCTGGATGATACTGAGGTTGAGAGCCTGGCTCCCAGGGGATGGTGGCACCTGCCGCAGAAAGAGGGGAGAGTTTTTAGGGAAAATTCTGAGTTTCTTTAAGACAGCTTGAGTTGGAGATTCTAATTTACTCCACGACGTCCCCAAGGCAATTGGTGATTGTGGATTGTGACTCTGGAGAGAGAGTTGTGCTGGATGTGGAGGTCTGAGAGTCCCCTGCATGGAGACGTTGGCTGGCCCCCCCGGGAGAGGAGGAGGAAGCCAATCAGTGAGAATATATGGATAGAAAGAGAAGTGTGACAAGATGGAGCCTTGGGGGATGGCCAGGGCCCAGCAAGCATTGTCAGATGGGATCGCTGTTCCAAACAGAGGGCCCCTTCCTAGTCTGGCTCATATAAATCTTTAACATGACCTAGAATTGGTTTTATTTTTCAAGATTATAGCTGTATTTTCCTCCTAAAGAAATCTTATTTTAGGGCACGGTCTTTATTTGGACCCAAAAGATGCACATAGAGCTTTGTAACCATCTTTCAGGGATCAGCAGATCAGTAGAATGTAAGCTCCTTGAGGGCAGGCATATTTCATTTTTTCCCCCAGGGTATCGCAGTGCCTGGCACATTCTGTTTTGTGTTTTGGCCCTGTGATTGGAGTGAGGAAGCTCCCGTTACCACGAGGGAGGCAGCAGCTCTCCACAATCTTTGGCCTAAGAGAGTTTTGTGGGGCAGGGAGAGAAGATGGACCTTCAGTGACTTGCCCCATCCAGTGCCCAGAGTCACCAGCCAGCATGTGGCAGAGGCTGGATTTGGGTCTGGGTCTTCCTGCCTTAGAGGCCAGGGGTCTCTTGGCCAGCACCTAGTAGGTGTTTTATATGTGTTCATGGAATGGCATTTTCTAATAGTAGGGCCTTTCTCCACCAATGCAGATTGCACTCCCTTCCATGCCACTTGTGGTTGCACTTCTTGTGATATCCTACACAACCAAAACTAAAAAAAAGTTTGGAGTAGTGGCAAGAAGAGCAGATTTAGGTCCCAATCCCACCTTCTCCATGTACTAGATGTGGGACATGGGCCTCAGTTTCTTCCTTTGTAAACTGACTAGGTTTCTTTCCAGATCCCAAACCCTGGATTTTTGATCCCCCCTGAGAGATGGTCCATTAACTGAGCTTTGACTGAGATCAATGAACACAGGGAAGGAGAGGGAGGAGGAGGAGGAAGTGCATTCCAGGCATGGGAGGGACAGAGAGTAAAAGAAGTGCCCAGAGCCAGCCTCTGGCCCCCTTTCCCCACAAGTCTGAGTGGTTTGGGTTTAATTCCAGAGCAGGGGTTCTTTTTTCTTTTTTTAATAATTAGTTTGTTTTTAGTTTTTAACATTCACTTCCATAAGATTTTGAGTTTAAAATTTTCTCCTCCTTCCTGTCCTCCCTCCTCCCCAAGAAGGCATGCCAGCTGATATAGGCTCTACATAGACATTCATATTAAACACATTTTCACATTAGTCATTTTGTAAAGAAGAATTAGAACCAATGGGAAGAACTGTGAGAAAGAAGAAACAAAACAAAACCACAAAAGAAAAGGAGAGTAAATAGTCTGCTTCCATCTAGGGTGGGGTCTTAGGCTGGGATCTGGTTTTCTGAAATATTCTGACAGTGATATTTCAGTGGAATTGGAGGTTTTTGCCATGCTGTGTCTTTTACTTTCCATTTAACATGTTCTGAGAAGACATCCATAGACTTCACTAGAGGGGGCCAGACTACAGGGGGAAGAGCCCCCCTGATCTGGAGACCAGACCCTGGGGAAGGTCCTGGTGCTTAGACCTGTGTTTGGGGTTTGGAGCTCATTCTGGTAGCTGGAAGGAGCTGCAGTGCCCAGGGTGAAAGGTGAGCAGGGCCTGGCCTCAGAATGATGGCAGTGTGAAGGGAAAAGGATGGGACTGGGTCCAAGAGGGCCTTGCCTGGATTCAGCCTAGCCTCCCCAAGCAGAGGGCTCCAGGTGCAGCCCCTCTGATACCCGTGCAACTCTCCTGGGAGCTGATTTGCATCAATGGAAGGAGTTTCAGTGCTGGGAATTTCCCATACTGATGAAATTACAGGTCCACACCTTGAAAAGGAACCAGTCCTTGCAGAAGAGAGATAGGCCCAGAGTGGGCCGGGAACGTGGAGGGACAAGAATCATGCTTCGGGTTGGGGAGATGGTGTGATGGGAAGAATGCTGGATTGGGCCTTGTGACCTGTTTGTAAGCCCTGCCTCCTCCTGGACTCGGTGCACTGGTGCTTACCGCTCCTGGAAGTTCTGAATGTCCTGATTAGGAAGGCTGCCTACAGGCAGGTAACTGAGCAGGCCTTGGAGGTCGGGACAAGCTCTTCTAGCAGGCTGGTGTTATAGGGCAGAGGAGGAGGAGGAAGGGAGGGTGCGGCAGTATCAAAGGAGGGGACCCTGGGAGCCAAGATCTGGAGGTGGGAGGGGAACCTTGACTGGGGCTCTCTGATGGAGGGCAGCGATTGGTTTTGTCTCTGTATTAAGAAAGCCAGACACCTGGTTTAATAGATCCTGGTGGATTGACTGCCTTAGGTCCCATCACACAGGTAGTGCCTGGAAGAGGTGGGATTTGAATTCTCCTCCTGGGACACCTCCAGCCCCAGTCCTGCTGTTGGTTCAAGGCTTTTGCTGTTCTCTAGATCAGTGGTTTTAAGTGGTTGAATCAGATTGTGGAGGCTCATAGGCTTTAGGGCAGAAGGTTAACCCTAAACAACCTTAAAGTTCTTTTTTTCTCTCAAATATTTTATTTTTTTTCTAATTACATGCAAAAAGGTTTTATCCTTTTTTTAAATTTTGAGTTCTATAGTCTCTCCTTCCCTGCTCCCTCATTGAGAAAGCAACCCATTTGATATAGGTTATACATGAGCAGTCATATTTGTCATACTAGGAAAGAAAACAGACCCAAACCCAAGAAAAATAAAGAAAATAAAAACCAATATGCTTTGGGCTACATTCAGATGCCATCAATTCTTTCTCTGGCTGTGGATAGCATTTTTTTGTCATAAGTCTTTTGGGATTGTGTTTGATCATGGTATAGCTGAGAAGAGCTAAGTCTTTCACAGGTGATCATAGCACAACGTTGCTGTTCCTGTGTACAGTGTTTCATGGGTTGTGCTCCCTTCACTTTGCATCAGTTTCTATAAGTCTCTCCAGCTTTTTCTGAGAGCAACCAGCTCGTCCCTTCTTTCTTTTTTTTATATTTACTTATTTACTTTTAATTTACAAGATTCAGTTCCACAATTACTTGAGTTTCAGATTTTCTCCCCTCCCCCCCCCCCATGGTGGCGTTCAATCATGTATAGGATCTGCAAATACTTTCACATTGTACAATAGTTTGGTTGTATAGATGGGTTGTAACCAATGAGTGATCTCTGGGAAAAGAAAAAAAAGCAAAACCAGACACGAAAGAGAAAGATAGTGTGTTTTGCTTCAGTCTCCATTTAAACTATAGTCTTTCTATATCTTTCTCTGAGTTTAGGTATCTCCTTCCATCCTGAGGCTTGTAGAGTTGTCTTTAGCTGTGCGTTGCTGCAGCTTGTCCTTTCTTATAGCACAATAGTATTCCATGGCATCATATACCACAACTGCCTTTGATTTCTTCCTCTGAAAACTGCCTGTTCATATCCTCTGACCACTTATCTATTGGGGAGTGGCTTGTATTTATAGATTTGACTCAGTTCTCTATATATTTGATTAAATGAAGCCTTTATCAGAGAAACTTGCTATAATTTTTTGCCCCCAGTTTTTTGCTTTTCTTCTAATTTTGGCTGCATTGGTTTTGTTTGTGCAAAAACTTTTAAAATTTAATATAATCAACATTTTTTATTTTACATCCTGTAATGCTGTCTCTCTCATTTGGACCTAAATTCCGCCCTTTATCCACGGTGAACTTTCCAATTTCACAGAAGACCCAGGGGCTTGAAGACAAGGGGCTTGACCAGCACTACACGGCTGGTAAGATCATAGACTGAGAGCTAGAAAGTCCACACTCTGCCCTCCCCAATTTTACTGTGGAGGAATCTGAGGCCCGGTGAAGGGTCACACACGCGGCTAGTATCTGGGGTGGGATTTGGGCCGCTCCCCGCTCCCCGGTCTGGGATCGCACATCCGGGGTGCGGTCACTAGAAACCGTTGAGCTGAAACTCCGAAATGCAGGGGCTGGAAGAACCGCCGTCGGAGTGGGTGGAGTCGCTTTCGGGGGCGGGGCACCCAGACGAGTGGGAGGGGATAAGGGGGCGGGGCATGAAGGGGCGGGCGGCCTGGGCCAGTGGACTACAAAGCGGGTGTTGCCGGGAGGCGGGAGCGGGAGGAAGTGACGCTAGGCAAGCGGCGGGGAGGCGGGAGCAGAGCTGGAACTGGAGCGGGAGGGGCGGCCCCAGAGCCTTCAGCATCAGCAACGGGTACCCCGTGCGGGCCCCCTCGGGCCTCGGTGAGGGGGGGACTTCCTTTGGCGGTGACGGGAGGGGGGGGGGCTCGGGAGTAGGAAGCGGCAGGGCGCCCTAGGCGTGGGGTCTGCCGGCCCCGGAGAGGCAGGACGAGGCTCTCCGCGTCTAGCCTCAGTTTCCTCTTCTGTAAAGAGGAGCTCGGGCAAGGGGGAAAGAGGGGAGGCTCTGTCCTGGGAGTGGAGCTTGGCGTTCGAGAAGGGCCTTCCAGAGGGGGCCGGGGAGGAGCGGGTGCCCATGGACGCTGGCAGTGCCAGGGCCGGCCAGGGGGCTCCCCCTGACTATCGGTGCCCTCCCCGGCCCTCGGGCAGCCCCTTCTCTGGCGCTTTCCTTAGGCAGAGGTCCAGGGACTTGCCCAGAGTTACTGGGCAAGGCGTTGTCCGAGGCCCACTGTGGTCTCCCTTGGGTGATCTAGGAGGGGGCGGGGAAGGGCAGGATCAGCAGCTAGCCCAAGGTGGGGAGGGGGAGGCACTGCTGGATTCAGACCCCAGGCATGGGCTGAGGGGAGCGCTCACACTCTCTGCCCCCAGGGCCTCGGGCATGGACCTCTCCCAGCTGTGCGCCCTCTGCTCCGTGCTGCTGCTGGCCGGCGCTGCCGCCGCGGACCCGCGCCTGGACATCTGTATCCTTCCTGAGCAGCCCCGCCATTCTACATACGGGGAAACTGAGGCGGGTAACAGTCAGGGGTCCTCGGACCCTGAAGCCCCCAACCCGCCCGACTGCCAGGGCTCAGGGAGGGCATCCGTGCAGATGGCTCTGTTCAGATTATTCTTGCCCCTTGATTTGTAAGACCCGGGGTAAATCATGGCCCCCCAGGGTTTGCAGAGCTCCTTAAGGAGATTATCTCACTTGGTCCTCCCTGCAGGGAGGGAGGTGCTTCTGTTATCTCCATCTTACAGTTGGGGAAATTTGAGGCAGGCCGGTAGTAGAGAGGTTTGCACAGAGTCACCCCGCCATTCTCATTTCTGGCTTGTGGATATAGGCCAGGAACTGCTAGTCAGTAAGCATTGATTAGGCCCCTCCTGTATGCCCAGGCTGTGTATGCATGGAGGCAAAAGATACCCAGCCCTTGAGGAGCTCCCAGACTGATGGGGAGGGTCTAGCTGCCAACAGGGACCAGACTAGAGATGGCGGAAATTGGAGATAATTAAGAGAGAGAGGCACATGAATTAAGGGATAGGGAAGGGGTTTCAGTATCAGGAGAGATTTTAGGTGGAGATAAGGAGGGAGGGGGCACAGGGCAAATGCCTGGAGTCGGGAAATGGAGGGTCTTGCTCATGGAACAGCCAGGAGGTCAGTGTCATCTAGTCTAACCCTCTTACTTTTCAGATGTGGAAGTTGACCACAGGGTTAAGGAATTTGTCCAAGGTGAGATTTGAATCCAGGTCCTCTGATGACTGAGCCTGTGCTTTTTCCAAAGGACTAGGCCCACTTTCCTCCAGCAACCCTGTGAGGTAGCTACTTCAGGTATTATCATCCCCTTCTTACAGATAAGAATACTGAGGCCCAGAGAAGGGGCTTGATTTGTCCAAGATCACATGGCTAGGAATCATCGTTCGTTCAGCAAACACTGTATTCTCTATACTAGCAGCCAAAAGGGAATGTGGTGGAATGAGGACTGAGTTCAAATCCTGCCTCAGATGCTAGCTGTGGAGCCCTGGGCAAGTCACTTCACCTCTGCCTGCCTCTGCTTCCCCAGTTGTAAAACAGCGACCCTCTCTCAGGATTGTTGTGAGACCAAGTGAGGTAATATCTGTAAAGTCCTCAGCACAGTGGCTGGAACACACTAGGTGTGTCATGAATGCTTGTTTCCTTCCTACTGAGTGCTGGGGGAGACACTGGAGCTTCAGCTGCATGGCCTGGTTCAAGTCGCTCAGAGCCTCAGTGTCCTCCTCTGTAAGTGGTGATACCTCTAGTACTTGGGATCCTCAAGGCCCTGGAGTTGGGCCCTCATTTTGTAGAGGGAAGTACTGAGACACTAAGGGCACACAGAGTGACCCAGGGTCTGATGCTGTCACCATTGACATTGGTGAGGCTGCTGCCCCTGGGGCCATGAAGCCCTTCTGGGTGGAGGAGACTCTCTCTCTCTCTCTCTCTCTCTCTCTCTCTCTCTCTCTCTCTCTCTCTCTCTTTCTCTCTCTCTCTCTCTCTGTCTTTCTCTGTCTCTGTCTTTTCTCTCTCTTTCTCTCTGTCTCTCCTCTCTCTGTCTCTTCTTTCTCTCTCACTGTCTCTTCTCTGTCCTCTCTCTGTCTCTCTTCTCTGTCTCTTCTTTCTATGTCTCTCTGTCTCTCCTCTCTCTCTGTCTCTTTCTTCTCTCTGTCTCTGTCTCTGTCTCTTTTTTCTCTCTTCGTCTCTCTCCTCTTTCTGTCTCTCCTCTCTCTGTCTCTGTCTCTCTGTGTCTCTCCCTTCTTCCCTCTCTCCTCTTTCTTCTCTCTTTCACTCTCTTCCTCCCCCTCCTTCCTTCTCTCTCTCCTCTTTCTTCTCTCTCTCTTTCTCTGTCTCTCTCTCCCTCCCCGCCCCCTCCCCTCCCAGTGCCTGTCCCATCAGAAGTTAGCAGTGCACCTCATTTCAGTGGATTTTCTGATGACTGGTCCGGGACTCCCGGCCTTAACCAGAGCCTCAGACAAGAAGCTGTTTGCAGTGAAACGCAAGGACCAGATAAAGGCCCTGAAGAACCTCGTGGAGCTAAATGATATCTACCAGCAGCACAAGATCATTGACGTCATGCTCAAGGGCCTCTTCAAGGTAGGCCCCCAGATCTCCACTCCCCCCCAAGTCAGGCCTAGGGAAGGGCCCAGAAATTAGTGGGAGAAGGTCTCAAAGGTGCAAACCCAGGGCATGGTGATGTTATTACTGTCCCCATTTGATGGATAAGAAAACTGAGGCGTGGGAGGGAAGGGGCTTGCCCAGGTAGTAAGGGGCTTTTGGGGAGTCCTCTGACTGCAGGCAGCCCTGCTTCCTTGGGGATAGACTCAGGGCCTGGACTGAGCCCTCTCTTAGTTCAATGAGTATTATTGGCCACCTACTCTTTGTCAGGAATTATGCCCTCAGGGAAGTTGGGTGGGTGGGCAGCAGTAAGCGCCTGGTATAGGAGGTGGCTCCTGAGCTGAGCCTGGAGGGAAGCCAGGAAAAGGTGAGGCCCAGGTGAGGGGGGAGGGTCTTCTGGGCCCAGGGTGAGCTGCTCAGTCATGGCCAAAAGTCCAGTCTCGGGGTATGTCCAGCGTGTGATGAGGTAGTTGGGACACCGGCCTGGAAGGGCAGGATCTCAGTGTCTGGCCCATGGGGACCTCGGCCTCCCTTTCGAGGCTGGTGGGACCAGGCATGTTCTGGGTGGTGCTCCCAGCTCAAGGGACCAGGAGCACCTCCCTCTTAGGGAGAGCCCTTGGCACTTCCTGTGTCTCCCTTTTACATACCCAAAGACCATGGCTTGTGGAACAGTGGAATTTTTCCTGGCCAACCCCACAGCTCTTCCTGCATTTTTGCCTGTTATCTTCTACCTGTGACTTTAAAATCCAGCAAAATGAAAGCTGTGATTGTCATGCATGCTCAGAGTTCAAATCCATCCCCCCTTCTCTTGGGCCACCATCAAGAGAGCTTGGCCCTGGTTACCACCTGCTGCCTGCTTTCCCCGGCTCTGGAGGGGTGCCCAGCCTCTTCCCTCTTGCTCTGCCTGAGACAGCAGAGGATTAGGGGTGGGTGGGGGGAAGTACCTGAGCCCCACACAGGGCCTGCTCTGGCTTCTTCACTGACTGTTACAAGAAGCCTCAGGGTGTTCTGTTCAGGTTGAGAGGGAGACACAGGCCTGGCCCTGAATCCAGAGGACCTCTGAAGCCTACTGTCTGTATCTGGGCAGATCATTTCAGTTCTCTACACTGTTTCCTCCTTTGTAAAATGAGAGGATTGGACCTGATGGCCCCTGAATCCTCTTCTAGGCCTAGGTCTGTTGACCCTCTCTGTAGAACAGACCTCAGAAAAGAGGTCTGGGATATTGAGAGGCTGGGGCTGCTTAGAGAATTCTGGCCCTTACACCAGGTCCTTGGATCAGGGCCCTCCCTCCCTTGAAGCCCAAGTCCTTGAGCCTTGGCCAAAATGAGCTCGTTGCTCTTTTCCTTGTGGATTTATATCTGTGGCTTTATTAAGAGCCTACTATGTGCTGTGCACTGTGCTAAGTGCAAAGACAGAAAAAAAGGCAGAGATGGGGTCCTAGTTTCCCAGAGCTCACGTTTCTTCTCCAGGAGGGGGCAGTGACTGTGGGTGAGGATGGCCTGGGGTAAGCTGTAGTTGGGGTGCCCAGGTGGGGTTGGAGGTGGCTAATCCTCCCTCTTGGAGAACAGTCTCCTCCTCTCTCTCCTCCTCCTTTCCCTCCCCCCTCCTTCTTCTGTCTCTACTCCTCCGTCCCCCTCTTGCCTAAACAGAGCTCCCTGACCTCCTCCTGCACGTGTCTCCTAGGTGCTGGAGGACTCCCGGGCTGCCCTCCTGGCAGCTGATGTCTTCCCCGATGGGCCCTTCCCAGAGGATGAGAAGCTGAAGGATGGTAGGAAATGTCTGGGCCCCTGCACCTTCTGCATCTCCTTGCTCACACCTAGTCTGAGCATCGGCCATGAATCCTAAGAGAAAGAGGGAGACTGAGGCTCTGGGCCTGGCTCTGCTTTGAGGCCTTGGGCCAGTCATTGTGGAGCATGGAAATCAAGTCAGATTCCAGCTCTGATGCTTATTAGCTGGATGACTTTGACCCGCTTGCCTCCATTTCCTCATCTGTAAAATGGGAACAGTAACAGCACCGACTGCACAGGGTTGTTGTGAGTACAAAGTGAGCTAAGATATTGCTACAGAAATACTGAATTTGGAGTCAAAGAATCTGAGCCTTACTGGGAACTTGGGCAAGTCCTTTGGCTTCTCTGGGCCTCAGTTTTCTTTTCTGTCAAACAAGGGGGCTGGACTCCATGGGCACTGTGGCCTGCCTGTCATTGGTTTTTAGAGACTTATGCCTGCTGGCATTAGAACAAGGCGGGCTGACCCTAAATCTAGTGATTTTTAAAAACTATTATTAATTTTTTTTAGTTTTTAACATTCACTTCCATAAACTTGAGTTTTAAATTTTCTCCCCTTCCCTATTCTCCCTCCTCCCCAAGACAGCATGCAATCTACAAATCTAGTGACTTCACCATTTTCCATTCCCCATCCTGCCTCCTCCAGGTAGGATTAATGTGTTTGGATGACCCCCTCCCCCTGCTACCTCTATGGGTTCTCTTTAGGGTGTAAAAGGTGTGGACACATGTAGCTGGTAAGGCTATGGAAACCTAGCAAAGACATACAGTGGGAAGTCAGTCGCAGCAACAGTTGCAGTTGGCCGCCTGGAGACACCTCTGTAAGGACTCTTGGTTCAGGTCCCATTCTGAGCCTTTTTGGTATGAGGGTCTTCTGGGGTTAGCGGCAGCAGGGCCTCCCCTCCCCAGTCATCCCCATATGTGAGATGGATGTTACACCAGCTGGGAGGAAATGCACAGAACTGCTGAAACAGGGTCTTTGTGAATGAAGTGGGTCGCGTTTTCCTAATCCCCCAATTTCTAGCCTCCTTTTGTGGCTCTATTCCTTCATTTTACAGCCTTGTTTTTCTGGACTTTTCCCCCTTTCAACCTCGTTTTCCTAGGGGCTCACGCTAAGTTAAACATCCTCATTCTAGACCTTTAAATAGCAATTAAGTCTTCTTGTTAAATTTTGGTTCGTTATTAAAAATTGACTTTTCCTTGCTTTCATTTGGGAAAAAAAATACCCATAAATTCTTGTAACAAATATGCATAGTCAAACAAAGCAAATTCCTTCATTGTCCATGCATGTCCAGAAATATAAGGCTTATTCTGCCCCCTAGGTCTTTCTCATCTTTGTCTTCCCTGCTCTTTTGGAATTGTGGTCGGTCATTGACCTGATCAGAGTCTCCGAGTGTTGTTTTCATGGTGTTGTTGTTGTATGACCTCTTGTGACTCTGCTCACCTCACCTTTCATGGATGATGTAAGCCCTCCCAGACTTCCTCAAATCTATCTGTTCTATCATTTCTTATGGTACAAATGTTCTGTAATATTCACATGTTATAATTTGTTTATTCATCCCCCAATGGATGGTTATCTCCACAGTTACCAGGTCTTCACTCTACAAAAAGAGCTGTACCCACATGGACCAAAAAGAAAAAGTTTTTTTTGTAAATGTAGCCTTTTCCTCTTTCTTTAATCTCTTTGGGGCATGTGCCTAATAGTGGTACCCTAGGGTCAAAGGGTATGCATAATTTAATTAATTTTGAGTCGTGGTTCCAAATTGCCTCCCAGATGGCCGGATTAATTCACAGCTCTACCAGCAGTGTATTAATGTGCCTGTTTACCCACATCCCCTCCAACGTCTATTTGCTAATCTGGTGGATATGAAATGGAACCTCAGAGTTGATTTAATTTGCATTTTTTCTAATTATTAGTCATTTGGAACATTTTAAAAACGTGCCTATATATAGATTTTATTTCTTTCCTTGAGAATTCACACCATTTCTCAAATGGGGAATAGCTCTTATTCTTATAAATGTGAATCTGTTCCTCATAATATCTTGGAAATGATACTAGACTGTAAGCTCCTTGAGGGTAGGGACTGTCTTTTGCCTCTCTTTGTATCCCCAGTGCTTAGCACAATGCTTGTTTTATCTTCCATGATACTTTTTGGTGTTTGTTTGGTCATGATTTCTTCTTGCTGTCCTTAGATCAAAAAGTAAATTTCTCCTTTCTCCTTAAATTTGTTTAAATGTCCCCTTTTATGTTCTCATTTGGAGTTTCCTTTGGGATGTGGTGTGAGATGTCGAGTCTGTACCTGGTTTCTATCAGATGATACTCCAGTTTTCTAGCAGTTTTTGTCAAATAATGAGTTCTTCCCCAAAGAAGGGGTTGTCAAACACTGTGTCCCTTTGCTTCTATATATTGAATGAATGAAGGAATGAGTGAACGAAAGAATAAGTGATTTGTTAAAGGCTTCTTGCGTGCCAAGCACCTTGTTCAGTGTTAGGGATATGAATACAAAGGAAGATACTTGATGCTTTGGAGGTGCTCCCATTCTAATGATGGAGATGTGTGTGCGCGCGCGTGCGTGCGTGTGTGTGTGTGTGTGTGAGTGAGATGTGTGTGTTTGTGTGAGTGTGTGTGTGTTGTATACCTAATCTGTTCCCAAGTCTCACAGTTGCCCACAGTTCTTTCCAGCACACTGGCTGCTACCTGGCCTTTAGAGCACTCATTCATTATTTTCCCAGAGGGAGTAGAAAACTAGTTTTTTTAGGACCCCTGGGAGAAAAACCTTCCTAAGCCCCCAGACCCTGATCAGCCACACCAGGAGATATGAGGCCTGCTGTGCCAAGAAAAGGACATGGCCAGCTCATGCTCACCCTCAGACTTATGGGATGGCTACCTTGTCAATCCCCCTGGGCATAGACCAAGGGAAGGGTCCTGTTACTGTTTTAAGCTTTACAGAAAGATTTCTTCACAGCAACATTCAGGGCATGTTTGGGCAAGTCATGCTGTACCCATTTCCTAGATGAAGTTCAGTGTGGTTAAGTGAGTTCGTCCCCAGTCACCCAGTGAAGAAGTTCTAAGCCTAGTTCTGTCCTTGATTCAGGGGTTCCCAACTCCCTAGTCCCAGGCCCTTCTGTGGGCTTTGGAGCTTAGCTTCTGGGGTGGGGTGGGGTACCTTCCTTTCCAAGCTTTGTGGGGTTAGGAACAGTGGGGACCTTGCTTCCTGGGGCCCTTTCTCTCCCTCTAGATGACTGGTTCTCAACCTGTTGGTCGCGACCCCTTTGGGGGTCGAGTGACCTTTTCACAGGAGTCACAGGGGTTCCTAAGACCATCAGAAAACACATATTTCCGATGGTCTTAGGAACCGAGACACTGCTCCTCTATCCATCTCGAGGTGGGTCTGCCCACATGCAGATAATGCCCACATAGGACTATTAAAGGATTGTGGCATTAGGAAGGTTGAGAACCACTGCTCTAGATACATGGAGCTCTCAACCCCTGGCACTGAGAGGCAGCAGATGGTACTGACATTATTGTGCTGGGACCAGGTGTATCTTGGGAGGTATTTGTGAGAGAACCAAGAATAGCAGGCATCACAGCTCCCCATCCTTGGCAGAACAGCCACGTGGGACCCCCCCTCCCCCACAGGAAAGCCACAAAGACACAGCTGCTGGGTGGGGCTGTGAGCTTCCCCCTGTAAGCCAGCATGGGATGTACCCAGGACCCCCAGCCAGGGCCACTTGAAAAGCACCCAGTGTGTGTCCAGAGCTCTGTGCTGGGCTCTGCAGGGGATACAAAGTTCTTTTAAGACAGGCTTTTGCCCTCAGGGAACTTACAGTCTAGCAGGAATAAGGCAGAATAAAAGGCCAGTGCACAGAAGTAGGAGTCTACTGGGGAGGCTTGAGACGAGGTGTCCAGTGCTCTATCCACTGTACCACCCAGCTGCCTCATTTAAATAGTTAAATGGCTTAATAGAAAGCTTTAATTTTGGAGTCAGGAGATCTGGGTTGTACCCTTTGTCCTCTTTAGGATTTAGTTCCCTTCTCTGTAAAATGGGGGGGGAGGGAATGGAGCTCTGGATCTAGATTCCCATGATGCCATGGGGTGTGATGGCCTCTCTCAGGCAGGATGGGCCCTATACTTGGGCAGAGTAGGCAGCCACCTCTAGGGGCATATCAGTACGGGCCTTGCCACCCTCCATCAAGGAGGCAATGGGCCTTGCTAACATCCTGGGAGTCTCTGAGGCCCAGAAGGCCATATGTGGTGCTCACTGCTCTCTCTGGGACTGGGCAGCTCTGGAGCAGCTTGAGGCATTGTACAGGTCCAGCGCTTGCTGGGCCAGTGTTCTGACGCTGGAGTTTCCAGACTTGTCTCAGGAAGGGCTGGTTTAGGTAGGCCTGATGGAAGCTTGATGTGGAGCTGGGAGGAGCCTCTGGCTTCCCAGAGTCTGATCCCTCAGAGGCCAGAGGAGGGAGCTGACCCACTTACTCCAGGTCACCCAAGCAGCCCTGCAAAGAGCAGAGATGAGATTCAAACCCACACCCTCTGCCTCACCTGCCAGGTTTTGTCATTCATACTGAATTTCATGTCAAGATCATGAGCATAGGCTTAAGTGCAAGGGGACCTTGGGGCTCATCCAAATCAAGCCCCTATTTTTACAGATGAGGAAACTGAGGCCCAGAGAAGTTAAGGGACTGGCCCAAGGTCACTGAGTGCCAGAGCTAGGATTTGAACCCAGGTCTTGTGACTCCTCAAATTCCTGGGTTACGCCAGTCTGGCAGAGACAGTGGGTCCAAGCAGCAGTAGGCAGGGGGGTCTGGGAGATGAGTGGTTGGCTCCCCCACCCTTGGCCCTCACCCTGACCTCCTCTCCCAGCATTCTCCCACGTGGTGGAGAACACTGCCTTCTTCGGTGATGTTGTGCTTCGCTTCCCCAAGATTGTCCATCACTACTTTGACCGGAACTCCAACTGGAACCACCTCATCCGCTGGGGCATCAGCTTCTGCAACCAGACGGGCATCTTCGACCAGGGAACCTACTCCCAGCTCTTGGGCCTGGTGAGTCAGGCCTGTGGGACACAGAGGTGGGCAGTGGGATGGGCCTGCAGGGCCTCTTCACTGGTGTCGCCCAAGGGCTGGCCTTCCCCAGTTCTGGGACTCCCAAGCCCTTGCCTGCTTCTCTCCCTCCTCATCCCTTCCACTCCAGGCCGTGGAATCGAGGGAGTGACCAGCCTCTCTCTCAGCCCAGCTCTGGAGTCATGAATGCAGCAGATAATATAGCTTGGGTTTGTCTGGTGCTGTAAGGGTTAAGTCCTGGCTCTGCCACAGCCCCCATTTTACAGATGAGAACAGTGGTCAGAGGACCTAATGACTAGCTGTGACTCTAATGCAGGCCCTCTGCCTCCCTCTGCAGTGGCCTTCCTGTCTCTTTTGGAAGGACTTCTGCTGTTTATTAGCTCTGGGATCCTGGGCAAGTCACTTCCCCTTTCTGTGCCTCGGTTTCTTTGTTTGTCAGATGAGGAGGTTGGACTGGGTGGCCTCTGAGGGCCATCCTGGCTCTAGGCTCTAAGATCCTATGACCTGAACTGATACATGTTCCAAATGTTGGGATTCGAACCCATGTCTCCTGACCCTTAGTCTAGAACCATTTCATTGTCCCATGACACCTCTCAGGATCTCAGCACACATTTCCTGGGGCAGACTTTGCTGGAGGCTGGGTTCCCTTTAGCCCCTTCCCCATGGGGCGCTCTCCCCTTCCCCTGGTCAGCCCTGTCCGTTCTCTTTGGGATCCCAGACCCTGCCCCGCCGGGGCTTCCTCTGATCTCCAGCTTTCTTCCCCCTAAGCTTATTACTACGTTATCATCCTACATGTGCACACTGGCGTAGATCCCTCTCTCTCAATCCTCAAATGGGGGAAGGTCTCTAGAGTTGAGGAGCCACTTTTTGGGCAGGGGATCTTTGAGGAGCATCAACACTCGAATTAAGTGTGAAGGGGAGAGCTGGGGCCCAGAACAAAGGCAACTGCGCAGGTAAACTGAGGCATATAGACATAATGATGTTCTTTTGTTCTTGTGGCCCCACAGATGGCTCAGGAGCTGGGGATTGGTGAGAGATCCCCAGACTATAGGAACCCTTTTACAACAGACCACTCAGAGGTGAGTCGGGGGTGCCTTGTGTACTGAGCTGTTGGGCCAAGCTCACTGTGCGCCCTTCCCTCTTTTCTTCTCCCCCTACCCCCTCATGTGGGCTGAGGGGGTGGGGGTGAAAGAATTATTTTTCAAAAAAAGGTAGTAGACTCTGGTTCCCCTTAGGTTAAAGCCCCCTGAATAGGGGATAGTGATGGGAGCTGTGACTTTATGGAGAACTCCTGCAGGAGGGCACTCCCTCCACCAAACTAGGGCTAGACCTTTTCTGTAGCTTCTGGTCCTTGAGAATTGCCCAGAGCACTGGGAGGGTCATAGACCGGCCCAGGGTCACATCACTCAGTGTGTGGCAGAATGGGGCTTGACCTCAGGTCTGCCTGGCTCTCCCACAGCTACACAGAACACATAGCCAATCCTCTTCGAGGCTGGCAACGCTGCTTGGGTGGCCTGTCTCCCTCCCCTCCTTTGGAGACAGCTGCTGGCATTATCAAGCCACAGTCTCTTCCCAGGAGGGGAAGTCCAGGAGTCAGTCCTGAAGCTGACCTCTTCTTTCCACTGATAGTCCTTCCAGAGTACTGATCCCTTCCAGCAGGCCCTGAAGGAAGAGGAGAGGCGCCGGAGAAAGGAGGAGAAACGAAAGGAGATCCGGAAGGGCCCTCGAATCTCTCGCTCCCAGTCAGAGTTGTAGCCTTGGGCTTGCTCCAAGGCTGGTGGGGCTAGGCTTCTAGAAGAGGAGGGGATGGTTCATGAAAGGCAGGCTCTACTGCATTTGGAGACTGCCTCTTATGACTCAGGTGCATGGAAGATGCCCTGGCCTCCACCTGGGGACTCAGCTGTCCTACCGCTTCCCCAGGGGTCCTGAGGTGAGGACCAAGTATGTTGGTGGAGTAAGGAACCCCCAACAGAAGGAGCTCCATGCTGCCCCTTTCAAGCCCAAGACCTTAAGAAGCCTGTTTTCTCTGCCACCTGCCCCTTTTGCAAAAACAATAAAATAAGCAGGCTCTTTAGATACATCCCTGGCCCCTGATGGTGGATCAGGGAGGGGTGGGGATGGTCCCAGGAATCCTGGGGCACAGGGGGCATACCTGGTGATGCTTTTAAAGGTGAAGGAAGAGAGAGGGCATACACAGCTGGAATCTCCAGGGCGAGCTCCTGGAGAGGCCTAGAGCTTCAGTAGGATGTCTCCATACCCCTAAAACCTCACATGTTACCTGGCACACAGCAGATGCTTAATAAATCCCCATTTGGTGAAAGGATGAAGAGCGTAGGCGGCAGCTTTTCAGATGAGTTAACATGATTTTATCCACCAGATGTCTTATTAGGCCCCTACTGCATACATGGTACCTAGGCTGCAAAGATGAAAAACAACAGGCCTGCCCTTCAGACAGCTTACTATCTAGGGTAGGGGGGCTTAGCCTGAAGTTCACAAAACCCTCCAGGGCCAGGGAATAGATTTCACAAGGCCTGAAACTTTGATGAGAAAAAAAAAATTACTTTATTTTCACTAATCTCATCTGAAAGCTAGTCAATCCATAAGCATTTATTCAGTGCCTACTCTGGGCTAGGCAGAATGCTGGGGACACAAAGAAAGGCCAGAACAACCTTTGTCCTTGAGGGGCTCACAATCCAACCTGGAGAAGGGGTCCACAAGACCAAAAAGTTGGTGTCAGCCAGTGGTTCTCGGAGTTCCCAAGGATTGTTCAGGCAGAATGGGGCTTGACCCCAGGTCTGCCTGGCTCTCCCACAGCTACACAGAACACATAGCCAATCCTCCAAAATCAACACTATTTTCATAATAACACTAAGACCGTTTAATCTCTAATTTGGTGGCCCCACATAACCCACAGAAAAGACTGTTTGGTGCTTAGTCTGATCAGATGAAGTCCCAGGCTCTCTGAGCCTCAGTTTCCTCCTTTGTTAAATGAGGGGGTTGGATTTCCAAATCTTGGATCCCATAAGTGCATGGAGGGAGGGGGCCTTGCAGACTGGGAAAGGTCTCAGCTGGGCCAGACAGAGAGCCCAGAGGTTATGAAGGGGAACCTTTGGCCTTAAAGAGCCAGTCTTAAAACATTTGTCGACCTTGAGGGGCAGTGGCCCAGGTGGAGCTTGGGAGTTCAGAGTCCAGCCCAGCAAAAGTGGATGCTACTGTTGGAGTGACCTTGGGCAGATCCCTCCCTTCCCTTGGCTTTAGATTCCTCACTTGCAAAGAGGGATTTTTACTAGGTTTAGGGTCCCTTCCATCTCATACTGTGTTCCTCCTGGTCAAGGAGATTTAGGTTTGACATCCCCCACTTACACAGTTCACTTAAAGTCTAGGACTCTTTTTCCTTATCTGTGAAATGAGGAAGGTGGTACTAGGCCCAGGTTCTAATGGTGAACTAACTAGTCCTCTGGTGAACTTTATGGGATCCTTCTCAGAATCCAGTTTTTACAAATAAAATAAGTTTACAAATGATATTAATTACATTAAAATACAATGATTAACATTTCTAAACCTAAGTTCAGGGTCTGGGATACAGAGATCAAGGACTGGTTGGTTACTGGCCTCCAGGAATTTGTGGCCAGTGACTGGAGGGGACTTTGGGCCAGATTAGGGAGATTTTGCTTGGGTCTGGTGCCTGAGGGCCCAGCCTAGTAGGAGATGCTCCTGGGTGCCCCAGAGATCAGTCTGTACAGGGTGATGCATCGTGGAAAGTACTGTTCTTTTGGCAGGACTCGAGGACCCAAGTGTCTTTCCTGGTTCTGTTACCTGGGTAACCACTGGGGCCTCAGTTTCCTTCTCTGCAAAATGAGAGGATGGAGGCAGATGTCTTGTAAGGGTGTAAGTCTGGGTGACCTTGGTTGAGGTGGGGAAAGGGGGTGGTAGGTGTTGGGGGGGGGGAGGGCTGAGGTTGAAAATGCCAGGGGGACGAGTGGGGGAGGGGGCCTGAATGGCACCATGTCCCAGAAGGGATAGATGAATTTCCCACTGGGTTCTAAAGGTTCTGAGGCAGTTTTTTGCTAAGTCAGTATTTCAGGGGAAAGTGGGAGGAGAGTGTGGGATGATCCTGGGGTCACAGACCAAGATTTGACTGATGACCATCAAATGCAGCCCCATTGTTTTACAGAGGAGGAAACTGAGTGAAGCACAGACGTTAAGTGACCTGCCTAGGGTCACCCAAATAGCAAGTGATGTTGGGGATTCTGTGCCTACCCTTCCCAGATCAGAGACTGTCTCTGAGGTTCATGGACTTTCAATGGAAGTCTTGTGGTAGGGCCTGGAGTCAAGGTTATTATGTAGACATTTGGCATTTTAAAATGATGATATATGACATGTATGTAATAAACATGTATACACATTATGTGTCTAGATAGATTTGGGTTTTAGAGCCAGAAAGTACTGCCCCCATTTTACCAAAGATAATGAAGCTTTATGAATTTATATACCTTGCCCAGGGTCACACAGCCCTTAAGGGTCAGAAGCAAATTTAGAATCCAGGCCTTCCTGACTCCAAGTTTCCCACTCTGTCCTTCAGCTGTTTGACCAGGGTCAAATTCCTTCACCTTTCTAGACTTCAGTTTCCTTATCAGCAGAGTGGGGAGATCACCACCTGCACTTGTTCAGAAAATAAATCTGGTGGCATGAAAGCTGTTCCTCTGAGGGCTGTCCTGCCATTGGCCCAAGGCAGAGTCCTGTCCAGCCTTGGCCCCGGCTGACCCAGAACTCAGAGCAGGCTAGAGCTAGAGTGGGCCAGACCCATGCCCTTGCTCTTCAGCTGGAGCCCAGAGAGGGGAGGGGACTAGCTCTATGTCTTACAGGAGGTAATTGATCTGTGACCCTCAGGGGGGAATTTACTCAGGAGAAAGAGAGGTATCAAGCCGACAGGAGATGCCAAGTGGGCTGGGCAGATGGAGCAACGAGGAAAGGAGAGAATGAAGGTTCTAAACTCTGGGGAGGGAAATAAAGAGAAGGAACTTTTGGAGAATATTCCTCTCTAGAATCCTGGAGTATGGGAACTGGGAAGGAAGGTGGAGACTGTCCCTCCCTGTGGGGCCCAGAAAGGAAGAGAGCCTGCTAGCAGCCCTATGATTCTAAAGGCCCTTGGAGATCAGCCAGGCCAGCCCCCTCCCCTCCCATTTTGCAGAGGAGGAAACTGAGGCCTGGGCAGGCAAAGTGACTAGCCCAGGGTTACACAGAGAGTGTCAGAATCAAGATTTGGACCCCAGGGCACTGGTTCCAAATCCAGCCTGGGTTTTCATGATACCAAATTACATCACAGCAGTACGTAATTAAATGTATCAAACCAAGCGTATTTAAAAACAATTTCCTTTTCAATTATCAAGCATTTTTTTCCTCCTTACTTCCCCCCTAACTGAAAAAAGAAGAGAAAACAAAGCTTTCTAACAAATCTCTCCAGTGTATGAGTAGTTCTGGGAGGAGCCCTATTTGCGGCTGCTCATCTTCCTATGGTGTCCACCTTCACCCAGCTCTCACCTGTGGCTCCAAGCTGTAGCTTGGGCAGCCGCCACAGATCTGTGGGTGTGTTAGGGGGGGTTTCTAGCACAAGCATGTGAAGACCTCCCTCTGCAGAATGGGCAGATGAAAACAGTATGTTTTCATTCAGTTGCCAGGAAGGCAACTGAAGCAGGCACCATGAGCACTTAGAGCCTGGTCAGACACTGAAGACGCCAGGGTCCACTGTATCCTACAGGGGCCATCGCCAGGTGTCCTGATTTTTGTCCTGCCACTGGACTGTGATGGCTCGGGAAGGGAGAGTGAGGCCCATGACTTTGCCAAACTCTGTTTCTCTTAAATCCAATTTATGAGTAAGTCAAGACATCACAGCTTGGAAAACAAAGGACTAACTTATATAGTCAAGCAAAACAGATTCCCATGTTGGCTAAGAACACACTGCCCCAGGGCCATTGGCTGTCTGGAGGAAGGGAGAATGTTTCCTCTCTGAGTCTTGGAAATTGTGGTTAGTTATTGGTACATCAGAGTTCTTAAGTCTTTCAAAGCAGTTTGTCTTTACCGTGTAGTGGTGGTGACTGTACACATTGTTATGGTTCTCACTTCACTATGAATCAGTTCATACAAGTATTCTGAAGTTTCTCTGAAACTTTCTCTTTCAAGTGAGGTAAGCACTCCTCACAATTCAGGACATACCACGGGTACTTAATAAATTCTTATTTCCTCCCTTTCTTCTTTCCTTCCTTTCTTTTTCTTCCCGCTCTCCCTTTTCTTTCTTCCTTTCCCCCTTTTCTTTTCTCCCTTCTTTCCTTCCAGCAAAGTAGGGGATAATCAATTTTCTGGGGGCTTGGAGAAGAGGGCTCTGCTATCATAGTAATGCTGAATCTTTGTTTAGGGTATTACACAATTTCATTTAATATTAATAATGATGAAGATACCCTAGAGTTTGGAGTGGGAGATATGGATTCTATTCCGAGACACTTGGCTCTCTGAGAGGCCGCAGATGGTTACCGCAGCCTCATTCAGATGCCATCCTGCCGACCAGTGAGGAAGGCAGCATAGCCCCGGGGCTTAGGGTCAGAGCTTGGCCCAGAAGTCAGATTCACGAGTATTGGCGGGGGGAGGTTTAAGAGGCAGATTTAGGCTCCAAGCCATGAAAACCTCTCCGACCAGAGCGAGCTGCCCCAGCAAGTCGCAGGCTCTCTCTTTCCCAAAGGAGGTCTTTGGATGATGGACGGATAACCACTTGCCCGCCACGACCTGGGGGACTGCTTTTCTGGGTCTGGGCGGACCATAAGGCCTTGAGGGTCCTCTGACCCGAATTCTGTGACTCTGAAAATGATCCTGCGCTGCGGGGCTCGTCGCGACCTACCCGACATTTTTTTCCTCCCGGTAATTGTTATGTCAGTTTCAGGTCGGCATCCCCCTTTCCTACCCCTCGCTCTGCACTTCAATCCATCACCTCCGTCCAATTTGGGGCCCCCGAGGCCAGCCCAGGAGACCATCAGGATTAGTGACTTATTGTCCCTATTTTATAGATGAGGATCCTGAGGCCCAGGAGATGAAAATGCCGGCCCCGGCGAGAAGTGGCGGGAGGCCACCACTCGCCCACCAGGCGTCCGCCCAGGTTGCCATCATCTGGCAGGTGTAGGGCTCGCGGGGGAGGGGCAAAGGACTCTACCGGCTTAGCCCATCTTCGCAGGGGTCTGGGTAAGGGGAGGGGCGGAGGGCGGAATCCATGGAGCGTGGGAGATAAGGGAGCGTCGAGCCGAAGCGGCCGCGTGGGGTAGGAGGGGAAGGAGGCGGAGCGGCCCCCTTTAAACCCGGGCGGGTGTGGGTGGTCTAGCCCCAGCCGCTTCCCGCTCTGATTCGCCGCGGGGGGGGTGGGGAGAAGGGAGGGTGGTTCCAGAAGAGGGCGGGGTCCGGTCATGCAAATAGGAGCTGCTGATCGGTGACGCACCATCACCCCACGCGCCGCGCCGCCTGCTCATTGGCCGCTGCCAACCTGGTCTCATTGACAACAAACAACGGAGCGCGCGGCGGGGGGCGGGGCAAGAAGGGGCGGGGCGGGGGAACCCCGCCCTCGAGGCCCCGCCCCCTCGCCGAGATATCCCGGGGCCGCGCGAACATGGCGGCGGCTGGCGCTGACCGGTGAGGCGGCGTCCGACTGGGACGGAGCTCGGGGACATGGGCGGCGGCCGCACCGCCCCCGCGACTCGCTGAGGGCCGGGAGGGAGCCGAGGTCCCGGCGCGCAGAGCCAGGCGATGGAGGTGAGCGGCGGCGAGCTGGGCGCTCTGGAGACCATGGATACCCTCACGGAACTGGGGGACGAGCTTACTCTGGGGGACATCGACGGTGAGTGGCGGCCGCGACTGCGCCTGCGCGGGGGTCCCGCGTGCCCTGCTCCCCTTCCCCCGCCCCCGTCGTTGTCCGGGCTCAGTGCACCCCGCTGCCGCCCCCACGTCCGCGGAGCCTCGCCCACGTGCGGCAGCGGACTTGCCCCCCGCGCGGCTCCCCTAGCTCCCGCCCCCCACGTGCAGCTGTCACTCCGCGCGCCGGGCCGGGGCGTCCCGGTGCCGTCCAGGTGCCGAGGCCGGTGTCCGCCGTCCGCAGTCGGCGCGATGTCCGGCGCTGGGATGCCCAGCTCCGAGCGTTGCCGGAGGGCCCCTGGAGCCGGCCTTCATTTCCCCTAGGAGCTAACCTAATTGGAGAAGGGGGCCCTGCCGGGTGCAGAGCGCCTCTGGGCGCGGGGGCTTTGGAGAGGGCGGCCCGCCCGCACTGGGAGACTCCCTGACCATCCCTCCCAGGAAGACCCCAGACTTTAGTTGGGGAGGGGTCCTGGCACGCAGTCAGGCTGCTGCCGGTGGCCGCGTGTCTCCAGGGCGACCGAGCTCGGGGCGAGACCATTCTAATCTTTCCAGGACTGACGGGGCCACTGAGGCCTTGAGGGCGGGAAAGACCCCCGGGGGTCTCAGTCAGAATTCGAATCCAGACCTTCGGGCTCCCGCATCTGGAGCTCCGAGCCCGGAGTGTGCGGCGGCAGAGTCCGTAGGTGGCCAAGGCACAGAGAAGAGTCTCGGAGGAAGTTGGGGGCGGGGGCTTAGGAGGTTAGTTATTTTCCAGGTTGTTTTTAGGAAAGGGAAATCTGAAGCGGGGCCTGCCTGTTGGGGTGAGTGGGTGGGCCTGAGCTTGCATTCCCAGGCAGAACGGGTGCACTGGAGGACAGGACTGTCCTCCCCCAGTGACCTTGGGGGCTTTCCCTTAGCCTGAAGGGAAACAGCCAGGAGGGGCAGCACAAGGGCTGGGTGAGAGTGGGGTGAGGGGACCCCGGAACTGAGAGAAGGGATGAGAAGCCGGGGAACTTGGAAATCGAGGAGAGCCAGAAGTTACTGAGGCTGTCAGGGGGCTCAGAGCAGGGAAGGAGGCATTGGGACCTCGGTGCTAGACAGGACAGCCCCAGAGAGCCTGACCCAGGGGGCTCAGGGCTCTGTGCGAGCTGGGGATTTCCTGGAGGAGCTTTTGTGGGTGAGAAAGACCCAGAACATGGTGGTAAACATGGCTGGAGGGGAAGATCAGGAAGCACTATGTGGGGAGATCATGGAGGAAGGTAGCAAAGCAGTGTGCCCTTGGAGATTGGGGGATGCCCGTGATGACCCATGGTTAGGCCTGGGGGGAGGAGAAGGTCAGCAGCTGCCCCCTGCCAAAGACTTTGAAGCTTCTGAGCCTTCCTCTTCGTGTTCCCAGTCCGTGTGACCCCCACTTCTCCCCCACTGCTGACCTTCCCAGGGCACGGTCTCTGCTTTTGTCATCTCCTGATTCCCATCCCTGGATCCTTGGCCTGAGTGGACGCTGGGTGTGGTAATCATTGTCTATTGGGTCTTGCCACAGAAACACTGGTTTCCTTTCTTACTTTCACCCATGTTGGGGTGTGAGAGCCACAGTGTTATGGGGCCACATCTCCTCTGACACATCTTCCAGGCCCTAACCAAGCAGAGACTTCCCTCCCTGGTCTCCCTACCTCACCCTTGACAAATATTCTCTGACCACTTGAATTTCCCTGAGCCAGCTCTCTCCCTTTGGTTATTCCACACGGCAGGATAGGGACAGGGACCGGGAGCAGCTATCTTTTCTTGGTCTTTAGAGCTGACTGGGGAGTTTGTACCAGCCCCCCCCCCCCATCCCCCCTGAGAAACCAGATGTTGAGAGCAAAAACAGCATGGAGTGGTGGGAACACAGCAGAAGAGGTGGTCTCTTTGAGCCTCTACTTTCTTCTCTGTAAAATGGGCCCCTTCAGGCCCTTGGCTGACTCCCAAGTTTCTCCTGTTAACTCTGATTTCATGGAAGAGGCCATCCCCCTCACTTTTCGGAAAGGGTAACTGAGGCTCAGAGGGAGGGGAATCACACAGGTAGTTAATAACAGAGCCAAGCTTTGGGAGACCTGTCCGAATTCAGTTCACAGAGCACTGATTTGGTACTGTGAAGGGCCTCAGGTCGTCTCAGGTGAGGTTCTACCCACAGGGCTCTGGCTCAGGGCTGCCTCCCACCACCCTTCTTCACTTAGTTACTGAGTTTCTGAGGTCAGTCATTTTTTAACTTGGGCTGACAGGTCCCCTAGGCCTTCAGCCATCACCCAGATGCAACACCCTCATTTTACCAGTGAGGGGCCTGAGAGCCACTGAGATAAAGTAGAGACTTGCCCTTGGGGAAACATAGCCAATTTACAGCGAGTACCCTCAGGCCCTCTATCCTGCTGGTAGAGCTGAAGCATTAGAGCTGGAAGCATTAATCTTCTCCTTTGTAGCTTACCAGAGGCTGGAGATGAGATTTTAGCCTCTGATCTCATTGATGAGCTGAAAACCTGAGAACCTATTTTTTAGGGAGGAGAAAGTAGAGGCCCAGAGAGGCTACCTCTTCTGCTGGGTCTCCATTACCCCATGTTGCTTCTGCCCTCTGCTACTGGGGCAGTAGAGAGAGGTTAACTTTCTGGCCTCTCCATTTCAAGTAACAAGAGCCTTGACCTTCCTGGAAAGTGTGTCCTAGCCTCAGCCCCACTGGATGAGGGCAGTGCCCACATTTAACCCCCATGAGGTCTGGATGGAAAATCTGGGGTTGCAAGGGGCCTGAGAGCCCATTTGGGTCATCCCTTCTTCATTTTCCAGATAAGAACCTGAGACCTGGAGAGGGGCACAAGGCTGGCAGGTAGTAAAGTGGGATTTGAACCCAGGCCCTCTTGACTCCAGAGCCAACATCCTGTGCTATTTGGCTCTGTGTGAGAGGGAGGGAGAGAGGCAGACAGACACTGATTTCTCCATGGACTTTCTCTGGCCTGGTTCCTTTCCCAGTACAGCCCTCAGTGATGGCGGATTTTCATTGTGGCCACCATCGTCCTGCAAGTCGTTGTCTTTTCTTTCTTGGGAAATACAGGCCTAGAAACTGCGTTTATTCTGTTGCTTCTCAGCCTACTCAGGCCTGAGCACTCCATATCCCATGCTAGGCAGTGGAGGGGATGAAGCACTGGGTTGGGAGTCTGGAAGACTTGAGTTCAAATGTTGGCTCAGGCGATTACTATTTGTGTGACCCTGGGCAAATCACTTCAACCATCTGCCTCAGTTTCCTCATCTGCAGAAAGGGCTGTTGAGAAGATTACATGAGATAATTCCTGTCAATTCCCTTTCACAAACCTGAAAGGGAAAGTATGTTATTACCTAGTGAATCTTCCCATTATATTGTAAGCTCTGGGAAGGCAGGAACTTGATCTTTTTCCTTGGTAACTTGGTGGTGCTTGACAGGGTGTGAATTTCTGTTATTGGGGGGGAGGTGTGGACACTGTATTTGAGCAGTTTTCTGCTTTTTGGGTAAATGCAGTCTAGCCCATAGCAGTGTCTAAATAAGTGTCTGAAGGTTTATTGGGATGGTATGATCAAACTAGCTTCTGTTGGAGATGGATTTGTAAGCGTGGCTCTTGTTCCCTTGGTTCCTGACTTGGTTTTCAGGCCCTGCTATGTCCCCATGGCCTGAGGCTGGGGGTTCACAAGTGATCCTAGATCACAGGTGTTAGACTTTCTGCTCCCCTCCCCAATCACCCTGAGGCCCAGAAGTTAAAGGGGCCGGCCTGGGGTGGGGGAAGATGCTGCAGAGCTGGAGGCATCAGCACCTCCTGACTCTGCAGCACCTTCTGACTCTGCAGGCAGTCATAGAGCTGTCAGTTGAGAAGTCAGTCAGAAGATCTTTCTTCAACACCCACTGTGTGCCAGGCCCTCCACTAAGCACAGGGGTAGGCCTTTGGGGCACCTGTGGTAATGACTCCCCATTGCCTTGACCCTCTAGGAGCTTACACAGGCTGTTGGGGGTGGGGAGAGAACCGAAGGGGCTATAGTCCCCAGAAGAGTCCGGGCAGCGTTGGGCAGCTGCCACAGCCTTAGAGCCACAAGCTTCAGTTTCCAACAGACTCACTCAACTTGGGAGCCCTTTTTGTAAAGGACGATTCTGGAACAAATATTTATAGTTTAGCTTTGGAGAGGGCCCTGCCTTGGTGGGAGTGGGTGGGGGCGCTTGCTCACAGAAGACCTAGTCACTGTCCTACTGAGTCAAGGATTCCGATGCTGTCCCACAGGCCCCAAGTTCTACCTGGTGTTGACATTGTGGGATTCTCAGGGAGTGGTCCAGCTTCCTGGCCTGTGTCTGAAAGGTGGACTTCACAGGGAGCCTTGTGTTCCAGTAGGGAGCCTTCCCCTTAAAGCCATGGCCTCTGAAAGGCCCTCTGATCACTGAGCCCTGCCAGTGTGGAAGGTAGGGTCTGGTAGGGCCATCCACCTTCGAGTCTCAGAATCACCAGGCAGCACACATTCATTTGGATGGGTTCAGCCCTGGGTCCCTGTCTCTGAGTTTGCCCTGTGGAACAGGTCTGCCCAGTGTACGACCTTGTTTTGAATCATGATAAAAATTAAAGGTGGTGAAGAAGCAGATTATGAAACTCCTAGTGATACTCAGGGCTTCCCCCAGGCCTCTCCCAATCCCTACCAAGGGTGGGGAAAGCAGCCTGGGCCTGAGGAATATGGGGGCCACTTGTCTGGCCTAGGAAGCCCCTGGGGACAGGGAGAGTCTGCCTGCAATAACCCTTCTCCTTTCACCCTTCCTCTGAGATACTTTAGAGCTGGGAGAGGCCTTAACCAAGGTCTCTTGGCCCTTCATTCTGTGAGTGAGGAAACTGAGGCAGGGAGATAATTTGCCCAAGGCCACAGCTAGCCGACAGTGAAGATTTCCTTTTCTGCTTGTGGTACCTAAAGACACTCCCTCCACCAGCACTGATTCTAGACATAGATCCTCCAAGCCAGAAGGGACCTAAGGGGTCTTTTGGTCCAACCCCCTCCCTGTCCTCCCATTTCACCTTGAGGAGGCCTCTCTGGTTCCCTGTTACCTTACCAGGCCAGTGAAAGCCAGTCTGACTGCAGGATGGGGCCCTCATTGTCAGAAAGCTTTTCTCTCTTGATCTGTGTTTTGTCTTCCCTGACCCCAACAGGATGGCCAGGGAGACCCCCTGGAGGCCGGGATCCTGGAAAGACCCAGCCTGGAAAGGCTCCCCAGTGGTGTCTGCACACAGTATATTCCCAAAGGCAGACAGTGGGAAAGAAAGCCACACTTGGGTTCCTTGTGAACTGGGGCCTCTGATGAACCCCGGGAAGCTTGGGGTTGACTTGGACTATGTCTCCAAACGTTATGCCTCAGTTTCATCCTCTGTAAGATGAGGGAATTGGAATTCTCTGAGGCTATGGTCCTGCCAAGGAGAGTGTCTAGTCCAATTCCCTCATTTTAGATATTGGAAAACAGAGGCCAGGGCAGCAGAGACAAGAAGAGGGACTTGGTCCAGGTTGCCCAGGGCATTGTGAGGGATGAGCTGGTTGGAGAGATTGTCTCCTCTCTCAGGAGACAAACGGAGGAAAGCCCAGAGTGGAGGAGGATGCATTGCTGAAATGCCTGACGTGACTGGGTCAGTCCAGAACATTAAGGAGTCTGAGGCAGAATAGGGAGGGATGAGAAGGTTTAGACTGGAGTGTGCTCAGGTGCACTGGGGCATATTGAGGCAGGGAGAAGAATCTGAAGTGAGGGGGTGGTTAGAGCTAGGAGCTGTGGGGGGATGTGAAGTGGCTATGAATGATGGGGAGGCCTGATGATATAACAACAACTCAACATTTATCCAGAGCTTTCCAAGGTTTGCAAAGCCTTGGCCATACATACTCTCCCCTACAGGTATTATCCCCATTTTACAGATGTAAGAATTGAGACCCAGGGTTTAGTCAGTATAGCAGTATCTTTGTGCCTTGGCTTCATGCGTTCTCCACTGGGAGATCCTGACTCGTCAGGACCAGATTAGACCTTGGGTGGCTGGAACTGAGTGGGGTCTGAGGTGCTGGGAGGAAGGCTCGAAGCTGAGGGACCAGGGTGCTACAAAGGGCAGCACTGACTCTGAGGAACCACCTGGAGTGTCCAGCACTGGTGGGTAGCAGCTCCAGCACCGAGGACAGGACAGATGATTGGGCAGTGATTTGGGAGGTCAGGGGAAGGAAAGACAGTGGGAATTCTTGGAACCAGCAAGAGGGGAAGGCTGAGAGGAAATCCTCCAGCGCTGGAGTCAGTCTGTCTATAAGCATTAAGCACCTACTGTGTGCCTGACCCTGAGCTAAGCTCCTAGGGATACACAGAAAGGCAAAAGGACAGTCCCTGTCCTCTAGGAGCTCCCAGTCTAATGGGGGAGATGCCATGTACAAACTGTATAAACAAGCTAGGATCTGGGGAAGGTGATGCCAACCAGAGAGAGAAGGCCCTGGGATTCAAGTTGGAGGGGATGTAGTCAAGTCCAACCCTTTCATTTTACAGATGAGGAAACTGAGGTTTGGAGGGTGCTTTCCTGACAGTCACACAGGTAGGAAGTGACAGAGATTGGGTCTGAACTCAGGTCCTTTTGCCTCTAAACCCTGCCTGCTTTCTACTGTGCCCTGAAAACAGGATGGGGGAGTGGGAGGAGCCTGAAGGAAAGGCCACACCTAGACATGGAAGGTGCCTGAGAGGAGAGGATGAAGGGTGGAGCCAGGATTCCAGAGCTGGCACCCGGGTGTCTGGGGAGCATTGTCTAAGCTGGCCCTGCCATGATGAAATCCCACTTCTGTCTCCATCAGGTGCCTTGGACCAGGAGATGTCAAGTCAGTTCAGCAGTCATTTATTAAGTGCCCACTGTGTGCCAGGCCCTGTGCTTAAGCATGTGCCTTGGGCCCCCAGAGATAGAAAACAACTGCTCATTTATGGAGGGTATCCACACAAAGGCAGTCCTTGCCCTCAAGGAACTTCTATTCTAAGGGAGGAAGAAGTCCAGTCTCCTCTTCCACCACGGCCACTTCGATTTTTGGAGTATTTGTGGACGGGACTTCTGTCTCCTGATAGAAATTTACCCTGGGGCTTGGTGACCTCACCTCTCCCCACACCTAATAATATTCTGTACATTTGTTGGCACCGAGCTTTTGGGGCTTTTCATTTTTTTTTTTAAAGAAGGACCATGGCTTCTTTGTGTCCCTCCCACAGTGCCTAGAATAGTGCCTTATACCCTGGGAGAACACTCCTGGAACAAATGACTCATGAAGGTTTTTTCCCAGCCTCCCCCATGTGTGCTCACCAGGTAGCTGACTCCAGATACTTGGTTCGAACTTGCCAGCTTTCTGGCTGACCAGCGACTCGCAGGTACTTCCACCTTTGGGGCTCTGGTTGTCTTCAGGTGTCATTACCAGATTGCCTCACCCCATGTGTGTTGCAAGGACGACTCCTGGCTGGTGTCACACGTGGGGAGTTGGAAAAAGAGCTAGAGGTCATGTAGTTGTTCAGCCCCAGCATGTGTGAGCACACCTCCTGCCGTGCCTGGCATCCCATACTGTGGCCAGCTCTTTCCAGCCTCCCTTAGCCTACGGTCTCTCCTTCCTCACAGTCTTCCTCTCCAGTTCTCCCTGTTAGAATTAGGAACTTCACTCCCAGGCTGGCATCCCCTCCGATGGCCCAGGCCTTTCACCTACAGTTGATCTACATCCATGATCCAGAGCTCTGGCACTCTGACTCTTCTGCATCACTCCTCACCAACCCTCTGCTCCTCCTGGTGCTTTCAGCCCTTCTTAGATCTCAGCTCCCTCTCCTCACAATCTTGACTCTGTGGCTCACAGATTCAACCAGATGTTATCAGCTACCCTTGGACCAACACCAATCTTTTCTTGTTAGACACAGATGTTGGTGTGTCCTCTCTGCTCATGTTCTGTGAAAGTCATGGGACCAGGTCATCTGGGTTTATTACAAATTTGCATTCATTCATCTCAGTTGGGTCTTTCCTGCTGCATGGCAGGCCTTTACTTCTTATTGATTGCCCCCTTATCCCATGTTCTCCTCCAGCCTCCTCCAGGATCTCAGCAGAGGAACTTGCCTCCTGCTTCTCTGAGGACTCAGAGACTTTCAGTTGGGTGCTTCTTGTTCTCCCCCACCCCCCACTTCAGAGCCCCTTTGCATCTGCTTCCCCGCATTGGTCTCCGAGGAGGTCGTGGGCCTCCCTCACCAAGGGCAGCTCCTCTCCTTGTGCTCTTGGTTCTGCTTCTGAAAATTTGGTCCCACAATCCATTTTTTAAACTTCTGTCTCTCCTGATCTGCTGGCTCCTTCCTTGCTGCCTGGTCTGATCACAGTCCTGACCACCAGGCTCTCCTTCACCCTTTCAGAGTTCACACTTGATCTGGCCATCCCCTCAAGCTGTTGGCCTTTATCTCTCCCTCCTGGGAAGGGCCTTCTCTGCTCTGTCCCATTTCCTCACCTGCTCCTCACTTACTCTCAATCAGGCTTCTCCCCAGAGCTCCTGCTCCAGGGTTACTAGTGATGGATTAACTGCTGAATGGAGTAGGGTGTTTCTTAGTTCTCATTCGGCCTCAACTTCCCAAGGCTCTGGACCCCTCAAAGTTCTCCCCCATTGGCTTTTGTAACATGGTCTCAGTTTTTGTTCAGATCTACAGCTCATCTCTCTCGTCCTGTTCTTGAACCTCCAAGAATCCTTCACTTCCTTCAAAGTATGGATCAGAGGCTGCCTTTCCAACCTTTCCAGTTTCCCTTTGGAAATTACTTGATATTTTCTTATTTGTATATAAAAATGAATGAATAAAAAGATATTTATTAAGCCCTCCTTATGTGCCAAGTGCTTGAGTTACAAACAGCAGCGCACTCCAATGAGACTGATGGAGACCAACACAGATAGAAAGGATCAGAAGGGGAGTTGGAAAGGCCTGGTGGGCTTTAGGAAGTAGTGGCAGGGTAGGGGGTGAGATTAAGGGGCAGTTTGACATTCAGTCTGGAGGGGAAAAGAGAAGCTTGGGGGTAAATAGGGTATCTCAGTATCATGGGGGCAGGGCTTACGGGAGGCTTAGTCTGCCTGCTTACCACCCTCCTATGCCGGGTGTTCTGCTACACTAGTACCTCCCTAACCCCCTCTTATCTTTCCAGGCTTTTTGCCCTTCTCTCTCCTTCTCTGTCTCTCTTTCTCTCTTTTTCTTATACTCTGCAATCCACTGAAATGGGCTTCTTTGCTGTTCCTCAAACAACACACCCAATCTCTCATCTCTGTACATTTTTACTGCCTGTACTTCCTGCCTAGGATGCTTTCCTTCTTCATCTCCACCTCCTGGTTTCCTGGTTTCTTTGGCCTTGTCCGAGTGCCAGGTAAAATTCTACCTTCTGGAGTCGTGAACTGGTCCAACCATTCTGGAGAACAATATGAAGCTATTACCAAAGGGCTATAAAGCTTTGACCCAGCAATACCACTACTAGGTCTGTATCCCAAAAATCAAAGAAAAAGGGAAAGGACCTATTTGTACAAAAGCATTTTGTAGTGGCAAAGAATTGGAAACTGAAGAGATGCCCATCAATTGGGGAATGGCTGATCAGGTTGTGGTATGTGATTGTGATGGAATACTATTTGATTATGAAAAATGATGAGAGGGATGGCTTCAGAGGAACCTTGGAAGTTACATGAACTGATGCAAAGTGAAAGGAGCAGAACCAGTGGATCATTGTACACAGTAACAGCAATGTTGTGCAGTGATCAGCTGTGAATGACTTAGCTCTTCTCAATAATACAATCCAAGACAATTCTGAAGGCCCCTAAAATGGAATATGATTGAAAAATGTGATTCACCTCAGAACTCTTGGACTCTGAGTGCAAAGTGAAGCAGGCCCTTTTCACTTTCTTTGTTTCTTGCCATTTCTTAAAAAATTAAATTGGTTTATTTGCTTTTAGTTTACAATGTTCAGTTCCACAGTCCCTTCAGTTTCAGATTTTCCCCTCCTTCCCTCTCTCCCCCCACACCATTATGGTGGCATGCACTCCGATACAGGATCTACAAATATCTTCCCATTAATTGTTAGGTTGTAAAGAAGGATCGTAACTGATGGAATGATGGGTGGCAAAGAGAAACAGAACAAAACAAGAAAAAGAAACAGAGCAAGTAGTTTGTTTCAATCTGCACTCAGACTCCGCATCTCCTTCTCTGGATGTGGATATCTCCTTCAATCATGAGGCTTTTGGAGTTGTCCTAAAATCTTATATTGCTGAGAGGAGCCCAGTCTATTGAAGTTAGTCATCACACATAGGTTGTGTCTGTGATTGTGTGCAAATTTCTCCTGGTTCTGCTCTTCTCGCTCAGCATCAGTTTATGTAAGTGTCTCCAGGTTATTATGAAGTCCCTTTGCTCCTCATTTCTTATAGCACAATAGTATTCCATTACATTCATACACCACAACTTGTTTAACCATTCCCCAGTTGATGGGCATCCCCTTGTTTTCCAATTCTTTGCCACCACAAAAAGACTTAGTATTTTTTTTTTTTTTGCAACATGGCTATTGTGGAAATATGTTTTGCATGACTTCAAAGGTATAATTGATATCACATTGCTTGCCTTCTCAGTGGGCAGGGAAGAGGAGGGAGGGAGTTTGGAACTTAAAATTAAAAAAAAGATTGTTAGAAATAAAACATTTAGAAAAAACAATACCATCTTCTACAAGAAACCTTTCCCCTAGTGCCCTTAATGTTAGTGCTTTCCTTCTGTTGTTTAGTTCCATTCATGGTATCTAAGCTTATTTGGACTGAGCTGTTTGCTTGTGGTCTCTCTGAGTTCCTTGAGGGCAGAGACTGTCTTTTGCCTTTCTTTGTGTCCCCAGCCTTTGCACAGGGCCTGGCACACAGTCGGCATGCTGACTATGTACACCCTCTTTTATTTTGCCTTCTCCTCTAATACAGAGAGTACTGCTCTGAGCATTTGGGTGTATGCTAGATCTTTGCTTGTGTCTTTGACTTTCTTGGAGTAGAGACCCAAGATTGGTATTATTAGGTAAAAAGGGAGGGGCTGTTTGGTCATTTCGGTTACAGGATTCCAAACTGAAATCCATAATGGTTTGACCAGTTCACCTGTGTAATAGTGGGCCTGGCTTCCCCCAGCTCTGCCAGCATTGACTGTTCCTATTTTTTGAGTGTCTTTGTGAATTTGTTGGGTAGTTAGCCAGAATCTGAATAAAGTGATCTTCTGACTTTGAAGCCATTTCTCTGCTGCCCAGCATTGGCAGCCCCTCATGGGTGATCTCACTCTATACCAGTGGTTCTCAACCTTCCTAATGCTGTGACCCTTTAATACAGTTCCTCATGTTGTGGTGACCCCCAACCATAAAATTATTTTCATTGCTACTTCATAACTGTAATTTTGCTACTGTTATGAATCTGATAGGCAGGATGTATTTTCATTGTTAAAAATTGAACATAACCCACAAGTTGAGAACTGCTGCTCTAGACGGAAGATCCCAGTAGAGGGTTTGGGGAACACTTGGTGTTAGGTCTTGAGATAACCAGAGCCCAAGGTTTGTGTGTGCTTTAAAAAAAAAAAGCACAGATGTGATTTCTTGGGGCATCATCTCATTAATTGGCTTGATCATGGAGAACTAGGAAAATAACATCGTAAGGGAGTGAGGCCCCATTCACCTGGTGTTTCTGGGAGGTTGTCTTGGGGGTGTTAGCTCCTTCCCCAGGTGGGCCCTCATTGGAGGAGACCAGAATGAATCCAGAGCAGAGAATGCCCCCTCCCACACGCCCTCCCAGCAGGCCCAAAATATGTGATGTGTAAATTGAAACTTAATTTTAAAAGCTTAATAAAATCCACTCCTTTCTCCCCTCTTCCTGGTTCATTCATGCCTCTGAAAGGAAATTAAAGAGCATCTGTAATAACCACGCACATATGTTCAGAGCTGGGAAGGAACAAGGAGGTGGAGTTCTGGGGTGAAACTGTGCCGGTGCTCTGAGTCAGAGTTGAATCTCCTTGGCTTTCTCCCAGAACTCAGAAAAGGCCTTGGGGAGGTGAGGACCCTCAGCTTCTCTGGGCTTCCAGAGGGTAGCCTGGTAGGAACAGTGCTGCTTGTGGGTGGCTGGAGCAGACACACAGTCTCTCCTGACTCATTTCTGTACTTACATAATCTGGCTTAATAGGAAGGTTCTGGATGTGGAACCAAATGCTTGTTCTCTGCCTCTTTGAACCTAGCCACCACAGCTGGAAATTGTTTTCAAGTACGTGAATCCGGCAGATTGCTGTTTGTAAAAAGATTTTTTAAATAAACTTTTCATACTTTAAAAGCTGTAACTTTTATATTAGCACAATCTTTGGTGCCTAGAAGGCAGCTAGGGCGCTCAGTGGATGGAGCTCTGGGCCTGGAGTCAAAGTCCTGAATTCAAACTCAGTCTCAGACCCTTCTAGAGCTGTGTGACCCTGAGAAGCCTCTTCACTTCTGTTCCCCTCATCTCCTCCTCCATAAAATAAGCTGGAGAAGGAAACGGCAAACCACTCCAGTTTGCTTCTTTTTTTTAAATTAAAATTAGTTTATATATTTTTAGTTTACAACATTCAGTTCCACAAGCTTTTGAGTTTTAAATTTTCCCTCCTTCTCTTTCCACCCCCCTCCCCAAGACAGTATACATTCTGATATATGCTCTACACATACATTCATATTAAACATATTTCACATTAGTCATGTTGTTAAGAAGAATTATAACCAGTGGAATTAACCACAAGAAAAGAAACAAAACAAAAAAGAGAGAGAATAAATAATATGCTTCAGTCTGCATTTAGACACTGTAATTCTTTCTCTGGATGTGGATGGTATTTTCCATCATGAACCTTTTGGAGTTGTCTTAGAACCTTGCATTGCTGAGAAGAGCCAAGTCTTATCAAAGTTAGTCATCACCCAATGTGGCTGTAACTGTGTACAATGTTCTCCTGGTTCTGCTCCCCTCACTCAGCGTCAGTTCATATATATTTTGCCAGTTTTTTTTCTTAAGAATCTCCATGGCTAGCTTTTGCATGCTAGGGTCCATGGGGTCGTAAAGAGTCAGACAGGACTGAACAACAGAAACCGATAATCCCCTGCCTTTAGACCTGGAAGGGGTGTCTGGGGGGCCATCGAGGCCCACATGAGAAGGTGAAGGGATAGATTTACTGCTGGAAGAGGCCTGAGGCCATTTGGTCCAAGCCTATCATTATAGATGAAAAGCCTGGGGCCAGGGTGGCCCAGGGACTTCTTCCCAGTTACACAGGTAAGGAGTGAGCTCCTTCCTGGTTCTGGTGATGTGTCCTGTAAGTTCCTTTGAGTGGTGTGGCCATCCTTGTGGATGTCACCTGGTTACATGGTGTCACCTGGGGGCTGGGAAGAATTTGGTGGCCGTGTCTGTGGCAGGCTTTGGGCCAGTTTTCCTCTCCTTCTCTCATGTTAGACTCTGAGAATGAAGCTGAGAGTCGGTGTCTAGGGATGAATGGTCCTAACTGTGTCAGTATGTAGTAAGTTAACTTTGCCAAGGACTCTTCAGTCCCATCAGCTTCCTCCCTGGAAGCTTGAACCCCATATCCCAGCATCTGGTGTGTTATGTAGAGGGCTCTTAGGGAATACCCAAATGCTCCCCCAGCTGTCAGAATCCAGCCCCCCCATAAAAAATGAGGTGCCTCTAGACAGGAACTGTGTAGGCCTGTCTTTGGTGTGGGGGGTGACAAGGACTCATCTGGTGAATTCATGATATGTTCCTGGGGGAACTGACTTAGTTGGGAGGGGGGGACTGCAGCTGCTTTTCTAGGAACCCAGTTTGCAGGTATCTGCTGTATGAGGAGGAGAAAGAGGTGAAAGGTAGGCACTTTGGGCCCGGGGATCCCAGGGACAGAACACAGGAGAGGCAGGATTTTAGAGCTTGGACAGCTTGGAGCTGAGGCTCCGGGTTTGATGTGGGGAATGGCCTGGGAGGGCGGGGAAGGAGCCAGCTACTGGGGGAAGGACACCTTAGCTCCCTGGGCAAATAAGCTCAGAGAGCCAGTGTGGCTTCATTATCATAATTAATAATGAATTCCTTTAAGGGGTCCAAAACAATTCCCTTAGAGTAATCCCAAGTTAGAGCAATGTTGGGTTTATTATCTCCATTTTACAGATGAGAAAACTTCTCCTAGAGTTTAATGACCTGCCCAGATCCACACAGTTGTCTACCCAGTGCAGAGCCCCAGTGCTCATTCTGCTGGAGGGCAGTCATTACTAGCCTGCCCTGCTCCCAGCTGAGGAGCTGTGACCCCTCGGGCAAGTCCCATTCTGGGCCTCAGTTTCCTCTCTAAAGCCAGGGGTTTGGACTGGGTGAAGGCCCTTCCAGCTCTTAGCTTGTATTGTTTCAGGCACTGTAGTTGGCTTCCCCTGATGTTTGAGTGAGTAATAACAATAATTATAGTTGATATTTATGGAAGACTTAGTGTGCACCAGGCCATGTGCTCAGCACTTTACAATTATGATCTGATTTGATCCTCACAACAACCCTGGGAGGGAGGTGCTATTATGATCCCCATTTTACAGATGGGGAAACTGAGGCAGGCAGTGGGTAAGGAACTTGCCTAGGACCACCCAGCTGACAAGTGCCTAAGGCTGGATTTGAACTCAGATCTTCCTGACACCAGGCCTGATGCTCTGTCTGCTGAGCCATTGTGGCTTTGGAAAAGTGACTTTGTTTTTCCCCCACGCATTTGTTTCTAGCTGTTGAGAGCCACACCAAACATGGCTTCTGTTTTGTTTGCAGAGATGCTGCAGTTTGTCAGCAGCCAAGTGGGAGAGTTCCCAGACCTCTTCTCTGATCAGCTTTGTAGCAGTGCTTTCCCAGGAGGCAGCGGGAACAATCCAGGTGCCAGTGCCAGTACCAACACTGGCACCAATGCCAGCACTGGGGGCACTTCGGAGAGCCCTTCGTCGCGGCTCTACAGCCAGGCATCTATGGTAGCAGCTACAGCAGCAGCATCAACAGCATCAACAGCAGGGGTAGCAGCAGCGTCTTTCCCTCAAACTCCGCCTGTACAGATTAAAGCCCTCCCTGCCCCAGTGTCCACCCCTCCTCGGCCTGCGCCCCTCCTCCAGCCCCGCCTGCAGCCCCAGCCCCAGCCCCAGCTGCAGCAGCAAACAGTGATGATCACCCCAACCTTCAGCACGGCACCCCAGACCAGGATCATCCAGCAGCCCCTCCTGTACCAGAACTCGGCCACCAGCTTTCAAGGTAATTAAGAGAAGGGGCTGACTAGGTGGCTGACAGCCAGTGCCTTTGGGCAGGGGCAGGGCAGGCAGTCTGTCTGCATGGAAGCCCACTCCTTTGGAATGCAGTCATTGTAATACTGGCCATTCCCAAACAAGTTCACCTGCTCCCCAAAGTGTCCCTCATTGTGCGTAGGGTCATGACCAAGCAGTCACAACCCTTGGGGGCCACTGCAGAGATGACCCTTCTGGGTCAGCCCTCTTGGAAGAGGAGCTCCCAGAGGGTGGGACCCGACACATACACCTGTCATACCTCGTGTGGGGAGCACAGTACTTGGCATCGTGGGAGCCACAATTAGTGCTTTTCTGTCAAGGGGGAGACTAGACCCCAGATAAGGGAGGTGACTTGCCAAGGTCCCATGGGGCCAGCAAGAGTCAGAACCAGAACTGAAATCACCCATTGCCTGATTCTGGGCTCCTCCTGGCTTCCACTGCATTTAATGACAGATGAGTGTCCAGGGGCAGGGACACTCAGAATCTCCTGGTGGTGGCAGGAGGCAGGAGAGGGGAAAGAGCCCAGCTCCAAACTGAGGGTTGAGGCCTAGAGCCTCCTTCTTCTCCTCTGCCAGGTGAAGCCTGGAAGGTGTGTGAGTCTGTGTCCAGGGGTGCCTCGATCAATCGGAGCAGCCAGCCCTGGGATCACAGATGGAGGGCCATCGTTTGACAAAAGAAGAAACTGAGGCCCAGAGAGGGGCATTTCCTTACCATCTCCCTATGTCACTATCTGGCTCCTGACCATTTGCACTTTGTCCTGCTCAGGAAAAGCTTTCCGTCCATCCTTTCAGACTTTTCTCCTGACCAGTGGAGGCTCAGGGCTGAAGTAGTATTAGGACTGGCTCAGAAGGTCTGGCAGAACCTCCTGGGGTCCAGAAGGGCCCCAAGAGCTGGGGTGTTCTCCTGAAATGCTCCCTCCATCCTAGAAGCAGAGGGTTAACCTGTTAGGCCCAGGGAGTAAGGCTACAGCAATAAAATTGTCTGTATTAACCCTCTGGAGTACATGCCTTCCTTGTGGGACGTTCCTGTGATGTTGGCCCATCTGTAAATGGCCAGGGAGCTGATTGGCAGCATGCTGGCAAGCTGCATCCTCTGCTGACAGTGCTTGCATTTCCTTCATGTTTCTCTTCTCTCTTCCCCAAGTCCTCCAGCCTCAAGTGCCGAGCCTGGTGACATCCTCCCAGGTGCAACCAGTCACCATCCAGCAGCAGGTGCAGACAGTGCAGGCCCAGAGGGTGCTGACCCAGGCTGCCAATGGTACGATTCAGACCCTGGCACCAGCGACTGTGCAGACAGTCGCTGCTCCTCAGGTTCAGCAGGTTCCGGTAAGTGCTCCATGGGGATGTTGGGGTGGGGCTGGGTTAGGGGAGCCTCTCCACTAGTCCTGAGTCCCCTAAAAAGGTGTACATGGAGCAATATAGGGATAGGGATGGAGTTGGGGAAACTGGGCACAGTTGAGTCGACAAGCAGGTATATTGTGTGCTTGGTACTGTGGAGACAAAGACAGGCTAGTTTCTGGTCAACCCAGTAGGATGCCCCTTTCCCACCCTGATGTGCTGTGCCTGGTCCTGGGCTGAAGGCCAGAAGCAGAAAGGCCCCTTCTGGCCTCATCCTCCTTGTATTTCTTCCCTGTGTAGGTCCTGGTGCAGCCTCAGATCATTAAGACTGACTCGCTTGTCTTGACTACACTGAAAACCGATGGCAGTCCGGTCATGGCGGCAGTGCAGAACCCAGCCCTCACAGCTCTCACTACACCCATTCAGACCACGGCCCTCCAAGTCCCCGTAAGTGCCTTTCCTGTGTTTGTCTTCAGCCACTGTCAGCCTCATCCCTTCTCTGGGATGACCCTCCTGTCTCTGAATCTAGGGTTCCCTGGCCTGGGGCCTCTCTTTCCACACAGTGGGGGTGGGATCAATGGGATCCCTGTAGGGAGGGCCCCTTGAGGACCACACAGCTAGGGGGCCATTGGGCATTTCACAGGTATGTCTATCACTCCCCAAGCTCAGGAGGCTCTAGGAGGGGATGAAAGGAGGAAATGGATGGTAGCAGTCCCTGGCTGCCTTCAGGGGTCAAGAGCAAAAGGGTTCATCCTCATTGCCAAGCCCCTGGGGCTTGCGCTGTGCTGCCCAAGGCCTGACTTCATCTTCCCTGTATCTTAGACCCTGGTTAGTGGCGGCAGTGGGACCATCCTTACCACCATGCCTGTGATGGTGGGGCAGGAAAAGATGCCCATCAAACAGGTACCTGGGGGTGTCAAGCAGCCAGAGCCCCCCAAGGAAGGGGAGAGAAGGACCACCCACAACATCATTGAGAAGCGTTATCGATCGTCCATCAATGATAAGATCATTGAGCTGAAGGACCTGGTTATGGGGACGGATGCCAAGGTATGGCTGACCCTGGGGTGCTTTGGGACGCTGTCCTTCTGCCCCAACTTTCCTTATCTGCGTAGCTTAGGGAGCCGAGCTGTGCCTGGCTCTTTGGTTGGCACTGCTGGTGTGTTGATGGCGATGTCCAGAGTTGAGCAGTTGGATGGCCTGCGTCTCTGGGGGTTCCAGGCACAGATGCCTGCTGCTCACAAGGGCAAGCCTCCAGGTTGGCTGGGCTCTGGACAGCCCACACAAAGGCCCCTCACTTACTGCCTGTAGGAAAGACGTAGAATTTGCTTCATATGATTTAGCTGATCTACATTTTTGGTTCTTAAATGATGCTTCTTAGGAATCAGGAAATCTTGTGCCCTGAGAAAACAGCATGCCTAGTATAAGGCAAGAAGCCCCACATTTCGAGTCTGAGGGGACCTGGGATCAAATCCCAGCTCTGCCCCTGCTGCCTGACCTTGGGCAAGTCACTTCTCCTCCCTGGGCCTCTCTCAAGGGAGGGAGTTGGGCTGTATGACCTCTGAAGGCCCTTCCCATTCTGGCATGAGGATCTCCTCCTTTGTAGGAGAAGGTACTTTTCGGAATTGTAGCCCCAGAATGATAAAGGTCACCAGATGCCCTAGCTGGGCACTGGTCTCTTCTCCTGAGACACAACTCTGCCCTGTCCACCCCATGGGCTGGCTCCTCACTGCCCTCTGTGTCCCCTCACTGCAGATGCACAAGTCCGGGGTGCTGAGGAAGGCCATCGATTACATTAAGTACCTGCAGCAGGCCAACCACAAGCTGCGGCAAGAGAACATGGTGCTGAAGCTGGCCAATCAGAAAACCAGTAAGTGAGGCCATTGTCCTGCCTCCAGGGAGGGTGAAGGCAGAGGCCTGGCCTGTGTGTGGGGCTTCTGCCTGGCACAGGCAGGGCCTTTCACTCTTTCAGTTCCCTTTGCTGTCCTGTGTGTTAAAGACAGGATTCTGAGGAGGGTACAGTCTAGAGGCTCAGCAGCCAGTGATAGAGCCAGAAGAGCCTGGCTGTAGGTAGAGTGAGCTGGTGTCTCTTGGATGTGGCCCTGGTGAACATCTGTTTTGCTTGACTCTGATTATAACAGGGGTTTTGTTTTTCTTTCTGTCTTAGCGGAAGGGCTGGGGGAGGGAGATGAGGCAGACTTTTGCTAATCAACAAACATATAATACTAATTTTTACTAATAGGCCCCCCACCCCTGGTAGATTTTTTTCTGCTTGGCCTCAGAGGGCTAGACAAAAGAGTGAGTGGACTTGCAGAGGCAGATATTTTAGCTGAGAGATGGGGGAATGAGTAGCCTCCCTGGGGCTCTCTAGTGGAGGTTGGATGACTGTGGGTCAGGGATGATGTAGAAGGTCTTCCTAGTTGCTGGGTTTGGGGAACCCTGGAGCCCCTTCCGGCCCCGAGGTTCTGTGTTTCTGCTTATCCAGCGTTTGTGAGGCAGAGGGCCCCATACTGGTGCCCATCAAGTCCCGGGGGTGTCAGAGCAGTGAGAATGGGCAGTGAAGGGAGCTTCTGGCTCAGGGGCACGAGATGAGAGGAGCATGCTGCTCATTGTCCAGTTCTGCTTCTCCCTGCAGAACTCTTGAAGGGCATTGATCTGGGCAGCCTGGTGGACACTGATATCGACATGAAGATGGACGACTTCAACCAGAATGTGCTGTTGATGTCTCCCCCTGCCTCTGATTCAGGGTCCCAGGCGGGCTTCTCCCCTTACTCCATCGATTCAGAGCCAGGCAGTCCTTTGTTAGATGATGCTAAGGTAACGCAAGTCTGCTTGAAAGTGTCTCCAAACCCCAATAGGGGGCTGGGAGGGAAGAAGGGAGGGAGAGAGAAAGTGAGTAATAAGAATGCTGGCAAGGTCACCCATTGAAGGAGCCAAGTGCTGTGCTAAGGGCTGGGCGTACAGAGAAAGGCAAGGAGCGTGCCCCTCATCTTCCAGGCACCCATCTAAGGGGGATACGTCATGCAAACAGTTGTCCCTGAACAGGACGCCTAGAGTAGACAGAAAAGCCTCTGAGAGGGAGGCATTAGCAGCTGGGAGCACCGGGGGAGGCCCCTGCAGCATGTGGAGTGGTAGTGAGCGACACTAGGGCACAGGTGTATATTAGAGAAATCTTCTGGGCAGCCAAAGCTTTGGAAAGACCGTGGCTGCAGGTGCACGCTCCAGAGGTGGCGGGGGGCCTGGATGAGACTAATGGCCATGTGACTGCCGAGAACAGGGTGTAGATGAGATGGGGGAAGGTAGAGACAAGCCTGGGGAAGTACAGAGGGAGCATTGGAGAGCAGCTGTGGGTGACACAGGTCTGGGTAGCAGCTGAAAAGGTAGTGTAGACAAGGGATGGTAGGAAGATAGAGACAAGCCTGGGGAAGTGTGCAGCTGAAGGTGATGCAAGCCTGCCTGACAGGCTGGACAGAGTGCCCTCCACAGGGCCAGGGCTGGAGGGGCAGGAGGGCGAGGTCTGTCTTAGCCTTTAGGATGCCCAAGGGACTCTTGGCATTGCAGGATGTGCTCGGGAATGACTCTTGCTGGGCATGAGGGCAGCCTTGTGTTTAGAGCCAAAGGACCTGGTTTCCTCTGCATTGTTCCACAATGGCAGGTCTGCAGGCTCATCTCTTCCTTTCTGGGCCTCCAGACCCTTCTCTCTAAAGCATGGGACATCCTAGTTCTGGCTGTGTCTGTGGTCCCCTAAGATAAGCCATGTCCTCAGAGGAGAAGAGAGAAAAGGGGCGGTGGTCTCCAGGGCTTTGCCAGGTCTGGCTAAAGGGCTTGTCTGGCAGATTAAGTGTCCCACAGAGGAAGCAGGGACATGCTGGCCATTGGGGAGTCAGGGGAAGCTGGAGGGGCAGAATTCTGCCCAGGTAGGCCAGCAATGGAGATGGGCCTGCTTCAGGCCTCTCTGGATAATCAGTAATGGGCCTTGCCAATCCAGTTTGCAGTCTAATAGAAAACATTAAAACTATGGTTAGAGGCAAAGAAAATGGCCATCATCTTGAGGTTGTCTGAATAGAATGACTTAGAAAGAGGGAGATTGTTATTGGGCTGTCTTTTGGTGCCCTCACAGGGGCTCCCTAGGTGCTCAAACTGCCTTGGGATAGTGGCAGCTAAGTTAGCATTTCAGACTTCTTCAGTTTCCCTTTAGAATATTTTTAAACAAAATAATTCCTTTGAGGTTGGGCACATAAATCTCATTAAATAAAATATAACTAGGCAAATTTGGGTTTTTAAAAAAATGCTTTTTTTTCTTAAAATAAGCCCTATAAGTTGCTTCAACCAGGATTCTGAGAAATAAAGGTAATTTTTGAAGGGATTTCATAGGCTGTGAAATATTGAAAGCCCTTCACTGAGAGGCATTGGCTCAGGAGGCATGGGCCCCCATTTCAGCTCCCTTCTAGGTGGCTTGAGGCCAATCACATCCTTCCCTCCCAACTTGAGTTTTTCCAAATGCACAATGGAGAGAAAGAGTGTTTTATTTTAATTTGGGTCAGCCACTGCCTCCACCTAGCACCAAAGGGGCCTTGAAAGTTGTGATGACGGGACAGCGCGGGTGGGGCGAGTTTGGAAAGGCCTCTAGTATCCATCTGTGGGGTTGTAGTGTCAATGCGATATTTACAGCACTCACGATCATGATAAAGACCGTGACTATAAGTATCGCATGACATTTGATCGCAAAATATACTGAACTCTCCAGATAGAGGACAGAACTGAAGCATTTATTTGGACACCATAAAACCGAATCCCAAAACCAGTAAGCTGATTCCATCATAGTACCAAAGATGTTCAGAAGCCATGATAACACTGAGAATCACAGCATCCTTCAGCCTTCCCACAAACCAATACAAGATCAATATCTACTCACGAGCCTATCTGACTTCTTGCCTGAGCATCCTCTCCCCCACCATCTCTCTGGCTCTGACTCTCAGCTTCCTGTGGGCTCTGCTTCCCTTCAGCAAACTCCTCCTACCACAGGCGCCATTTGATGACATGCAGCCTGTTGGGGGCAGAGTTTACTTTCAAAGCAGGGGAGGTCTTAACTCAACCTGAGGTCTATTAAGGGGCAGGGAATATGTTCAAATTTCCGTTCTCATTACAGGGGTGCAGCTGGTGTTTGATAAGCCAGCGTGGCCTTTGATGATGGTGCTCTGGCTTCTTTATTTGACCATAACAATTTGTGAGTGTTATCTGTTAAGGCCTGGAAGTATGGGGTGTGCAGTCCACAGGGCCCAGATCATCTCCAGGTCAGCCTTGCCATCCTTCTAAAAAGCATAGCTCACATTTATTTAGCACTTTCACGGGCAGACTGCATTCCTCCCAAAGACCCTGTGAGGGTATGGGCAACCTGAGAACGATTAACCCTATTTTACAGATGAGAAAATAGGGCCTGAGTCATCCAGTGACTTGGCCAGTAAATGTCAGAAATGAGCTTGAGCCTCGAACTCATCACTGTCCATTGTGCTGTGGAGAAACGCTTAGGCTAAAGAACACCCACACAGAATCAGAGCCAGCATCTGGGAGGGAGAAGCTCAGGTTCAACCTGAGCCATCCTACAAGGGGATCTAGGGCTCGGCCCGGCTTGGCCTGGGCTGCCAGAGAGTCTCCTGCTTAGACCTGGGAGCTTCTTTTCTCTCTGTTCTTGGGAAGTGAATGAAGGAAAGGAAAGAAGAAAGGAAGAAAGAGAGGTGGACAGATGGATGGCCCCAATACAGGAAAAGTGAGATCGTCCTTGCCCTCATGGGAGCTTACATTCTAACAGGGGAAACGAGCCCCAAGGGGAGCCTGCGTTAGAAAGAAGGGTTGAGGTGTCCTTGTGCACCTGTGTGTGGAAGCAGGTTTGGAGTTGTTGGGGAAGTGACATTTTGGCTTGGCCCTGGGTGAGATGGAGGTGGGAGATGAAGGATATTTAGTGTTTGGGCAGAGGGCCAGGCTTGCTGGAAGTCTTCCTGACTTTGCCCTGGTGTGAGCACTTCTTGTCTCTCCTATGCATCGATAGTGTATGAAGGGCAGTGGTATTCAGGGAGGAGGCCGTGCCCTGAGCTGGGAGGCCACCCTCTGAGGGAGTTCTTGTCTTACTGGGTTATTTGTCCACATCTAGGAGAGCTCACATTTCTGGAGGGTTCTGAGGTTTATAGACCGGGTGCACGAGACACTTTAGAAATCTGAGCTGTTCCCATTGACTACACTAAAAACATCAGGACATGCTCACATGAAGGGTGTTGCTAAGACACCAGGCGACATCAGGTCATGTTACAGAGGCTCTAACTAGGTTTGGGACTTGACCTTGTTGTGGTTTCTTCCCGGCCTCCTTTGTCTGTATCGAAGGTCAAAGATGAGCCCGACTCTCCGCCAGTGGCGCTGGGCATGGTGGACCGTTCTCGGATCCTGCTCTGCATGCTCACGTGTCTGTGTCTCTCCTTCAACCCTCTGACGTCGCTGCTGGAATGGGGAGGGGCCCACAGCTCTGGCCAGCCGGGCACTGGGGGCTCCAGCCGAAGCATCCTTTCCTTTGATTCAGGTGGGATACTGCCCAGGGGGGCTGCCCCTCCCCTCATGAGAGTACTCTTTCTAACCTTCTGTCTGCGGCTGAGGCCGAGGCCAAGGTCTTGGCTGACAGTGGTCACAGAAGCAGTGCTGGCAAGGCCTGGCTGTATGTCCACACGAGGTGGTGATAAGCAAAAGCCCCAGGGCAGGAAAACCTTGTGGGATCTCTACTAGGGGTGTGCTCCTCTTTCTCCATTTTCCATGCTGGCTTGGTGAGAGCTAGAAACCTGATCCCCTTGGGCTGGGCAGTAAAGAGATGACAGTGTGGGGCAGACAAAGAATTGACACCCAATGCTGGAGTTGTAGAGTTGGTGCTAGCTGTGAACATCTGGTCCTTTCTCTCCCAGGCTGATAGGTAGTGGTTTTGTTTCATGCAGCAGCTTTGCTCATTCCCAACCTGATCCTCCCAGAGGGGCCCACAGTGGGGTGAGCTCTGTCCTGACTTGCATTTCTCCTTGGCCAGTGTGGAGATTCCCAATGGTGCAGTCAGAGGCCCTGGGTCTGACTCTCACCTTTGCAGCTTGGGAAATTCACGACTTTTCTCTGGGCCTCAGTTTTCTCCTCTGTCAAGGTGGGGAGGGTCATTCTGGTGGTCTCTGATGAGCTTTTGCTCTCAAGCTTGGCTTTCCCTATCTATGTGCAGCCAGGCCTCAGTTTGCCAGGTTTTTGTCTCTCGGAGTCAAGGCCCCTTTCTCCACCCTCACTCCCTAGGTGCTGGCGGCTGGTTTGACTGGATGTTCCCAACCCTCCTCCTATGGTTCTTAAATGGCATTATTGTCCTAAGTGTCTTCATCAAGTTGCTGGTGCATGGGGAGCCTGTTATCCGGATGCACTCACGAACCTCGGTCACATTCTGGCGCCATCGCAAGCAGGCCGACCTGGACCTGGCCAGGGTGCGTTATCCCCCTCCTTGTCTCCAACGCCTCTTGAGAACCTTTTATGGTTACAGGTTCACGTCTCTCTTCTGGCCTCTCAAGGCCCCAGGCCAAGAATGAGCGCCTGAGCTGTTGGTAGAGGGCACTTCAGGTCTGGGCCCCCAGGGATGGAATTCTCTCTCTGGGACCAGCTCAGATTGCTCCTTCGTGTCCCCATTAGTTAGTGAGCAGAGCTCACCTGGCTCCTTCTCAAGATGGGGGAAGGAGCAGCCTGAGGTTGTGCCACAGGTTGGCTAGAGTTTTTGAAAATTTTCTTGTTTTCAAGTATGAATATAAAAATCAATGAACTTGAACATTTCCGTATGCTGAGAGCACAGATAAGGGAATTGTATAGGAAACTCTGCTGTCTCTGAACTGTACCATTTATATGTGGGATCCACTTTGGCCTGGTGGTAGTTCCAGTATCACTGGACTCATTTCTGTCCTGGGGGTGCCTCCTTCTGCTCCCTTCTGTTTATTTTTTGTGGTTCACTTTCTTAGTGTCATTATGAACCCAGAGGCAGAGCTGGCCCCAAGGCCAGAAAGACCTGGGGTCCACTTCTTTTGCCTCTCTCTGCTTTGGTCACCTCTCTGAGACTCTAAAGTTTCAAAGGTGATGTTAAACTGCATTGGTGAAGGAGTTTTCTGTATCTGGAAGTTCCTTTGTACTCCATTACAACCGTAGGTCCAGTCCTTGTCACTAACCTCCAGTTCTTCTCCCTCCCCCCCAAAAGAAAAGTCAAGCCCTCCCTTGTGAGAGGTAGGGCCATATCCAGTAAATCCATGACTGGCTGCTCTCGACCCTCCTCTCTAAGCCTTATACTCTGGAGGCAGAGTATGGACACAGCTTGCTCACTGCCTTGATCTGAGCTCTTCCAGCTTTCCCCTACATGTCATTGTCTCAGTGGTTCTCCGGGGCTTTCTCACCTCTCTGCTTCCATTCTGTGCTTGGGTAGTTGATGTTTTTGGACTTTGCAGGATTTCACATTTGTCTCAGTTGATATTTTATCATGTTGGTTTCAACCTGACCCTTTTCTTTAGTTCATTCCTTTATTCATTTGTTCTGTGTGGAGTGTGATTCTGTCATCTCTCATGTCAAACATAAATTGGATAACCAGTGTCTTCATCCATGCCATTAATAGTCCAGAACATGGTGGGGGAAGGCTCCAACGAATCCAGTACACATTGATTGGATGCTTGCTGTAGGCCTGCCACTATTCTCAATTCTCAGTCATAGGGACTCAAGGACAACCACCATTTGAGCAGAGTATGATTGTTCTTTTGTGAATCCACCACACCAGCCTGCCCTCCAACCTGCTTTCTCTTCTTGGCTCTTCAGAAGCTGAGATAGAGCACAGTGTAGTGTTTCCCTGATGTATTCAGTGACCCTATTAGTGGGGAAGCCAATTTGGCGGGTTATCCTCTCCTCCCCTCCTTGGTGGGTGAGGGGAGCGCACCAGCCAGTTCTGCTATAGGTCTTTAGTCTGATAGGATTTTAGGAACACTAAGGGAAAAGTTGGGATGGCAGTATTGTCTGTTCTTCTCTCCTTTGCCAGGGGGATTTCGCTGCAGCAGCCTCTAACCTGCAGACATGCCTGTCTGTCCTGGGCCGCACACTGCCCACCTCCCACCTGGACCTGGCTTGCAGCCTCTCCTGGAATGTGATCCGATACAGCCTGCAGAAACTGAGGCTGGTGCGCTGGCTGCTGAAGAAGGTCTCGCAGCGGCACCGCCGGGCGGCCGTGGCTGCTGGCGGCTTTGAAGATGAGGCCAAGACCAGCGCTCGGGACGCTGCCTTGGCCTACCACAAGCTTCATCAGCTGCACATCACAGGTCAGGCAGAGGCAATGGAGCTGGGCTGGGACTGGGTGGTTCTCCATCTTAGCTCTGCTGCTCCCCTTTGTCCTGCTTCTAGCTTGGGGTGGGAAGGCCTCCTGCCCCCTGCCTGCTCCCCACCTGTCTACCTCCTGCCTGCCACCAGAGTGCTCTGGGCTCAGCCAGGGTTAGGTTTTTGAAGTTTCCTCCTGTCTTGCTTGTTGCTTCCCAGCCTTGCCTTAGACTTTGTGGGTGATGCGTACTGCATTGGAGCCTTCTCCCTGCCCCTTCTGCAAGACTGAGGCTGCCACTGCTGAGTTTGGTTCATGTGGTCTGGAGAGGCGCCATCCAACCAGGGACATGTTGAGTGCCTGCTGTGTGCTGGGCCTTGTGCGTCTGAATACAAGGGATGAAATTATTCTTCTCTTCTCATAAGCGAGGGAGCAGATACACATTGACATGACGTATTAGGTTTTATGGTAAATGTTGTATTAAAAATAGACATATACAGAGTAGTTCAGTACATGGTAGTTTTGGAGGAGGAGGTCAGGACAAGCATCGCATGATGGGGGTCCAAGGAAGAGAGACTTGTGGAGGCAGAGGTGGGGAGGGAGGGCATTCTGATATGAGAACAGTCAGGCAAAGTCTCCAAGGTGGGATGCAGGGCGTCATGTGGGAGCATGGAGTACAGGTGGGGAGGGGAGGTCCCGTGAGGCTGGGAGGTGGGGCCAGGCCAGTATGACTGCACACACCAAGCAGAGGAGTTGATATGGGATCCAGGAGGCAATAGACTTGGTCAGATCTGTGCTTCAGGAAAATGCCTTTAGTAGCCAGGTGTGGGGTGTGGGGTGAACTGAAGTGGTGAGCCTGGAGGCAGGGAGGCCAGCCAGGAGGCTATAGCAGCAATCTAGGGGAGAGGCAACAAGGGCCATGACCGTGGAGGGGGCAGCTAGGAGAGCCAGAGGAGGGGCTGGGTGTGAGGTATGTTGGGAAGGTAGAAGTGGGGGATGGGGGAGATATGATGTTTAAGACAGGTTGAGTTTAGAATAGCTTTGGGGCATCCAGCAGGTAGATGGTGTTGTGTGTGGAAGGTCAGGGAAGATGTTGGGGCTGCATCTCTAGATCTTGGGAGTTGTGCCTGGGGGGATTCCCAGGGAGCTTGTCCATGAGAGAGTGTGGAGATGGGGGAGAAGAGAACCCAGGATGGAACCTGGGGGAAATGCTCATGGTTAGGGAGCAGGATTTGAGAAAGAGGGAGAGAGAGAGAGAGAGAGAGAGAAAGAGAGAGAGAGAGAGAGAGAGAGAGAGAGAGAGTGTGTGTGTGTGTGTGTGTGTGTGTGTGTGTGTGTGTGTGTGTGTGTTACACGCGCATTCATATGTATATATATAGATAGATGTATATGGACAGGTTTGTCTGAATGGAGGTGAATACCTAGACCTAGACCTACGACAAACCTGTCTAGGTTAAATGTATGTGGTAGGGGATAGATAGTCTTGCAGGGAACCCAGGGCTTCTGACCAGGACTTGGCTGGGAGCAGAGGACTCTAGCAGAGCCAGCCAGCTGAGTTCCCTCCACCGCAGAATGGCTTCCCACAAAGGCCCAATTAGGCAGGATCCCGCAGAAATCTTTCTAGAGGCTCAGCAGGGACTGACTCTGATGGTCCAGCTCAGGACCCCCAGCATTTGGGAAGATGTGGCCAGCATCCTGTGTGGTTGGCTCCTGGGCCCTCCTTTGGGGAACCATGGACTGGGCTCCACCCTGGCTTTGTTCAGATCCTTGTGCTTCTTGCTCTAGAATCCCGTGAAAGTTGTGGAAAGGGCCATGTGGCCACATACCGCATGCTCTCTCTGGCTGCCTCTTTCAGGCAGTAAATGTATATTACTCCCGTGTTGTGTGCCAGGCCCTGTGCCAAGCTCTGGGGGTACAAAGAAAGATCAGAGGCAGTCTCTGCCCTTGGAGCCCACAGTCTTCCAGGGGTTTCACAAGAATACAGTGTAACCTAAGGGCTTGAATTGAAGTGAATTAAAGCTTCATTTTATTTTATTTTTTTTGAGGGCAATTGGGGTTAAGCAACTTGCCCAAGGTCACACGGCTAGTAAGCGTTAAGTGTTTGAGGCTGGATTTGAACTCGGGTCCTCCTGATTCCAAGGCCGGAGCTCTATTCACTGAGCCACCTAGCTGCCCCTAAAGCTCATTTTAAAGAATGGTTAGCTATGTGATGTCAGTGGGCCGGACTGGGAACCAGGGAATCCTAAAAATTTCAAGTGGGCCAGGAGCCTCTGTGTGCATCCAAGCCTTTTCTGCACACTGGATGTCTCTGCCCCTCCCTCCCCGCCACACACACCTGGGGAAGCCCAGGGCCATGTTTGTAGAGGCAGGAAATAAATTACATGAGATTATAAAAGAAACATGGTTACTGGGTTCAGACCCCTGGACTAGGCCAGTTTGCCCATGGAGGCAGCAGCTTTCTTTGCAGTACAGGCAATAAGGTTTCATCTAGTCCCCATGTGAGGACTTCTTACAAGAGGGAAATGCCCCCTGTGGACAGCCAGACCTATTGTGCCCTGGGGATGTGACCCGCCATGTTCTTGGAGCCATTTGAGGAGAGGTTGGATTTTGTGCCTGTTGGCCTTGGGTGGCCACAGCTGGGAGCCACCCCTGGTCTGGGCCTGGAGGCTGGCCTTGTGCTGCACATGTGTGGGTGGCTGGCTCTCACGTAGGTGTCTGCTTTCTGTAGGGAAGCTTCCAGCTGGGTCTGCCTGCTCCGACCTGCATATGGCCCTCTGTGCCGTGAATCTAGCTGAATGTGCCGAGGAGAAGATCCCCCCGAGCACCCAGGCCGAAATCCACCTCACGGCAGCTGTGGGGCTCAAGACCCGCTGCGGAGGCAAACTGGGCTTCTTGGCCGTGAGTATCTCGGAGCTTGGGGCTGGGGCCTGGGCTGCTGGTGGGGCTTTGCCAGGCCCCAGGGGAGTCACACTGCTGGTTCTGTGCTCCTCTGCACAGCTGTCAGCCCTGAGCCTGCAGCTGGAGCAGCTGCTGTCATGCCCTCCCTCCGAGGAGGGACTGGGCAGCCTCGTGTGGGAGGAGCTGGACCTGGCTTTGGGGGCCTCTTAATCTGTGGGATGGTTGCTTGGTCAGCTTTGCAGCAGCTCTGTGGGGCAGGGGAGAGAGCACTGGGCTTGGAATCAGAGAGACCCGAGTTCCAATCCAGCCTCAGACATTTCCTGGCTGTGGGTTCCTGGGAATGCCATTTTCCCTCTGCCAGTCTTCCTTTGCTCATCTGTAGAATGGGGGCAGTACCACTACCTACCTCGCAGGGTTGTGATGTGCAGGTGAAAGAACATTTGTGAAGCGCTCTGTCATTCACTGCTGCTGCTCATTAGCAGACTCCCACCATAGCATCCCCCTTTGTTTCTAGTTGTGACCTCTGGGGCCAACACTATTTACTCCAGAGGCTTCTCTGGAGGTATAGCATCTTGTTGGGGGAGGAGGTAGTGAGACACCGTCTGGGTGGCTAAATCATGTAGCAAAAGTCTGTATCCAACGTGTGGCCTGTGGCCTTCTGACTCCCATGCCTGGCAGCGGCTGGGGCTGCTCCTTTGGGGGCTGCTGAGCTCCCCCCAGGCCTCTTCTCCACATCCCATGAGGCATGAACCTGGGTCCTTCCTTGCTTGGAGCTCAGTGCTCTTCTTGGTCACAGGCAGCCTCTCTGGTAGAGGAGATGGCCAAGGCCCAGTGGCTGAGTCCCTTGGAATGCCAGCTCCCAGATACCTGGAGAGGCCATCGGGGTGGAGGGCTTCGGGCTGCCTGCGAGTTTCCTGCTTCCCTGACCTTCCTGACTCCCATCTTTTCCCTTGGGGCCCCTTGGGGCTGGGGATCAGGGTGAGGGGAGCACCATGGTCAGAATCCCAGTGTAGTTGTGGGCCCTGTGTGTGTGTCCAGTCTCACATTCCTGGGTTTTGACTTTGCCTGGCCAGACTTTGGTGGGTTCACCCTGGGTGACTCCTCGCCCCTCATTTTGTCTGCTGGTGAAATAGAACAAGCATATGGTCACCTCTGGCCGCTTATCCACCCTTCCTTCACAGAGCTACTTCCTGAGCCGAGCCCAAAGCTTGTGTGGCCCTGAGAGGAATGCTGTGCCTGACTCCCTTCGTTGGCTCTGTCACCCCCTGGGCCAGAAGTTCTTTGTGGAGCGGAGCTGGTCCGTGAAGTCAGCCACCAAGGAGAGCCTGTACTGTGCCCCAAGAAACCCAGGTGGGAGTCAGCCTGGCCCTGCTTCTGGTGGGGGGGAGGAGGGATGCGGGGCGGGGGGCAGGGAACAGGGATGGTGGACACCATTGGCCCTAGGAGCTGGGGGCTTGGGGAGCCACAGAACAGAAAACAAGATGAAGGAAGCTGGAACAAAGGGCTGGCCGGCAGTGCAGTGGCTCAGGAGGCATGGGAAGTATTCTCTGTGCCACTGTCCATTGATGAGAAAGGATGTGAGCCTTTTCTAGGTCTGGAGCCCTCCTCGCTGGCTTTGCTCTGGGCTTCTAGACTGCGAACAGTTGTCTTTGTCTACCTCACTGCCCTCTATTTGTCAGAAACACTCTGCTCCCTGGGTGTGAGAACATGGAGGACTCCAGACAGTCATGGTTCCTGTCCCAAGATGCCAGGGCTTCTCCCAGGATTTCTGATGCCACTTCTGCTCATTCTCTCTTAGGCCATGGTGCCTGTAATGCATTCTCAAGGGCTGGGGCTACCTCTGTCTGCCCTTGGATTGGGTGCTTCGGCCCCTCCGGGAGTCTGGGGAGGCAGATCTGTCTCAAAGGACTGAGGTGGCCCATAGGCTGCTGCTCCACAGTGGCGTGTTGGGGCGGCCCTTCCTTCACAAGGCTCTGCTGCCTTTTCCCTCTTTGAGAGCTAGGTTTTCTCTTCTATATCAAAAGCCCTGGAGGCCACCACTGCTCTTTTTGGGCCCCAGAGGTTGGTGCTACCAGCCTCCTTTCTTCTCTGCCTCTGTCCCCTAACCACTGTCGCTGCTCTCCTCTACCCACCCAAGGCAGGTTGTATGCAGCCCATGGCTCTGTTGGGGGCAGCTTGGGGAGCTGAGTCTTGGCTGGTCACACATGTTTGGGCCTCCGGGTGCTGGCAGGTGCCAGCTGATGCCTGAGCACTCCCCCTCCATTATAGATGCTTTCTTTTAAAAGAAACATTTTACTGAGGCTTTATCTTTACATCATGGCCACTTCTAAGGGTGGCTTGTTTTGGTTCTGCTTTATTTCCCACTGGGCCTTAGCTCCTCAGAATCTCCCAGCATTTCTCAGATTTCCTCACAGTTGCCATTCGGTGCTGCCCAATGACACCCTGTCACCTCTGCTTACTGGACTTGGTCCAGCTATTCCTCCTGAATATAACTTTTCCCTGTTAGCAATCCTGTCCACTCATCTGTCCAAACTTGGATAAAAGATTCCTGTAATTAGATTAAAACAAACTTGCACATTGGCCCTGTCCTGGGTGCTGTCTCCTGCTCTGGGCGAGTTCTTTGCTCTTCTGGAAAGCCCGTGTACCTGCATCAATCAGTCTTTGCGATGTTCCTGTCCAAGGTTCTGGTTCTGCTCCCCTCACTCCAGCACCATTGCTTTAAGGGTCATTCCTTTGTTCACATCATCCATTTACCATCATGGTACCAGCATTGGTACTGCTTCTTTGCTCACCTCGGGGGTGGATTTCTCCCTGAGGGTTTTTATAAGAAGGGTGGGGTTGTGTTCCACCCTGTTGGGGGCAATTTGTGTTCATTCGAATGCCTAGAAGGGCACTTGAAGCAAACTAAGCCTCCTCCACCTATTACCTTTGGCAGCGGACCCCATTGCACAGGTGCACCAGGCCTTCTGCAAGCACCTGCTTGCACGAGCCGTGGATGCTCTGGTGAAGCCCCAGGCTGAGCAGGATGAGGAGACCTGGTATGTGCTGGGAGTGGGAGGGAAATTTCCTCATTTGTGAAATGAAGGGGTTGGACTCAGTGGCCTCTGAGGTCCCTGCCAGCCCTGAAGCCCTGATCTTGGGAAGACTGGAAAGGTCACATGCACCCATGTTGTAGATAGCCTTCTGTGGCTAGCCAGCCAAAGAACATGGGCTTGGTCAGGTGGATGACCTTGGAAGGTGTGTGCATGGGTGACATGACTAGAGCTAGGCTTGGAGGGATTGCAGCTGGCAGTGGTATGCAGGGTAACCCCGCAGGGATCCTGGGCTCTGGGAGGGGGTGGGTTTGGTGGCCTGATCTGGGCTGGGGGTGGCCGTGCTCAGCTCCTGGGCTCCCTGGCTCAAGGTGCTTCAGCCATCTCTTGGGCAGCTGGAGCAGAGCTCTGGCAGGAGGAAGGGCTGGGTTGCCAGAGGCTGTGGGGAGGTGGGCCAGCCCAGGTCTAGGGACCTGGCAGTCATTACTTTTTCCTTTGATCTTGTCTTGTTCTCAGTGAGCTGTCCAGTGCCCTGGAGTACTTGAAGTTACTGAATTCCTTTGTGGATTCTGTGGGGGTTATGGCCCCACCTTTCACAAACAGCTCAGTGTTGAAGTCCGCACTTGGTAAGTCTCTTGTAGGGGAGGTGGGGGCAGTTGTCACTTTCATGGATCATTGAAGGGGAAACCAGACACAGAGACACAGGGACATTGACCTGCTGGGCTCTTCCGATGTACTAAGAAAGCCTTGCTCAGCATAGAGTGAGCAGTGCTGGTGCCCCTGCTGCAGGCTCCAGGTAAGGCCAAGCTTGGCAGGGAGGGCATGGAGTGAGGTGGCTCTGAGGATGATGTTCTGTAGCCTTTGAGGGGCTCACAGCAGTTTATCTTGTTTGCTGCAGTTCTTTGAAAATTGGAGTTTTTAATCTCTTTTAAGGGAGTGCTAGTCCCTTGGACAGTTAGTCTGATGAGGCCTGCAGGCCCCTTGTCCAGAGTCATGTTTATAAATGTGTAGAATCAAATACAGAATCACCAGGGAGCAACTCATAGTGAAATTGTTAGTGAAATATCTTTAGAAATAAGTTCATAAACTCCATGCAAGTCTGTCCACGTTCACAGATCGCTGCTTTGGGGGATAGACTTTGAATGTTTTAAAATATATTAAGTATTAATAGTAAAGTAGAACAGTTTAAGTGTCTTTTTAAGGCATTTAAGTAGCTTGCAGCTTAGAAGACTTTGGTTATTGGCTTCCCACTTTTACCAGCTCCTCTGCCCAGCCACATGAACATGCTCACAGCCCTCTCCTCTTCTTGAGGGCTGGCCTTAGGACAAGGCGTTTGTGGAACAATGCAGTTTCCTTAGACAGGAACCTAGACCATCCTGTCCTTTAGGCCAATGACTGTTCCGAATGGAGTTCATGGTGTACCTGAAGACTGCATTGGCCACCCCTTGCTGCTTGTGATGATGCCATCACCCTTATCCATATGATGAGGTGACCTGAGTATGAGTGTCCTCTAGTAACTGACCACCTGACCTTACTGTTCCCCATCCAGGTCCTGATGTTATCTGCAGGTGGTGGACATCCGCAGTCTGGATGGCCGTTGGCTGGCTCCAAGGGGATGATGCAGCTGTGCGGTCACGGTTCACTGAGGTGGAGCGGATCCCCAAGTCCCTAGAAATGGCTGAGTGCGTGGCCCCTTCCCCTCCTGAGTGTGTGGTCTGTGGTGTCAGGAGTGGGAGATGGGAGGAAGGACATGCTCACTCACTTGTGCTAGCTGAGACAGGAGGAGTCAGGACAGGCTGCCAGTGGGTGCCCAGAGGAACCACTGCAATGTTGGGGTGCTGAGACTCAGTTTAAAAAGTAAACCCAAACCCCTTGGTATAGCTGATGGAAGTGAAGGCACATAGTGAGAGGGACACATCAGCTTGGCACAGCTCAGTAAGGAGAGGGCCAGGTGTGCCAGGGCCCAGAATGAACTGAGGACCACCCTTCCTTGCCATTGGGATGGAGTTGGACATGGTAGTGGTTAGATAGAAGATGAGGTGAAGGCCATGACCATGTCGTCCTTGGCAGAGACCCATGATGCTTTGGCTTAGTGGGCAGCACCCTGGAAAGGACCAACTTGGACTCTGCACCAGTGTTGAGCTTCCACACACTTTGAGTCGTCTATCTGAGATCTGGAGGATGACTCCACGATCAAGGCCAGCAAACCTCAGAGTGGCTGGGCCATAGGAAGCCACATGGCAGTAACATAGTCCCAGTCTGTCTTGGTAGAGAAAAAGTCCTCCATCCAACTGACCAGGCTCTGAGTGTTGCCAACAAAGTTAGAGCATCCATGTGGTGTCCAACCAGCTTGAGCCACACCCAGTGAGGAGTGTCTGCCAGAAAGGGGAAAGGCAGGCCAAGAGCAGTGATGTGGTATTGGGTCGGGGGCTTTGAGCTGTCTTAAGGAAAAGTGAGTCAAAGACTGGAGAGGATGGGAGTCAACAAGAAGCTTCAGTCAAGCAAACGGTCTCTTGGATGCAGAGGACAGAGTCAAGAGAGCTGCTGGCTCCTAGTCCCCAAGAGAGAGACTGGGAAGAGGCCGTCCGTGGCGCTCAAGAAGATGTGATTGGGCCGTGGCCTCCTTGTGGCGAGCATCCAGGAAAGTGCCAAGGGGCCCTGTGGCTGCGGCACCTCTGCCACTGTGTCACTCTCGGGCAGACTCTGGGCTTAGACCAGGACCTGGGGCATAGTGCCCCAGGTCACATGATGACCTCTCAGGTCCCTTCCAGCTCTGAATCTGTGAAGAAGCAAAGATTTTCTGGTTTTCAAAAAATAGAAAAGAATAAACACTGCAAACCATAAATAGTCCAGTGAACTTGACTCTGGTTCCTGGAAACAATCTATAACATCTAAGAGGGATGGTTGCTGAGCCATTCACCCCAGAGTTTGGAGAGGTGTGGGCTGAGCTACATCATAGCTGATGCCTTTGCAGTCCCAAGTCATCAGGAACAGCACGGTGTTGGGCCTGTCATAGTCTCCACTGGTTCAGTGACCTGGCTAATCCTATGGAGCCCACACCTTGCAAGTGGACAGGATGGATAGAGTTGGGGTTTTTAGCTTCCATGCTGGACGGCTGTCAAAACTCCTGGACTTTAGGCCAGGTCAAATGAGATTAAACTTAATACATGTAAATGTTCAGGCCCACCCTTGGGTTCAAAGAAATCACCTTTACAAGTACCAGGTGGGGCTAGCCAGTGGTCAATGTGAGAACCATCTGGGGCTGCTCATGGTGGTGGTGAATTAACCGTGAGTTGGTGTGGAGGCTGCCCTGAGATGCCCTCTGAACCTTCCAGGGTGTCTGTAGGAGGGAAGGACCATGACAAGCTGGAAGCATCTTCAGGCCGGTGGCCAGCCCCAGAATGGGGCCCTGTGACCCCTGGTCGAAGTAAAGATCTGGAACGGTCTCTGTCTTCTGGATGTGGTGAAGAGGGCATGGTCTTCTACATGCCCTGCCCCAGACAGGGCCAGAAAGGAGGAGAGCTAGATGTCACCAAGTTAACCCTTGGTTGGCAGAGCTGTTCCAGAATGGGGCAGGCAGCCCTGGGAGGTGGTGGGCTTCTTTGGAGGGCTTCAGGCCCAGGTTAGATGCCCATTTAGGATAGAGGGACTTGTGTTCATGTGGGTGTGACTGAATGGCTCTTAAAGTGGGATGATCCTGGAGGTGTCCCTGTGTCCGTATGAGATAATGGCGTCCCCACTGTCCGTGTGAGAAAACCAAGCGCCTTTTGGTTAAATGACTGATCTGATGAGACCCAGGTAGTGAGTCAGAGAACAGACCTGTGGGGGAAACCCCTGGCCTCCTGCCTGCTACATCAGTGCTTTTTTTCCCTAAGTTTATTTTTAGTTTCCAACATGCATTTCCATAAGTTTTAAATTTTCTTTTCCTCCCCATAATAGCATGCAATCCAATATAGACTTTACATATATATTCCCATTAAACATACTTTCACGTTAGTTATGTTGTATAGAAGAACCAGAATGAATAGGAAGAATCACGAGAAGGAAAAAACAAAACAAAACAAAATAGTCTGCTTCACTCTGCATTCCTACTCCACAGTTCCTTCTCTGGATGTGGACGGCATTTTCCGTCATGTGTTCTTTGGAATTGTTTTAGGTCCTTGCATTTCTGAGAAGGGCGAAGTCTATCAAAATCAGCCCTTGGACACTGTGGCTGTTACTGTGTACAAAGTTCTCCTGGTTGTGCTTCCCTTACTCAGCATCAGTTCATATAAGTCTTTCCAGCTTTCTCTGAAGTCCATCTGTCCATTGTCTCTTGTAGCAAAATAGTATTACATTACATTGATATACTACAACTTGTTCAGCCATTCCCCAATTAATCGGCCTCCCCTCCATTTCCAGTTCCTGGCCACCACAAAGAGAGCTACTATAAACGTTTTTGTACATGTAGTCCTTTTCCCTTTTTTATGATCTCTTTGGGATATAACCCTAGAAGCGTAGACCAGTGCTTTCCCGATCAGCACCCTCTGCTTATATTTTGGCAGCTTTGGGCTCAGTGCAGTAGAGGGAGGGGGTGAGCTCCCTGGCCCTTATTCTGCTTGGACTGAGTTCCATAGACACTCTGGTATTGGTTGGGGGTGTCATAGGAGGGAATCGTGCATCAGGTTGGGGGGTGGGATTCCAGTGCATTGTTCCCTCCTGGCTTTATGCTCCATGGTCTGTTGTCACTTTGGAGTGGGACTTCGAGGGTGACTTGTAGAAATGGAAGCAGACCCTTGGATGCACGATCATCAACATGCACTTGAGGGATGGTGGAGGGGGGCCCGGTACCCAGAATGCTGAGCTGAGGGCCAAGGGTGGGGACCCACAGGTGTTGGCACTGTGCCTGTCCTATTGGCCTTGGGCATGGGTTGGATAGTCTTCACCAATGGCTCCTTGTTGGGAGGGTTGGCTCCCTGGGAGGAGTGGGGGAAGGGAGAGAAGCCCCCTAGAAGGCTGAGAGGAAGCCCCGCCCTTTGTCTCCTGCCTCCCTCCTAGGAGCCCCCTTGTGAAGGCCGTCTTCCATGTCTGCCGGGCCATGCATGCCTCGCTCTCGGTGAAGGCCGAGGCACAGCAGAGCTCTTTTGGTCACTGCGAGAGGGCCAGCAGCCATCTGTGGGGCAGCCTCAACGTCAGCAGTGTGGCCTCCGATGCAGGGCTCACCCACGTAAGGCTCTGGCGCTTCCAGTGGGAGGGAGGGTTCAGGGGGAAAGGAGGAGCCCTACCCTGTGCCAACCCCTCCCCACCTGCCTGGCCTGCCCCTCCCCCTGCTCCCTAGCCCCAACAGGGAGACTTGAGGGCATGTGGTCATTAGGGCAGCCGGGCATGGCCTCCTCGCCTCCCCTGCGAGCGGCTGGGGTGCATTGTAGTTGCATTGCACGTCATGTCGGGGCCGTGCAATGTTCCCACAGTGCATCCCAGAGGCCCGCGCTGCTGCCGCTGCCACCACCGCCGCCTCTGCCGCCGCCAACCCCTTTCTCTCTCCTGAGCTCACCCAGGCCAGCCCTGGTGAGGTGGTGCTTTGGGGGAGCTGGCAGAGGCCCAGAAGGGTTACACCTGAGCCTGCTGGTGAGGCCAGGGGCCGAGCAAGGGGGAAACTTCCCAGAAGCGGGGCAAAGTTCTATAGTAGAGGACCCACTTGGGTGAGGCGTGACTTCCTCCCTGTGTAGGGATGCCCCAGGAGTGACCCAGAGCCAACATTGCCTGGCCTCTCACTGCCACCCCTCAGACACACAGACACGCACACAGACACACGGGGTGGAGGCCAGCTGTCCCACCCCCAGGACTACAGAACTGTCTGCTGGACCCAGACTCCTATGCCCGGGTGCAGAATGGGGCATCCCTATGTGGGGAGATGATGTCTGTCTGCACAGAAGCTGTTGGTGAGGGGGGCAAGAAGCAGCGGTGGGCATCGATCCACGGAGGAGCATGAGGAGGAGGACAGCCCCAAGGCCCAGGCCCTGTCGCCTCCCAGTCTCCCTAGGACAAGCCCCAACATGGCCTCCTGGCTCACCGGCCAGTCCTCAGTCTATGCCAGCACCAGTCTGCTTCTTGCTGGTGCTGGTGTAGACTGGTTGGTTGTCTGGTCTGACAAGGCTCCTGTGGAGAGGAGCATCCCCAGGGGCCAGGCCCCCTGCTGGAAGGAGCCCCAAAACCCCTGAGTGGGTATGAGGTTGCTACATGTTTGGCCTCTGCCTCCTCCCTTCCCACACTGCTCCCTGGGGTCTGGGGCACCCTAGTCTGGGCCGGGCTGCTCACCACTTACCTCTTGTTTGCTCTGGTTTCCTGCAGGTGGTCCAGCTGCTCACCTGTGACCTGTTGCTGTCCCTTCGGACTGCCCTGTGGCAGAAGCAAGTGGGCTCCAGCCCGGCCCTGGGAGAGACCTGCCACGCCTCAGCCCCTGAGCTCGCGGGTTTCCAGAGAGATCTGGGCAGCCTGCGCAGGCTGGCACACAGCTTCCGGCCAGCCTATCGAAAAGTAAGAATCAGGGTCCCTTCTCCCTTCCCCTCCCTGGGCCACGTGGGGCTCAGTCTGGGGTCTTGTTTGGCCTCCTTATCAGGGAGAGTGGCCGGGCAAATTGTTAGCACAGGAGCAATCACTTGACAAGTGGGTGGCCAGCACAACAGGAGGCACTGTGGGGGTACAGGAGAACACCAGTCCTAGCTCTGCATCCTTGCTGCACTACCTAAGAGCCTCAGTTTCACCTGTAAAGCTAGTGTGGTGATCTCCATAGCCCCTTGTGGGGAAACATTTGCAGGCTCAGAGTTGGTTGGCTCCAGCAGTGATCCTGCCCAGTGGGACAGGGAGGAGGCTCCTGGGGCCCTCAGGACTGTCCCTGGGGCGGGCTTGCCCAGTGGGCATCCCCAGCAGAGCTCTGAGGAGTGTGGAGCTGGATGGGAGGACGGTGGCAGGTTGGCCTGCGTGTAGCCCTGAGGCAGCAGGAAGGAGGCTGCCCAGCCTTTCATTTGACCAATGAAGAGGTGCCGCCCCTGCTCTTAATCTGGGCTCCCATCACTGAATGACCTGTGGCCTCATTTTAGGGTTTCTCTCTCCTGTGGGTGCTGGCATTTTTAAAAGCCCTCTGGGGAGCAAAGGCCCCTTGGGGGTGGGCTAGGGGAGATGTTGGAGAATGAATTGGAAGGTCCTGGATGTGTTCAGGGGTCCCTCCATCCTGCCTTCCAGGTGTTCCTGCATGAGGCCACGGTGCGGTTGATGGCTGGTGCCAGCCCCACCCGCACCCACCAGCTGTTGGAGCACAGCTTGAGGCGCCGCATGGCCCAGACAACTAAGCATGGTGAGACAGTCTGGGCCCTTTTGGGGCAGGAGGGAAGGGGATGGCCCCCTGGAACTTCTTGGCAGGGAGAGGCGGATATATCCCAAGGCTTACCTGGGTCTCTCCCCGCAGGAGAGGTGGATGCCCTCCCTGGGCAGCGAGAACGGGCCACCGCCATCCTGCTGGCCTGCCGCCACCTGCCCTTGTCCTTCCTCTCGTCCCCGGGCCAGCGGGCAGTGCTGCTGGCAGAAGCTGCCCGGACCCTTGAGAAGGTTGGAGACAAACGTTCCTGCAGTGACTGCCAGCAGATGATTGTCAAGCTGAGTGGGGGCACCGCCATCGTGGCCTCCTAACCCGGCCCCTGCCTTCTCTTCCTCCTCTGTTCAGACCCTCACTCATCTCTTTCTCGGTCTTGGTCTATGCCACCTGAATCCCTTGCTTGCCCCATCTGAGCCAGGGGGATCGGGGCTCTCAGGCTGCTGGTCATTGCCCCCTCCACTGCCAGCCTCTGCCCAGCTGTCCCTCTCTCTTGGGCTCCCCTGGTCTAAGACCATCCAGGAAACTTGGAAAGTTTCATCTTTCACTGAGGAGAGAGATTCTAGTGGTCTGGTGCCCGAATGGGGGCCTGGAGGAGAGACTGGGGGGCAGCAGGCAAGCCACAGGGGAAATGGGGATCAGGCCTAGGCAGGGCTGCTCCCTGCAGCCCTCCAGCCTTCCAGGCATCCCTTGGTTCATCTGTGCTGAGCCAGGGCCGCTTTGGGCGCCTGTTAAAATACGTGTTTTGGTAACACAATGGTTTTTACTCTGGCTTTGTGTGTTTGGTTTGCTGAGCCTAGGAGTGTGGTAGCCCCCTCTTTCTCTTGTTCTGTCTCCTCTCCTGTTTCTGGTGTAGCCGTTAATTATTTTTCCCTTATTAGAAGCAATAGCTGTGGGGTGAGTGTGGTAGTTCAGAGCCCAGCTACAGGGGGAGTCACAGAAAAGGGGTTAGGGGGAAGGGGAGGCAGTCCTCAGGGCAAACATGAAATAAAATCGTGTTTTTTAAATTTTCTATAAAAAATGGTATCCTCTTTAATTGTCTTCCTCCTTCCCTCTTTGTCTCTCTCTCTCTTGGGTTCTCTCTAGTTGGGCCAGGACGCTTATCTGGGCAGTCAGGGTCTGAGTGGATGCTAAGCGGGGAGGGTACCTTGGAGCATAGTGGGATGGCCCAGTGGAACCATCTGGATAGTGGGAGCGACAGCGCCTCATTTCCACTCCTTGGGTGCCTTATCCCAAATTCTTTAGCTGAAATTATCATGATAGGGCCTCTGGGCTGCCCAGATGCTTCCCTGGGCCTGTACCCCCACCTAGGCCTCTTGGCTCTTATATGGGCAGGAAGGAGGCTGCTCTCAAAGCCCCTCCACATATCTCCCCACACCCAAGAGAGGTGTGTCCAGCAGGGCCCTCCTCTTGGGACAAAGATCCTATTTTCTTCCCCTCTCAAGCCAGGGCAGAAGCCCTGGGCTGGCTTTCTCCTTGTGGGTAGGCATCTCTCCCCTGCCCCTCTGGCAGCTCCAGGGGAGTGTTGGGGGAGGCCCTCATCATTGTTGGCTAGGGTGCACAGACATGTCCAAAGGACTGGCCATCTTTATCTGCAGTCAGAGGGTTACTGTATCACCAGGAACCCTTGGGTAGAAGGCCCTTCTGAGGTGGGTTTGTCCCTACCACCATGGAAGGCCTGGCAATTCAGCTCTGGTTTTTGGCAGTGACCAAATGCCCTGAAGGACCACAAACCAGTAGCTTTGGTTTCACCATAGACCAAACTTCTTCCTTGGAGCCTTGGTCATCACTGGGGGTCAGTCAGCTGCCACTTCTTAGAGGCTATTTGACTTCCAGCAGCCTGAGACTTAAGGGAGGGAAGGAGGTCTGAGAAATAGTGCCCAGACCTACCTCCTGGGACAGAAAGAGAGCCATGGGAGTGGCCAGAGGCAGGATTGGGGCCCAGGGAAGACTGGGTTGAGCTAGCCTCTTAAATGAAGGCAGTGGGACCTGGCCCTTCCGTGTGGGGCCCTGGGCCTTCTTGGCCGTGGACACTGGTGGAGGGTTCAAGCAGAACCCACTAGCTGCTTGGCAGGGAGCACGATAAAGGAAATGGACCCTTGTCCTGGCTGAGAGTGCGCCCCAGGCCACCTGATGGCCTTGCTGGTTTCTCCTCTCATCTCAAGGCTGACCCCAGCCCACTGACCCGGGGAATGGGCTGTGGACTGGTTTTGTATTCTGTTATTTATGGGCTCAGCACCAGTCCCAACCATTGTTTATTTTATGTGTGTACATATGTGCCTTGTTTGGGATGGGGTGGGGGACAGGCTCGAGTGCTGGAACTGGGGGGCTATTTAGGCCCCATAAGGAAGACTGGGGGCTCAGCACCCCAGAGGGACATTTTTTATGTTTGATCATGCACCTTGTCTGGGATAGTCAATAAACATAGCTTGGCCTTCTGGCCTCCTGTGTGTGGAGATGTGTGTTTTCATTCTGTGCATTCTCTCTCCCGTCTAGTCCTGATTTCCCTGAAGAACATAGACTTGGGGCTGGGAGACCCCAGGGATTGCCTTGTCCAGCCTCTTGTTCCACAGGGATGTTAAGTGATTTCTGAGGTCACACAGCAGGCATCTGAGCCACTGGGGCCCATGACAGGGTCCCAGCAGGGGCCACATGAGTTCTGTTTCTGATTTAAACGTGTTCTGCTGCAGTTTGAGCCATTTTCTGTTTTGTGCTGTCTAAAAAGGACAGTTGGCCCTTGGCCTTGAAGCCCCAGCCCTGTGTCTCCTTGGGGGGAAGGCCCTAGCTTGTCCCTTCTCAAATGTGGCTTGGGAGGGCCTCTCCCAGGGGCACCTCTTCTGCATAGCCTTTAAGGAACTGAGGGCAGGTCCCTGTACAGCCAAATGTGGTGGCTTCCTTAGAATCCTCCCCCTGCCCACCCCCACCCCCCCTTTTTCTCATCTAAATCATTTGTATCACCAGGGTTTCCTTCGTCTCAGGCCAAGGGATCCTACCTAATCACTGCTCTGACCTGTCTTGAAATCTCCCCTCTGGGAGACTAGGGTGGAAACGATGCCCAGTCACCCATCTCACTTTTCTATCTACAATGGCAAGCATTTATTAAAGCAAGCGCCATGTGCCAGACAAATGCCAAGTACTGGAAGTACAAAGAATGAAGACAGTCCTCGCCCTCAAGGACCTTACGTTGAACATTTCTATCATAAACTCGAACGTAGTGTTCAGGGCCCTTTGGCCTTTTCTGAGCCTGAGAGGGAGACTGGGGACCTGTTTGCTCCCTGTGCTCTGACTCTGCGGTTCGGGTCGGGGTTGTCCTCTTTTCCCCTTCACCCATTTTCTTCCTTCTCCTACAGGCTATTGTCCCCTCCTCCACCCTTCAGGTTTGACTTTGCTTTTGGTGGTGAAGCAGAGGATATGGAAGGGTTCCCAGCTCGCTGGACCTTTGTGTCTGTGAGGAGTGGGCCTCCTGATTGGGTGAGCATCTTGAGAGAGAATGTGTGTATATGGGCATGGTGTATGTGGGGGTGTAAGCAGACACTATGGGGATCCCTCTCGAAAAGTCAGGTGACTACCTCCACTCCAAAGAAAATCGCTATCCTGGACCTAATTGTGCAGGGAGTCCCACATAGAGAGCTTGAAGGGTCTGCTGAGGGTCCAGCCTCCTCATTTTGCAGGCTGGATTTGAACTTGGGTCCTCCCGACTACAGGACCAGTGGTGAAGTAGTGACCCGAACGCTACGTTCGAGTTTATCTCCTTCCTAGATTTTGAGCTTCATGAGGGCTGAGAGCCTGTTTTCTGTAAACTTTGTACCTCTCCCCAAAGCCTATGAAGTAGGTGCTTGAAAAGAACTCTTGAACGGAACATGTCTTGTGTCCTGGTTTGAGAGGAGTTTGGACTAGCTGACTTCTGACCTCTGACCTATCTTCCAACGCTTAGGATTCCATATGGCGAAGCAAAAAGAGCACTGGAGCTGGAGGAGCTGAGTTCAACAGAGTCTCTCCTTTGGCACTGTCTTATCTGTCATCACGCCTTCTTAGGCCTGTTTCCTTGTTTGTAAAGTGACCCAAAGTCTTATTTTGCAGGAGATTTGCAGAAGTCAGGGAGCTGAGCCTCAAACCCAGGTCCTCCAAGTCCAAGGTGTTTCCCTCCCATTTCCCTGCTGAGGTGACTTCTCAAGCCCACACCGTCTTGGGCTGGTTCTCAGGTTCTTAGGCTCCATGGGCAGAGGCTTCTTGAAGGCATGGGGTGTGACTGGGCTGAGGTGCCACTTCCTTCATTCTCTGAAATCCACAGCCACTGTTGCCCAGGCTCTTCCTACTGGAAACTCCTTGAGGGAAGGGTGCTTGTTGGTGGGGAGCACTGGGCCCTGCAGGGAGCTGGTGATTAATAAATGTTCCATAGACTCACAAAGCCTCCTTGAGTTGACCTGTCCAGCACTGGCCTAACTCTATTGCTATCATTGACCACCAGGGGTCAGTAGATCCCCAAGTATCAAGAGACATCAAAATCCCACTCCAGTCCCTGAACCTTCTGGCGAATTCCCAACCCAACCGCCTGTGGTTACCCAAGAATCATATCTGTGCTTTCATTAAGTCATAGAACACCAGGACTAGAAGATGCCTTAGAACTCAGACTGTCAGAGCTGGGAAGGGACTTGGAACAAGGAAAGTCAGGACTAGGAGGGAGTTTAGAACAGGGGATGTCAGGGCTAGGAGGGAGTTTAAAGATCCTCCAGTTCAGGCCTATCTTGTAAAGAGGAAGAAGCAAGATCCAAAGAGGAGGGGGGACTTCTCCAGTGCCTTAATGACATTAATTCATTGCCTCCTGAATCTACCTTAGAGAATCATAGCCCTAGAGGCAAACAGGGCCTCAGAGGCATCTATTTTACAAATGAGGAACCTGAGGCTCAGGGAAGTTGTATCTTAGAACATTAGAGGTGAAATCTGAACCTGAGTCCTCCACCTCCAGAGCCCACCCACCTTGTGCCTCTGTCCCATCTTGGTTTCCCCATCTGTAAAACAAATTGGTTGGATTAGCTAATAGCTAAATTCTGTCCGGCTCTAAGGTTCCATGGGTCTACCTGGGTGAAAGCGGGATGTGTGTGTGCTGGGGGTGGATGATTATTGCCTTCCATCCAAGGCAGGAACTGGCCTCTATTTCATCCCTATTTCCCTCAGAACCTAAATTGGGACCCTGCACACAGCAGGTGTTTAATAAATGCTGAATTGCTCTTGAACGTCCGTCTGAAATCTGCCTGTAACTTCCCGCCTTGACTTGTGGTTCTTTCCTCCCCCCCCTTCCCCCCACGGCCCAGGCCTATTCACCCCTCCACCAAAGGCCCTTATCAGTGGCTTGAAGACAGCTCTCGGGCTCCCCTGAGTGTTCTCCCTGCTGACCTGCCCGGCCCTTCTCCTGGCTGATTGTGGAGCATGATCTCAGGCCCTTCCCTGTCCTCCTCATCTTCCCTTGGACCAGCTCCAGCTTGTCAAGTTCTTTCCTGCCCAGAGCCACAGACAGTCCTCAGCCATCGTCACCATCACCCATGCTGGGTGCCTGCGTCAGGAGGGTGGTAAGGGATAGGTGGTGGGGGGGGTGCCCCTGGGGGTGGGTAACATGCCCATTATTCCTGCTGGAGCAGCTCCTTGTCCTTGGAGCATGGATGAGTCAGCCTGCCCGCCCCCAGCTCTCTAGAGCTAAACCCCAGATGCTAGGGGTGGGGGAAGGTGAGGCAACAGGGGGTCTGGGCCCTGGGGTCAGCCTGTGGTTCCATGAGGCCAGCCCGGGAAGCAGCCTGGTGCTCCGTGGCCTGCCTCTCTCCAATGCCCCAGAACTTGGGCCTACCCATGACCTTTCCCATTTAAGTGGTCCTGCAGGCCACCTGCCACCTCCTCCTCCCTTGGGGGTGACCAATAGTCCATCACAGTGCCTTAGGTTCCACCATTAGCCATTCATGAAGGTAGAACACAGATTGGGAGGCAGGTCACAGGATTCTTGGCCCTTATTAACCTAACTCAGGATCTATAATTCCTCCAAGAACTTCCCACAAAACCTGCCTTTCAGAGCCCTTCCCATCATAGTGCCCCTCTGAGTGAAAATTAGCTCAACCTCACCCGTTCAATGTGGTAGCTGGTCAGCTATCATATCACCCCGAGAGGATATGGCCCATAGCTTTTCAGAGCAGACAAGAAGACTCTTGTCTGGCTTTTGTCTCCTTCTCTTTGAGACAAGGGAGTTCGACAAGATTCCCTAGGACCCCCCCAGCCCTGACATTCTCTGTTCCAAGGACCTCCCCAGCCCTGATATTCCGTGTTGTCAGGGTCTTTCTTGTTCTAACATCCCCCTAATTTAAGGTATCCTCAGCTCCAACATTTCTATGTTCTAAGGCCCCTCCCAGCACCGACATTCTATGTTCTAAGGGTCCTCCATCTAGCATTTAATGTTCTAAGGCTTCTCCCTGTTCTGATGGTTTATGTTCTAGGTCTCTCCCAGTTTTCTGGTCTCTGGTTGTCATGGAACTGACCCCAAACCCATCATCCAGGCTGCATTTCTGGGGTGTGTTGAGGGGGGAGGGAATTGTCCAGAATCCTGCCTTGTTCCTCTTGGTGCACTCAGGCTGAGCACGTCAGGTTACATGTGTGTTCCTTTCAGTTTTGCTACTATCCTGGGCTTCAGGGAGGTCACTTCCACCCCCTCTGTCCCCTTTTACCCTTTCCCTTGGATGTGAAGGGGAGAGACCCCACAGTTGCTCGGCGCTGCCTGCTCCTGTGGATACCAGCTGTCAGCCAAGCAGATGGCTGGGTGACTGCAGGGCCTTGTTGGCCTGGGGCCCAAGAGGGGCTGGGGCCCTGTGCCAAACCATCCTGCTGCCAAGAGAACAGGGAAAGAGGTAAGCAATGGAGAAGGAGCCAACCTTCCTCCGGGGTGTGGCGAAGGTGGGAGGACTCGTAGAAGGGGTCCCTGGGGCTGTGCAGAGAGATGCAGCCACGATGAAGGGTGACTCATTACTTGCCTGGCATTTAAGGCCTTCTAAACTGGTTCTAGGCAGACCTGTCCCTCTTAGCCAAGTACCTTTTGGCACTCCTATCCATCCTTCAAAAACTAGCTGAAACCTCCTCCAGGGAGTCTGCCCTGACCTCTCTCAGGTGGAACTGATCTTTTCATTGTCTGAGCCATCAGCACCCTCCCTGCCCCTACAACTCATCGACCCTGATCACAGACTGCTCCCATAACACTTTTAACGAGTAACTCTGGTCTCTGCAATGAGACTGTAAACTCCCTGATGGCAGAGACCTGATCACTTCACTCCAGACCCTCAGTGAGCCTAAAGGGATATTAGTGGATTAGTGATTGAGGGGGAGAAACTGATTGGATGGGGCAGAATGGAGAGGGGAGGAGGGAGGGAGGGAAGGAGGGAGGGAGAGACAGAGAGAGAGAGAGAGAGAGAGAGAGAGAGAGAGAGAGAGAGAGAGAGAGGTCATGTGGAAAGGAGCAGAATGATATTTGAGCACAGGATTTTCTTCTCTGCCATATTGGGGAAGGGCGTGATGTGGGGAGACAGGCTGGCACTTTGCCCCATGGGGCTGCAGGGTCTTCTCTCCTGAGACCCTGACCTTGGCCCAGACCTCCTCATGAGGCATAGGGCTGAGTCGGGGCAGGGCTGTTCTCTGAAGGGAGATTACCATCTCTGGGAAACTCAGAAGGAAAACCCTTAGACAACCATGAGAGCTACCAGCCAGCCTCCTCTCCTGGGGAGGCCATGTTTATTGAGTAGGGGAGGTTAGATTTATTTACAAAGGAGCAAATAGGGACCCCAGATAGATGCGGTTTCCTCTATCCACTGTCCCTGTAACCCTCTGCCCCCTTCCCTCCACCTCAACACCCCCCAGTCCCATTCCTCTTCCCCCCCTCCCCTTAGACCTAAGGTTGAGAGGACCCTTGGAGAGAAGGGGTCTGCCAGCCAGGCAGGATCTGAATCCAACTGAGGACACCAGTCTTTGATACTGACAACGTGAAATAGGCTGTCTCCTGCTAGCCCAGAGCCCAGTGACCCTCCAGCCAACCATCCAGTCAAGGCCTTGGGCTGGGGGAGGGGATGTGCCCCCCATTTAGGAGTCTGAGGATAGCTCAGAGATAGAAGGCAGCCAGGTGACCAGAGATATGGCGTTCTAGGGGACGATCCCTGATCAGCTCCTCATTCTACAGGGGAAAGACCCAAGGCCCAGAGGGGAATGGTCTTGTCCAGGGTCCTACAGACAAGAAGCAGCAATTGGGCCTAGAATTCAGTTCCTCTGGATCTGTGATGGTTCAGGGTCCCAGATGGGCCCCAAGGCTGAGGACATCAGGCCAGATGCTCCTAGGTGCTCTCAGCCTGGGCTCTCCTTCCATCCCAGCCCTGCTCCTGCAGGCCCCTCACCAGGAAGAAAACAGCATCCAGGAGCTGGAGCTCTCACACCGTAACCTCAGCCTTGCTATTGGTGGTCAGGTGGCGTGGCCCCCCAGGGGGCTGATGACTGAAGGCCTCACTCAGCTGCTCAGAACTGAACTGATGCTTGGGCACATGGCCTGGGGCTCGTCGTGGGGCTGGAGAGGGCTGGGCCCAGGACCCATGGGGGGTCCTGGGAGGCACCCGGGAAGTGGCCCAGCTCTGGCAATTGGGAGGCCCTGGGCTTGGCCACGCGGCAGGCCGAGTACCACTTCTGAGCCCTTTAGCCCTTGGGCCTGGTGTGGCCCAGGGGCAGCCGTCCAGCAGCAGGGGCAGATCCTTGTGGTGCCTGGGGACCCGGGGTGGGAGGGACACGGTGCTGGGCACAGGTACGTCCACTGATGGGAAGCGTTTGTAAAATTCTCCAGAGGTACTCTCTGTAGGAGTGGGGGATGGAGGAAAAGAAATCCAGGTCAGAGGGCAGTGAGCACCCTAGGGTAGGATGGTGATGGGTGGGGCTGGAGCTAGGTGTGGGCCTTGTGGATGGAGGTGAGGGGGCAGTTGTGGGAGCCTGAGCTGGACACATTTGAAGAATTAACTTAGAAACCTGCAGTGCCTGGAGGCAGGGTGTCTGGCCTGGACAAGGCAGGGAATGTGGGAATCCTTGGTAAGGCCACAGTACCCCAGATGTGGAGTGGTTGGGACAGAGCTCTAGAACCTGGGCTTGGGGTAACTGAGATGGCGTTTTGTTGGAGCAGAGAACTTGAGAATCCTGAGTCAGGGTATCCAAGACTGGATGGCTGGGAGGGATGTCCTCATGACCTTATGGGATGGAAAGGGGGCAGGTCAAGGGAGGGAGATGGGCAGGTGCCTGGCAGGGGCACTCACCAGTGGCTTTCAGGGTGGCATACTTGGTGTAGTCGGGCTGCAGGGTCATACTGTTACCCAGGTGCACTTGGGATCCACGGGAAGGGCCAAGCCCCAGGGAGGGCAACATTGGAGCCCCCAGAGGGGCATTGTTCAAGTGCTTTTTGTCTGCAGAAGACAGAAGAGAAAAGGTGTGTGCGTGGGGGGTGAATGGGGGTTGGCATTGGGGTCTTTCCCTTCCCTGGCTCTTTCCTCAATAAGGTCCCCATCGTGTTTCTCTTCTGGCCCTCATCCCCAGGGATCCAAGTGTGCCAGTCAATGAGCATTTTTACTTTATTCTATTTTATTTTGCTTTTTGGAGGGGGAAGGCAGGGCAATTGGGGTTAAATGACTTGCCCAAGGTCACACAGCTAGTAAGTGTTAAGTGTCTGAGGCCAGATTTGAACTCAGTCAAAGATGAGCAGGAGTATTCTGGGCCTGGGGCCACCAGGGAGAATGCCTGGTGCCAGGACATGGACAGTTTTGGGTAGACCAGCCAGGAGGTTGGCAGCTCTCGGCTGAAGTGTACGTGAGGAGTGGGGCGCAACAAGAACAGGTGGGAGGAAGGGAATGCTCAGAAAGGGTTTTGAACAACAAACATCATTTTCGCATTTGCTCCTGGAGACAACATGGGGCCACTGGAGTTTATTGAGTGTGTGTGTGTGTGTGTGTGTGTGTGTGTGTGTGTGTGTGTGTGTGTGTGTGTGTGTGTGTGTGTGTGTGTGTGAGGGGTAATGGTCAGCTCTGCCCTTTAGGAAAATCCCTTTGGAGGCTGAATAGAGGATGCACTGGAGGCGAGGAGACCTGAAGCAATAGTCCGGGTGTGAGGTGATGAGTCTGCACCAGGGCAGGGGCTATGTGAGGGGAGAGGAGGGATTACCCTCAGGAGATTCTGGAAAGTTCGAATCAATAGGGCTTGGTAATGGCTTGGATTCGGGGGTGACTTCTCACTTGGGAGCCTGGGGAACTGGAAGGATGGAGTGCCAGCAGTAACAGGGGAGGGTGGAGAGGGGCAGGGTCTAAGAAGAAAGAGAGTGTCTGCTTTAGACATCCTACATTTCAGCCGTCCATGGGCTTTCCCATCTGAGATTTCATTAGGCTGGCAGAGGCCTGGAGGTCAGCAGAGAGATTACGTCAATAGATTGACAGGTGAAAGGAGCCTTAGAGGTCAGCCAACCCAACCTGCTCATTTTCCAGATGAGGAAACTGAGGTCTAGAGTGACGTGCTCAAGTGGAATTCAACACTCAGGTCCTCTGACTCCAAGGCTTTCCCTTTGTGCCCTGCCTGATTCAGAACTTGGGGAGTGGTAGAGGGTGAGATGGGAGGGGCTAGCAGGAAGGAGAAGGAATGGATTCTGAGAATGACTGTTTTCTGCTTTTCCAATCTGCCCAGCTCTGAATGAGCCCCCATTGGGACATCCCGCACCAGTGTGGGTTGGATCATACATTCTTCCTCCAACACATCTGCCCCATTCACTTACTCCTTCATCCTTCAGCGCTTCCTCTGAGAGAGCTGCTTCCCCTGAGCCCAAGGAAAGGGCCACCTGCCTCAGTTTCCCCTCTTTTTGTGCCCCACTCCCCTTTCCTTCCCCACTCACCTGTGCTTTTTCGGGGGGAACCCCGAGTGAAGGTGTCCCCCATCTGCAGCTGCACACTGCTCCCCAGGGGTGGGGGCAGTGGGGCCGAGGGGTTCTGCCCCGGCTGTTTCAAAAGGTCGGTCAGAGTCCTTTGGGAGAGAAAATAGGCATCATGAGGTACCCTATCCCAGTCTTTAGTGTAGCCCTCCAGGAAAGCCTCCCCTGCCCAAGCCTGCTTGCACTGGGCTCTCCTTCCTCTCCCTTGAATCACAGATTTAGAGCCAGAAGGGACCTCGGACTGGTTCAATGCTCTCCTCTTACTGAGGGGAAATGGAGGCCCAGGGAAGGAAGGGACTTGCCCAACATCATATAGGTAGTAAAAAGATGATCTGAGATTTGAACCCCAATCCTTAGACTCCAGGTCCTACCCCTGCTGTCACACTGTCTCTCTCAGGGTTCTCCTACAAGATTTGAGTCTGACCCTGTAATAAGACCTGAGCTGTTCTTCCAAGCTCAGCCTGGGTCACTGGGCAGAGGCCTCTCTGGCCTGCATATGGAAAGGCCCGCGGTGGATTCCTGGCTACACCATTACCTTGAGCAAGTCACAACTTCTCTGGGCCTCAGTTTCCCTCTTTGCAAGATGCTGGAGAAGGCCATCACCCCTACTTCTTTCTCCTACTTCCTAAATGGTAGAGGAGCAGAGAAGTACAAGTTTCCCAGAGGCTGAGTGAGTTGGTCAGCCTCCCTTCTCATGTGACCGGCAGCTGATGGAGGAGAAAAGGGGCCTTGTGAGCCCAGAGAGGCTACAGCAGAGCAGAGGATAGCTGGGCAGCAGCCCTGGGGCTGCTCTGATTGGAGGGTGTGAGCAGCCCGACTGAGTGACCTTCAGTGGCTGTCCCCACCTCTCTGAGCCCCAGAGTTTCCTTGCCTCTGCCCAGTAGCCCCATGCCAGTGCGTGCCCACGCGAGCAACGCGAGCACCTCTTGCTGTGGGGATTGACGCCGTTGGGCCTGTCGGGTCTTGTTCCTTAAAGAGGTGATGACTGCTCTCGCCTCTTCTCCCAGCTGCTGCCCTGATTAGAAACCAGTGATCCGCTCTGACACTCAGACCCTTCTCTCCTGGCAATGGCCCTGGAGGAGGACTCAGGAGGCAGGGAGGGAGGGGCAGGGCGCCTTCATTCACAGCCTGGCTCCCACACCATGGCCTGGCCCAGAGGCTGGGGGGGCCGAGGAGCCTGGGGGGTCACTGAGTCCAACCCCCTTGTTTTAGAGATGGGAACACTGAGGTCCCAAGAGGGGCCAAGAGATCTCCCAAGGTCACTGGGCTGTCTGCACAGTCAGCTCCTCCAATGCCAGATCCAGCATTCCTTCCCCTGCTCTGAGATTCTCTTGCCATGTTACATAAATGTGCTTGTTTTACATGCATTCCTATACATACATTTACCTGCATGTTCTAACATCAAATGTGCACAAATATAAAAAATATTTTTGTGGATAAATTTTTAACCTTAAAATAAGAGTCTACCATGTGCTAGGCACGGCTGCAAAGGCAGGATGAAGGCCGTCCTCTGTCCTCAGTGAGACTACACTCCACCAAGGTATAAAGGGGGAGGGGGACCTAGGGTCCTACCCTCAGGACCTAGTGATATAAAGAACTCCTGGGTGAGGACGCTCCCTTTACTGGCTCAAGTGGCTACTTTCTTTCTCTTGGAGAGGAGGGTCCTCAGGGCCAGACTCTACATCCAGCCACCCTCTTTGATTCAACTCCCTACCCCAGACCAGAATCTTGGATCTTTCTTGAAGAATCATTGGATTTTAGAGCTATAAGGGACCTCAGAGGCATCCAGTCCAAACAAACCATGAACATATCCATCACATCCCTGACAAGCAGTCAACCAACCTCTGCATAAAGACATCTAGGGATGGGGAGCTCACTACTTCCCAAGGCAGCCCATTCTATCTGTGAGCAGCTCTGATTATTAGGATTTTTTCTGATATAAGGTGAAATCTGCATCTCTGCAACTTCCGCACACTAGGAAGTACCACTGTGACCTGAGGCACATCTGGATACCTGCCTCATGCTCTGGCTTCAAGTTGTTAGCTCCTGGCTTCCTTTGCTGAATTATGGGTAGGGCTGGAGCACCAGAAGTGAGGAGGATTGTTGCTGGAGGGAGCCATCCCAGAAATCTTGTGGTAGGAGTGAGGTTTTTTATGCCCCAAGGGAGGCAGAGCTGGGAGCAGGATCAGCTTCCTGAGCCCCAGAATCCAACCTCCCAGGCCTTCTTTCCCATGCTCTCACTTGACTTTTGGCTGACATTTTCATCACTGTGACTTTAATACAAACTTGTTACTGCCTATCATCCTTAAAGATGTCACTTTCAGGGAGATGACTCTCAATGACCGGTAGAAACAAAAGGGGAGACCATTAGTGGGTGCCCAGAAGGCCCACCTGAATTAGCCCAAAGGACCCCCCTCCCAAACACCCACCTCTATGATTTCTAAACATCTCTTACTCTTTTGTGGCCTGGGGCTCTCTCTGCCCATGGGAGATTCTGAATCCAGCCCCTGTAGTTTCCTGTGAGGGCCCAGGGGTGCAGTCAGCATAAGGCAGGAAGGAGCCCTTGTCATCCTGAACTTGGCATACAACTTCAGAGGGCTGCTGAGGCTGAACGGGTGAAGCTTAGGCTAAAGCTGACGGCCTGAGAGGCTGGTCTCTAAGCACTAGCTTTAGCAGGAAGCATTTCTTCAAGGTTTGCAAAATGCTTTACCAAGATGGTCTCATCTGAGCCTTATAACAACTCTGGAAAGCAGACACAATCTCTGCCTCAACTGTTCTATCTATAAAATAGGGATAATAAAGCATCTGCCTCTCAGGGTTGTGTCTGACTCTTTGTGACCCCATTTGGAGTTTTCTTGGCAAAGCTACTGGAGTGGTTTGTCATTTCCTTCTCCAGCTCATTTGACTGATAAGGAAACTGAGGCAAACAGGGTTAAATGGGTCCAGAGTCATGCAGGTAGTAAATGTCTGAGGTCAGATTCAAAATCAGGTCTTGCTCACTCCAAATCCAGCACTCTATTAGCTGTACCACCCAGCTGGCAATATTTGCCTAACCACAAGTAGCCTGGCACGGAAGCTTGATGTTTAACACCAAAACTGACAGATTGGCGCTCTGTAGGCAAGTGGTCCGGATCATTAAAAATCAGTCCATCAGAGCTGCTGTCTTCCTAATTAAGGCACCTGGGGCCAGGCCAGGTCTAGGTTAGCTGTCTCATCAGCTGCCAATCGGACTTCTCTGACCAGGGTTTAATGTCGGTGCTTAGCCACCAGAAGACATCTCTCCCCAGTGATATGCAGGGCAAAAGGTAGAGTTTGTTCACCTCTTCAGACCTGGGAGGGTTGTCAAGAATGTTATCTTTTGTCTATAGGGTTTTTTTTTTTTAGTAGTTTATTATTTTTACTTTAAGATAACAAGTATTTCTTATTAATCTGTTCCTCCCACTACAAATTTAAAAACAAAAATCCAAATGCCTTCATGTATAGCTACATAATCTGGCTGTTTATCTGTTTATTTCTTTTTGTGCATGACAATGCCTAGAGCTGATCAGGAAGCAGAGGAAATGGTCCCTGATTAGCATCACTTCAAAAAATGGGAATTTTTCAGTAATAAGACTTTCCTGAATTATCTGATTGGACACGTTGAGCAGAGGTTTATTCCTCTTTCTTCTTAAACTGGGCAACCAAGAGGAAGAAAGGAGAAACAACAGGAAAAATGTACCCTGCCAGGAGTTCTCTCCCAATCTCAAAATTTTGTTGCATTGCACATAGAAGAGACTTAGGAGATCTTTGGGACTATAGATTTCCAAGTTACGATAGCTACTTCTATTGAATTTCCTAATGGAGTTTTTTTCTTTTTTCTGGATAAGCTTACCTAAAGTTGTTTAATTGGAAATTAAGATTTGGGGGAATTTGTGTAAAAATGCACCCAGATCTGAAAGCACTTTCTTCTCTTCTTTTCTCTCTATGTCTCGGCTGATCCCATGAGGTCCCCTTGAGTTTGGGAGTCTGGGAGTGTGCTGACCTCACTAAACTCCTGGGTGGTAGAAATGCCTTCGTGTATTTGGTGTTTTCCCCCCTTCTGTTGGCCAAGCATCCAGAATGGAGAAAGAAAGGTATGTGATCTCAAAGCGAAACTGTATTAGTGTGATTTGTGAATAGAACCTGTTCCATGTCAATCCCCTTCAATCAAGCCGCTAGTAAATGGAACCAGTTTTCATTTTTCTAAAAATCATTGGTATGTTACAAAGTGCCAAGCCTGCTCTGAGGCATTTTCCTGTTTGTCACTTAATATTATTTTCTGTAACTTGTAACTGTATGAGGAGTCTTATCCCTGACCCCTGGAGTGCTCCCAGAAGGCTACCCCTGGACCATTACCAGAGATTTGGGGGATCTAATGATTTGTTTTCGTTCAATCATTCATTCATTTGTTTTTGCTTAATCTCGGAGACACTTTGATCATGAATCTTCTCTTGTAGCTGTGGTGAGATCAGAACAATTGGTAGGGGCAAGAGGAGCAACATAACACCCCCTTGCTCTGGCAAGTGATTAAGCCTAGTATGTCAAGGGTAAAATTGTTTTTGGAAAAAAAGCAAAAGCCCTTGGAAAGGCTGAGAGTCTGAAGGAGTTTTTGTAAGAGGAGAAAAGAAAATCATATGATCATCCATATGCCTGCATTTTACTGAACAATCCAGCGAATCTCTGAATATAATTATTAGAAAATTGGGCTTTGGATTTTAAGGTTCCTGAATGTGCCAGCATGAATTTTGTATACCTTCACACCAGCTTTTGAGTTTGATATATATATATATATATATATATATATATATATATATATATATATATATACATATATATATTTAACAATTTCCCTTCACATGAAGGACTTAAAGGGTCTCACACATACTCACTTCATTCCTCTCCTCTACCTGACAAATGGGAGAATGGTATTTTATAGCAGTTTCTTAAGAAGGGATTTGGCCCCACTGGAAGGACAAGTAATTAAATACAGGCTGTACATGTGTAATTATGCATAACCTTTCTACAGTGGGCATGTTGTGAGAGACTGATTACATGTCCCTCCTTCCTATCCCGCCCCCCCTCCCTTGTTCTATTCTCCACCCTGTCCCTGTCCCTTTACAGAAGTGTGCACTTCCATCAAACCTCCCCCTCACCCTTCCCTCCCCTCCATCGTCCCACCTCTCATCCCCATCCCCCCTACTCTCCTGTGTGGCAAGATACCCAGTTTAGAGTTTATGTTGTTCCTTCCCTAAGCCAAGTTCAATGAGGGTAAGGTTGACCCTTTCCCTTTTGCCTTCCTGTTCTTCCCCTCCATTGTAACAATTATCCTTTGCCTCTTCTATGAGATGATCAACCCCATTCTGTCTCTCCCTGTCTCCTCTTATTCTAATCCTCTCCCATCTCAGAATTTCACCTTTTAGAGTATTGTCCCTTCCTATTCAATTGATGTTGCGCCCTCTATGTATTCATATATACACATACTCAGATATGTGTTTGTATGCATATATAAACCCTCCTAT
>CM053581.1:417871112-417896766 GCA_028627135.1 Pseudochirops cupreus
AAGATGTATTAATAATAACAGATAGCTATATAATATAGCATTATGTATAACAACACATATAACAATATGTGACAAATTTATATACATTTTATAATATAAATGTACATATAATTTAATTATATAGAATATCAGACTATATTATTTACACAGAATAGTATAATACGTAATTTATATATAAATATATAATTTAATTTATTTGTGTTTAATATATTTTATATAAATTTATATATACATAATTTATAGATTTAGATGACTACAAATTCTATATAATTTATACATTATTAATTATAATAAATTATTACAATATGATGTTATTTGTGTAATATATAATCACAATGACAATAGCTTTAAAGTTTCCAAAGCCTCTTACAAATACCACCTCATTCAATCTTCACAATAGCCTAAAGAGTTAGATGGCATTATTATCCCCATTTCACAGATGACGTAACTAAAACTGAGTGTAAGTGATTTGCCCAGGTCACATAGCCTGAGGCACAAATGTCTGAGGCAGGATTTGAACTCAGATCTTCCTGGCTCTAGGTCCAGTATCCTAACCCCCTAGCCGCCCCTGCTTGATGAATATAAGGTGGAGAGTACCCAGAGGAGGGTGAAGGCCAGGAGTCACATAACTGGGCATGTTTATCTTAGAGAAAAAAAGCCTTGGGAGCTGTCTTCAAAACCTTCAAGGAAGGGCTGCAGTGTGGGTGTGTAGGACGGTTTAGCCTCGTCCTGCTTGGGCCCAGAGGGCAGGACAAGGTGGGGGTGGAGGGTGCAGAGAGCCCAGTTTTGGCTTGACATCAGGAAATCCTTCTGAACCATGAGACCCGATTCAGGTAGCGAGCTGAGTTTCAGATTCAGACAGAGGCTGAATGATGCCTTGTCAGGGCTGTTAGAGAGCGGAAGTCTTGATCAGATCCAGGCTAGATCAGGGGATCTCTCTTCTGTCTCTGAATTTCTGTGAGGAAGATGTAGCTCTAGGGATGCTAGCCCCAATGCAGGGTGCCCCCTCTCCCGGGCACTGAGGGATGGGCACCCTGGGTCTCAGCAACCGTCACTGCTTGGCTTCCTGAGCATCACCTAAGTTCTCTTCAGTGTGAGAGCAGTGAAGTCTCTGGGATGAGCCCCAGCCCCCCCTCCACCCCCACACCTCCACCACCCTCCCTGATGAGGCTCCGGGGATTGGCCTCAGCAACATCCCACCTTGCTGGGAAGTGCTTTAGACAGAAGCCTGAGGCATGGCCTTTGTCGGAAGAGGGCAGGGCACAGAACCTGAGTCCAAGGGGTCTCCGTGGGCATCTAGCCACCCTCTACCTGAATGGGAATCCCCATTCTTGAGGAGAGCTCATTGTTTGAAGCCCTCCAGTGATGGGAAACCCACAACCAGCCACAGCAGTCCATTCCCCCTTTTATTATACGTACTACACATATGTATATACATCCCCCAGTTCCCCTGGAGTAGAAAGTTTCTCCTTACCTTCACCTTAAACACACACACACACACACACACACACACACACACACACACACACACACATCATTTTTCTTACTTCTGCCCTCTGGGAGAGTACTCAGTAGAAGAGGAGCTGCACCTGCCAAGTTCCCCCAGAGAAGAGTCTCTACCCCTGCTGCTTGTGCTGGTGGTCCTCTCTTGTCTTCTCTGATCCCAGGCTTTTCTTCTCTACTAACTCATAAGCCTCACTGCCTTGTTGCCCCTTGCCAATGACCTTCCAGTAAAGGCACATTCCGGATGGCCACTGGCTTAACTTCAGTGTCTCCCCACCCCCACTGGCCTCATTTGTCCTCTGAACATCCTTCTTTCCCACCTGGAATCTGTCCAATCAAAAGATGGTGGAAGGGCACTGGAGGCCCTTTAAGAGAAGGTTTATTTTTTGTTAAACAGGTTTTATTGGTGACTTTCATTGTTACAATACTTGTCATTCCCAGGTAGCATCTCCCCCCTCCCAACCCTAAATTCCATCGAACCCTCCCTTTGATAAAGAAAAGCAATTGGGCAAAACCAGCTAACCTGGAGACCAGGGCTTGACAGTATATGCAGTATTCTTCACCACTAGCCCCCACCTCTCTACCGAAAGGCAAGAGATGTTTCATCATCTCTTCTCCCAGAGATTAGTCATGTTTAGACTAACATTAGTCACTATAATTTGTTGAGGACCTCAGGCAATGGGACTCGGACCCTGACGGCTGAACAAGCCCTCTCGGGTGTTTGCCTGCTGATAGGCCTGGATCAGTTCTCCATTCCCCAGGAAGATGCTCAAGCATACAGGTGTGAGGATTAGGTCCTCGAGATATGCATGGCACATACACCCGGCCTGGGACGAAGAAGTGCGCAATGTCCACAGAAGAAAGCAATGAAGAAGTGTCTCATAAAAGCCTGGCCGCAGGGTAATAAAGTTGGCTCTCTGCTTTCACCATTCCCAGAGTTGGTTCTCTTCAATAGTACCTCTGGGTCGGTGCTTCTTTCACAGCCCTGTCTGGGGACGACAGGACTCCCACTCTTTCTCAGCCCTGCTGTGGAACAGCAGGGCTCCCCAAAATTAGCTCCCCATAATAATTATTCAGCCTTTGACATGGAGACAGCTAGCGGTCTGAACCTGGAATCAGGAAGACCTGAGTTCAAATCCTACCTCAGACACTATGTGGCTGAAGACAAGTCACTTGACCTTCTAAGCCTCAGTTTCCTCACCCGTTAAAATAAGAAGATTGGACTAGACAGTCTCTGAGGTTCGTCAGCTCCAGAGCCCTTGTCCTCTGCCTCATCTGCTCATTTGCAACAAGCCATTCCCCCACACTCGGAAGGCTTTCTTTCTGCATTTGCAGCAGCTACTTCTATCCCCTCAAGGCCAAGCTGAAGCCCCACCCCTTCCATGAAGCCTCCCCTGATCACTCTCCTCTCTCCCAGAGGCAAACTCCATTTTCTCTTTGATGTCTCAAATGTCCTTATATTCTCTTTGGTATCATCCTTACTGAGCAGTCAGGTGATACAGTAAGACCTGAGTTCAAATCCAGCCTCACACTTATGCAACCTTGGAAGTCACTTAACCCTGTTGACCTCAGTTCCTTATCTATAAAATGAACTGGAGAAGGAAACGGCAAACCACTCTAGTATCTTAGCCAAGAAAATCCCTGTGTACTTAGTGGTGCTTAATAAACGACCTTAATTAAATTGCTTTGTGTTCATTTCCCCTGGGACACTGTTTACTCAAAGGGTAACAGTAACTTTGTAATCTATCAAATGCAGTGAGTGGTCTTTTCTCCTCCTCCTTGGTCTCTTCAGGCTCTCCAAAGCTGTGCCCCCTTGGAACATCCACCCAATGCCACCAGATCTGCTCTCTGGGGCCAGCGCTGATCTCTTTGCCACATGTGCAAAGACATCCAGATGATGTGAGAACCACCCTCAAAGACAGCAACTGTGGCCCTGCTAGGCCAGAGAGCTGAGAGGAGCACAGATCCAAGCTGGAAGGAGATCTCAGAGTCCCCCTCTAGAGGGGGAAACACAGAGTCAGTGGGGAAGTGACTTGCTCTGGGCTTCTCTTCTCCAGGGCAAGTATGACCAGTTCTCATAGATGGAAAATATCTTGGAATAAGAGGCTAGAAGTGGGTGTAAAGGAGGGAGATGAACTAATCAACAAGCATTTATTAAGGCCCTTCTGTGTGCCAGGCACTGTTTAGACAACACTAGAAATAAAGGCATCATGAAAACAATTTTTTTTAAAAGCAATATAGTTATCAGAGTCACCCTGGCTCCTCTTTTCCCCAGCATTCTGAATGGGGTTAGAAAGTCTTATTAGACAGAAGTTTCTGGGTGTGGGGGTCAGGCAGGAGCAAATCTAAGTCCTGTTTTCAGGGGCTTGGGAGTCCTTGTTCTTCTCTCTGATGGGGAGGTGAATTTTGACTCCTTGTAGCAGCCAGACATCTCAGGGTGAGGATGGGCAAGAGGAGAGAAAGGGAGGATGGCAGACCAGCCTGAGTGGGTTCAGAGGCTTAGCAAGGTTTAACTCCACTTTGAAATCTCTCTTCCTTCAATGTCCTCCCCCATTCCCCTTTCCCAAAGTTCAGCAGGAAATAGGCCAATTTACATAGATTTCCATATCATTTGGGGCCTTAGAATAGACCAAGGATGTCAGAGCTGAAGGGACCTTAGCAATGAGCCTACGCAAGCCCTTCATTTTGGAGAGGTTGATGCTGAAGCCCAGAGAGGTGTCACATAATTAATAAGTCACAGACCTGCTGCTTGAACCCAGATCACCCCCCTCCAAGGTCCAGGGTTCTTTCAAGTGTATAGGGTTGGATGTCTCCAGCTACATAGCTCAGTGAAGGACTCACTACCCACCATCTGCAGTTGGAGATGCTTGTTCTGATGGGGCACCCAGAAGACACTGGATTTTTCTCAGCCATTTAAAGACCGTCTGCTCAGACAGAGAAGGGCTGGAACCTGTCTCAGTGAAGGGAACACCCATGCTGGATGTTCAACTCATCTGTTGAACCAGCAGAAAAAGAAGAAAATCCAGAGTTCAGCTCCCAAATCCATTTGAGGTCAGGGAACATTTCACAGTCAGAGCTGACTTGGCAGACACCTATGTCCTTATCTCTTAAAATTACAGAGATAGAAAACACCAGAGAGGAAAAAGCAGAGCTGGGAGAGATATTATTCAGTCAGTAATCATTGATTAAATCCTTCCAACGTGCCAGGCACTGGAAGTGTAAAGACAAATGAAACAATCCCTGCCCTCAGGAAGCTTCCACTCCATTGGAAGGAAACAACAAGAGCAGAGACCTTTGGAGGTGAAGGCAGCAGTAACTGGGGGAACATGAATGGTTTCATGTAGGGCATGGCCCTCGAGCTGAGCCTTGAAGAAAGGAAGAGATCCATGTGATGGAGGTGAAGCAGGAGTGTGCTTTGGGCACGGGGAACAAACCAGGAGAAGGCCTCCAGCTACGAGATGGAGTGGTGTGTAATCAGCCTGAAAGTCAGGCTGCAGCCAGATTGCAAGGGCTTTGAAAGCTAATGGAATCTGTTTCCACCAGAGACCAAAGGCTCCTTTATTGTCTTTATGCCAATGACTCCCAGAGCTAAGAATTTAGCCCTCACTTCTCTCTGCTGCTGCAGGCACACGGCACCGACTGCCTATTAGAAGTTCCTAAATTACTCATCCCATAGGCATCTCAAACAGTTCATTCTCTTTCCTCTCAAACCTGCCCCTCTTCCTAACTTCCTTATTTCCACCAAGGGTGCCACCATCTGTCTATCCTCAAACCTCACAATCCCCAAGTTATCCTTGACTTCTCACTCCCTCTTAATTGATCTCCACGTCTTGTCTATTCTATCTTCACATCTGCTCTCTGTCCCTGTTCTCTCCACTCACATGGCCACCATCCTCATCACCTCCAGCCTACACTACAGCCTCCTAACAGGTCCCCGGCCTCAGCTCTCACCCCTATTCCAATTCATCTTCCACAGGTGCCAAGGGAATCGTCATAAGTCTAACCCTGTTGTTTTCCTGATCAAGAAGCCTCTGTGGCTCCTCATTACCTCTAGGATCAAATACAGACTTCGCGGTCAGAGAATGTCAGAGCTATAAAGGGCCCTTGAGTCCAATCCTTTCATCTGACAAAGGTGAGAACTGGGGCCCAAAGACGGGCAGTTGCTTGCCCCAACCCACACATTAATAGTCGAGGCAGAATTAGAATCCAAGACCAGTGCTTTCAACCCCATGGCAGGCTGACTGCCTCAAGTATCAGCCTGAAAGGTGGCACTTCTTCCTGGGACCGAGATCTCCAGGGTCCCTTTGGCTGAGTCACAGAGATAGGGCTCTGAACAGCCGAGACGTCGCTCTGCTCCAGGCTCAGGAGTGAGCAGGGTACACTGAGAAGGATTAAGTTTGAGGGAGGGAGGAAAGTGAAGGGATTTACGTGAGACTGCACTGGGAAAGCAGATTCAGGCGTGAAGAGACAGGGGTGCAGAGAAAGAGCTGACGGTGTCTGAATGCAGACTGAAGCAGACTTTTTTTTAACTTTCTTTATTTTTCTTGAGGGTTTTTTTTAGGTCTATGTTTTCTTTTCACAACATGCCTCGTACGTTCTGCATGGCTACATGTGCATTACTGATATCAAATGGCCTGCCTTCTCAATGAGAGGGGCTGGAGAGGGAGGAAGGTGGAGAATTTGGAACTCAAAGGTTTAAAAAAGCAAATGTTAGAAATTATCTTTACATGTAAATGGGAAAAAATAAAACACTTCTTTTAAGTAGAAAACAAAAGATAGGAATGACCGGGGGCAGGGATATACATATATAGTCCTGAATGCATCTGTGTAATGATGGATTAGAAGCCAAAGAACCTTCTCCTCTCCTGGGAGAGAGGGAAGAGCTGAGGCTGTCCCAGGTCTGCCCCCTGCTAAAGTCCTGGATTGGAATCCCAGCTCTGCTTCTTTCAACCTGTGTGATGGTCCCTCACTCTTTCTGGGCCTCAGTTTCCTCATCTGTAAAACAAGAGGGTTAAACTGGATGATCTCTAAGGTTTTTTCCAGTCCTGGATCCTGTGACCAATACCTCCTTCCATAGCATGGAAGTAGGAACACGCTTCTGCTAGGACTGGCTGAGCTTGGGTGGGTCCTCAGAGAAGGGCATGAGGTGCTATCTTTGGGATGGACTGGCCCCAGGGACTGGCCCCCTACAAGCTCATGGCAAGTGTGGACAGCATGCATACTAGCACAAATGACCTTACCCCCAGAAAGTACATATACATTTATTGTTTGATGGATGAAGATGCCCATGGTACACAATTTCCCCATCCACATACATTTTTCATTGCTCTGGGGAGCAGGTGAGGCCTGAGATCCTGTAGCTGTGCCAGTGCTCAGAGCCAATGGAAGCTGTAAGGAACAGCCTATTCCTCTCATGGCCCCTTTTCCATGGACATAATCCTCTGCCCACCCTCATCATCCCACTGGAGGACTCCTGGATGGCAAGGGACAGCTGCCCTTTCTATTGTATCTACAGTATCTCCCTAGGGATTGGTCTCCCGCAGGGGACAGGGAAGGTATGTTGGGGGGAAGGAGTGGCTACCCATCTCAATGAGCAGACTGTTTTTCTCTTAACCAATCTAAGGGTCCTCACCAACCTGAGGTAGAAAGTTTCTGTTTGTTGGCAGGTCAGCCCTGGCTGGAAAAGCCACCCTGGGTGAGCCAGATGGTGATACTCAGTCAGGTGTACAGAGCAAGAGTTAGCCTTGGCAAGCCTCCCTTCCCTGGGCACTGGTTACCGTCAGTGCACACTGCCTGTCCCTGTGCCACCTCCGGTCTGTGTGTGCCGTGCTGACAGTTGGGTGGTCACTGTGGGCAGTGCCTGGCAAACTATCTCCCTCCCTCTCTTTATTTTGCCTTCTAGAAAGCCCTTTGAAAGTGCAAGGATTCTTCAGAACCCATGCTTTGGACAAAGAGGTGATGCCGTGCCTTCCCAGAGTGCTTGGCTCCTGAGTGGAAACTGCACAGAATGTTAGCAAGAAGGGCCCTTGGAGCCCAGGATGTCAGGTACTTTAGAAAAGAAAATGCAAACATTGGGAAGGATCTTAGAACAAAACCAAAAACTGAGAAAGACTTTAGAACAAGGGATGTCAGAGCTGGGAGGGAAGCTTAGAGTTCGTACAGTCCAATCTTTTTGTTTTATAAGAAGAAAACTGAGGCTTAGTGAGGGGAAGTTACTGCTCCAAGTACACCTGTGAGATGCTGCCTGAGCCAAGGATTAGGGTTGGGGAAACTGAGCAGGGTCTTGTAATTTTTGAAATACATTCCTCACAACCACCTTTTCCAGTCAATAGTTACTGTTTCCACATTATACCAAAAGAAACTGGAAATCAGAGAGGGAAATGATTTCTAAGATCACACATTTGAGAGTCAGTATTGAGAACCAGATCTCCTGAATCCAAGGCTAGACCACTGACAGTAGCCACGACAGAGAGAGGGCTCAGGCTTTGGGATCTTTGGGCCATGTGAGCCTTTCCTGGGCACCTACAGCCCAGGAGAGAGATAGAAAGGATTTAGGGCAGTAGGAGAAACACCAAGGTCTCAGAGAACCCCTCCCTGTTTTTCCCATTCTCCGAGCCTTCGAAAGGTAGACAAGAACCTCAACAGCACACACACACACACACACACACACACACACACACACACACACACACACACACACACACACACACACACACACACACACACACACACACACACACACACACACACACACACCCTTACCTCCCCTCAAGGCAACCTCCCAGTTGATGTATTTCCTCCAAGTGTTGCTGGACAGCTCCGATCCATAGACTGTCTTGCTAGTATTGAGCAGGTGTCTATACCCGGCTAACTTCTCTACCCATCCCTCCCTCCTTTCCCCAGGAGGGGATGAGGGAACCGTTTGCCCTTACTCAGTTCCCTCGTCTCCTCCTTCTCCTCCTCCGCCACCCCCCCCCACCCCGCCCCTTTCAGCTCTTCCCTCTCCTCTCTGTCGAGTGTGAAGCACTCCGTGTCTCCGCCAGCGCCAGCGAGGAAGGAAGGCTAGCCGAGGGACAGGGAGAGCGAGAAGTGGGAGGTTTTCAGCATGGAGGGACGCCTAAGGGACTCTTCGGGACGCCAGGCCCGACCAATCCTCTCTCCCGACCGTGGCCCCTGCTAGAGGCTCATCAACAACTGGGGTAAGAGGAGAGAGAGAGAGAGAGGGAGAGAGAGAGAGAGAGAACTAGAAAGTGGAAAGAGGACGGGAGAAGAGTGGGGAAAGAAGATTCAGGGAGAGAGACGAGATTGGAGAGGAGGAAAAGAAAGAGGAGAAGGATAGAAGAGTGGGGGGATCCAAAGAAAGGGGAAAGAGGGAGAGAGTAGACAAAAAAAGAAAGGAACGAAGAGGGAAGAGGGATAAAGGTGAGGAAAGGTGGAACAGGAGAGCAGAATTAAGGGACCGAAGAAACGGTGGAGTGGGGAGAGAAAAGCCAAGGGGAAAGGAGAGCCGATTGAGCTAGCTGGCCCAGTCCTGGAGGCCTCCCCGTACTCCGGGCAGGGGCTCGGTGCGTGCGCCATGCCGGGAGACTCTTAGTGTGGCCGGGGTCGCCTCCCGGAGGAGGCCGGGAGGCAGGGGGATGCCCATGGCTAGAGCAGCACCTTGGCGACCGCTCCCCTGGCTGCTGCTGCTGCTCCTGGCGTCGGGCGGGACGCGGGGCCGGGCACCTCTCGAGGCGGGGGCTCAGGACAAGGGAGAGACGAAACCTGGTGCAAGTGGCAGCCCCAGCCCCAAGCCCGAACAGGCGCTAGAGGCGCCCAGCGAGCCCCCAGGACCCGGCGGAGACCGGTGCCTGGGCTATTACGACGTGATGGGTCAATGGGACCCACCGTTCAACTGCAGCACGGCGCCGTACCATTACTGCTGCGGGACGTGTGGCTACCGCTTCTGCTGCCGGGACGCCCCGCGCCGCCTGGACCAGAGTCGCTGCTCCAACTACGACACACCCAGCTGGCTGCAGACCGGATCTCCGCGCTCGTCCGGAGGCTCTGTCGACGGCGGCACAGGCCGTGGCGGCAGCCCCGGGGCACCCAGCCCGACTCGCGACCGTGCCCACGTAGCCGTCTACAGCGTGTGCGGGGTCGTGGCTCTGCTGGCGCTCGGCGCCATCCTCACCCGTCTGGGACTGGACAAGGCGCACAGCCCGCGGGCTGAGCGCGCTGTGGCTAGGTGAGTAGCCCCGCCCCCCCCCCATGTTCGGTCCGGAGCTTGTGGCCCGAGGCCAAGGCTCCAGGAACACGTGCCCTGCACTCGGCTCCGAAACCCACCAGCCGTCCACTCTCCTCTCTCTTCTTCCTTTGGTCTCCTTTTCCTCCTCTTTCTATGTTTCCTTTCCTCCTTCTATCTTCATTTTCTCTTTTCTCCTTCCCTTGTGTCTTTTCATCTCTCCTCTTTCCCTCTCACACTCCCTGTCTTCTTCCTTCCCCACTTTTCCCTCTCTGGAACTTCCTCCTTCCTTATCTCTTCTTTCTTCTTCCTCTCATCTGGTCCTCCTTTCCTGTTTTCTTTACCATTTCTTGTTCCTTCCTTTATTCTTTCCCCTGGCTCTCTGCGTTTTCTACCTTCCCATTCTCCTTGTCTGTTTTCTCACCATCTCTCCTTCCTTTCCTGGCTCTCTATGTCCAATCTCTTTCTCCTTCCCTCTATCACCTATTCCCCTATGTCCCTCCTTCTTTTCTTCTTTCTCTTTTCTTTTCACGCATCTCTCCTCCTCTCCTCTACCTCCCTATTCTCTTCTTCTTTTCTCCCTTTCTCACTCTCTCTCTCCCTCCTTTCTTCCCTCTTCTCTCATTTTCTTGCTTTCCCTATACCCCTTCCCCCACCTTTCTCCTTTGTGACCTGGGCTCTCTGCCCGAGATAGCTGATACCCTGTTTCCCTTCGAATCTTCTTGACCTTCCTAGCCCAGTGTTCAGAGCTGGCCTCTCTATGGGACTCAGAGCAAAGATCGATTATTGCCCTTCTGAGGGGGGAGGGGAGGGAATGCCCCTTTTTACCAAGGTTTCAACATCTGTCTAGCCTTTGGGCAGTGGTGGGAGTGGGGTGGGGACAGATAGAGTCCACAAATAACTAGGAATCAGGTAGGAAAGGGTCCTTCCCTGGTACAGAGAACTGATGACAAGTAACTCCAGCTGTGTATGAGGTGACCCGGAGTAGAGGGCAGAGGTCTAGGGAAAAATTCTGTCACCACTTTGGCTTATGTTTTGGGCAAGAAATGGAAGGCTAATGTTGGGAGGAGAAATGTGTGCTCACATATGACCCTACCTGAATCTCTGGAGGATGCTACATGAGTGTCCATTGGGGAGGGGGCTTGGAGTGTGCCTTCTGGCTTCTGTCCAGGGCCCAGGTGGGTGTGCCTGGGTGAGGTGCTGGGGGCCTAGTAAAGCCCTGGTACTGGGGGGGGGGGGTTGGCGGGGGACAGGAGCTTCTACACACATGGGAGTGACATGAATGCTGGGGTGGGAGGCCTGGATAGCAGAGAGAGGTCTGGGACCTGCCCCCCACCATGCACCACTAGCCTCTTGCCACTCGCTTCCCCTCAGTTTTCAGCCATTCAATTCAACCTCTGTTTAGCATCTATTGGAAACAAGGCATTAGAGACACAAAGTCCTGCCCTGAAGACCTTGCATTCTCCTGAAGGGCTACCCACATGTGCCCAGATAAGGAAATGCAGGTAGGATCTAATGCGATATGAAGGAGAAAGCCAGAGAAGAGCTGAAGACAGCAAAAATGCCACCAGGGGCAATCAGGGAAGGTTTCACAGAGAAGGTGGCCCCTGAGTGGAACCTTGAAGGAAGAGGAATTTAGCCACAAAGGACCCGAGAGATATAGGACAAAAGTACAATAGAAGGATCAAGTGAGGGGTTTTTGAGGATGGGAGAGACATGGGTATGTTTGAAGGCAATAGGGAAGTAGCCACTAGACAAGGAGAAAAGAGAGATAAGCAGGAGTGAAGATAAGAGGGACAATCTGTTGGAGAAAACAGGAGGGACCCGGATCATTTGTGCACGTAGAGGGCTTCCCTTACTATGAGGAGGGGTTAGCTCTGTATGTGATACAGGGATGAAGGAGGAGATAGTGAGGGGAGGGGATCTGGGAGATAGGAAGAGAAGAGGAAAGAAGGGGGAGCTCTCTGGGCTTAGGTAAGTGCATTGATAGACACAAGCACAATCCCATGGGGACATCCACAAATGTGTGCCTCTGTGTGTGTGTGTACAAGTTCAGTAGTGTGCTTCTGGTGGTCTGATGCAGTGTTCAGGGGAATGGTATGATGATCAAGCCAGTGTGTTTTTGCTCATGTCAAAAAGGTGACAGTTGAATCTAACAAAATGAATTCAATGAAGATAAATGTTTTGTGTTTGCAAAGTTTTGCACTTGGATTAAAAAAATAGCTTCACAAAACAAACTAGGAGGGATGGGGAGGCCTGGCTGGATAGCAGTTTGTCTGGGAAAGTTCTGGAGATCCTGATCAGTGGGCTGCAAGCTCCACACGAGTCACAGTGTGGTGTGGTAGCCCCCAAATGCTAATTCAGTCTTGTGCTTTGGAGCTTCCAGAAATAGAGATGAGAGTCTGTCCTCTGCCCAACTCAGACCTCATCTGGAATATTGGTTCAGTATAATGTCATGGATACAGAGGAGGGCAAAGGGGGGGGAGATATATGGTTTCACTTGGGGAAGAGAAGATGGGGTGGTGAGGGACAGGGGCATGATAGTTACCTGTGTACAACTGATAGAAGGCCTTCAATGTGTAGGAGGGCATAGCCTGCTCCTGCTTGGGCCCAGAGGGCAGGACAAGCTGGGCGGAGGGTACAGAGAGGCCAGTTGATGAGACCCATTTCAGTGAGTTCCCTGTCACCAGAGGGATTCAAGCAGAGGCTGGAGCTGTTGGAGAGGGGAAGTCTTGATCAGATCCAGACTGGACCAGGGGGCCTTCTTTCTGGCTCTGAGGTCTGGGAGGCTGATGCTGGACCCAATGCAAGGAGCCCCCTCCTCAGGGTATTGAGGGACAAGCATCAGCAGCTGCCACTGTTTGGCACCAGTTCTCTTCAGCCTGAGGCAGTGAAGCCCCTCCAGCCCCTGGCTTGGCCTCTGGCCTTGGTAATCTCTCACTTTGCTGGGAAGTTCCTTATGAGCCTCTACCTCCCTGTGGCACCCACTCTTTTGGTACAGCTCTACTAGTAAGAAATTTGCCTTCACCTTAAATCTTCTCCTCAACACCATCCTCTCCTAGCTCTGCTCTCTTGGGCCCAACTGAGGAAAAGCTAAGCTTCCAAGTTCTACAGAGAAGAGCCTCCAACACGGAGAGACTTGGCATCTCCCTGGGCTAGGAGAGCTTCCGACCGGATGCTCTCAGGTCTTCTCTCTCCCTTGTCACCTGGTCCTAGGCTACACTTTTCTCTGATAGCCTGTAGGTTCTTTGCTAAACATCATCTCCTGGTAAAGGATACCATGACTCCTCCTCAGAGTGAGGGTTAGGGTTATCCAAGCTTCAGCCCCCTGGCACTAGCTAGCTCTTTGGCCACATTATCCGTCTGTCCTCCAGGCTTCTTCCCAGCTCTTGATCTCAGATCACAGAAGAGCAGAAAGGAGCTGGGCACCCTTCAAGAACCGATTTATCTTTAAAGTGTTTTAACATTGTTATTGATATCTCTAGTTTTTACAGCAACTACAATTTTCCCGTTTTTAAATTTTTTCCAATTTTCCCATTTCCTGTTTTTTCCATTTCCCAATATATCCCACCTGGCCCCCTTGTAACAAAGAATCAAATTAATAAAAACAGTTCAGCAAAACTAACCAATACATTAACAAAATCTGACATTCTATCCAGTGCTCCACACCCTTCCCCATCTTCACAAAAAAGGGAGGGAGGTCCCTTGCTGTAGTTCTTTGTTGGGGTCAGACTTAGTCGTTACAATTTCAAAACATCTCATTTCAGTAGTTTTGGTGGTGGTAGTCATTCTTTCTGTTTACGTTGCTGGAGTCTTTGTGTTCATTGTGTTTTCTGATTCTGCTCATTTCACTTTGCATCAGTTCATGTAAATCTTCCCCTGCTTCTCTAAATATTCATCATATTCATTGTTTTTTAGAGGTATCAGGATACACTGGATAGAGTCTGGGACGTGGAGTCAGGAAGGGCCAGATTCAAATCCCTCCTTAAACACTTGTTAGATCTGTGATCCCAGGCAAGTCACCTAACTTCCACTGGTCTGTTTCCTTCCTCTGTAGAATGAGGGGGATGAACTTCTCAGTTCTATATCTATGATCCTATAATTTGTCCAATTATGTTTATGTGACACAATTTAGCCATTCCCTAATCAATGAACTTTACTTTGTCTCCAGCTCTCTCCTACTACAAAATATGCTCTTACAAATAATCTGTCATGTGTGGAACCTTTCTTTTTTATCATGGACATCCTTGTTACATACATACACGTACACACACACACACACATACACACACACACAGAGGTAGTGCCATACTGCATAGAGCACTGAGCCTGGGGTCAGGAAGACTCATCTTCCGGAGTTCAAATTTGACCTCAAACACTTACTAGCTGTGTGATCCTGGGCAAGTCACTCAATCCTATTTGCCTCAGTTTGCTCATCTGTAAAATAAGCTGGAGAAGGAAACAGCGAACCACTCCAGTATCTTTGCTAAGAAAACCCCAAATGGGGGGTAATGAAGAGTCTGACCCAATTGAAAAAATGACTGAACAACAACCATATACGTATACATATATATGCATGTATGTGTATATGCATATACATACATATATACACGTACATGTATGTATGAGAGACTAAGCAGAATACCAAATGCTCAAGCAGATATTTGCTCTGTCCTTTTAAAAACTATGGGGTGGGTGACTCTTCATCTCTTGCCCAGCTTCCTCTCTCCCCTCGCCCAATCAGAGAGACTGCTAAGATAAAGACCGGAGTTCACTCAGGAGAACCTGGCCAAGCATGCCCTTTAGGGGGCCAGAGCACATGTGTGGGTGTGGCCTAAGATGATGCCCAGCTCCATCACCCTTGTTATAGAAGAACGTCTAGACTATGTCAAATAACAGCATGCAAACAGCGTGTGTGATGCTAACTTTTGTTTTGTTTTGTGTATATGCTTTTTAATCATATTAAAAAGGTCCTTATATTCCTATGTTTTGTACAGTTTTAGCATAAATAAGGGCTCAAATTTGTCAAAGACCTTTTTGTATTTATTGATATTATCATATGGTTTAATATGTCTTTGTTTTTAACATAATACGATATATAGTTTTCTTAATGTTGAACCCTCTTGTAATCTTAATTTAAGTCCAACTTGATCACGTTGCATAATTATTTGAAAATAATATTATAGTCTTTTTGCCAGAATTTTCATTTAAATTTTCATTATACTCTTCATTAATTTTATTAGTCTACAGCTTTCTTTCTTTTCTTTATCTTTCCCTGGTTTTGGTGTCAGGGATATATTTCTCTCATAAAAAAATTTAGTAAAGTGCTTTCTCAATTTCTGAAAGTAATTTCTGTAGTATAGATATTAATTTTTATTTAAAGTTTGATAGAATTCTGCTATAAATCTTTTTGGACTAGGGTTTTTCTTCTTTTTTTGATTTGGTAGTTCCTTTGCAAGTATTTAATTTCCTCTGTAACACTGGTTACCATGGTCCTCACGACCTGGAAGGCTAAGTAGGTTCCATTTTTCAGTCTTCCTCCAGGATTCTCCAATACCCTTGGGATTTGGAGGTATGTAAGGCAAATGGTTCCAGCCTCACTGATGTTGTTCCCACAAGTACAGGGGGTGGTATAATAACTGTGTTACTGCTTTAGACTTTATCCCATTCACCCCGTTTTCTGCTGGGTCTTACTCACAACCTCTGTTTCAACAAAGGGGATGATTAGGTCTTCCTCAAATTCTTCCTGCTCTCTCCCACATTTGAGCATTTGCTTTCCCCCATGGAAATTTTCCCCATGTCCATCTTCCCATACCTGGAATACACTTTACTCATTTTCAGCTATTGAAATCTTTCTCTGCTTTCAAGGTCAGCTCAGGCCTCACATCTTCTTTGAAGACTTCCCTGATGTTCTCCAAACTAGCAGGGACCTCTCCCCTCTTAAATGACCAGGTCTCCCTTTTTATTTGAAATCTCTTAAACCTTTATATTTTAATTTACATCTTTTTTACCTGTGGGTATATCTGGTCCCTTCCCATAGATTGTATGACAGGATGACAGGAAAGAAAACATCATTTTTGTCTCTATAACCCTTGCACTGAGCAAAAGCCTTTGTGCACCATTGGTGCTTCATAAATAATTGTACTTAATTGCTGTGTATTCTGCTGACAGAAATGCTCATTCAAAGATGAATATGAACTTTCTAATCCACCAGATCCAAAGACCTTTTCTTAGCCTCCTTGGTCTTCCTGAAGCTGACCACTCTCCCTTTCCATCTTTAAAGCACTCCTCACATTCCTAGATGCTTATCTTTCTTTGGATGCTAAGATGTTGCACTCTCCTGGTTTACCTCTTACCTTCCCACTGTTCCTTCTCTGTCTTCTTCACCAGCACATCTTCTTCCCAGCCTTTTAATGTGAATATTTCCTAAGGTTCTCTCCTGGAGATTCTTCTCTCCTCCCTCTTTACTCTGTCCCATGGTAAACTACTACTTCTTAGAAAGTTATTCTCAGATCCCTATCTCCAGCCCTGACCTCTCTTCGGAGCTCTGGATTTGCCTTTCCAGATGCTTGTAGGATGGCTCCATCTGAATGTCTCCACTAGACACAGACCTCAGCACCTGACTTCTGAGTGGGGGTGGGGTGGGTTCAGATCTTGGCTTGGCTTTTTACACCTCTGTGGTTCTGGAGAAATTACTTCCCTGCTTTGAGAAATTTGTAAAACTTCATGATTTTTTTTTTTTTTTGTAAAAATGAGGGTCAAATAAAACCCATTGAAGACAGAGGTTCTCATTGTCAGGAATGTCCTCCACCCCATATTTGCCTCTTTGTAGCTTCCATTTTGGACCCCAGTTTCCTCACTGGACCTTGAGGGTCTCTGGGGGTCCAGTCTCTGAGCACCCAGTTTTAGGTCTCTGAGCCTTGGTCCAACCTATTAGATTTTGTTCTGCTCTCTAGGATCAAAGTGGACAAATCAAATCCAGTTTTTACATTGGGAGCCTTTAAATGCTTGAAGACAACTAGTCCACACCCTCGTGTCTTAGATTTTTTCTGGTTTAAATGTGCCCAGTTCATATTGTTCAATGATGGATGAATGAATAAATGAAAAAAAAAACCACATTTATTAAGCACTTAGTACTCGCTGGGTGCTTTGCTGAGCACCAGTGGAAACAAACACAAAACAGATAAATTGACTCTGGTGGTTTTTAAGGCTTAGTGACTGGCCAGGGAGACAATTTAGATGCTATTTCTATTCTGGGGTGGAGGGAAGGCTTCCTAGACCAGGTGAGAGGCCAGCAGACTCTGTACATGTGTCATAGCACACCAACCCCCAACACTCCCCATCTAATCCTGGAGGAGTTGGGGGAGAGGACATAGACAAAGGAAACACTTCCAGGTCGGGTGCTGGCAGGAGGAAATCTGAACCCCATTATTAGGGGCTTGGGGGTCCTTGCTGTTTTCTCTGCCTAGGGGATGAATTCAGGATCCCTGTGGAAGTGAAGCATGGCAGGATGGGGATGGAGCAGGGGAGGGAAGGGGTGGGTGGGATGGCAGGCAGGGGCTGAGCTCAGCTTTAACGGGCTCAGAGGCTTAGCAAGGTTTAACTCCACTTGGAAATCTCTCTCTTCCTTCTCAGCCCTCCCCCACTCCCCTTTCCCAAAGTTCAAGAGGAGACAGGCCAATTTACATAAATTTCCATATCATTTGGGGCCTTAGAATAGACTAGAGGATGTCAGAGCTGGAAGGGACCTTAGCAATGAAACAGCCCAACCCTCTCACTTTGGAGAAGATGCCCCCAGGCGACTTGCCCAAGGCCGCACCGCAGGAGTGACCAGAAGTGATGTAGTATACCGGGGTTACAAAATGCTCCCAACATTCCAGTTGGGGAGGAATGCAACAATCATGATTCCCAAGTTATTGACAATTAACTGAGCATCAGGAAGCCAAGGTGACATCCAAGGTCACTCAGTTAGCTGACGTCAGTTAAACCCAAGGAGGGGGGGGAGGAAATGAAGGGGCTCCTACGGACAGAAATGACAGGGGTAGAAGAAGGGGTTCTACCTCTGCTTCCCTTTGCTAAAAGCCCCAGGGCTGTCCTCAGTTTACCTCTAATCTCCCTTCTACCTTCTACCTCCAGCTAGGAAGGAGACCATTTCCAGCCAGGCCTCAGGGGTATGGGAACCCTAGACCTGTTGTCTGATGTCGAGGGAGAGGGAAAGCTCATGGAGGACAGGCGCTGTTTCCCTTTTTGTCTTTAGATCTCAGTGACGGGCCAGGAAGACAATTTAGATGCCATTTCTATTCTGAGGTGGAGAGAAGGCTCAGGAAGACCTAGGATGGAATCTGGCTTCTGCCCCTAACAGGCTGTGTGACCTTGTCCTGGTAACTCCCTAAAGTGCAACCATAAGGTGCAGGGCAGGTGCTGATCCACTGCCTGGCATGACAAGGTGCATAGTAAATGCTCAGCCCCTCGGGAAACACAGAGCAGAGAGTGTGACTTCTCTACTGTTGTAGATGCCACTCTTTGTTAAGGACTCCCTTGAAGTTCCCCTCTTTCTCTTCCTCCTCTTTATCCTTTGTCCTCCTTATTTTCTTCCTCCTCTTTTCCCTTCTCCTCTTCTCCCTCTGTCTCACTCTCTTCCTCCTCCCCTCCTTCCTTTTCCTTCTCTTCTTCCTCATTATCTTCATCCCTGTGAGGATGTCAGAACTGAAAGGATCTTTAGAACAAAGAACATGGAATATAGATTTAGGAAGACCCCTATTCATTAAATGACCATTTATTATGCTCCTAATAAGTGTTGGGCACTGGGGTTTCAAAATAAATTAAAATTGTCCCTGCCCTCAAGGAGCTTACATTCTATTGGAGCAACGATTCTAGTAATTGGGGTGAATGGGTAGCTTCAGACAGGAGGTAACCTTTGGGCTGAGCCCAGAACAGCGGTTCTCAACCTGTGGGTTATGTTCAATTTGTAACAATGAAAGTACATCCTGCTTATCAGGTATTTACATTACGATTCATAACAGTAGCAAAATTACAGTTATGAAGTAACAACGAAAATAATTTTATGGTTGGGGGTCACCACAACATGAGGAACTATATTAAAGGGTCATGGCATTAGGAAGGTTGAGAACCACTGAAGGAAGCTAGAGGCTGTCCAAGGTGGTGTGGAGGAGGGAGTGCATTCTAGGAATGAAGGACAGACATGGAGATGGAGATGGAGATCACATAATCAGCATGTAAAGGCAGACTGGAGCTAGATTGGCAGGGGCTTTAAAAGTCACAGGAATTTGCACTTCATCTTCTCAGCAATAGGGAGCCACCAGAGTGCATGGGTTTGTTTGGGATGAAAAATACCCTTCATCCTTAATTTAATAAAAAATAAATAAACCGAGAGATCACTTAGGATAAGAACAGGAGTAGTTTATTCTCTTCCTCTGGAGAAGAGGGTGGTCTTCCCCATGACTGATCATGGAGAAGAGGCAAGTTACAAAAGATAGTGCCAGAATTTATAACTTAACTTAGTCAAGACCCCTCCCCAACTGTTTCCTCTCTCATTGGTGGAGAGGCAGACTTCACCAAATTCTTCCCCAACTGGGACAGCAAGGAAAGAGGTGGGGAGGGTCCCACCAAGGCAGGAAAACAGACAAAGGAAGATAAAAGTGATTGACAGAAGCAATGGAGAAGGAGGAAGGGAAAGTTAACCACCCCAAATTGAGAAGTTTTCACTTATCCCATACAGGTTGAACAACCTTCTTTATGCACACGACTCCCAGATCTCTATGTATAGCCCCAGTCTTTGTCCAGAGCCCCAGGGATGTATCACTGCCTAGGGAATATTTCCAACTGGATGTCCCATATGCATTGTAAATTCAACATGTCAAAAACATAATTCATTATCTTTTCCCCCAACTCTCCCCTCTTAACTTTCCTGTTTCTGTCAAAGGTAGCACCATCTTTCTCATCCCTGCTGAATGAGTCCTAGGGATAGGTCTTTTTCTTCACTACAGGCTTGAAAGGAAAGGGATAAGAAGTAGATTGCAGCAAGGATTAAGGTTTTAGAAAAGGAGCAATGGGAAGGGATTTAGGTGAGAGACTAGGCTGGAGGAAGAGAGGATTCATTGGGGTTCAAAATATCCATGACATGTGTCCAAAAGAGATTTTTCAAAAAATGATAATGACCAAGCTTGGTCTCAGAGAAAAGATCCAAAGATGACCCCCTGTTTCGCTTCTTTGCAGAGATGGGGGGCCATGGGAATAGAATACTACACATAACATAACATGGCTAATGTGGAAATATGTTTTGCAAGACCTCACATGCACAAGCTGTATCTTATTGCTTGCCTTCTCAGGAGGGGGGAGGGGCAAGAGGGAGGGAAAGAATTTCCAACTCAAATTTTAAAAATGATTATTAAAATTTTTTTTACGTTTAATTGGGAGATATTTAACAAAATAAAATATATTTAATTTTTTAAAGAAAAAACACTTCATGTAACAACGAATTTTTTGATATGTTGATTAGTTTTGCAAAATTTATTTGTTTAAACTTCTCAGTTCAAGGAGTCTAAAAATGAAGGGGAAAGTGTGTGGTTTCTTCTACTCATTTCAATTCCTTCATTTGGCAGCAAATAGGAAACAGTAGATGAGGTACTGGGCCTGGAGTCAGGAAGACTCATCTTTACTCACTGTGTTAAGCAAGTTGCTTAACCCCATTTACTTCAGTTTTCGTCTATAAAATCAGCTGGAGAAGGAAATGGCGAATCACTATGGTATCTTTGCCAAGAAAACCCCAAATGAGGTCAGAGAGTCAGATGCAACTGAAGCAACTCCACAACAAACTCCCAATCTCACCCAGGCAGGAAGTGCAGGTAGTATTCATTGGCCCCAGAGCTGTGGACTGCTCAGTTTTTGACATCATCTAGCTCGACCCTTTTCTCAGGTGACTCGGTGCCCCACTCCCCTTGGTTGCTCACCATATTAATATTGAACCGATTGCAGACACCCTATTGACTTTTTTCCGTGCTCAAGAGGCCCTCCAAACTCAGTCTCCTCAGTAGCTGGGATTACAGGCAGGCATCACCACACCCTGCCAAAAAAGAATGTTTTTTAAAAAGGTAGAAACAAAGAAAAATTAATTCACAAAACTAGCCAACATTTCAGACCAGTTTGATAGTCTATTCAGTCTTCCATGGCTACAGTCCCCTACTGGCTCCTTTCTCTTATTTGGGGCTAAGCTTGGTCATTATCATTTCCTAGCATCCTAGCATTCAGCTCTGATTCTTTTGTTAATGTTCTTGTCACCTACGTTGTTTATAGTCATAGTGGAATATCATTTTCCTGGTTCTACTTAGCATATTTTGCATCAGTTCATCTATCTCCAGGCTTCTCTGAATTCATCACGTTTCTTACAGCACAGTACTGTTCCACCACATTCACATACCACAATTTGTCTAGCCATTCCCCAGTTGAGGGATATAGACATTGTTTCCAGGTCTTTCTTATCACAAAAAGTACCACTATGAATATTGTGCTATACAGGGTCTTTTAGAAAAAAACCATTTACTTCCTTGTATGTATCTAAGAGTGGAATCTCCAGGTCAAAGGCTGTGGAGATTTGATTCACTTTCTTCATTGTTGTCAGTCATTTCAATCATGTCCGACTCTTTGTGACCCCATTTGTGATTTTCTTGGGTTGAAATATTGTAGTGGCTTGCTATTTCCTTCCCCAGTTCATGTGACAGATGAGGAAACTGAGGCAAACAAGATTAAGGGACTTCCTCAGGGTCGCACAGCTAGTAAGTGTCTGAAGCCGGATTTGAACTCAGATCTTCCTTACTCTAGGCCCTGTGCTCCATCCACTGTGCCACCTAGCTGCCTGCTGTCTTTGCAAAATTACAAATTACTTTCCAGAACGGTTAGACCAATATACAGCTCCACCAACAATGCATTAGTGTATCCATCATCTCCACAATTCCCCCACCATTGGCTATTTCCATTTTTGTCTTCCTTGCCAATTTACTGGGCATCATGGGTTGTTCTGATTTGCATTTCTCTTATTATTATTGGTTTGGAACATTCTTTCATACGGTTGTTAGTTTGCCCATGCTTTCCATTTTGAGAATTGTTTATTCATTCCTTATCAGTTGGCGAATGGGGTTTGGCCTTATATATTTCTATAAGTTTTCTGTTTATCATAGATACCGGATGCTTATTGGAGATATTAGATACAAAGGGTTTTTTTGATCAGACACTTTCCTTCTTATTCTAGCTGCATTAATTTTGTTCATTCAAAAGCATTTCAGTTTAATATAATTAGAACAATTTTTTTTATTGCCTCAATCCTTGTTTGGTCAAGAATCAATCCTACCCATGGTTGGGAAAGGCATATGGTCTTCTACTCTTTAAATTTTCTTTTTCTTTTAAATGGTCATGTATCCATTTTGAATTTATTGTGGACCAAGTTACATAATGTTGATCTAAGTCTAATTGCTGCCAGACCATTTTCCAGTTTTCCCAGCAGTTCTTGTCAAACAGGGGCTTTTTTTGGGTAATTGATGTTTTTGGGTATGTCAAATGCTGGGTGATTCAGTTTCATTGTTTCTGATATTTTCCTTTTCTGGCCTGTACTATGGATCGGCTTTTTCTATTTTTAACCAGTGCTAAATGGTTTTGATGATTGTTGCTTTATAATGGAACTCAAGGTCTGGAAGTTCTATCCCCCCAAAGATAATTTATTAAAGGATAATAAAGGACAGCTGGCTGGAGATGGTGGGGGAGGCAGAGCTGTGGGACGATGTGATGGTAAGCAAGTTCCTTCAAAGATGGCTTCCTAGTTTTCCCCTTTTGTAAAGCAAAATTCCCAACTATGATGTGATAGAGATGTTCCCTCCTTTCCCCAGAGTACTAAGATGGTAAGTGGTGAGAGAAAGGTGTTATCTCAGCTCCCCATCCTTGCTTTACAATCATTGAGGGCAATGACAAGTGAGGGGAGTTAGAATATACAACGGGGCTATTCTGATTTATTCCAGATTGGCTAACAGGGGATTTAGGGAGAGGGAAGGTTCTGGAGAGTTTTATCCATAATTCCAGGTGATAGTCGGTTATTTGAACTCAGGTGAATACTCATCTAAGAAGCTATTGGAAAAAGTGAGGAACCTTCTTGGCTCCTCCTTGGTTTTGGGGTGAAATCAAGACACTATTAACACGGGATATTAGCCAATCAATATGGGCACAAGGTTTATGCCCAGATAGTTTTCCCTCTTGAATTGACTGGCTAGTGCCAGCAAGATGGCCTTGAGATGTGTTTTTACTCTTGGGATTCTATGATGGGAAAATCATTTCAGATCCTATAGAGAAAAGAAAATAAATGTCTAACACATGGATGGATCCTAGGAGAGGAAAGGTGCCTTAATATTTATAGTTATGCATATATATGTATGTATATGTATGCATGTGCATACATCTAAACAATTATGTGTCTTCATATGTGTATATGGGCATACATGCATAATCTATATATAATTATGTATATATGTACATGAAAATGTGTACATATTTAAGTATATTCAGTGATTTATAGTTATGTATATATGTGTATGTGTACGTCTTATAGCAGGAATGAGGAAGAATACATTTGTGGTTACAAAATTATAAAAAGCAAACATCTCCTTGTCCACACAATTTAGAAGAGGTCACAGAAAACATGTAACGAATGCTAGGAATGAATCACAGCAGTCACAGACCCTACAACATTCCACCCCTAGTGGCATGTCCCAATTTCATGTTGTACATTCAGTGGCTGTTAGGAGACATAAGTTGGTTTTATGGGAGAGCGGGAGAATCAGTATGGGACTTTGGGGACCCTCTAAATTGGTTCATGGATGGAAAGCTCCCTACTGTCTCTTTGCATACTCAGCAACACCATATGGGCTCACCCAGGATTCCTTAAGCACTTATACACAGAGTTTGGGAAATGGATAATTATTATAGGATTTTATCTACATCATTGGTTATTCAGTGATGCATCATGCATGATAAAGGCATTAAGAGTCATCATAAGGCATTTGAGTATCTCTTACCATGGTTAAAAGAATTTTCTGCAGGATGAAGATGAGGAATCTGATGATAACAATATCAAACTTTTTGTCAATCCTGGATCTAAAAGTCAGGGATTGGCGTACTATGGGAATGAAGGGACAAGAACCCCTTAACTCTGTTTGGTGCCAAGTAAAGATCATCAATATTTTTTGGACTGCATCAGAACTTTTCATTATTCAAGGAATATGGTCATGGTCTAGCAGGTGGAAAACTCTTCTATTTAAAGAGGAAACAGAAAAATGGGGAAACTGAGTCTGGAAGGTCTTACAACTGCCTTTGCAAAGATACTCTTCCCAACTCTCTTAGAAATCTGTATCAACCTGAAGCTATCACAACATTTGGAGGTGCTAGACAGCACTCCTGGTAGACAGCTGTTGGCATTTTCCCTCAGGTAGCAGATTGCCAAATTCAATAGCTTCAACACGTTTTTACCTGCATGCAAAGGAATAGGCAATGGATAAATCAAATTTAGCATCTCAAGGTATCCCTTCTCCTACAGAAAGTTCTACTGCTTACAGATGAATCAAGATGTAGTTATTTTTGAGTTAACATTTATATGAGCCAGTATTGAAATTGGGTTACAGATAGAGATCAAAAATCATTGAAAATATCCATTTTTTTGTTACCTGTGAAGCTCATACAAAGTCTTTTCTAAAAGCATCCAACTCTCTTCCTTTCTATTCTAGCTTGATATGGTCCAGTGAGGACAATGATTTTTATAAATTATTGATTATAAAGATGGCCAATGCCAGATCTCACAATGCTGTGTGAGATCCGAAGACAAGTCATTTCAACGGTCTGAAGTAAATGCCATCAGGTTTTTGTGAGAGATGTATCACAAAATAATTTGTTTCATTACAAAGTGGAAGTCACTTTTACAGAGTGAAGTTTTGAAAAGTATCAGCTGGGGGGCGGAGCCAAGATGGTGGCATAGGAGCAGCAAGGTACGGCAGCTCCCACAAAGCCACCTTAAATACCCATAAAATAGGACTCTAAACAAACTTTAGGGCTGTAAAACACACACAAATATACTTCCCGCTGAAGGCAGCTCGGCTAGGAGGGACCATCTCAGCGCTGGGAGCCAAAACCAGTCCAGTCTGAAGCGGTGGCTTGGCCCTGGGGGTGGCCAGACAAGCCGAGCCCAGCCGCAGCTGGCGCTTCAGGAGAGTGGATCAGTGGCAGCTGTAGCAGTTTCCAGAATTATCAAGCCATAAGAAAAAAGGACTAAGTGAAAGGTCAGTGGATCTTGGCTAAAATTGGGGGAGAAAAGCGGGTCTGGCCAAACTGCTTCCAGGGCAAGGAAGTGGCAGAAGCAGAGGCCCTGCAGCCACCTCCACATAGCTGCTTCAGAGCTCCCGGCCTGCAGACTGCAGGGGGGCCAAGCGATTGTTCAGGGGCCAAGTGCTCTGGCGTTGAGCGGCCTGGATCCAGATCGTGGTCCTGGGGTGCGTTTTCAGTGAGCCAAAGCTGGTGGGGGCTGCAGCAGCCTCCTAAAAGCACCGGCAGCTGGGAAAACCCCAGCGATTTGGGACAGAGCTTTCCCCCCTGGAAGCAGAGTTCCACAGAACTAAAAAATCATTGACTGGCCAACCATGAGCAGACAAAGGAAACAAAGTAAGAATAGCAACCAAACTCTAGATTCCTTCTTTGGGGAAAAGAAGGATCAAAGCAGGGAACGGGAGGAAGACAACACAGTCACAACTCCCACACCAAAAGCTTCCAAGAAACATGAAGATTGCCTAAAAGCTAGAGATCAGCTTAAGAAGGATTTTGAAAACCAAATGAGAGAAGTGGAGGAAAAATTGGGAAGAGAAATAAGAATGAAGCAAGAAA
>CM053581.1:417897266-417918512 GCA_028627135.1 Pseudochirops cupreus
TGGGGAAACAGGCCCAGGGAGGAGAAGTAGCTTAAGATCCCAGGGCTGGATCTGGAAGGGACCTTTTGGCCACCTCCCTTCATTTTACAGATGAGGAAACTGAGGTACCCTGAGATGAGGAAGTGATATGCCCAGGGTCACCTAAGCAGTGAAAAAGCTGGCATTCTAACCCACTCTGGGCCCCTCAGAGAAGATGCTCAGACAAGCTGGGGCCCAGACTCATACTGGGTAGGCTCTCCAGCCTCAAAGAGCCTCTCATCGACCTGGATTGTGACTCCGGCATCCTCAGCCCTTGGAGGGGTCTCTGGAGGGTCTGGAGGCCACTGCGGAGACCCTCTGGCCCAGCCTTCCCTCATTTTGTCTGTGGGGAGGGAAAGGACTTGGCCAGGGTCACCTGGCCCAGTGAGGCTGTGCCCAGGGGGCTGAGCAGTTTCCTCTTCTCTCTGGGCAGCTCTTAGGTGCCAAGGAGACACTTCTGGAGCAGCTGGCAATGGCCATCATCAAGGAGTCTGAGGGCACTGCCAAGGTCCAGGTGTGAGTTGACCAGGAGGGGACACTGGGAGTTTTTTGTGGTGTCTGCCTGGGCCACTCAGGGCTGTCAGGGAAAGGGGTCAGTGAGTGGTGGGTTGAGGGGCTGGGGTGCCTGGGCCAGGGGCCCCTGAAGGCTTTGCTGCCCCTCTTAAGGTGAGTAAAGGAAGACCAACACCTCGCCCCTCTGCAGTGTGTCCTTGGCCTGGTCCTTTTCCTGACTTTGTCTTCCTGAGTGTCATCTGAGGATAAGGTCTGGGGGGCTTGGGGCTTCTTTATTACGGGGGATGGAAATGAGTCCCTGGAGAGACCCCGAGAGACTCTGCCTGTCCTGGGGCTCTTGCTACCCTCCCAGCATCCCCTGGAGCCAACAGCCGAGGCACCCCACTGTCATCCTTCAGATGCCACCCGGGGCCACTCCAAGCCAGCTAACCCTCTGCAGGCAGTGAAGGAATGAATAAAGAGTTCTCTAAGCACCCACTGTGTGTGGAGCACAGCGTCAAGCACCTGACTGCCAAATGCAGGGTCACCAGGCAGTCACAAAGCCAGGATTCTCAGCTGGGCCCCTGGCCCCTTGCAGATGCTCAGACAAGCTGGGGAGAGGCTGAGTTTTGGCTGTGCTCAGAGGGGAAGGCCAGAGCACATGGTCAGGCCTCATCTTCCGTGCGCTCACCAATGGTGCATCCATGTCATTTTCTGCTCTTGGGCCAGCTGCTGGGAGCACAGAGGAGGTTGCCCCAGGGATGCCCAGGCAGCGCAGGGTCATACCCCTGTTCTTACTGCAGCTCGCTTCCTGACACATTTTCCTGTTTGGGGTCTGACCCAGGACATGGCCTCTGGCTGCCACAGGTGTGCCCTGGACCTTGAGGGTGGAGGGAGGGGCCAACCAGTGGGCTCCACCGTGGGCTGTTCCCCCTCTTTGCAGAGGGGGTAGTAGCTGGCACCTGATGGGTGTCTGAGCTGCCTTGACCTTATTTCCCTCCTAGGCATATAGCCTCCTGTCTCCCTCTGCCCACCGACAGGGAGTGCTTCCGGTCCCGCATCGACCTCATTGTCTTTGTGCTCAGCCTCCACAGCAAGCACAGGTGAGCCCGGGGTGGGGGTGGCATGCTTCCAGCCCTCTGGTCCTTGGGGACACTCCAGGCAAGGCCTCTGGGAGCCTCCTGGAGCAGCTGTGGGCTGGGCTGGCCCTGCCTGGCCTTGGTCTCCAGGAATGCTCTCTCAAAGCTCTGGCTCCGCGTCAGCCTCAGCCATGGTCATGGTGGTCTGCCCAGTGCAGGCTGCGTCTCTGGACTTGCCCCTTCTGGGCCTTGATGGGCCCTATTCTCCCACCTGCCCCCACTGCTAGGATGCAGCCAGGCTTTAGTCACTGCTTCTTTGAGCCCATCTCCAGAAGTCCTCTGAGCTCCCAGAGCTGCTCATCTGCCCCTCCTCCTTCCAGCAGCCTGGCTCTGCCACAGACCCTCATCACCCCACCCCAACCACTGTGAAGGTCTCTTTCCCCATAAGCCAGCTGTCCTATCCCAGGCTTACCTTCTTGCACCCCAGCTCTGACCAACCTCTGCTGGAAAATCTGCAGGGGCTCCCACTGTGGAGAGGAGGCATAGCCCAAAGGAACCACTATAGCTCTAAAGGTCTGGGTTTGAGCCTCAGCCCTGGGACCTTATGCACCAACGGGGCTTCTCTAGGCCTTGGGGGTGATGCTTTCACTCCAAAGGCCGCTGTCCCCCTGGGGAGGGTCAGATGAAATGAACATCTGTACAGAATCGTGCCCTGATCTAGGGCATTCATGCCCTCACCAATGGTGCACCCACATCATTTTCTGCTATTGGCCCAGTGGCTGGGAACATAGAGGAGGCTGCCCTAGGGATCCCTGGTTAGAGTAGTGTCAGACCCCTGTTCTTACTGGGGCTCTCTTCTTGAGACACGTTCCTGTGTGACCTTGGTATTTGGGGCCCTTGAGGGATGCCTGCCAGTCTGGAGGTTGGGTCCTTCCATAAATTCATCACAGGAAGGCTGTGTTGGAAGCCTTCCCTGCCTGGGACAGGCCCAGCATCTTTCATCTAGTTCCTCAGTGACATCTGGTGCTTCCTCTTCTTCTCCCCTTTGGTCTCCAGCTGTTTAAATCATATCCATTCTTTAAGACCAAACCCAAAGGCTCCTGGGAAGCCTCCTTCCTTCAAGCCACCAGCTGAGAGTGACCTCTTCCTCCTAAAAGCACGTAGAGCCCTTTGAACCTTTCCTATTAACTTCATGGGGAGTGTTGATTTAGGGATCCATATCTCTGCACATCCTATCTCCCATCGCCAGGCCTTTGCACAGGCTGTCCCCCATGCCTGGCGTGCCCTCCCTCCTCACTCTGCTCCTTGGAATCCTCAAAAGCTTCACTCAAGGGCAATGTGTTTTCTCCATGAAGAACCCTCCCCCTCCCTCCCGTCCAATTACTTCGCCTTTCTCCCACATGTTCTTAGATGCCTGTATGTACCCAGCTCCTTGAGGACAGGGGCTGGTTCATTTCTGGCTGTGTATGCCCCATGCCTGGCACACAGTAGGCACTTAGTGCTCACTGATTGATTTCCCACCTGCTCTAAGCCCCTGGTTCTGCAGAGGAAGGAGCTGACAATCACTGTTTGTTTGCTTTTGGCCCTTCCTGCCATTGAGGGCCCGTCAGGGTCAGGGGATAGGAGTTATTCCTCGGCCCCTTGTGGAGCATCTTGGGTGGGGAGGGTCTTGGGAAGAGTGGCTTCTCGGTCTCGTAACCATGTCCTCCCCATCTCTGCCCTGGCCCAGCCTGAGGACTGTGCAGATGTCGCTGCCTCACGTGGACGCCCGCTTCTTCCTGGGGAAGGTGTGCTTCCTGGTCACTGGAGGTAGGTGGTGCTGGGTTGAGCTCTAGACAGCAGGCTGGGAGGGACCCCAGGGAACATTTAGGCTGATGCTTGGGGAGCAAATTAGTCATGATAGCACAGGCGGCAAGCATCGGAGGGATTTGAACCCAGAGCCTGGGACCCCAGGGCCAGGACCTGTATACCCTCCCTCCCTTCATCTGTTCACTTCCTGTCTCCCACACCTGTTGAGAGGTTCTAGACACCCGTGGTCTTTGGTCTTTAGTCATAACTGGTCTTCCTGACTGCCCTGGTATCAAGGGGGCCAGGGCAGGACACTTGGTCTGTTCTGCTGGGGGGAGGGGGGGCGGGTTAGCCATTCTCCATACAGACCACATCCTGTCTGCCCTTTCCAGTCATAAAAGAGCCAAATACCAGTATCCACATGGACACCATCAAGACAATGGCCACCACCTACCAAAGCCTTCTTCTCTTTGGTAACCTGGAGGTAAGGACCCCTGGCGCCCTGCGGCACAGCTTGGGCTCAGATGAGCCTTTGCCAGGTGCTCCGGGCAGACGTGCCAGAGCCCAGACAGCCTCCCTTGCATCCCTCTGGTTGGCCACCAAGGCTCTTCGCCTGGGGGCCGAGGCCTCTTCTCAGAGAAATGGTCAGTGCTGGTACCTTAGGCAAACCTCTGCAGGCCCCCAGCCTCAGTGGCCACCTCCACCCCGTGGGCACTTCCTCCCACCTGACTGGGGAGCAGTTCTATAAAGGGGTCTCCTTATTTGTTTGGAGGAAGTAGGTGAAGGCTCAGGATGCATTGAGAGGAAGGAGGGGCCAAGCCCTGAAATGTTCCTGGTCTGTTCAGGGCATGGCTGCCCCTTCGCCCTCATTGCCCCCGCTTGGTGCTGCCCCTTTGGTCAGGCTGTGGTTTGGGCTCCATTTTCTCTTGACCATCCCTGGTGGCCCTCTCCCTGAGGCAGCCAATCAGCCTCCCATGGGCCAGGCTTGTGTTAAGTGCTGAGGGTACAAAGGAGCCCCCTGGGCGATGGGCTGAGGAAGCAGAAAGGCCCAGAGGGCAAGGCCTGTGTCTTCCCTCTTGGCATTGAGGAGGTGGGAGGACCTCCCCAGTCTAGCCTATCCCTGCCGGCCTGCCCCCCTGTGCTCCAGGGAGGACCCCCCAGGGACATCACTTTGGAGGCAGCCCCTCCCCTTGGGGATACTGGTCCTTCTGGGCAGCATCTCTGCTGCCACTTCTGCCCTGGCTCCTGGCCCTGCCATGGGGGCCATGCAGAATAAGGCCATCCCTCCATGTCTAGACTGACCCCCCACCCCCACCTTTTGCAGGGGAGGGAAGGAAAGGAAGTGCCTGGCCCCAGGGCCCCCCTCCAGGGTGTGTGGTGGTAAAGACCCAGGTGCTTTAGGCCGGCCCCACACCCCTCTAACCTTGACCACATCCTGCCCTTGGTTCTGATGCTGGCTGGTTTAGTGGGCAGGGGATGGGACTGGGCATCCTCCTAGCTGTGTGACCCTGGGCCTCAGTTTCTTTCTCTGAACCAGGTGCCAGCCTGTGATCTTAGGGTTGCTCATGGGGCTCTGATGGAAGGATGTCTGCTGGGACATCTTGAGGTCCCCAAGAGGAACGAGTGGCTGCCCAGTCAGCACTGTGGGCCAGGGGGTTGGATTGGGGTCCAATTCTGGTCATACCCTCTTTCTGGCCTCCCAAGCACTGGATGGACCCAATGATGGTCATTCTTTCTGTGCCCACTAGATGGCAGGACAGGCCAAGAAAGGCTTGTGTGCTGCTCCCCTGGAGGGGGCAAGGGGCCGCTTCTGGGGCCCTGGAAACAAAGAAACCCTTGTCCTACCTGACTCCTGGGATGCTGGATGTAGAGGAGGAAGAGACCCTGGCAGGCAGTCGGCCAACCCTCTCATTCTTCCGAGGCCTGGAGTGGTCACCTAAGTCCTGGGGAATAGAGTAGATACGAACCCAGCCCCTCTGACCCCCCGAGCGCTTTCCTTCCCTCTGTCCCCAGCCTCATTTCTCCTCTGTGCATAGCCTTCATTCACGGTGGTCACCTCAGGGTCTGGGTGACTCCCAGGGACCTTGGCGCTTATCCCATTCAGAAGCGCTAGCCTTCCCCAGAAAGAAACAGGCCCAGAAAGGGGAAGCCATTGTCCTAAGGTGACCCAGCAGGTTAATAGCAGGGCACCCAAGCCCCATTAGGGTTTGTGAGGACCCCTGCAGGGAGCCAACAGGGCTGGGTAAGGAGCTTTGGACTGACCTCCTCTGGGACTCTTCTCTACACTTTCCTCATCTGTCCATTGGGAAGGATAAACCCTGCCCTGCTGACCCCACAGGAGGCAGGACCATGGACAGCGCCAGGACCTCTCCCAAAGTTGTCCGTTCTGTTTCCCCTCTGAGAAAGCCTGGGGTCCAGCCCCCAACCCAAACACATACCCACTGTGTGCCTTGGAGCAGTCACTTAACCTTTGGGGGTCTCAGTTTCCTCATCTGCCAAATGGGGATAAGTAGAAGTCCACTCATTGGTTTGCCTGAAGATTGACTTTATAAACTGTGCTCTGGGGCTCTTTAGGATAGGAGCAGCCTTGGTTCCTGAAAGGTATGAGTCACAGGCTTGTAAATTGAACCCTATTTTAAATCTACTCGTGGGGGCACATTGTTTAAGTGAACCTTGCGGGGGAAGAGGCCTTTGTGATGCTAATAACCCCTCCCCCAGCTGGTTGGTAGATCTGGCACTGCTTAAAGAAGGGCTTGCTGGAGTTTGAAATCTGGTGAACCCAAGTGGGAGGCTAACTTCTGACCACGAATGTCGTAGAACAAGAATGGGCCCACCAGATATGGAGATTTGGGTGATGTCACAGGGGCTTACCAGAGCTAGCACTCTGTTGGGGGTGAGGGGAGCTTCTTTGGAGGAGGAGAAAGGTGGAATGAGCCCCTGCCAGTGTGCCCCCTGTATATTTGTTCAGTGAGTGACTGACTGGCCATTCAGCCTTAGGAAGGACAGGACCAGTCTCCCTCCGCCCCAGCCACGATATTTCCTAATCTCTTTCTTTTCTTCTAGGTGGAATCCTTCCGAGCCTCAGTGGCCCAGCGCCTTATTCGAATTCTGCAGATTTGTGCAGGCTGTGTGCCAGGCCTGTCAGCCCTGAACCTGCTATCCATGATGAAACCATCCCTGGAGCTGACCATTCAGGAGACACGACCTAGCTCACCCCGAGGGACATCTCCAGACTGATCTCTGCAGGGTGGCCAGTGACCAGCCTTGTGCCCTGCTGCGGGAAGGGGGACAGCTGCCTGGGAATCTGCCCCCTTCCCTGGGCCATCTGGAGTGTTGTTGTTACTCTGAGAAATTAGCTTTAATTAAAATGAACCAGAACAAAACCAATCAGTCCCTGGCTTTGCAGCCCCCCTGCCCCTATTACCTTGATGTCTTTAGGCCCATGGGATATATTTCCCTGACAGAAAACCCCTCACATTCTGAACAGCAGCCAATCTAAGAGTTTAATATGGTGCCAAAGAGAAAGTGCCATTCTCTTCTTCAGAGGGTAGGCCTTGAAGGACTGGGCTCTGAGGGGGAAAGTCCTCCAAGGCAAAAACTCAAGGCAGAGAACCAGAGAGAGAGAGAGAGAGTGTGTGTGTAGGGAGGTGGGAGGCAGGGTTCCAGTCAGATCTCACCAATAAAAGTCTAGGTCAGCACACAGAGAAGGGATCCGGTCATAACCCCAAGAGCAGCTCAGAAGGAGATATCATTCGTGGCAGGGAATGGTTTTCAAGAGAAGATTCACAAACTTCCCTCAGTGTCCAGAAGAAAACAGAAAGTAGGTCTGAAGGAATGACAGACTTGGGGGGGAGAGGGGTTACATGTTGAATTTTATTCGGACAAAACTGTTAATATAATTGTTAATGTAATGACAGAAAATTGTGATTACTGATTATAGCGTGGCCTCAGTCGTCATAACCAAGTGTCAAAATTCCAGCAATATCCTTAACACTCCTACCCCTGAAATGCTGAGATTAGATCCCCCCCACCCAGGGATCCTGCATCATGGGGGAGCCCCCTGGATCTCAGTCTCTCATGTCCTTGCCCAGCTTGCCAAGGGCCACTGGGTTCTCATGACTCAACGTTGCTACCTTGAACTACCTCCCTCTCTTCTCTTGAAACTAAAACAGGTTTTCACGGGTGTCTTTGGTTGAGAAGTCCACTGGTCAAGCCCCAGACTGACGGGTCTGCTGCCCTGTAATCTCAATTAAAGATATTTTATTCCTCAACTCACGGCTTTGGTTTATTTCAGGACTTGACAACTCTGTACTTGAAAAGAAGAGGGGATCTGGAGTTTCACGTACGATCCTCTCTGTTCTGTGTACAAATGGACGGTTTTTAAAATTTGCAAACCAGAAGTGAGCTCATGAGAATGAGAGTAGGAAGAGAAATGAAGTCTCACCTTGCACCGGATGTATTAGTGGCCAGTGTTGGAGGTGCTTAGGGGGCTGGGAAGTGTTCCCAACAATTGTGGGCTTCACCTTGGGATTCTACAGGAAAATCAATGGAGTGATCCATGCCCTTTGACCCAACAATCCCACACCTGGACTCAGACCCTCCAAGAAGTCAGGTCCAGCCTGGGGCACAATATCCATGGTTGTACCTTTGCCAAAGAATTGGAGAATGGCCCCAAAACCAGGGAATGTGAACATGGTTGAACGTTATTGTGTTTTGAGAAATGAGGACCCTAAGGAATGTGGAGAAGCCTGGTAAGACAGGTCTAAATGCCATTAGAAAGGAGCAGAAACCCAAACCAGAGACTATACTTGAGTACTCGAGTGCCAGGTCACTTGAAGGAAGCTGAACTTAGTGATGGAAAAAAAACTGAGTGAAGGCGCCTGAGGAGAGAGAAGGCTTCAGAACGCCCCCTTCCCCCACAGTGGGGATTGCTCTCAGAGGGGGCAGAAGATTGTGGACATGGTCGAAGTGTCTGTTTATCCCGGTTTTGCCTGATGGTCACAAGGGAGGTTTGGATGTGGAGGGACGGAGGGAGACAAAAGGCATCAGGAAACTATTTTTAACAGCTCCTCGGTCCCAGAAACTGGAAGAATGTTGGCAGACGCTCCTCTGTCATCCTCCAAAGCCCTGGTGAACTGTGTGTGGATGCAGCAGAGAGCTTAAGAGGCTTCTTCTGGAATGGTCCGCCAGCCTCTTGGCCCTGGGGGTCTCTTCTAGCTAGACAGCAAGTTTGTACCAAGGATCCAGAGGTGGGGGTGGGAGAAGATGCCTGGCTGAGTCCCCTGGCTTCCCACCAGCCCCTTCCTGCTTCTTGCCTTTCTAGGCTATGTGCCCCTGGGCCCCTGTCACCCTCCATGGTGGAAGAGCTTAATTTCCAGACACTTTCCCCTAGAGGAAGTGAGGCCTGCTGAACAGTTGGCCAAGGGGGTCGTTGGGGATGGTCAGCAGCCCTGGAAGAGTCCAGCTCAGCTCCACTTTCCAGATGTCCTCACTAGCTTGGGAGAAGGAGAGGGGAGCAGGCCCTGTGCCAGCAGCCCCCAGCCTTCACAGCCTCAATAGAGGCCCATGGCTGAGAAGAGTGGGAGCAGAGACCTCTGAACAGCCTTGTTGGACTTGGCTTTTCATTTCTGACCCTAAGGCTGCCTCCCAGAAACACCCAGTGTCCTTGTCTACAAGGCAATCAGAGCTCCTCCAAAGGCCACCCCCAAAGGACTGGTTCTCTCTGGTTTGGGACAGCCACCTAGGAGTCCCCTTGACCTGGAAATAGGGGAAGGGAGTCTAGGTAAGGACCTGATGCCCTCTAACATCCAGAACTGCCCATTGGCTTCCCCAGCCCAGGGATGCCTGTTGGGCAGTATGAGGACCCACAGCACCAACTCAAAAGTGCCAGGACCTGGGTTCAAATCTTGCTTCTGCCACTTACTGCTTGGGTGACCTTAGGCAAGTCACTTCATCTCTCTGGGCCTGTTTCTTCATCTGTAAAATGAGGAGGTTGGACTGGCAGTCTCTGAAGTCCCTTCTGGTATCAGATTCATCAATCAGCCAGAATGCCTACTAAGTGCCAGATGCTGAGATCCCATACCACAGGAGAGATAACTGCTTTGCCTAAGCCATGAGTGGTGAGTAGCAGTTCTGGGACTTGAATCCAGATACCGTGGCTCTAGTTCCCACCACCTGTTCCTTTCTGTCTAGAGAGAGCCCCCTGCTAGGTCTATGGAAGAGAGAAAATCTAAACAAGAAAGGGCTCCTGCCTCTCTTTAGTTTACAGTCTCTAGAATAAGAGGCCAACCCTGGCACAAAGTAGGTACTTAATAAATTCCTGTTGATTAAGGGCCTCCTATGTGCTAGATAACCCAACTGGATGCTGGGAATGCTGCCACCTTGCAGCCCCCAGGCGTTGTCCATCCTTGGCTCAGTCTTGGGCATCAACGGCCAGTCTCATCCCCAAAGGCCACTGTCCCAACTGGGCCCACATAGAGAGCAACTGCCCCAGGATGGGGGCTCCCCTGGGTGCTGCTGTAAATCCTGGACAATCCAGGGCCACTCTGGAATTGTTCATACAGATCCCTGACTGTCCAGTGAGAAACTCTTCCCTGAGGGGCCCAACCTGGAGAGACACTGGAAGATTTAGAGTTGGCAGGGACTTTAGACACCACCTAGTTCGACTTCTTCATTCTACAGATGAGGAAACTGAGGCCCAGAGACTTGTCCAAGGTCACATAAGTGACCTAGAGGTATAGCTGGGATTTGAATTCAGACACTCTGGTGCCAAATTCAGCACTTTCTACTGAACTACACTACCCCTTCTGACCAGCCAGTTGGTCCCATGCCTTCATTATGTTAAAGGTTATTAGGGATACCTTGTACATTCTAGATGTGCCCAGGGAAGGCCATGTGGTAGCTCTTGGAAGCAAGACAGAGAAAGGAGACAACCGAGGAAGGGATGTGAGACAGCCAAGGCAGGCATGTACCTGTGGGTCTGAGGCAAGTCAGTAGAAGCAGGACCCCAAAGAACATGTGGGTCCTGCCTTCAATGCTCCAGCTCATCACAGGATTTGCCACCTCCTTGAAGGCGAACCACAGACCACCTCAGCCTTCTCATGGGGCGAAGCTTTTCCGTCCACTGGCCTGCTGGAAGGAGGCCATCCACCCCACATGCTGGAAGTTGACCAAGACCTCCCTGGGCAGCAGTGCAGCTTGAGCAGCCTCTCTCCCTCTCACGAGTGAAAGCAAGCATAGGGGATGGGCTCCCCTCCTCTTCCAGAGGCAAGTGTTGGGGGATTCCTGCTCTGCTCTTTGAGGATCAGACATCCATGGTCAGACCACAGACCATAGGTGTCCAGTTCCATTGCCCTATGGGTAACCTTGTGTTCTGATTCTGAAATTGTGGTTTGCAGCTATAGGGCATCACTAGAAAAAACACACATCAATTCTCCATCATTAAAGACCTTCTACTCCTCCTCTTCTTCCTCCTCCTCTTCCTCTTCCTCCTCCTCTTCCTTGTCTGACTTCTAACTACCCCCTTCTTTCTCCTCCACCTTCTCCCTGACTTGTGCCTTCACCATTTTGGCAGAGTTGGGAGGGGGCCCCTGAGCACACAACTGACTAAGGGCACAAAAGCCAAGCATGGATCCTCCACGTTGCTTCTCTTTTGCCTTGTTCCAGAGAATCTTCCTTCAACTGATGGACTCAACATTTGAGGGCTTGTTGGTTCCCCCCCCAAAAAAATATTGCAAGATAAATGACCTTTGTCCTCTGTCTCTTCCCTGATGTCTCTCGGTTCCCCTCTTTCTCTTTACCTTTCTTATTTTTTTTCTGTTTTTTTCTTCCTCTCTTTCTCCCTCTTTTCTCCCATCTTTCTCCTGTTTTTCCTTTCTCCCTTTTTTCTTTTTTTCCTGTCTACTTCTTTCCCCTCTCCTCTTTTTCTGTCTCTCTGTCTCTGACTCTGTTCAATCTCCTCTCTCATGTCTCCCTCTCTCTCTCTCCCTCCTTCTCTCCCCCTCCCTTGTCTCCATGTCTCAATCACTTTCTGTCCATCCTTGTCTCTCTACACCCTGAGAATTTCCTGCCAAGTTCATTAGGGAGGTGAGAGAGGGTTGGGGTAGGGAACGGTAGCCTCCAAACTCTAGGGAAAAAGTCACGTGTTGATTGAGCCAGTCAGTCAATGAACAACGATCAAGTGAATTTATCAATATTCCCAGCAACGTGCTGGGTGCCAGTGACAGAAGACAAGCCAAACACCATCTCTGCCCTGAGGAGCTCCCGTTCTAATAAGGGAGGAGACTTTGGCTGGGTCCTGGACGTGGCTTTGCCCGTCAATGAGCTCCTGGCTTGGAGGAGAGCAGGTAGGGGCCAACGTGGGGGCGGGGCAGGGAAAGGGTGGGCACTGGATACTCCTTGAAGTTCTGAATTTTTAGGAAACAGAATACCTTGAGATGAAAAACCGCAGAACCCAACACTGCGGGATGATCAGCTCTGATAGACCCAGCTCTTCTCAGCAATGCTATGATCCAAGACAATGCCAAAGGACTCGATGGAAAATGCCGTCCCCATCCAGAGAAAGATCTAATGTAGCGGGGATGCAGATCCAGGCAGACCATTTTCACTTTCTTTATTGTTTGGTTTTTTCCTTCTGTTCTGTTTCTTCTTTCACAACATGACTAATATGGAAATGTGTTTTACATGATTGAACACATAACACCTATATAGAATTACTCTCTTAGGGAGGAGGGAGGGAGAAAATTTGAAACTCAAAATTTTATTTAAAAATGAATGTTAAAAATTTTCTTTACATGTAATTAGGAAAAATAAAATGCTATTTAAAAGAAAAAAAAACCAGCAGAGCAGTGCCCATACTGGTTCTATGGCTTGGCTATGGAGCACACAGAAAAGCTAAGTAGGTTTGGGTCTGCAGACCTGGAGAGAGCCTTAAAAACACAGGCCCAAGTAGATGGTGTGGTATGATGTAGTGGTTTAGAAACCCAAGCACATGGTTTCAAGTTCCTGCTCTGCCTCATCCTGGAGCTTAAATTCTGCCTCTTTAGAACTGTGCAAGCTGTGTGACCCTGAGCACGTCAATGTCACTGTTCCCGGCCTCAGTTTGCCTCTCTGTAAAAGAGGGGGTTGGACTAGATGAGAGTTAGATTTCTACTCTGCTGTGGGGTACAAAAAGAGGTTATCTGGCACAGGTTATGAGGCCCAGAGAGGTGATATGATCTGCCCAAAGGCCACCCACCGGGTTGCTGAAACAATGTGTTCCTAGATGGACCTCCCTGGGAGCAGCGGGAAGCAGCCAGAGAGCAAGTCCACAGCAGCCTCAGTAGCCCTGAGTTGGAGGGGACCAGTAGTAGTCAGGGCAGGACTCCTGGAGGAAGAGGGCTTGAGCTGGGCACTGAAGGACCCCTTCAGAGGAGGTGAGGAGGGGGAAGAGCATGGTTGTGTAGGTAACGGCTCAAATAGAAGCCATGGGACGGAAAAAAAATGGAAGGGGAGTTCTCGGGACAGTGAGGACCCTCAGCCAGATGGAGTAGAGGCCAGAGGAGCTGAAGAGGTGGGAGCTTGAGATCTGGAAGAGCCTTCGAAGCCACCTGGCCCCGCCCTTTATTTTACGGAGGAGGAAACTGAGGCCAGGGAGCTTATGAATTTCCCAAGAGGCAGGATTTAACACGTAGACTGCCTCCCTTTCTCTCTTCTTTCCTCCTCCAGGGCTTAATTTTGAGTCAAGAAATGTGGGTGTAAACTCTCTCCCTGGCACTTACTAGCTTTGATGATAAGCAAGTCTCCTCTGTGAGTCTGGGCAAGGTTTATACTTCACTGTGAGTTGATGGTCCTAGCAAACTCTCTCTCCTAAGGCCTCAGTTTCTTCTTTGAAATAGGGATAAGGCGATGACCACTCCCTGTCTGGCCGAAGGATAGTTTGGAGCAGAAAGGCCAACGGGCTTGATTTCAGATTTTCCCGAGAGGTCAGCCAGGGCATCCTCAGGACTGATCACTCTCCGACCCCCAATAACCCTGCCTGAGGTCTCCCCTCTCCATCACCCCTGCTCCTCTCACAAGTGCGGTGGGAAATCATTTTGAAAGCCACTTTGGGAAACTGGGCCACAGGAAGGGGAGGGTTTGAAAGCTGTGGTGGAATCAGTGTTCCTGGGACCCACCCCCAGGAGAACAATGATGGAGAACTGAGCTCTGAGGACGCTACCCAAGGCGGGGGGGCTGGTCTCAATAAGGGAGAGAAAAGGAAAAAGAAGGGTGAGGTGTGTTGAGAAGGCATCTTTGCTAGAGGGGAGAGACCTGGCTTTCCTAACAGGCTGCTCCATTGTGAAACGCTAGCCCGGACTCTCTGGGGCTCCAGAACCAGGGGGCAGGACCCTCAAGGTGTTGAAAGGCTGTACTGGGGACTTCAGAAAAACCTGAAAAGATTTACATGAACTGATGCTGAGTGAAGTAAGCAGAACCAGGAGAACGTTGTGATGAGATGATCAGCTTTGATATTCTTAGCTCTTCTCAGTAACACAGTCATCTAAGAACCTCAAAGGACTCACGATAAAGCACCTCACCCTCGCTGTCTGCCCCAAAGCCAGAGCTGGTGTTGATTGAATACAGACTGAAGCAGGCTATTTTCACTTTCTTCCATTTTTTTCTTTTTCATTTGAGTCTTCTTGTATAAAATGACTAATATGGAAATATTTTACATAATTGCACATGTATATCTGATTGTTCCCCGAGGGGGGAAGAGGAGGGACAGAATTTGGAGCTCAAAACTTTAAATAGGGGCAGCTAGGTGGTACAGTGAATAAAGCATTGGCCTTGGAGTCAAATCCGGAGGACCTGAGTTCAAAACCAGCCTCAGACACTTCACACACACACACACACACACACACACACACCATGTGACCTTGGGCAAGTCACTTAACCCCAATTGCCCTCCAAAAAAAGCAAAAAAAAAACTTTAAATAAAAATGTTTTTAAAAAGTGAATGTTGAAAATTATCTTTACACATAACTGGAAAAAAATAAAATATTATTAAGTGTAATAAAGCTGCAAAAAAAAAAAGACTACGCTGTCCCACTTTCAGAAGCCATGGCCTAAACGTCTTCACTCTCAAGACCCTTGGCCCCAAGACAGGCCTGGCCCACTCAGAAAAGGCCTGGAGGGAATGCACATGAGTGCTGAGGCTGTTGCGGACCAAGAATTTCCTCACCAATACCACTCCTTGGGACCCTTCTAAGAAAGTCTGTAGGCTCTCAGATGCCTGGGTTTCCTGGAAGAAAACAGTTCTGTTTTCAGTTCTGTAGGACTCAGGCCAAATTCTCCCCGGGCCTCTGGAGTCCCCAAGGGCTGGCCCTGGAAAGAAGGGGAAGGAGAAGGGGAAGGTGAGCTGGGGTAGAGAACTTCGGCACATCCATCCACCTCACAGTGAGTTAAAGCCTGGAGAACAGTCCACTTTCTTGGTCCTTGCACATGTCCATGCTCTTCCACCATCCACATGCTTTTCTCCACAGCACATGAGGTCAAACATCCTATGACTTCCTAAAGGAAGAGTGTCCTGGAATAGGAAGGCCAGGTAGGCCCTTATCTGGAATATCAGAGCTAGGAAGGACTTTAGAAGGGGGAATGGCAGGTCTGGGAGGGGCCTTAGAATAGGGGATGTCAGGGCTGGAAGGGGCCTTAGGAACAGGGTATGTCAGGGCTGGAAGGGGCTTAGAAAGTCCCTTCTATTTGACAATGAAAGGACCTGGGACTCAGACAGGTTATACAACACACTAATGTCAGGTGGGCATGACTAGGACCCTGTGTGCAGACACACACACACATACATATACACACATGCATGCCCACATGTATTTCTTTGTGAATACCTAAGAAAGGGGTACCGTGCGTGGCACAGAGCGGTGCCCCCTGGCTGGTGGTTGTCACCTAGTTCACCTCCTCAGGAGGTCTGACCTCAGGTTCTCTGGTCCCAGGCCCCCAGGCTCCTCCAGGCCCCCAGCTTGCAGGACTGGCTCCTCATTCCCTCACTATAGAAACTAAAAGGGATTCTGTCACCGGCTGGGCCCAGATCCCACTTGAGTGGGGGCGAACCTGTAGGGCTGGAGCTCAGTTTCCTCTCTCACTCCTCCCAGCCCCCATCCTCACCCCCAACAGCCAGAACAAGGAGCTAGCCTGGGACATCCTGGTCTCACGTCAGCCCTTATAAGCTCAGCTGATAACTGCACCTTTGGCCTCATTGGGCCCCAGTCTGGCTTTGTCCCCACTCCTTTCTCAGCCCAGGGTCTTCATCCTCCCTGATAGAGGTTTTTCTGCCTGGGATGGGAAGGAAGAGACCAGGGATCTAACTAGACCCAGCTCTAACAGTGACTCATTAAGTGACCTTGGACAAGTCCCCTCTCTCCCTGGGCCTCAGTTTTACCACCTGTTACACAAACAGGGACAGTCTCAATAGACTTGGGTTCTCTGAAATTCACTACCCATGACCTTGGGGAGCTCTCTGAGCCTCAGCTTCCTCATAGTGAAATGAAAGGTTTGGAATCAATGAGCTCCAATATTCCCTCCACCTCTGGATCCAGGAACCTGTGGCCTCAGCCAACCCCCAGATTCTGAGTCTCTGTCATCATCTTCATTTCCTCTCTTCCTCATTGTAAGGCAACAGGTATGGGGGGGGTATAGTAAGGGGACCAGGACTTCCTGCAGGATGTCAGCAGGGTCTGGGGGGAGCCTGGAGGCCCAGGAACTTTGGGAACAAGCACAGTGTTTGAAAGCTAAATACACTGCTTCTCCTCCCCACCCTGCCAACCCCACTCTTGAGCCCCCAGCCACAGGGGACTCTGCTGTGGAAGGAGAGAAGGGAATCAGAGGTGGCTCTGGCCTGGGTTCAGAACCAAGTCTGTGTGTGCCCCAGTCTGTGTGTGTGTGTGTGTGTGTGTGTGTGTGTGTGTGTGTGTGTGTGTGTGTAGTGATCTGGGTGGTTGGTAGACAGTGGGGGCAAGAGGGTGGTGTGTGGTTATACTGCTTGCTGTCTTGGCCAGACTTTTGTCTCAATGGGTTTCACTAGCTGGCTAGCCAGACTGATGAGTAGGGAAGGGATAGATGGGTGGATGGATGGAGGGAGGGAGGGAGGGAGGGGGAGGGGGAGAGAGAGAGAGAGAGAGAGATGGATAGATAGAAGACAGATGGATAGACAGATAGATGATAGACATAGATGTTTATCTTACTATGCTCTCTATCTCTGTCTCTCTAAAGCTCTGCCCTGTACCCTCGTGTCCATTCTCTTATGTCTCTGTGCCTCTTCCTGTTTCCATGTTTAATTCTCAATATCCTTCTTAGATCATATCACTCACACTATTTCTTGTAAGTTCTGGCTGGCAATGGGGCCCATTCTGGTATCAGGGTCTCTTCTGTCCCGGGTCACTGAGATTCTCCATAGGTCAACATGATGTCAAGACATGAGCACTGGATCAAAAGACCCTCAGGAGGCCTGGCCACTGGTTCTAGCTCTGCTCCTACCTTGCTGTGAGGCCTTGGACAAATCCAAGTGTGCTTCATCTGCATGGTGAAGGGAGTGGACATCTGCCACAGTGGATGAGAGGCTGGTTTTGGAGTCAAAGAACCTGAGTACAAATTCTGGTTCTGCCACTTATTGCCCCTTCCCCTTCCAGGGCTCAATTTCCTCATCTGTAAGTGAGAAGGTTGGACCAGATGACCCCTGAGGCTCCTCCCAGCTCTCCCTCAAGGCTCTGTCAGGGAGCCACAAGTTTGTAAGATGAAGAAGACTGGACTTTGTACTTTGCTTCTGGCTTGAACTTCAGCTAGACAGGATGGTGCTGGGACAGCAGAAAAGCGGGAGCCCTATTTCAGATGCTCACTAGCAGGGTGACTCTGGGCAGGTCACTTAATTGCTGCCTGCCTCAGTTTCCTCATCTGTAAAATGGAGACAATAGAGGCATCTTCCTACCTCTCAGGGCTGTGGTGAAAACCAAATGAGATAATGTACGTAAAGTGCTTTGAAAACCATAAAGCATTCTATAAATGCTAGCTCTATAGATGAACTGGTAGCAGCTAATGACTTCCTGGGGACTCAGCTTCCCCCTGTCAAATAGGGAGAAGGATTCTCTCCCCCTCCTTACAGAGGCTGCCAGAGAGGAGTAGGGGGTGAGCGGTCCATGCCCAGCCTCCAGCCCCTCTGATCACATCCTCTGGACTCCTTCCTCCTAAATCACCTCCTTAGCTATTGCCAGCCCCCATGCCTTCACAGCTACACCCACCCCCACCAACTCAAACCCACATCTGGATCACCAGCCCACTCACTCGGGGACATGACGCCTACACACCTTCCTGTGTCAACTCAGTGGGCCATGGCCAGGACCGTGAGCCAGGAAAGAGAGAGATTCCCAAGGGAATCAGAGAAGGAAGGGGGAGGGAACAAACAGTATGACAGAGAGTGCATCTTCCTGGAAGAGGAGTCCAGGCTTAATCAAAGTAACTGCAGCAACACGAATTATTGTTCCTACTGTACAGGGGGGCTGGGAGGTAGGAGGTGACAACGTCTGATTTATGTAGCCCTGGGGAGGGCCCCAGCACACTGGAAGGTCCCCCTACACTGACTCCATAGGACAGAATGGAAATCAGGTCTGGGCTGCAATCTGCATTGTTGGAAGGCATACCCACATCCCCAAATGGGGATAATAACAGCCCCTCCCTCCCAGGGCTGTTATCAGGTTCCAAAGAGATCATTTTTGTAAATCATTTTAAAAGTGATTATAGAAAGCCTATAGAAATGCTCACTCCTTTTACTGCTCTGGACTGGAGCTCCCAGAGAGCTCACAAGGTCAGAGGTTAGAGATGTAGGCAAACTTAAGAAACCGCTGTTGTTGCTGTGGGCGTGAAGGAGACAGTCTCTGGCTGAGGACAGAATCTTGGGGGACACTTGCATTTAGCGGGCGGGGCCAGCCAAAGGATCTTCCTTCTGATCCTTTGATGATGAGCCAGGGAGAGAGAAAAGAAGAAACGGTCATGAGATAGGAGGTGAACCAGGAGGAAGTGGCGTCACTGAAGCCAAAGGGAGAGAATCCAGATCCCCCTAGCTCTCCCCGCAGAGAGGGGGGTTTGGTTAGGGCTCTTAATCACCCCTGCATTTAGGGTATTGCTGTTGAAAGCTGCAGAGAAGTCCAAGAGGTGAAGACCCTGAAAAAGATTCTTTGCTTGGACAAAGCTGACATTGAAGGAGGGTATAATCAGCGGTGGTGGCTGAGAGTGGAGAGCTGGGGCGGACCACAAGTCTCTGTCACAAAGGAGGCTGGGGGGGGATGGAGGCTGGGTTGGCTGGGGTAAGCAGAGACCCAGGTGTGGCTGGGGGGTGGGGAGGAGCAGAGGAGGTCAGTCATGCCAACTCAGGCTCCCACTGCCAGTGTCTGTTTCTTTCTCTGTTCCTCTCTCTGTCTCTGCCCATTTCTCTTTATGTCTGTCTCTCTGACTGTTCGTTCCTTTCTTTCTCTTCCTCTATCTCTATTTCTTTCTGCCGCTGCCTCTTTCTCTCTCTGCCCCTTTCAGTCCCTTTCTCTGCCTTCATTTCTATAGTTCTGCTCTAACTCTGGCTCTGATGGTCCCTATCTCTGGTGGAGCCACCTACAAGACTAAAAATAACCTTTGTTTCTCTTTTTCTTCCTGTTTCCAGCTGGGTCAGTCTCTGACCCCCTGTTTCTTTCTCAGCCTCTATGTATGTTTTTCTCTCTATCTTCCTTTCTGCCTCACTGGATCTGTGCTACCTACCTTGTTCTTCTTTGGGAAGGGGAGGGGAAAGGAGATGATCACAGACTCTCAGAGATGAGATTCTCTCCATAAAAATCTCTTATTGATCATCAGGTCCAACAGCTCACCTAGGGTGGGGAACCCTTCTAAATAACGCTTGAACACCTGCAGTGAGGGGGAGTGGACTCGCCATCAAAGTAGCTTGTTCACTTGGAGGCAGCCTTGATTTCTTGTGCTGACTCCAGAAGGCTAGGCTCCATTGTGAGGGGCCCCTGGGGATAGAGAAGGAGGCCTCAGAGTGTGATAGCTGAGTAAGCTGGTACTGTGAGTGGTAGGGAGGGACACACAGTCAGAGACTGAAGGAAGGTGTGGGTACAGTCAGCCAGTCAGGGACCCTGGACTGCAGGTACCTTCTTGCTGGGACTGGGACTAGGGAGGCTCATGGTGACCTCTGAAGCGCAGAGCCGGCCAAGGAGGGGAAAGCTGCCCCCAAACCCGCCCCCTCCTTCCTGGGGTCCCAGCGTACTTGTCTTCAAAAGCCTCCTGGGCAGCTGGGTAGCTGCAGTTGCAGGCCAGCAGTCAAGGATGGCGGGGCAAGGATCTGGAGGGTTCAGTGTGAAATGTCCTCCCCTGTGTTTCGATGAACTCATCAGGAAGTGCTTACCATGCAATTTGTACCAGACCCCCATGGCTACTGGAGCTGGTAGGGACACTTCACCACCTTCCCTTCAGTTTCCTCTTCCTCAGCTCTACTCCCTCCCTTCTCCCCATCTCTCCATCACTCTCACCCTCTTTTCCTTTTTCCTTTGCTCCCTTTGTCTTTTCTCCTCTCTCCTCCCCTTCTCTCTCTCCTTTTCCCTTCTCCCCCTCTCCTTCTTTCTACTTCCCTCTAGTTCCCACCTTGTCTCCCCTTCTCTCTCCTTTCTTCCTCTCCCTTCTGTCCTCTTGCATTCCATGCCAAGTGTGGCCAAAGGCACAGGCCTTGTTTATCAAGGAGAAAAGAAGACTTGGGGGCTGGGTGGGGGCCTGGAACTGATGACTGTTTTCCATAATTCTACTTGGTGCCCCCCCCCCCACCCTGCAGAACCAGGAGCAATGGGGAAAGTTTCAGGAGAAACTGATTTCAGCTTAGCATAAGGAAAAGCTTCCTAATAAAGGCTTCCACCTGGGGATTCCAGCCCAAGGTGCCCATGACATAGATCCTGGACTCAAGAGGCTTACAGTATAGGGGGAGGGATAGAGGGCAGAGTACAAATCCGTAAATGATGACAATTAATGAGAATGGGAGATAAGTGTAGAGATAAGTTCAGTCAAAGTGCTCAGAGAAATTGGAGGAGAGAGAAAATGTTTTCACCTGGGATTCAGAGAGAACAAGTCAAGGAGAACTCCATGAAAGTGGTGTCTTTCAAGTTGGCCCTAAGAGGAAGATGGGAAGTAGGAGCTCTAGGCATAGGGGACAGCATGAGCTGTGGAGGACGGTGAGGACAGAATAAGAAAAGTCTCCAACTTGGCTATCCTAGCTCTGCAAAATGCTCTACCTCTGAAAGTAAAAGGGGCAACAGTAAAAGAGCCCCAGGCTTAGAGTCATGAAGGTTTGAGTTCAATTCTGGCCTCAGACACTAGCTGTGTGACACTGAGTAAGTCACTTAACTCAGTTTGCCTCAGTTTCCTCCTCTGTAAAATGAGCTGGAGAAATGACAAACTACTCTGGTGTCTCAGCCAAGAAAATCCTATGTGGAATCACAGAGTCAGATACGACTGAAACAACTCAACAACACTAAACCGGAATCTGAGGATGTGCCTTCGAATCTGGGTGCTGTCAGTGTGACTTTAGACAAGTCACTTCACTCTCTGGGCCTCAGTTTCCCACTCAGCAAAATGAGTGGATTGAAGGAGATGACCGAGAAGGTCCCTTTGTGATTCAATGATCTATAATCTTATAAGTGGGGAGTCCATGAAGGGTGATGTGAGGCTGGGAAGCTGGGCTGGAACCACATTGTAAAAGGTTTGGGGGTCTCTGGAAGAAAGAGAGGCATTAGGAGCCCTAGATCAGGGCAAAGAATGATGAATCCCTGACTCACTGAGTTCTAGGAACCTGAGGGCCACCCAGGAGATGAAGGTCAGA
>CM053581.1:417919012-417997979 GCA_028627135.1 Pseudochirops cupreus
GGGTGTGGAGGGAGGGAGAGGGGCGTGGCACCGGCAGCCTCCTCAGTGGCTCTGGGAAGCTGCAGCTGGATTGAGAGAGGGGTGGGGCTTCTGAGAAGGAGGCCCCGCCTCGGGGGAGGGGCCTGAGCGGCTGCAGAGCCCAAGGTCCCCAGTAGGGGGCGGCGGCTGTGGAGGCTCCAGGCCCAGGGAGCAGGTGGGCCGGGCCTGGGGGGCTGGGGGCAGTGCTGGGGGCTGGGCCCACCCGGGCCACCCCTGTGGGAGAAGGGGACGCTAAAGGGGGGTAGAAATGAAGGGGCACAGAGATCTGGGGGGAGTCTTAAAGGGGGACTGGCAGAAAGACACCTGGGGAAGTGAGGATTAAGTGGGGGCTGGATAGAAAGGGGAGCGGCCAGGCAGAGGGGGGCCCTGGACACAGGAGGGTCAGCAATGGGGGGCTGGTCCTTGAAGCCGGGCACACGGTAGGGGCGGGCCCGCTGTTCTCGCGCCTTATCGTCTGCCCCTTCCTGCCTCAGTTTCCCCAGTCAGGGACCTCTGGAAGAGCCCCACGCGGGTCATCCCGCGGACGCCTGCCGTGCGTGGGAGGAGGGGGCCGAGGAGGAGGCAGGTGAAGGAGGTTGCCCCCATCGGTGGGAGAGATGTCGAGGATCGGGGTCCCTGAGGAGGGGTTCCTTCTGGGTGGGGGGATTCCCGGGGCGGAAGAGTGTCGGATCCCGAGTCTGAGCCTGGAAGGAACTTCAGAGACTGGGGGAGGGGAAGGCGAGGCCCAGGGTCGCACAGCGTCTAAGCGGCTGGGGCAGCACCCGAACCCAAGGCCCGTGGGCCCCCTCCCCCATCCCCGCCTCCGCTGCTCTGAGGGGCTGATGGTAAAACTTTCCGGGAGAGTTCAGGAGACATGGGCCGTTATCCTGTTGGGTTGCGTCCGGCGCTTTCTAGCCTGAGGAAAGGGATGGGAAAGCGCTAATGCTGCGGATGAAGCTAAAGAGGAGCTCGTCCCCACGCCCCCTTCCTTCCCCTGGAGCCAGAGAGCCGGTGGTTAAACATTAGCTGTAGCTATGGGAGGAGGGTTCCTGAAGCGCGGAGCAGACGGCCCCGCTACCGCTGAGACCCTCAATTTAGGATCAAAGATCATGGAGTCAGAGTTCAAGGGTCCTTGGAGGGTCCGCTAGTTCAACCCCCTCCCCGTTTACCAATGAGGGAACGGAGGCCAGAGTCATACGGATAGAAGTGGGAAAGTTCGAATTTGAACTCACGTCTTCTGTCTCCCAATCCAGCGCGGTAAGACCTTTCAGACCAACTCCAACGGGCAGAACTTTCCAGAGACAGGGTCACCTCTATCCGTGCCAGACCTCAGAGGGGGCTTTCATGGCGTAGAGCAGATCAGGCTCTCGACTTGGCATCAGGAAGAAGCTTTGGGTTTGAATCCTATCTTAGGTACTGATTGGGTGGGTGGCCTTGAACAAGTCATCTCATTCGCCACTCGGGCCTCAGTTTCCTTATCTGCAAAATAGGAATAATAATCCCTCTATAATACTCCTCCCCTCTCAGGATTGCTGCAAGAAAAGCACTTTAGAAACCTTTAGTTTCCTAGAGGTTTTCTTTTCAAAATGGGAATTCTCTGGCTGATGGGGACGAACCTGTGTGTATGCTAGGGATGCTGAGGTTAGAATGGAAACTCCCTGAGAGCAGGTTCTTCAACCTCCCTCCCCACCGAAGCAAAACCAATTTACAATCACCTAAGCTAATTAGTGCGATGGGAACTCTCATTAGACTAACTTCTCACTGCTAGCAATCAAGCTTTATTAATCAAATGCTTGCAAACATTACTTTATAAAATCTTAACATATAGATCATATATATTGCCTTACAGCATTGCTTCAGAATAATAATGATAGCTCACCTCTCCAGAGGCTTTAAGGGAAGAAGCCAGATCTGAGGAGAATCCAGTTATCCCTTCCACATTGCGACTTTCTCCACTGTGGTTTTGATATCATAGATCAGCAGAATAAATAGGAATTTGGGGGGAGTTTTCTGGAGGTCTCAGATGGCACGTATAGGCCGGCAGACGACACAGAGAAAGTTTAGAAACTCAGAAATGCATAAAATATATGCATAGTATTGTATAATATCAACACATTTTACCTTTTAACCCCATAATACTTCCGACTTCTTCTGTGGTATAAAGGGAAGGCCAAAACATTTGACACAGGTTTTCCTTATCGCCAGCACTGAGCTTCTAAGTCCTGTATGTGGAAGGGCTAACTGTAGTTCTGTGTTCCCACTGTTAACTCTCACTGTGCGCCCCAAAGGTCCCAGCCCTCCTTTGCCTCTTTCAGAAACTCTTCTGTGGTCATCTTGTCCATTTGGGGCTTTACTCTACCTTCCCTTCCTCACAGGATCGTGATGCCCTCAAGCATACGCCTTTGCTTGCCTCTCCTGCAGGGAGGTAATGAGCTGACCTGGGAAGAGCACCAACCTGCTCCTGAGTCACAGGTCTGAGGTTCAAATCTTGTCTCTGACCTTTACTGCCTTTGTGACTTTGAGCAAGTCACTTAACCCGTTGGCCTTAGGTTCCTCCTCTGTTAAAAAAAAATGAGAGCGGTTGGTTTGAGGTTCCTTCAGACTCTATATCTGTGAGTCAGTAGATCCATAATCTTATCCAGATGTATGGTCTTACAAATCTACAAGATAGCAGCCCATCGTGTCTTCATCCAGGATAATCCACCCATGGGGTCTTGAGGGGATCATCCATAGACATTCTACCCAACACTAGGAGACCTGCCTCCAGATTTAAAAAAAATTGATGAAAGTAACCTCTTCATTTTTAAAATTTTAAATAAAATATTGTTTTTTACACCCCTTCATTTCCCCCCCTCCCCACCTGTACATCCTTTAACAAAGAATTTAAAAAGAGAAAAAACGATCAATTCAGCATCCAGTGAAATCTGATTAACTCACATATCAGTTGGGTCTGGTAGACTCTTCAATGTCCCATACCTAGAGTGCTTCACTCATGTCTGCAGTGAAACCCTCCAAGTGTTTGATTTTTAAGAATTTTATCGTATTATTTTTTCCAATTAACAAGATTTTATTTTCTCTTCCACCCCGTATCCCAACTGAACAAAAAGAAAAGCAGAAAAAGTCACCTCTGCTCTTCCCTAATGCACACTCGAGGGCAACAGACTTCATCATGGCCCGTGTCCCACAGCGCATGTCTCTGCGTGTTGAACCATCTGTTAGGAAGTAGGTAGCCCATTCCATCCCGGGTGTTCTGGAGTCATGCTTGATCCCTGCAGTGGTCAGAGCTCTTAGACCTTTCAGCGTACTTAGTCTTCATTGTATGGTTTTCTTTGTGTAAATTGTTCTCCTGGTTCTGCCTCCTTTCCTCTATGTCGGTTCATAATCTTCCCAGGTTTTTCTCCATCTATCCTTTTCCTCATTTTCTTACAAGACAATAATCTTTGTCACCTTCGTATACCTTAACTTGTTCAGCAATCCTCAGTTGATTGGCATCCCCTCAATTTCCTCTTTGCTACAACGAAAAGAGCTGCTATCAGTAGCTTTGTACACGAGCATCCTTTTGCTCTCCCTTTTATGTCTTTGGGGTATGGGCCCAGTTTCTCCACAGCTGGGCCAACATTTGTCAATTCCTCTTTTATCAAATCCTCTTTTATTATTCCTCTTACCCATCTGATGTGTGGGAGGTGGAACCTGAAAGATGCTTTAATTTTCATTTCTCTAATCATTATTGACATTTTTTGTTATTTTCTCTTACATAAGAGCATTTTTTCATGTGGTTATTAATCACCTGAATTTCTTTCCTTGAGAACAGCATCTTCACATCCTCTGACCATTTCTGTGTTGGGGAATCCTCTTGGTCTCATGACATTCTGTAGGCACCCATTTGGCCTTAGCCCTCACTCTCACTACCCATTTCCCATCTTATTTTGAAATTACACATTTTTCTGGATGGTCTTTGCATTTGCCTTTTAAAAATCTCAGTTGGCCTGCGAGCTCCCTGTGCAGCCGCTGTGGTCCCTTTTCTGAATCCTTTACATTTTTAACATTAAAATTTCATGCTTGAGAACCTTCTGTCACCTCTGACCTTTCCTGTAGATTCTTAGCTCAGGGGATCCTACTTTTCCTTCCTGTGGAGGCTTTGGAATCTGATCTCCCAAGAACCTAGCTTTCAAAAAAGCCAACTTTACCCCTCCTTATCTATCATCAAAACTGGTCGACCAGACAATCATTTATTAAATGACAAAATGGGGGAATTATAGCTTCTTCCTCCCAAAGTTGTAAGGATCAAATGAGATAATGATTGTAAAGAGCTTCCTGGTGTACCTGGCATTTAGTAAGTTCTATATAATGTTGACTAGTCCTCCTCTTCCTCCTCCTCCTACTACCACCACCACCACCATCACCACCACTACTCCTACTGCTACTGCTACTGCTACTGCTACTACTACCACTACTACTACTACTACTACTACTACTGCTACTACTACTACTACTACTACTACTACTACTACTACTACTACTATCTGAAGAAAGGCAAAAGGCTCTCCCTGCCCTCAAGGGGGACAACAAGCAAATAGATACAAAAAAGCCATATTCGGAATAAATAGGAAACAATGAACAAATGGAAGGCACTAGGATGAAGAGGGCTCTGGGGAGACTTCCTGGAGAAGGGGAATTGTAGTTGGGACTTGCAGGAAGCTGGGGAGGTCAGGAGGCAGAGATAGGAAGGGAGAAACAGGGGACAGTCAGATAAAATATCTGGACCTCAGAGATGGAGGTTCTTGTCCATGGACCAACCACGAGCAGGGTCACTGTATTAGGAGAATGGGACCAGTTCTGAAGGGCTCTGGATGCCAGAGCATTCTGTGTTGGCACCTGGTTGCCTGGTCGTGATGGGTAGCCACTGGAGTTTATTGGGTGTGAGGGGGATGGGTAACATGATCAGACCTGGGCTTTAGGAAAGTCACTTTGGTGGCTGGAGGCCACATAGATTGGAGGGGAGAGAGTCTTGAGGGGGCCAGACTGCCCAGTGCCTATTGTAGTGGTTCAGTTATGAGGTAGCCAGGGCCTGCACCAGAGTAGAGCAAGGTCAGAGGGAAAAAAGGGAGTGTATTTGAGAGATGCTGCAAAGGAGAATTCAGCAGGCCTTGGCGCCATATTGGTGAGAGAGAAGGAGTAGTCCCCCGTGACTCCAAGGGTGGGACCTGAGAGACAGGAAGGAGGGTGTTGCCCTCTATAGTAATAGGGGAAGGTGGGATGGTGGAGAGGTTAGAGGGAAAGATAGCGAGTTCTGTTTTGGATGTGTTCGGTTGAAGATGTCTCCTGGACCTTCAATTTATCACATCTGAAAGGCAGCTAGAGATATGAGATTGGAAGTCAGGAGACAGAATGGGGCAAGAAAAGTGGAGCTGAGATCATCAGCAAAAGAAAAGTCAATCCAGGGGAGCTGGTGAGATCACTGCTGTCTGCCTCAGTTTCCTCATCTGTTAAATGGAGATAATAACACCTCCCTCCCAAAGTGGTCATAGAGGATCAATTAAAAACATTCAATTATAATTTATAAGTAAATTAGAAATGATTCTATTCAATGATAAAGTGCTTTGCAAACCTTAACACCCTATATAAAAGCTGACTGTGGCCCTATTGCTGGCCCCCATGTGGCTCTTGGTTGGGCCACCCCTCCTGTGCCTCCCCCCCTGCACCCTCCATGTTGTACCTCACCTTCCCCCCCAAGCAGGCCAGCACTTACCAATAATAGCAGCAATAGTAATTCACTTATGTTTCCCCAAATAGCATTTTCAAACTTGCAAAGTGCTTTAGGGATAGGACCTCATCTGATCCTTCTGACTCTGCATTCCTGAGTCAGCTGGGGGTGTGGGTGCCAGAGGGGCACACCTTGCTGACAGTTACCCATCCACCTTCTACTTGAATACTTTTAGTGATGGGTTACTCACTCCCTTGCAGGGCTTTGGCCCATCTGTTGGTACGGGATAGAGATAGGGCATAAGTATAGGCCTGTGGCTGTCAAGACAAATACTATAGTTCCTTCTATCCCTTCTCATTCTAAAATTCAAGGATAATCTGGGGAGCTGGGAGGTGAGCAGGAGTGTATATGTGGTGGTGAGTAGGTAGGTGGGAGGGTGGAGGTCTGGAATGAAGGATGCAATCAAGAGCAAGGTTGACTTTGGACAAGTCACTCACCCTCTCTGTGTCTCAATTTCCCTATCTGTTAAATGAGGGAGTTGGGCTAGATGGTCTCTGAAGTCCCTTCTGGTTCTGAATCTAAGCTCCGATAATCCTAAATCCCTTTTCCCACTCTGTGTCTCAGTTTCCCCACCTGTTAAATGAGGGGGTTGGGTTAGATGGCCTCTGAAGTCCCTTTCAGCCCTAGATCTATGCTCCTATGATTCTATGACCCTAAGAAGGATGGGGAGGGTGAACTGGGGGAGTGGAGACAAGCACATTTGTCTCCAGGAGTGAGTCCGGAGATGGGTGTCAGAGGGAGCCTGGAACAGAACTTTAATGTCCACTCAGTCTGCATCTCTCAAGCTTGACCTTCTCTGCAGAAACCCAGGCATGGGCAGGGAGGCAGGAGGGGAGCCAGGGCAGGTTGGGCAGACTCCCTGGTCATGGCCGCAACCCCCTTTTCCTCAGGGAGAAGCCTGAGGAGCCCGGATGGACCGGAACCGAACTCCTTCCCCTCCTGGGGACCAACAGCCAGGCGAGGCCCCTCCTCACCCCAGCCGTCCCTCGGGGATCCCTGTGGCCTCATCCCCTCTCAGCCCCAGGGCCAGGAAGACCTTGAGCCTTGGCTCCATCTCAAGTCACATCCCTCTCTCCCTGAGCCAAGCTGGGGCCAGAGTTAGGCCCTGGTCCTTGACTCCCAGGGAGCCAGGCGCTGCCAGGGGAGCCATCCTTCGCCCCACTAGCAGCCCTGTGCCCAGGAAGCTCAGCTCTCTCTCCTTTACCCTCCACCACCACAGCCACCGGGAGGCTGCCTCCATCCTGGGATCTTCTCAGCAGGAGGTGGCTGTTAGAGATAGGAAAGAGGGTGCCCAGGCAAAAGGGGAGTCTCTCATCCAGGGCCCACCCCCTGCGTCTCTGGTGCCCATCATCAGGGCACGCTCTGTGAGTTCTGGAAACCCCAATTCCATTGGGCCCACAGGGGCCCCCGTTTTGGAGAAGCCACTGCTGACCTCACATCTGGCCCTTTCTTTCCAGCCACGCTCAGCTCAGATCCCACCAGCCCCTCCCGGCATAGGGCTCCCATTACAATACATTTCCCAAACACCCAGCCCAGGCTTCCCAGGGAGAGTGGGGGCCCGGCACCTGGGCATCCCCAGGCTCCGGCTACCATCTGGAAGGGGCATCCCAGCCTCAGGGCTATTCAAGTCACGAAGGATCACATTGGCCAGGCCAGAAAAGGCTGATAACCCAGTTGTCACCCCAGCCACGACCACCAATCCAGCCCCAGCCACACTAGGTACCATTATGGATCCGGCCATGCCAGGGATAGCTGCAGGCTCAGCCAGGTCAGACATAGGCCCAGGCCCAATGGAGTTCAAAACAGCCACTGCAGGTGTGGCTGCAGCCAGGGGCCCAGCTTTCCCACCCTCAACCAGGGCTGAAGAGGACAGGTCAAGAAAGAGTGTCACATTCTTCCAAGTCTCTGAACCAGAGAAACAGGGCACAGCAGGGAGCCGACCCAGGCCGCTGTCAGCCCTAAATCCAGCAGCAGACCTTGCCCTGCACACCCCACATGCCTGCACAGCCAGGGTTGTGGCCGCCTCAGGCCCAGGGAGAGGCTCACCAGCCTCAACCTTAGCAGCTCTGGTCCTGCCTCTGTCCAGCAGCACCGCAGCAGAGCCAGGCAGAGTTCTATCTACACCAGGGCTACTCCCAGGCCCAGCCCACGTAGACCCAGCCAACACCATTCTCATGCTAGACAAAAGCACCAGCACCCTGGCAGCCCCAGCAGACCGGGGTGCTCCGTGTACCGCAATGGTCCTGGCCACATCCCACACAACCAGGAGCCTGGCCTCGAAAGATGCCAAGGTTGTCTTCACCGTGCCAGACATAGATACATCCTCAGCCTTGCCAGGAGGAGCCACGGGCCTGCCCATGCCCAGGCGAGCCCAGCCATGCACGGCAATGGTCTTGGTCGCTCCCCAGAAAGCCACACCATGCAGAACCATGATTGCCCGGCTGACAGATAGCGGCATGGCCCCAGCCACTCCAGGGAAAGCCTTTGAGCCCCCTGTACCGGCTGTTGTTCCCATCGTGGCAGACATAGGCTCCATCCTAGGCATACTAGACCATACTTCGGAGCCAGGCACCCCTGAGTCAGAGGAGGAAGAGGCCACAGCCACCCCCCAAGCTTCAGCTGCTGAAAGCACGGCTGACCTGGATGCCCTGGACCTGGACATGGCTCATAAAGGTAAATCAATGGGAATCTGGCACTTTGGGGCCAGGCTGGTTCAGAATGTCCATGTCCAAGGCTGGGGAGAATCCCAGAGGCTTGGAGGCCAGACTCAGAGAAAGAGGGCTGGGCAGGGGGCACAAGAGCTTAACCTGGAGCTGGTGGATATGGATGGGGAAAGGGCAATGACATCTTTAGGCCCGCACCTCCAGCTGAGGCGCAGCACTTCCTGGGAGGACCTAACAAGAGCTTGCTGAGTCCCCCTGCTGTCTGTGGGGGGTGGCTGTGCCTTGCTCCCTCTGAAAGTCAGGAAGGGCTAGCAATAGGAAGGAGGGGCAGAGCTAACGTCTCCACCCTCCGGCCCCCCAGCCACGGGCGAGTCAGAAGCGGTTACTGAGCTCCTACTGTGTGTGCCAGGCACTCTTCTAAGCCCCGAGGCTAAGAAAGAGAGGCCAAAGGCAGTGGTGGCTCCCCAGGCTCTCCCAGTACAGTGGGGGGGGGGGGGCAGCATGCAAACAACTAGGTACACACAAGCCCGCAGAGGTAAATTGGGGAGAACACACAGGGGGAAGGCGCTAGAATGAAAGGGGAGCTGAGGAAGCTCTGTGTGGACGTGAGACTGTAGATGAGATCTGAAAGAAGACTAGAGGGAAAGCCTTCCAGGCATGGAGAATGGTCAGTGCAAATGTGCAGAGGCTGGAGATGAAGGTTTCTTTTGAGGCACAGCCAGGAGGCCGGGGTCCTTGGATGCCAGGGTGTATGGAGGTGGAGCAGGTGTGAGGTCAGGAAAGGTGGGGGCGTGGGGGGCCTGTGGCTTGTGCCAACTGGGTGGGCCCTTCTTTACGCAGATCCGGGAGGTGACCATCTGGATTCACAACCATTGCTGTTCAGGAAAGGGTTCACTTTGTAGCTGGGTCCCTAGAAGGCTGGCTTCCACTGATCCTTTCTCTGATCTGACTTTTCAGAGTTACAACCATTGCGACATGACTGGCCTATGAAGAGGGAAGGATTCTCTTGGAAGTTTAGAGGTAAGTTTAGGACCAACCTCTGGAGTCTTAGTTGGAATGCCTTGTAAAGGAGTGAGCTCCCTGTCCTTGGAGTTATTTGAGCCAGGGCTGTGCAGCCTCCTGCCTGAGAGGCTGCAGAGCACAGTCCTGTACTGGGGAGATGAGATGGTCCCTGGACTTAGGGAACTGTTGAGGTCACTCAGGTCCACTCCTGGACCCCATCCCCTCAATGGTCCCTAAGGGCCTTTTCCATGAACCTCCTTAATTTCAGAGGTAAGAGTCAGGGAAACCTAGGAGATCTTGGAGCCGGCTTCTGCCTTTTGAGGTCATGTCCACACCCTCAGAGGCTCTGCTTGCCCTGGGAAGGAGCGGGGTGGGCCTTGCTAAGCACCTCTCCTCTGCTGTGGTTGTGCCAAGAGCCTACCACAGATGTCAGAGGAGGATGGACCTTTGGGGTCCCAGGAGCCTTGGAGATCGTGGGAGGCGATTTGGAACCAGCTGCCTAAGGCCACACAGCAAATTCATCCCACAGTTTCACCCAGAGCTCTGGCTTCTGGGCTCTCAATCTGATCAGGGCAGGACCAGAAGGGACTTTGGGCCCCTCATTCTGCAGATTAAGAATCCTCCTGACAAGCCCAGTTATGTCCATTTGAGCCTCACAAGAGAACTTGTGGGGAGACAATGCCAGGACTCGTGGCCCTATTTGACTGATGAACAGACGGAGGCCAGGTCAGGAGAGGCCGAGGGGGCTGCAGGGACTGGCCTCCTGGCTCTGGTCCTGATCATGCTGTGACCCTAGGGCGAGTCCCTTCCCCTCGCTGGGCCTCAGTGTCTCTGTCTGTAAGATGAGGGGATTGGATGATCTGATTTCTGAGTTCTCATTCAGCTCTGACATTCTATGACTTGACCAAGTCTGTGTGAGTTCATGGTGGGACTTAGCCACTTCATTTCTCTTCTATTCCCTCTGCCCCTTCCCTCCAGTCGAAGACTGGTTCCTAAGGAGAGCAGGTGGCTCATATGTGAACATGCACATGCCCAAGCATGCCCCCTCCCCACCAGGCACTGAATTCCCCTTCTTGGGGGCAGCACAGTGAGGGGCCGGGAGAGCTTCAGGTTTAAAATGAGAGGACCTGCTTTGCCACTGGCCTCCTGCATGATCCTGGGCCAGTCCCTTCCTCAATTTCCTATAAATGAAGGAGTTGGGCTTTGAGAAGGTAGAGTTAGCAAGTGACCACACCCCAAGGGGTTGAGAGAGACATCATCTAGTATGCCCCCCTCCCTTTGAGGCTGAAATTTAACAGCAGTGGCTCCTTTGTATACAGCTTTGTGAGGGAGGGAGGGAGCAGATTCATGGTTCCATCTTACAGATGTGGAAGGTGAGGCTCAGAGATGTCAGTTGACTTGGTACTCGTTAGCTAATAGTAATAGTAACAGTAGCAATTTCTATTGTTCCCGGCTTTGCCTGCCTGTTGTAACTGGCTCCTTGCCTAGGGTCTCCCTGCTGCGGTCAGAGGGGCATTGAAGCCCCAGGGCTCAGACTGCCCCCACCCCAGCCTCTGGCCAGCCTCGAGCTTCCCCAAGGGTCTGCCTCTTCTCCCCAGGTCTGGGTGAGGAGGGGGCAGAGGGGGAAAGGAGGCGGGGTCCCTCGCAGGGGGATGGGAATGGGCATGGGGATGAGGGGGGAGGATCTGCGGGGATGGTTAACATGCGCGTCACGTGGTGCCGGTGGCAGATCCCAGTAGTGACGGCGGTGCAGCGGAGGCATCCTTCCTTCCTTCTCTCCTTCTCTGTCTGCCTGCCTGCCTCCCTCTCTCCCCATCTGAGCCTGCTGCTCCGGGCCAAGAGGGAAGGCAAGCAGAGGAGGGAGGGTGGCCAGGGCCAGGGCTGGGCTCCCCCTTGTTTGAGTGGGGAGCCAAAGCCACAAGCCCTGCTCACCGGGCGCCTGCTCCCCCCCTACCCCCCCCAAGAGCATCTCCAAAGACAAAGGAGGATTCATGTCCAAAGGTAGGGGCTGGGCGCTGGGCTGGGCCAGGAGGGAAGGGGACAGATAGGATGGGGGTCTGCCTGCCACCACCAAGGCCATGGCTGCCACAGCAGCCACCGCCCGGCCCTGCCCCCAGAGACCCGCAGGAGGGCAGCTTCATGGATGTGCACTCACACACACACGCACACACACACACACACACACACACACACACACACGACAAGATGCACACACGAAGAAGAGACAGCTGTGAGGGGTGGGGGATAGATGGGGGGGGCTTTCCTCTTTCATTCTCATCCCTCTTCCCTCCCCACCCCTCAGGCACCTACATGTAGAGACAGGCTTGATAACACAAGGCAAGAGATTCAGGGCACTGGTGCTCACACTCACACACACATACACACACACATACACAGAGGCTCCTGGAGGAACCTACAGTGACACATGTCCATCCTGAGACCCTGACATGGATGTGTTCATACCAGGCACAGCTCAAGGACATGCTCATACACGGAACACACACAGACCCCCAGCTGTTACACACACACACACACACACACACACACACACACACACACACACACACACACAGCAGAGGGCTGCCTAGCCCCAAAGCCCTGGCTCAAAGCCCCGTAGGCTTCCACACTCATGTGGCCAGTGGAGAAGGTACTGGGAATGGTCTCCTTGGGAGGGGAGAGGGATGGGAGGTGACAGCTCCTTTCTATATGGAGATGCCCAACTGGGGTGGACTCCAGGCCATGGTAGCTGGGTAGGAGAGGCCTGCAATGGGGCTGCCCGGGTCTTCCTCCGCTCCCCAAGAGGAAAGGGAGGATGGGGGTGAAGCCCAACTTGCCCCCAGAGATGGGGGAGGGAATCTCTGCCCCCAGCCTCCATAGGGAAGGGGGAGGGGGGCCAGGTCAGAGGCACGAGGAAGAAGGGACAACAAAAGGGGGTTCCCGGGGCCAGGGGCCCAGAGATGGGGCAGGTGAGCTTGTAAGCAGCTCTCTCCCATGGAGGAGATGGCAAGACAAAGACAAAGACAAGTCCGTTTTTCTGAGCAGCTCACAAATTCTGAGCTTCGTTTGCCTTTGGGCAGTCTGGGCAGGGGTGAGGGGTGGTGGGGGGAGGCAGGAAGGAAGCTGCCTCCTCTGGGACAACTCAGGGCCAATGTCCAGGGGGTTCCAGAAGGGGCTGGCAGCCCTGATCCCCCTGTGAAGCCCAGATCCAAGGAATTTGGCTCCATTAACAAGACTGTGTATATGCTGGGGGAAGAAAAGCAGCAAGGGATGGTGGAAAGAGCCCTGGAGAGCCTGGGTTCAAATCCTGCAGTGGCTACCCTGCCTAGGTGCAAGTGCCTTCTGTGTCATGGGCCTCAGTCTTTCCATTTACAAAGCCAGAGTGTTGGACAAGATCACCCAGTCACTCCAGACGCACCTGCCCATCGAGAGTCAGCAGACTAGGCTGGGACACTCACTGGCTTGGGGCAGTTCCCTCCCTATCTGGGCCTCACTTTGCTCATCTATAAAATGGTAGGATTGGATCAGGTGACCTTGAAGGCCCTTCCTGAGGGCAGCTGATATTCTCTCTGGAATGTGACCCACAGCAGACCCCTTTGGGGTTGTTGGGATGAAGCCAGAATAGACTGGGGTGGGGGGCTGTCCTCATCCCCTAGTACATCTGAGGGAACACCTAGCCCAGGCAGTCCTCTCCAGGGTAGGGGAGGCACTTTCCTCAGTCATTCCAGTGTCCATCCCAGTGCCCAAATGGGCACAGGATCCATGGAGGTAGGTAGGGGCAGGGGGAGAGGAGAGGGCCTCCCCTTAGAGGAAGAGCAATGAACATTTCTAATCCATCATTGAGCCCCAAATGGGGAGACACTGGAGGTCCTGGGGACTAGGCCAGAGTGAGCTGGAAGGGCTGGATTCTAGGACTGATGGGTAGCAGAACCAGGATCAGGGAAGAGAGGTGGCTGAAAGTTGTCCACAGTGGAATGGGCGGTCTGGGAGGAAGGGATGTCGGCATTTCAGGAAAGGCGGGGCCACTAGGCTTTGGGAAGGGGGTGCTGTGGAGCTGAGACATTGGGCTGGGGTCCCTCTAGCCTGGGAATTAGAGGCAGAGGCCCTGAGTTCTAATCCTGGCTGCCTGCCATTCACTGTTTGGCTTTGGGCAAGGGGCACCCCCTCTCTGAGCCCCTCAGGACTGCAATTGCTGACCTCAGAGCCCCCCTCCCAGCTGTCCATGTGCACTCTTAGAAACTCTTCTTATTTGGAGATTCTCTGATTCTTCTGATTTTTAGGGAAGGGATGGACCTTATAGAATGAGGGGGTCTGGGAAGGTGGAGAAGATGGAGGTGTTACAGGAGAGGGACAAGGTACCAAGGAAGGTGGGAAGTTTGCAGTGAATTAATTTGTTTCTCCTGGCAAAGTGGGCAGGATGTGGTCCTGGAATCAGGAGGACCTGAGTTCAAATCCAGCCTCAGATACTTACTAGCTGTGGGACCCTGGGCAAGTCACTTTATCCCTACCTGCCTCAGTTTTCTTGTCCATAGAATGGTACTAATAATACCAATGTTCCATGAGGTTGTATGTATGAGGTGAGGCTTTGCAGACCTTAAGGTGATCTAGATGGGTGCCTATCTTGTCAAAAGGAGGAAGGCAAAAGGCCATTGACTGGTTACAGTTTCCATTTGGCTTTTGCTGCCTCTCTGGGTACTCCTGGCTGGCACTGCCTTCTTGGAAACCTGGGATCAGCCACCTAGTGCTTCAGGGTTTGGCCCATCAAGTCATCACACACTCATGGTGACAGAGAGAGACAGGTCACAGCCAGAAAAGGGGGACTGACCAGGCCAGGGGGAGGGGGCATGCCAAGATGCATCATCACACTCACCAGCCTCCACTTCCTATCCCTGGGTAGTACAGGGAGTTCCTGCTGGGGAGAATCCAAGAATCACAGGGCTGGGGGTGGGGGTGGGGGAAGAGGAGGTGTTTAGAACATGGAAATCAGAACTGGGAGGGGCCTTAGAAAAGGGGATATCATGAGAGAGAGAGCTTAGAACAGGGAAGGTCAGAGCTGGGAGGGACCTGAGGACAGGGAATGTCAGAATTGAGAGGGAGCTTAGAACAGGGGATGTTAGATCTGAGAGGGGCCTAAGAACAAGGGATGTCAAAGCTGGGAGGGGTCTTAGAACAGAGAACGTTAGAACTGACATGGAGCTTAGAACAAGAAATGTTAGAGCTGGGAGGGTCCTTAGGACAGGGGACGTCAGAACTAAGAGAGAGCTTAGAACAGGGAATTTCAGAGCCCAGGAAGGGAGCTTAGAACATGGAAGGTCAGAACTGGGGTAGGGGCCTGAGAATAAGGGATATCAGAGCTGGGAGGGGCCTCAGATACTGTCTCAGATAGAAAGCAAGGCCTCTGGAGGACAGACAGCGCCTGCCTTAGACCAGCCCATTGAGTGGTGGGAGCTAGGTCTCCAGCCTTCCAGGACACCAGAGCTCTCACTCCCTCAGACTCTGGGGTGTTACTACCCCGTATTTCATTTGTTCCATCAAGTTCACTCCACAAATAGTTATTAACCCCTTCTTGTGTGCCAGGCCCTGGAGACACAGAAGTAGCTCTGGTGGAGACCCCTCCATCAGACAAGGACAGAGATAGCCTAGTCATGGGAGAGAGTGACAGGGATGAAGAGGCCTGTGGGGAATCTGAGGGGAGAGAGACCACTTTTGTCTTGGGGGGGGGCGGGGTAGCCCCTGATCTGGGCCTTCGAGGAAGCCAGGGTCTTCTGCCCCTGAAAGTGGGGGTGAGTAGAGGAGCCTGTTCCAGCCATGGGGGAAGGTCCAAGCCAATGGGAGCAGGGAGGGAAGGGAATGATAGAGAGAGGGGATGGGAAGCTGTCTGGTCAGGTCAGAAGGTAGACTGCATGATGGGGAGGAATAGGGCATTGCATCGATCTGGAAAGAGGCTGGAGGCAGAATGAGAAAGGACCTCAAATGCCAAAATTAAGAGTTTGCTTTTTGGGGTAGGCAGTGGGGAGCCCCTGAAGGCTTCTGAGTAAATGAGAGTGGTGCATTACACAGAGGAGAGAGGCCGGAGGCTGAGAGGCTGGGTGGCCAGGCAAGGGTGCTTAAACTAGGCTGTCAGAGACAAGATGAGGACTGTAGAGTATGGGCTGTTCCATTCTTTGCCTTTATAACATCCCAGCTCCCAGCAGACCACCAGGATATAACAGACACTTATTGGAGGCCTATTTATTGACTGAGCTAAAGAAAAAGAATTACAGCGGGAACTGGGAAGAAGAAATGGGAAGAGGAGTAGTCTGGGGCAACAGATGGAGTTTGGCAGCTGGTGGGATAGTGGCAGAGGCAGTACTCAAACTCGGCTCCTCTGACTCCAAAATTACCCCGAGGGCAGGATCCTGGGGAGCTATGCAGATGGGGATGCCATTCACGGATACTGGGATGTCTGGAGGATAGACACATTGTAGGGGAGCGATAGAGGAGGAGCTCCATCTTGGACACAAAGGGTCCGAGGGGCAGATGGGTCATCCAGTGGGCAGTCAGTCACCTGTCCTGGACAGAGATGGGGGCTGAGCTAGGCCCCAGAGTCATTTGCCTGAGAGGTGATTACTGAAACCATAGGAGTGGATGAGATGGGGGGGTGAGGGTGGAGAGAAGGGGAGGTACTCAGGGACAAAGGCACGTTTAAGGGATGTGTGGAAGAAAGTTCTGAGAGCTGGGAGAGCCAGGAGAGTGAGAGACCGGGTATGAAAGCCATGAGAGGGGATGGAATCCCGAAGGGGTGGTCCCCAGGGTTTGATGCCCTGCAGAGGTCAAGTAGTTTGAGGACAGAAAGTCAGATATTATATCAGATGAGGAAGAGGTCAGTCATGACCTTGGTAGAAGCCTTCTGGAGAGGCCTTAGGACAGAAGACAGTTTACAAGGGCTTGAGATCTGAGGGGGTCAGAAGTCAAGATGGCAGCACCCCGATGCCCATCTGTTCTAGTGGCCAAGAAGGAACACTGGATTTTGAGTCCAGAGACCTAGATTCAGATCCCAGCTCCTTTGGCTGCTAATTGTGCAGTCCTGCAGAGGAGGGCAGGGGGAGATGTTCTGATCGAGATGGACTATTCTGCAGTTTCTTCTGAGTGGTAAACGAACCTGGCTGTGGGCTCTTCGTGTGGCCCCGAAGACCAGTTGTGAGGCTCTTGTGCTCTCCCTTTGTCTCTCTATCACAGAGTATGGAAGAAGGAGGGAGGGGCCCAAGATGGGGCTGCCCTTGGCAATTGGGAGGGGAGGCACTCCGGAGCTTGGGGCAGGGGCCCCGGGGGAAGCGACCTTTTGAGAGAGAAGATGCTGAAGTAAGGTGGCCCCAGGAGACCCAGAGGAACCTTGTTTCCATGCCTGAGGAAGGCCAGGGTTAGTCACAGAGTAGGCAGAGCCAGGTGGGCCTCAGAGGTCACTTAGACCAACCCCCTCATTTTACAGACACAGAAACTGAGGCTTAGGGAGATGGGACTTTTCCCGCCTCATAGCCTCCTTACCTGCTTGTTCATTGGGCATGGGAATAGGTGGAGGACTCTGGCTAAGAGAGAGCCATTCTTCTTGGCTTTTTCAATAGCATATGCTAAATTCCTCATTCTAAGGCCCCTCCCAGCCTTGACATTCCTTGTTCTAAGGCCTCTTCCCTCCTCTGACATCCCCTGTTCTAAGGCCCTTCCCAGCTCTGACACTTCCTGTTCTAAGGGCCCTCTAAGCACTGATATTCTATACCATTTAAGAGAATAATGTCCTACAAACCCCACCCAGAAGTGGTGAAGGGCTGCCCACTGAAGGAGGGTGGGTTCAGAGTAAGACTGAGGCTAATCGGTACAGACTTGGCAGTGAGGCTCACAGTCCTTGAAGGATGCAGGGGCTTTGGGGGGCTCTGAGTTTCCTCCCTGTTGTGAGCTGGGAGCCATTCAGGCCTCATAGCTCCATGATGGGTTTGTCCATGGCCTCCTCCCTACCCAATCTCAGGCTTTGCAGAGAACAGGACTGACGTGACCATGTCAGAGCTGGTGGCGGAGCCCAGGCCCAAGCCGGCAGTGCCCATGAAGCCCCTTGGCATCAGTTCCAACCTTCTGGGCTACATTGGCATTGACACCATCATCGAGCAGATGCGGAAAAAAACCATGAAGACAGGCTTTGACTTCAACATCATGGTTGTGGGTAAGAGCGGAGGCTGGCAGGGCCAGAGTGGGGTTGAGGGCCTGGCAAGCAATGGCCAGTCAGCTCTGTCCTCTCAGAGCAGGCCACCTTGGGCTGCTCCTGAACGGGGACCTCCACCTAAAGCTGCTGAGGGTGTGGGGAGCTGGGAACTCCTGGGCGGCCTTGGGGGTGGCCATTTAACCTCAGTCTACCTCCTCTGTCAGTGTCCCCATACCCATCTCCCAGGAGTGTTGGGGGGGTCACCTGGGGGGCTACCCCAGATGGGTAGGTGATGCTTTGGAAATAAAGTCCTAAAAGCAAACTGACTGCAGGGTCAAGAGGACCCTGGGTTCAAATCCTGACCCCAGGCTTCATCCTCTTCCTGCACTACTCATCCAGGTCAGAGTGGGCTGGGCAAGTCCACCCTCATCAACACCCTCTTCAAATCCCAAGTGAGTCGGAAGTCAGCGAGCTGGAATCGGGAGGAGAAGATCCCCAAGACAGTGGAGATCAAGGCCATTGGGCACGGTGAGCTTCTGGGAGCGGATCTCCTTCCCAGGCAAGCCAAGAGACTTGGAAAGGCTAAGCGCGGCCTGTGGTAGCTAGCGAGCATCTGAAGCTAGATTTTAACTGGGCTCTTCTGACTCGAAGGCCACGTTCTAGTGGGTAGGCTGCCCTGCCTCTGAACCATCCTGGGAGCTGCCTGCAGGCCTCTTCCTCCCTGACTGCCCCACTCTGTCCTCAGGAGTCCTGGAGCCCACCAATGGCTACCTGGGCCTAGGGCTGGGAGTAGGGGAGCTGGCCCCAGTGGCCAATCAGAGGCAGTCTCTCTGTAATATCTCCAGCAGGCTGTAAGGTGTTGGCACCACCACAGGTTTGCCAGGAGGTCCTGGCATTGGGTTGATGAATTACCGCGATTTAGAGGAAAAGTCCTTAGCTGGGTTTGGCTGTGGACAACTCCTGCCTCCCTGGGCGTCCTGCCTGAGGAGCTCCCAGTCCCGTGGCAGGTGCCAACCCAGATTCGGGGTGGAGTTCCCAGGGACACCCGGCCACCAACACAATTAACTTCCTCACAATGAATCTTGAGACTCCACTGTGTCCCTCTCTCCGTGCATCAGCAGTGACTGTGCCCACCCTCCCCCACCAGGACCATTTGCTTTTGCTGGGCACGGGATTGGTATGTATTCTTGCAGTCTTAGGGAGATCCAAAGGTTGGGCTCTGTCTCCCCTTGTTCCCTAGGGTTGGCAGCTCTCAGCCCCACATTACATTACCGTGGCTCGGGTCAGAGAACTAAGGACCCCTGAACTGGGGCCTGCTCTGTGTACTTTCCAGTCACAGTCCCAGCAATACTCAGCCATTAATCCAATGAGTAGGGGTCACTGGTTCCCTCTTTCTCCCTCCTCCCAGCAGGGACCAGGTGGGGCCTGGCTGGGGTCTCTCTAGTCACACATGTCTTGGCAGTCCTGGGACTCAAAGGCTTTGCAAAGGCTTAGGGTCGTCCAAAAGTGAATCAGGCTCCTCTGGTGATCTATAGCAGGTGCTTTCCCTCCCTGTAAAATGGGGATGATACCGACTGTCTCTCAGGACTGTTGGGAGGTAACAGGGCTTTGCTGGTCTTAAAGCACTCTCCAGATGTTGGCTCTGATCACTGCCACTGCTGTCGTTATGGTTCACATTCCTATCATTCTGACACCCCAGGTGGTGTTGGGTGCAGGCATGTCCTGCCCAGCCCAGGGTCACTGCCTCCTCAAAGCCTTGCTGGGTTGTCCTGGCTACCTGCCCCTCACCAAGAATGACTTTTGTCTTCTTTTTGTGGATAAAGGCATGAGTGAGTTGTGCTCTGCCCAGAGAGCAGAGTCAGAAGCTTGGTGGTGGACAGTTGCAGCAAGACAAATTTAGACTGGACGTTGCAAAGGTTTAGGGTTGTCCAAAACTGGATTGGGCTGCCTCAGGAGGTAGTGAGCCCCCTGTCACTGGAGGTCTTCAGTGTTGGCTAGATACACACTTGTTGGGCATGTTTAGAGGGGACTCCATTCCCCAGTGCCAGTCGGTGCTACATAAACACTTATCATCCTCTTCCCTGCACCCCCTCCCCCAGTCTATGACTGGCCAGGAACATGACGTGTCCATTAGGAGAGGGAGAGCATTGGATGTAGAGTTGAGTGTCAGGGAGTCTTGCCCATTCATCATCAAGGAGGGAGACCCTTGTAGCCTTGAAGAAGGGGGTGGTGGGATTGGAGAGGCAGAGGGGAGTGGACAAACACTCCTGGCAAGGGGAACCACATGAGCAAAGGTTCAGAGATGGGAACTTCCCCAGAGTTCTGGCTGGGGAGGAGGGGTAGGAGAGGTCAGACAAGATGGCAGAGCAGTAGGAAGCCAGAACTTGGCGTAGGGAGCCTGGGCTGCTAGATTACCTTGAACAAACTGCCTCCAACTGGATGCAGGGCAGCCCCCTTTAGGTCTGGGGGGTGATGTTGGGCCCTAAGGGAGGACATGGAGCAAGCATCATCCTTGTCCTGTCTGTTACCCCAGTGATAGAAGAAGGTGGAGTCAAGATGAAGTTGACAGTCATCGACACCCCAGGGTTTGGAGACCAGATCAACAACGAAAACTGGTGTGTGTACCCCTGGAGTCCCCTGCCTTAGGAACCCCAGCCTCTGAGTGGATCCTGGGCTGGGCTGAACCCTAGATCTAGAACATCAAGGGACCCAAGAGCCCATCTAGCCCACCCCTTATTTGTTAGATGGGGAAACTGAGACCCAGAATGGCAGTCACTTGTCCTGGGTCATGTAGCTAGTGAGTCAAAGACTGGGTGTTGGGCACCAAGGAGCCAGATGGTGAAGCATCCCTCATGTGTTCAAGGGGTGGCTAAAGGTCCCTGGGACTGGGGGCTTCAGATCCACTAGGGAAGTCTGGAATCCAGCCTGTGCAGGGGTGGGGTCAGACAGCAGGTCCCCAGATAACCCAGCACTGGGTAGTGTGCTGGACAAGGGCTGGTTGAAGCCTGAGGAGCAGCAGATGCTGGACGGGGGAGTAGGGGTGTGTGTCACCGTCTTCCAGTGTCTGTTGGGCCCCAGGGGAAGAGAGCGACTGCAAGATGAGTGGAGGCTCAGGGGGACCAAAGACCATTCTAATGATGAGAGCGGGCTGGATGGGAAGGTGGTGAGATCCCTGTCCCTGGAGGAATCCTTGGAGGCCCCATCTGAGCCTGGGGCTCTGTCAGGCTGGGAATCTGGGATGAGGAGGGCGTCCTGCTGACTGCAGTCTGCCCATGTCTGGCCTCCTCAGCTGGGAACCCATTGAGAAGTACATCAATGAACAGTACGAGAAATTCCTGAAGGAGGAGGTGAACATTGCGAGAAAGAAGCGCATCCCGGATACGCGCGTCCACTGCTGCCTCTACTTTATCTCTCCCACGGGACACTCGTGAGTGCCCACTGCCCCTCCTCCATCCCACCGCAGGCACACAGCAAGGTCCTTGTCACTGTCTCCCAGCTCCAAGCTTTTGCTCTAGCAGGGCTCCATGCCTGACATGCCCTCCCTCCTTGTCGCTATCTCCTGGCTTCCTTTAAGTCTTAGATCCCAATCCCATTTCTAGAGGATTCTAGTGCCTTCCCCCAGCTCTGTCTATGTCTTGTACATATCTAGTGAGTGGCATGCTGTCTCCCCATTAAACTGGGGGGTTCTTAGAGGACAGAGACTGTCTTTCACTGTTCTTTGTATGTCCAGCATTTAGCCCAGTTCCCAACATACAACAGGCACATAATAAATGCTGGGTTGATGAGCTTGAGCTTTGCAGAACCAGCAAAGTTAGATTGTTGGTCTGTGCAGGTATGAACCCCAAGCAGGAGGCCCCCACTTACCTCCTTCTGGCTTCTCTACCAAGAGACCCTCCTCCCAGAACAAAGGAAGGGCAGAGCTGACCAGTGCTGGCCCCTGTGCCGCCCTCTGGGAGTGCCAAGGGGACTCACAGACATTCAGAGCTGACAGGAATCTCAGAGGCCGCAGAATCTAACCCCCTTATTTAACAAGGGAGGAACCTGAGGCCCGGGGAGGGAGGTAGGGTACAAGTGACTTGCCCAAGGTTGTACAGGCAGTGAGTGGCAATGCCAAGATTTGAACCCAGGTCCCCTGATCCTCTATCCAGAATCCTGTCTTGCTTTCCCTCATTTCTTCATTCCTTCAGCAAGGCTCTGGTCAGGCCCCCCAGTGTCCCCTCAGGCCCAGAGGCAGCTTAGCTGTGACAGGCCCCTCTGGTCACTGGACCAAGGATGGCCTGGAGGTGGGGAGCCTGATGAGGAGGCCCCCAAACAGCCAGCCTGCTGTGGGAGGCTGGGGGTGGAAGACCTGGGTTCAAATCCAACCTCAGACACTAGTGACTAGCCTGGGCAAGTCACTTCACTGCTGCCTGCCTCGGTTTCCTCCTCTGTAAAATGGGGCTAATAGCAGCCCCTTTCTTGGAGGGTTTCTGTGAGGACCAGATGAGGTCAGTACCACGCAGGCACACAGCAGGGGATGTTTAAATGTTAGCTCTTATTACCATCATTCTCACTCTGCCACCTCAGGCACCCGGAGCTAGTGCACCCTGGGCCTCAGTCTCCTTCCCTGTAAATGACAGGGTGCAGGGGTGGCTAGGTGGTGCAGTGAATAGGGCACCGGCCCTGGAGTCAGGAGGACCTGAGTTCAAATCCAACCTCAGACACTTAACACTAACTGGTTGTGTGACCTTGGGCAAATCATTTAACCCCAATTGCCCTGCCCTCCCCCCTCCAAAAAGCAAAAAAAATAAATGAGGGGGTACAGTCCTCCCAGGAGCTGGGACCTTAGCCTGGGTAGGGCCCCTCTCCTGGGGGGCCAGGGTGGGCTGTGGGCCTCTCATGCGCTCCCTCTCCCCGGGGTCCAGCCTGAGGCCCCTAGATCTGGAGTTCATGAAACACCTTAGCAAAGTGGTGAACATCATCCCCATCATCGCCAAAGCTGACACCATGACGTTGGAAGAGAAGATGGAATTCAAGCAGAGGGTGAGTGCACCCCGTGGCCAGGCCTCTACCTGCACCCCCTTGTTGGGAGGCCAGCTGCTTCACCCGCTCTGCTCAGCTTCCTCCTCCTTTTGGGCTCCCACATTCCCTGGATACCGGCTCCCACTGCTTAGTCTCCCCATCCTCCCCCTCACCTCTCATCTCCTTGCTTTTGGCTGGGCTGTTTCCCATACCAGGCATGCCCTCTCCCCATCTCTACTCGTGGAAATGGGAATGATGTCCCTGGCCTCCAGCGGCTGGGAAGGAGCCTCCTTGTTTACCTCTGTCATACACCTGGCGCCATGTTTTTCTGCATACGTCAGACCTTCCTAGTAAATGGAGTTCTCTGAGGGCCCAGCCCTGAGCTCAGTGCGCAGACAGTACATATGGGAGCTGAACTGAGTAGATTGAGGACCCATATTTAAATCCTGCCTCTGTCCTCAACTACTTGTGTGACCTTGGGTAAATCTCCTACCCTACCTGGGCCTTGGTTTCTCCAGCTGTAAAATGAGGGAGTTGGAAAAGATGACTTCTGGAGTCCCTTCCAGCCTGAGTGTGCGAGATCTGTCCCTCACAGACCCTCAGTTTCCTTCTCTGTCAACTGAGGAGGGACAAGCCCAGAGGTCCCTTGTGATCCTCCGTCTCGGCAACTTGGACCCCAGGCTGACTCTCTCACCCCCAGGTGCGGAAGGAGCTCGAGGTAAATGGCATCGAGTTCTACCCACAGAAGGAGTTTGATGAAGACCTGGAAGACAAGACAGAAAATGACAAGATCAGGGTAGGAGGCAGAGGTGACACCTGGGGGGGGGGTCAGCCTGAGGGGGGCTAGGAGCCACCATGGTCCTGGTCCCAGCATGGAGTGTGGCATATAGTAGGAGCTTTAAGAATGTTTGTTGGACTGAACTGAACTCACTGGGGGGACAGGATGGTAGAGGGAGCAGAGTCACAGGTCCTGGGTTTGAATCTCAGCTGGGCCACTTCCCACCTGTACTTACTTACCTGTACTTGACTTCGGCCAAGTCATGGCACAGCAGTGTGCCTCAGTTTCCTTTTCTGCAAATGGGGGAGTTGGATTAAGTAACCCCTCTGACCCTACTAAGGTAGGAGTGGGGAGACCTGGGCTCTAAAGATAGGAAGCACTTCCAGGACAGTGAATTGGGCAAACTGAGCCCAGGATGAGGGATAGAATTGCCCGCACAAAGGACAAGACTAACTGACCCAGCCTTGGGATTTGAATCCAGACCCAGGACCTTGTCTACTGCACACCCGACCTCTGTGCTAGCTGGGAAGAGAGTCCTCTTGGGCAGGACTGTCTGGGGCTGGAGGAGAATGACCTGGAACCCCTCTGTCTCTGTCTCCCCTCCAGCAGGAGAGCATGCCCTTCGCTGTGGTTGGAAGTGACAAGGAATATCAGGTCAATGGCAAGAGGGTCCTTGGTAGAAAAACACCCTGGGGGATCATTGAAGGTAAGAGAGGCATCTTCTCCATGGATTCTTGTTGGGTACCCGCTGTGTGCCTGGTGCTGGTCAGTGCTGTGCTGGAGACGTGGTCTCTGGTATGGACTGTCTGGCCTCCAAGCAAAAGGCTCTGCGTACCGTGGTGCTAAATAAATGTTTAAATGAATGAATGAGGCAGATGCCATCATGACTTGGTTGCTCCCCAGAGGAACTTGTGTAGGGTCTGGCTGGGAAGAGATTTGTCAGTCAGCTAGTTTTCATGAAGCAGAAAGTTGAGGGACAGTCCCTGTCCTCAGGGAGCTGCCAGTCTAATGGGGAGACAACATGCAAACAGCCATGGACAGAGATGCTAGAGAAGAGTCACCTGGAAGGGACAGCTGGTGCTGGGACAGGGACAGATCTTGAGTGGGGAGGGACTCTAGAGGCTGTCCAGCCCACTCCTTATTTTACAGATGAGGAAACTGAGGTTTCCCAAGGTTAAGTGACTTATGTAAGGTCATACAGGCTGGAATGGACCCTCGTCCTCTGACTTTAGCACCTGCACTCTCTACCCTGGGCCGTACTGTGGTCTGTCAGCGTTGTCCCTCTCAAAGTCACACACTCCAATCAAACTCGAATGTGACCAACTGAGGTGGAAGATAGTCTGTTGTCTCTGTCCTAGACACAAAGAGCCTATATGTCACATTCATCTTGAGCTTATGGTCCACTAGGACCCCCAGGTCTTTTTCAATTGAATTGTTCTTTAGTCCCATTTCCCCTTGTCCTCTACTTGTACAGCTGTTTTTTGGCTAAATAGCCAGAGGAGATCTGGAACTTTAAGAAGCAGGGAGGGTGCCTGATGGTCTAGGTACAAAAGTATGTCAGGAGACATGGGTTCTAATCCTGACTTTGTCATTGGTTGGTGGAGTGACAATGGTTAAGTCATTTAGCTTTTTGGTATCTCCTATAGCTGTAAAAGAGGACAGTCCCAGCTGCCCCTGCTTGTCAGGGAAGATATGTGTGAAGTACTTAGAGATCCCAAGAAAAGAATCCAAGGTTTTGGTTTTTTTTTCGGGGTCTTCTTTACCCAAACACTCCTTATTGGACAGTGTGGAGCTTAAAATTGTCCAACCTACAACAAAAGAGGCTGAGGCAGAGTTCTGAGCCAGTGGCACTTTTATTAAAGGGTCCATGGCCCTGTCTAATGAAGTGGGCCTAGAGCTACCTTATAACATGAGATGCCCCCGGCCCCCAGGACTTGTTTTTATAGGATTTGCTACCCAAATATGCCAAGGAGGCATGGTGACATACAGAATCTCATTGGCTGATAGACCTTGCTCTTGAGGGCTAACAATTAAGATAGGCAAGTAAAGAGTTATCTCTAGTGACCAAGTGGTCCTAAGATGGTCACCTGCTCATGTTGGATAAGAGAGAGCAGTCCAGAGGGACAAAAAGAAGTTGGGGGATTTTTCAGAGCATCAAGGCATCCCAGCCACATGGGGTTTGGACATGGAATTTGAGGAGAGAGGATGAAGATACCTGTCAGCTTTCTTGGGCTTGTATAAATGAGCCTCACAACTGGTTAACAAGTAGTGACATTAAGGTTTGAGGCCTACTGTAAAAACCCATCTCATTTAGTGATTCCTATAGGATTTATGTAAAACTATCAAATAGTTAATACTGGTTGGAATAGAAGACGAGTCTGAATGAATCTTTCCTTACAAGAGAAAGGGGAGTTGGCTTCCTTCTGGTGACCTTGGGGATGCTCAGCCAGGGTAGTGGAGACAGGAGAGGAAAATGGGCTCCCAGAGCCCGCACCACAGCCCATGTGCATGCCCAGTCTCCAGGCTTTCCAGCTCAGATTCAGGCCTGAAGGAGTCTAGGAGCACATCCAGGTGCTTCTTTTTCCAGACCCTCCCTTACAGATGACTTTGTCCAGGGGACTGCATCTTGGTCCAGGTAGGGAGATGCGTCACTCACCTCCTGGCCTCTGGCCTAATGGGCTGCTGGTCCTTCCTAGACTTGGTTTTCTTACCTGTGACTTTGAGGGGAAGGAGTTCTCTGAGGTTGATAGCAGCTTGGGGGCCAGGATGTACTCAGCAACCCTGCAGTCTTTGGGGGGTGGAGAGCTTTGGTTTTTGTGGGCCTGGCTTTTTCCTGTCCTGTTCTGAAGGAAGCCATACTTCTTCTCAATTCCCAGGCTCTTTCTTCCCTGAGTGTTCATGAGCTTTTCATTATTACTGGGCAACTCTGTAACTTCTGAGCCTCGGGGAAATTACAGCTGGATCCTGCCTGTTGTTTTTTCTTGGAATATGTATTTCTCAGTCAGCCAGGGGGAACAAGAATTCTGAAGACGCCTGCAACTTTGAAAGTTGGGTAACAGTCTGGCCATGTTTCTTCACTTGGCCAATTCATTTTGATAGGTCCCGAGCATGCACTTGGGTGGAGGAGACATCTCCTGCCATTAGGTGTGACAATGGGGCCAGTGCTTGTGTGGTAGAATCAAGAAAAAGGAGGGATTTTTCATGACTTGTGTTCTTTGATAGAAGGGACTGGTGGGCATGGAAGTTTCAGAGAAGACCCAGCAAAACTAAATCCATTCTCTCTTCCTGGGAACAACAGCAACAACAAGGGATGAGGGATGGTGCTGGTCCATGGGCCACAATCTCCAATTTGCCATCATTAGATGGGACTTCATGCAATGACATCACCATAGTACCTTGCCTTTGTAAAGCACAGACCTGTGTGTAAAGCACAGATAGATGCTTGCTGATTGGTCAAGATCAAAGTAATCAGCAAGGAACTTTCCTTCCCTTAGCTCATCTAGTCCCCTCAATGGACTGGTGATGTAGGAAATGCAAATATGGTTATCCCCATTTTACAGATAAGGAAGCTGAGGCTCAAAAGTAAAAATAACATGACCATATAGCTCCTATCCAAGAAATAACCCAGGTTGGGTTATTTGGGTGTCAGTTGGGTCCCAGGCCTCACCACAACAGCCCTGGGTCTAATTTTGGAGGGTGTCTTTCAAGAGCTCTCAGGCTAATTGCCATTAGCATTAGCTAATGGGAATGTCAGTATCTGGCTTGTGTTTCTCAGAAGTAAAAAATCTCTGACTTAAGCCTCTACCCAGAGAAACATCAGTATCTGACTTATTTTGTTTCCCCTCAAAAGATTCCCCACAAGCACTCAGGCTAATGAGACATAAGCTATAGGACAGATTATATTTAACCTGACAAAAATTCAGATTCACAATTGACCCCCAGAATTGCCAGGAAAAGTTTCCTTGTTTTTCTAGGGGTCATGAAACAATGCTGCCCTTGGGTGGGTCCCACTTTTCTCTGCAGTCTGTGTGACTCATGACCTTAGTGAAGCGAGTCCAGTGGGGCTTCCTAATGTGAAGGGTGCAAGTGAAGGGGGCCCAGACACAGCTTGGCTGGGACCCAGAGCTCTTTCTTATAAAAATCTTTCTCTGATAAAAGCACTAACCACTTTGGTCAGGTTAGTGTAAAATGTATTTGGATGAAACAGTTGGTTTTAAAATCTGTCTGACAGCAAGTGTCATATAAGGAGGGCTTAGCTGAGTTCTGCTTGGCCCCAGAAGGCAGAGCAGGAAGCACGGGGTAGTGGATGCTCCACATCAGGGTAAACTTCCTCCCCATTAGAGCTAACCAAAGGTGGCCGACGGGGTGCCTTGGGAGGTAGTGTGTACCCCATCAGGGAGAGTCTTTGAGCCAGATGACCACTCACTTGTCAGGAATTTCATATAAAGAAGGTGTCCTATTCTAGGCACTGAGTTATTGGCATGTTGCCTCCCCATTACGCTGACCTTCCTGAGTCTAAGGATTGCTTGTCTTTGGCCTTTCTTTGTATCCCCAGTGATTGGCACAGTGCCTGGTATATAGGAGGTACTTGATAAATGCTTGTTAACTGACCAGATGATCTCAGAGATTCTGGGATACTGTGAGTTCCCCTTAGTCTCATTCCTTGCCCATTTCAGCCCATGGTGATCCCTTCCTTCTGGGAACTGGAGCTCACCTTGCTTTGAATATCTACTTCCTGGGACATCTTCTCTCCTAAGGGAGGAGTGTGGGGAGTGTATCCTCAGTCATTTGCTAAGCTCCCTAAGCACAGGATCTATAGCTTCAAGTCCGGTTCTTTGTCTTCCATTCCCAGCCCTTGGCCATGGTCAGTACTTAGTAAGTACTTATAAATACAATGCTTGGTATATTTGGCTGATGAAGGAATGAGTGAATTAATGAATGACTAAATTTGTGTTCTGAAGTCCTTTGATATCCATCCAGCTCATGGGTTTTGTAATGTGCTTTTGAAGAAGCCCCTAGAGCCACCCTATGGCTGTTGAGTAATAGTATAAAGTAACTTCTCTCTTTTTTTGATTTTCAGTGGAAAACCTCACCCACTGTGAGTTTGCCTTGCTCAGAGACTTTGTTATCAGGTAAGACCCTCCCTGTAGTATGGACCCAGTTTAGTCAGGGCCAGAGGGGCCCCTGAACCCAACCTCCAGGCCTCCCTGGCCTTAGCCCCCTCCTTTCCCAAATCCTCTCTCTTTTCTGGGAGGATGGAGTCCCAGAGAGCAGGCCATCCCCATTCATGGGGAGCCTGCCGCTGAATGGCTGAGACTTGCCTGGAGATGGGAAATTGCCCAGGGAGCTTGGTAAGAGCTGGCTGATACCGCCTGCCTGCCTTCCTGAGGCCAAGGGCCTCTCCCTGCCTGTGATCCTGATAGGATGCTTACGAGGGGACTGGGAACAAACAGCTGGGCACTATGCTACTAAGCATGTCAGAAATGTCATCTGAGAAGGGGATGCAGTTATTCTCCCCATTTTACATCTGAAGAAACTGAGATGGGCAGCAGTGGACTGACTTGCAGCTAGTTAGTATCTGGGCATGGATTTGTGTTTCTCTTCCTCCTGGGCCCCAGTGCCAGGGGGCACTGCCTGGAGCAGTCAGCATCAGTGGGATGCTGCCTGCCTTTGGTACAGCCACCTTCCCTCTTCCTCCTCCTCCTCCCCTTTGCCCATGGTGCAGCAGGAACATCCCTGGATTCAGAGTCACACGAGAGCAGCTGGTGGCACAGTGCACAGAGTCTGGAGGACCTGGTATCAGATCTGGCCTCAGACACTTCCTAGCTGGGTGACCCTGGGCAAATCACTTTACCACTGCCTGTCTCAGTTTCCTCAACTTTGAAATGGGGATAACAGCACCTTCCTCATAGGGCTCTGGGGGCCCACATTAAGTGCTGCCTTCCTTGCTAGGACCCTAGGTCTAGGACTGGAAGGGACCACAGAGACCTTCTTGTCTGACCCCCGCCTCATTTTACAGAAGAGGCCCAGAGAAGTCAGGGTCAGGGTAGAGGTGGAGCTGGGGGGCATGGTGGGAGGTGGGGTCTCAGGGTCTGTTGCTTGGCCGCTGACAGAGGCCACTTGTTAGGTGGCACCAGGCAGGCTGGCTCACCTGGCACCCGGCCCCACTCCCAGCCCTGGCCTCCGGTGGGGCAAGGCTTAGGCTGGCCTTTGGTCCTGTTTTGCTGGCCAGCCCATGTGTGGAGGCTGACCACTTTGCTTCCCCTCCCTTTTCCTGCTCCTTCAGGACCCACCTGCAGGACCTCAAGGAAGTCACCCACAACATCCACTATGAGACCTACCGGGCCCGGCGGCTCAACGACAACGGTGGCCTCCCTCCGGTGAGCGCGGGCACGACGGCCACGCAGGACAGTGACCTGTGATCCCCTCCCCCAGCCCATCGTCCAGGAGCTCCCATTCACCTGTTGGCCCCTCTGCCCCACAGGCCTGTGCTTGGTGTTCGTAGAACATCGTGTGTCTGCATTATGTGTGTGTGTGTGGGGGGCTGTTTGCTGCCCTCCCTCCCTAGAAGGCCCTTCTTAATTAGGTTCTTCCTTGGCCCGCTGTTGGTTTGAAGTCACAGGTCTCCCCCACCAAGTCTGGAAAGGGCCCCTTTTACTCAGCAAAGCCCGGCATCTACTTGTGCTGGGGCCAAAGAAAGACCTCTAAGGGCGGACCCCTTGCCAGGCCCAATGCGGGAGGTCAGGGATTGGGGCAGGGGCCAGGCGGGAGGCAGCAGCAGGAAGAGCTTCAGGCCCTGAGCGAGAAGTCTGAATCTAGGGAGGGACGGGAAGAGACCGCCACCTGCAGCCTGTGTCCTCTCTACTGTCCATCAGCCACCATCTGTCATGGAGTTGCCTGCTGGTCCCCCCTGATGGCCAGTGCCTGCCCGCCTGCTCCTCTGGCCTCTTGTCCTTGTCCCCCCCCCCCTTTCCTTCTCTCTGTCCTTCTGTTTTTCTCCTCTTCCCTCCTCTCCCTCCCTCTTTCTTCCTCCCTCTCTTTCCCTTCCTCTCTCTCCTTCCCCTTCCTCCCTCTCCTTTCCCTCCCTCCCTCCTCTTCTCTCTCCCTCCTACTCTTCTCCCTCTCTCTCTTTTCCTCTTTCCCTCCCTCTCTCCTTTCCATCCCTCCCTTCTTCTCTCCCTCCCACTCTCTCCTTCTCTCTTTTCCTCTCTCCTCTCCCTCCCTCCTTTCTCCATCTTTCTTGCCATCCTCTCACCCTTTCACCTCTTCACCATCACCACCTTTCCCTCCATGCTGCCTGAATGGTAGGGAGCCAGCCATGTGTAACACAGAGCATTCTGGACTTGGAAATCAGGAGAGCCAGGCCAAATCCAGGTCCTGACAGCTGGGTGACTCTCTCTGTGCCTTAGGCTCCTGCTCTGGACAGTAGGTACAATCCCCTCCCCCCAGCCTCCCTGGCAGGGCTTTCTAGACCTGAGCCCAGGCCAGAGGACAAAATGAGAGCTGCCCTTCTCTCTCTCCTGGTCCTTCTGAGCCCCAGCTCATACTTCATCTCTAGCCCAGGCTTCTACCCATTTCTTGCCCTTGGGCTGCCCACGAGGTCCTCCTTGGGCCCCTGAGGTTTCTTGGGCTGGGGTGGTAGTGGAGGTTGTCAAGGAGACCACAAAGGAGCTGTAGGAGAGAAGGCTAGCAGTATTGACCATTGCCTATGACCTCTTTCTCCTGGTCCATTCCATAGGCACCTCATCCATCAAATCTCACCTCCTTCAAGGGCTTGGGAAAATAAAGCCCGGAGACGCTAGATTGAGCAGGTCAGTGGGAAGCAGGCCAGAGCAGTGGGTCTGGTGCCATCTGTGCACCAGGGACCCAGAGTCTAGGGTGTCTGGCTCGGCTGCCCCTCAGGTCTCTGGCCAGAGGCCTTCCCTCCAGGTAAGCTCCTGCCAAGAGAAAACAGCAGCCAGGCCTCAGCTTGGACAGGGATGCATCCCTGGTGCTGATAGGGACCAGACCTCAGGCCTCAGGTGCCCGCTCTAGAGTGAAGGAGAGTTGGGGCCAGGTGAGGGGGGGAGGGAGGTAGGCACTCCTCTGGCCCTCACCCACTCTCCTCCTCCCTGCAGGGAGAAGGCATCTTTCCACCAGCGCCAGCCTCCCCCTGCCCTGCCACCACTGCTGCCGAGTGAAGGTCATTTCCAGGCTGCTCCTCCTCCCCACTACTGTCTCCCCCACCCCAGCCGTTCACCCTTCAGGGACAAGGTCTCCTTAGCGCTCCGCTTGTCCAGCCAGCTGCCCGCCTGCCATACTCTGCCCATCGCGGGAGGGAGAGGGGGGTGAGTGCCATCCTGCCTCCCCCCAAAGGTCCCTCTGGCGGCCTAACTCTCAGTCCATCCACCTATCCTGGGCCAACACCCTCACCTGCTCCTGCTCCAGCTTCTGCAAACCCATGGCCAGCTGTTCATTGCCTTCCCCAGGGGAAATGGCACCAAAGCCCCCTCCTAGACCAGGCTTCATGAGCTGCACTCCTGGACCCTGGCAGCCAGGAGAGCATTGCTTCTGGCTCATCACATCCAGGTGTGAGCCCCAACACAGGGGTGGAGGAAACAAGCAAGACCCCACCTGCCTTAGTCATCACGGGCTAGAAGGTACCTTAGGCTTGGCTGGCCTAGAGCGTGTCACCACCCTCTCCCCCCTCCCCCCAGCTCCCATGATGAGAAATCCAGGAGGAGACCAGGGACCTGAAAAGGCATTTCTGAAGTTGATTTTTCTGTTTATCCTTAAAAAAAAAGAAAGAAAAGAAAAAGTTTAGGAAGCCCGTGACATGTGAAGTCTAAGACAAAGCTCTCCCCCAGCCCCTATCTCTTCCCCTTAGCAATAAGAGGAGATGCTGCCCTCCCTTTTTGCCCCACCCTGAGCCCCTGTTAATGTGAGTAATGAATCTGCTTAGCCACAGACTGGCCGCAGACGGGCAACGGGCCTGTAGAGCAATCTGAGGCCCAATGCATGAATGTTATGTGTGAATGTTGGCTGATACTGCCATCCATCCTGGGTCTTTGGGGAACATCCTGCCCTTTCTACAGCTGGGCATGACCTGGACCTGTGTATGAGCACTGGGGGACCCAGACAGAAGCCTGAGCCCAGGCCCTCTTCCGGCTCTCCCCTGTCCTGGTCACCTGGTGGTGACAGAAAGGAGGAATTTCCTTTGCTGGGCACCAGCCCTGACCAGCCACCAAACACACACTGGGTGTAGACTTTAACTTTCTATGTATTGTTTAATTGAACAAGACTTTGCTGTTTGAACAAGAGTGGCCTGATCTGTTATTTCATTGTCTTTGCCCACTGCCCTGAGCCCTGCATTCCCCTCACCTCTGCTGGGTTTGCCATGGACCCAGGAGTCCTTCGTGGTGTACCTCTCCCACACCTGGTTTACACCTGGCATCAGATTTGACTCACAGCCCCCCATCCCTGGGGCAAGATGCCTCAGCAAGAGGCAATGGAGTTACCAATGTTTGACCTGCCCTTGTGTTTGCAAAGAAATCCACAAAAGGACCATTTAAATCCACTCCAAGCAAACCCACTTCCACGGAGCTCCCCAGCAGAGTCCAGACTCCTGAGGGTGACAAGGACTGCTCTTCCTTCCCCCTCTCAATTCATAAACACTCATTAAGCACCTCTTGGGCGTTAGGCCTGCCCAGAGCCAGGCAGCGACAGGGCACGTGTCTGTCTGGGTCTGGGTCTGTGACCTTGGCTTGATAATGATTTCAGCACTATTGGTTTTCTTTGTTCTCCTTTGACTCCATGAAGGCTCCATGGGCTTCAGCAGACTGACTGCCAGAGGGGTCTGGGCCATCCAGAGAGGTCAAGGACCCCTGTACTGGCACAGAGAAGTGAGCACAAGGTAAAGAGGAAGGGGCAGCAGCAATGGGCCAAGGGCATGTGTTAGGAAGGGGTCCTTTAGCTGAGCCCTGAAGGAAGCCCAGGCATCCTGAGTGTCACATGTAGAGGACAGCCTTTGCAAAGATACAGAGGTGGGAGATGAGACCTCTGTATCAGACTGTAAGGTTCATGGAAATGGGCCTATCTATGTTGGCATACAAAGAGCCTGGCCCATAAGAGGTATCCTTGGCCCTGGTTGATGAAGGGATAAGCAGCCTTGAGATGCAATTCTCTGACCAGGATGTGGCAGGGGGCTCCTGGCCAGTGGCAAAGGGCAGATGACAGGGCCCTGTCCTTGGTCGTAGCCAGACAGGAAATGCCTGTGTTGACCTTGGGCTGGCAGGGCAGGGGTCCCACAGGTGGCAGCTGTGTTGGAGTGAGGGGAAGGCCATGGGCACCAGCTCTGCCTTTCCATTCAATCGGCCTCCCTGGTAAGACTCCTGCAGCCTGGTGCGGTGGGACAGCCTGGGACCTGGAACCTGAGCCATGGCTTCAGACTAGATGCTGCCAGTGACCACCTGGGCACCCTGGGCAAGTCACTTCTGAGGAAAGGACCTGGGGACCCCCTCGTCTGACCCACTCTTACAGACTCTGCCTGGAGACTTCACAGGACACCTGTTTCACACTGGGACAGCTCACAGCCCGACACAGGGTCTGAATCTGCTTCTTTTCAGCTTGCTTGTGGCAAGCCCTCGGGGCCAGGGGTTGTCACGTGCTCCTAGGCTTCTCTTGTCCAAGCTAAGCATCACTGGCTTCTCTACCCAATCCCCATGTGGTGCCACCATGCTGTCTTGGGCATCCTCCTTTGGATGCTCCCAACCACGGTGCCCAGCACTCACAATGAGGCCCACCAAGGGCAGGGGACAGGGATGCCCTCACCTCCCTATTCCTCCAACTCGAACCCTCATCATGCAGCCCCACATCAGCTCTTCCGACTACTGAATCACAACTGCTGCTGACCCCAATGAAGCTTGGGGGCCACTGGAACTTCCAGATCCTTTTCAGAACTACCACCTCTAATCAAAGCCTCCTTCTTGTACTAGTGAATTTTCATTTCTGTCCCCAAGGGCAGGTCTTTGTCTTTATGTGCTTCCTGTTAAAAAGGAAATATTAATACTGTACACCACATTCTAGGCAAAAATCTCACAATTTAATTTAGTTTAATATTAATCTATTACTCTATTGTCCAAGCTGTTTCTGTATGAGAGAGACAGAGACAGAGAGAGAAGAGACAAAGACAGAGACAGAGACAGAATCTGGGAGGGAGTGAGGAGGCAATGAGCCAGCACATTCACGGAACATGGGATGCAAATCTGGCCAGGTTCTTCACACCCTGCAAGAACAGCTCATCTGGACAGAGGTGCAACTGGCATTTAGGTGGCACCTGCTGTGTCCAGGGGCTTCACAAAGATGCCCTCATGTGAGCCTCCCAGCCCTTGGGAGGGAGCCACTCTGACACCTTTACAGCTGATGAGGCAGGGTGGGGAAGGGGTGAAGTGACTGGGCCACAGTCTCGGGGCTGGATCTGAACTTGGGTCCAATGAGCTCTGCACTGTGGCGCCCCCAGTGGCCCCCATGTTACCACAGCATCTTTTTCTACAGATCTGGAGCTGGAAGAGACCATCAAGTTCCATACCTTCATTTTACAGTGGAGGAAACTGAGGCAATGGGGTGAAGGGACTTTACTGAGCTACAAAGCATCTGATGGGATTTGAACTCAAAATCAGTTTATCCCATGATGCAGCTGAGATCAGGGCTTAGACAGTGTGCTCGAATTGCCTTTTGGTGATGCACCTAGTGGATTCACATGAGGCCAGCTCCCTAAAGATCCCCTGGAGTTACACTTAAAAGATTTGTGTCTGAGACCCTGACTACAGCCAAGCCTTTTGCCCCACAACTTCAGATACTTAAAAAAGACAAGTATCTTACTAGATCATCAACCCTGTTGATGGGGTGTTGGGGTGTCTATGTTTGTAACATCCAGTTGCAACTTCAGTTGAAAAGTCACACCTCCCCCAGCCATAAAACCATGAACTCTGCCTCCTCCCTGAGCAGCACTGTGCTGAGCTGCCATTAACCCTGCTTGTCACAAGAACAAGCCATACCTAGAGAAATGTAAAGCTCCTTGTCCTAGTGGCCAGTCGCACCCATGAATCTCTCAATGCTCTATCAGTAAGATAATTCCTCACCCATCAGGCCCCAGTTAGGCTAGCTTCCAACATTCATCTTGTCAAAAGGGACACTGATGGGGAACACTGGGCACCTCTTAGTCAGAGTTGACCAGCTAGTTGACTCAAGGCAGAAACCACACCTCCTGGTAGCCCCCCCGTTGGCTTTTTCCCAGTGAATTATGGGCAATCCGCCCACGCAGTAGATGTGAAAAGTGCAAGTCCCTTTAAGCACCCCACGATGGCTTAATTCCTCCCTAAAACCACCCTTCCTCACCTAGTTAGCATAATTGATACCTGATTTATGTTATTATGGCCATGTAACCTGTATTTCTTTTTCCTACTTCGGCAGGCTTTTGAATAGCGTAACAATAAACCTTTACAACCATTAAATGGAGTTCGGAATTCTTTCCTGAACTATCCTCTCACTCACGTTTCTGCACACACGTGAGGCTGGCCCTTGGGTGGACCCGCAACAATCCCAACCCTCCCGAATGGGGGAAGAGGATAAGCATTCATTACGCACCTACTGTGTACCAGGCACTGTGGTAGACTCTGCCCTCGAGGAGCTCGCAGTCTAATGGGGGAGACAACCAGTTTGCCCCTTTGTCCTGGAGAAACTGAGGATAGTGTCAAGAGAAGGCCCTAATAGGGCCTATGTAGAAAGGATGCTGGAGTCCAGAGAGGTTGTAGGGTTTTTCAAGGTCACAAAAGCAGAGGCTGAATTCGAACCCACGCCTCAGGACAGTCTCCTGGTCCTGAGGTTAAATCGTCCTTGGCACAGAGAGGGGCGGGGCCTAGAAAACGGCGGATTCTGACGTCATCCGCCCCGCAGCCCGCCTGCCCTCCATCCCTATTATTTACATTGTCTCCCTCGTCCGGCCCCTTTGCCCACCCAGGCAGGGTGGCGTATCCGGACCAGGCCCAGCCCAGCGGGCCCACGTGACGGAACAGCCTCACCCTCTCTCTTTCTCGCTCTCTCCCCGCGCCTGCGCCGTAATCTCGGCGGCCCCCGGGAACCCCGCCCCTCGCAGAGCAGACTCCACCCCCTCTTTCCTCCCCTCCCCTCCCCTCTCCATCCCGCCTTTTTCCCCTCTTCCCAGGAAAGGCGAAGATGGTGGTGAACCAGCACCACATGGAGGACAGTCGCGGCGTCATGTCATGGTCCCGCAGGACGAGAGGTGCGGGGCTGGAGTGAAAGAACGGGGGACGTGGCCTGGGCGAGGAAGAATTTCTGGACCCGCCTCTCGTAGGCGCGTCAACACGGCAGACCACACCTCTTCGGCCTGCGGAGACAGTGGGCTGAGCCCCCTTCAAATAGCGTGGAGCGCGCGCCCCCTCTGGTAGGGAGGGGAAGGGAAAGAATTCTGGAGAGGCGGGGAGTGCGCGCGCGCCCCCTGGTGGTGGGCAGGGCAGGAGCTGTGGCAGTTGTCACTCAACCAGCCTTTAAAGATAAGCGCTCACTGCGTGCCAGGCTCCGCACTAATCTTGAGTTGGGGATCTCCTAAAGAGAGGCGCTCGAAACTAAAGCAAGGGCTATGGGAATGGGGGTGGTGATTATTACTGCTCCAGGACATCAAGGAGAGCTTCCTGGAGGAGGTGTCGTTTGAGGAGGGTTTTATTAAAGGGTGGGAAAGGATACAGGGAGGGGGTGGGGGTCACACCAAGTAGAGCTGGGGAGTGCACTTGGGACACTGGGGAAATAGAGCTGCAAGCCCCAATAATAATAATAGCAACGACAACAATAACACTTCTATAACACTTTAAAGTCTGCAAAGTACCATCTCATTTTTCCCCCCAAGCCCTGGGGTGCATATGAGTGAGACCAACAAAGTAGGGTAACTAGGAATTGTGGAGGGCAGCAAGGGAAGACTGCATAGGAAAAGTGAGAGAGGAGAGAGAATCCAGGAGAATCCAGGGTTACAATTCCCTGACTGATAGAGAGACCATTGGCAGAAACACTGAGATGGGGGGGAGGGGAAGAATGTACCCAGAGCTGGAACCATATTACATTGGTGCCAATGTCTTGTTGGCATCTGGAGCTCAAGAGAGGTCAGGGCTTGAATGCCAGTTTGAGAGCTGCCTTCTTGGAGAGTGTCTGTCTCTGTTTTTCCCTTTTTCAGTTTCCTTGGCTTCCTTCTAGAGAGCTCATACCTCTTCCCATCCCACCAGCCCCTGGTGCCTTTCCTTCTCAGTGTGTTCCATGTATGGACCTAGGGATTAACATGGCTTCTCATTAGACTGTAGGCTCCTTGAGGGCAGGAGATATATTTTTGCTTTTCCTTATATCCCCAGCACTTAGCACCAGTGAGCACCTGATTACACAGTAAGTTTGTTTAATCGGTGATTGCTGACTGGTTGTTAAATGAGATTACCAACGGAAGGAGTGTAGAGACAGAAGAGAAGGGCCCAGGACAGAACCTTGGAGAATAAGAAGGGGAGAAACCAGAGAAGGAGGAGGAGAACCAGGAGACTGATTTCTCAAGTCAAGGGAGCAGAGACAAGATATTAGATATTGAACATTCCATCATAAAGGACATTCAGAAGCTTTGTGGACATCCAAGAGAATCAGGAAGGAAAAAGGCCGGATACAAAAATGGAATGCCTGCCTTTGCCTTTCACCATAGGCTGAGGATGCTGACACGCTGCCAGCCCTGTGTGTCACTTGTACATGTGTTGGCTAAAGTGAATGAAAAATCAACAAGGTGTTTTAAAAATTCATCATGGGACTTGCAGCTACAGTCATATACTACTGGAGGGAACTCCTGAGTGTCATCTGGAAGGACCAGCGATCTCAAAACCAGCTGTGGTTGCATCGTGGCCCTCCCACTGCCACCTTGTTATTATTTTTTTTTGTCTCATCTACCCTCCTGGAGATGTATTATTTCATTAGGGTATGTGCCCCCAGGGCATTTGGTTATTTAGATACTGAATATTCCATCATAAAGGACATTTATTATATTCATCAAACTAAAGAAATTAAAATGTAACTTATTCAAACCCGACCTTGGTCACCTACTAACTGTGTGACCCTGGACAAGTCACTTAACCTCTGAGGAGGTCTAACTAGATTTGGAACATCTCTGTGAAAAGAATGCCCTGTCCCCAACATCCTTCGCATGAAGACCTCTGTGAGCCCCAGCAAAACCTCCCTAAGAGACCCCTCTTCCTCTTGAGAGCCATTCACACAGGTCAGACAGGCAGCACGTCCTCTGGAAGCCGCTAACTCTCCAGCCCCATCCTCCTCTTCCCACTGCCCCCATGACACCAGATCTGCCCTGTTCTTTGTCTCCTTCCCTGGCTGCCCATTCTCTTCATTCACTTCGGGCTTCACCAAACTGGGCCCTGTGTGCCTTTGCCTGGAGACTCCTTTCTGTGCTTAACCTGAGCTGTCCCTGGGGCAGAGAGAGTGCCAAGTGTCCAGACAGAGGAGGAGGGGACTCTGGGCTCAGTCAGGAAGACCCCAGCTCAGATCCCACCTCCAGCACAGCCTGGATATGACACTTAGCCACTCTCAGCCTTGATTTCCACATCTGTAAAATGGGGATGACAACACCACCTGCCTCACAGGGTTGTTAAGAAGGATACATGAGATAATATTATAATAAAGTACTTTGAAAACCATAAAGCAGGGTTGGGGAACCTGCAGCCTAGAGGCCAGCATGGCCCTCTAGGTCCTCAGGTGCAGCCTTTTGACTGAGTCCAAGTTTTACACAACAAACCCTTTTCTGAAGGGGATTTGTTTTGTGAGGTTTGAATTCAGTCAAAGGGCCACACTTGAGGACCTCAACACTGCTGGTTCCCCAGCCCTGCCTTAAAGCATCATTTAAATGCACAGATCCCAGCTGGACCTCGTAGGTGAATTCCCCCTCAGTGAAGGATTCCTAACCACAGAGTGATTGCCACACTTCCTGCTGACCTTTGTACTTCCAGTATAACCTTTGCTGACCCAGTACCATTTGTTTGGAGAAAGAACTGAGTGCTTTGGAAGACAAATGCCCAGGCTGGGACCCAGACCTGAGCCTCACGACACCCTCAGGGCTGGGCCCCAGATCCTCCAACTCTGGACTTGTTTGTGTGAAGGCAGGGCCTTGGTGCCTGAAGTGTCTTGTGTCAAACCCTGCCTAGTGAGGGGCCACCATTTCTCTGTGCCACTTTGCTGGATCATTTCTTCCTTATTCTTGGGCCATTCGTATTTACAAGTGAACTACAGAAACTTCTTTCCCACCGACAAAGATTGTGAGTTCTTTTAGCCAGAGTAGGCGTGAGGTGCTTTGCTACACAGTCATTTGCTATATAGTTCCTAATTAGATCCAGCAAGCATTTATTAAATGCCTACTGTGTGCATCCAGGTACTTGCCTAACATCCCCATCAAATGGAACCATCCCAGAGTAGAATGTGGGGAGGAGGGTGTTCTGCTGGAGTCCCCCTCCCTGAAGGTCTTTAAGCCCAGGCTGGATGCCCACTTGTTGGACTGCTGGAGAAGGGATTCCTGGGCAGCTCGGGTTGGCCTGCATGGCCTCTGAAATCCCTGCCTGCCATGAGATTCTGGGCTGTGGGGAATAGTGAAAGGTACCTGAACCAGAGGAGGTGCAAACGTAGATAAGGGCTGGTCCTCAAGGACCAGACTGAAAACATCCATCACCATTAGGTGTTGTTGTTTATCATTCACACCGCCATTCATTCATGCAGGGAGGCGGTCAGGCCCCAGTGCCATTTGTGCTTTGAACGCTCCATCCATATTCAGGTCACTTTGATTGAACTTCCCAGACAGACCCAGTACGATGTCATCAGGGGACAAAGCCATGTTCATTTGTGATGCTCTACTTGGGGCCGTATTTGGGCACCAGTTTTCTCTCCCTCCCTTGGTGACACCCCTGCCCTTTGTCCTGCTGTGAAATTCTTTCCATGATGGTGTGTGGTGCCTGCTCAGCAGGTTCTTTTGCTTTTAAGCCATCCTGTGGAAGAGGGATTAATTTTATTAGCAGGAGGGGAATTGAATATGGACTCAGGTTCCTGATCCTGCTTCCTGCTCTGATTTCTGAGGCCTCTAGACCTCCAGAGGGCAAAGGGTCAGGTCTCTTCGTATTGCACAAGGCACTTAGCTACAGAAGCCTCCAGTTAATAAAAGTCTGTGACTCACTGAAAACTAACCTTGAGAACCACATCTGGACTCCTTCTTACCTTCAGCTATAAAACAGTAAAAAACAAAAACAAAAATCAAAACCCCAGCTGACAAACTTATGCTCTAGTGATAAGGCTGAGGCTAGAGGCCCTTTTGGAAATATGGCCCTTAGAGGCACCAAGGTGGGGAAGGTGACCCTCTAAGAAGAGACCCCAAATTGAGACAGAAAGAGAGAATTTCCATGGGGAAAGTGAGAGGGGAGCTGAATTTAGCCATTGTGAAGGAGGAGGCTTCAACATCTGCCAAAGGGGTTTGATTCTTCTCCCTCTTTTCCAGCTTAGCTCAGTGCCTGACCCAGAGCAAGCCCTTGAGGGGGGGGTGTTGTCTCCTCCAATTAGAACTGGGGAGCGTAGGGACCACCATCTTTTCCCGGTTGCATCCCCAACTCTTAGCTTAGGGCAAAGCTCGGCCCAGGATAGTTGCTCATCCTTTCATTCACTCATCCACTCCTTCATTCATTCATGAAGGGAGGCTATCAGACCCTAATGCTATGTGCACTTTGGCCATTGCATCCATATCCAAATTACTTTGACTGAATTTCCCAGAAAGATGATGAAGCTTCCATGTGACCATTTTCACTTGTGATGCTCTATTTCCGGTCATATTTGGGCACTGGTTTTATCTCTCATGTCTCCCTCCCTTGGGCATTCTCCCTCCCCTGTTGGGCTGCCCTCTGTCCTGCTGGACATTCTTCCCAAGATGGTGCCTTGGTGCCTGCTCACCAGGGCAGGGAAGTGACATGGGTTTCTGGCTTTCGCTCCCACAAAGTCAAAGGCTCACATGGGTTTGGGGCTTCATGGGTTACTTCTAAGTGTTTCCCTCTCAACAGGCCTGTGAAATAACTACCATAGAGCCCATTTTACAGGTGAGGACACTGAGGCTAATGAGGGGAATGACTAGCCCACACTCTTGTGGCAACTGAAACAAGGTGCTGTGATACAAACTGAGGTCTTCTTTCCCCTGCATGTGAGCTCAGGGTGGAATGTTTCTACTCTTGGTGTCAGGAGGGAGGGAGGGAATTACTACTCCCTTTTGATGTGTACTTCCTGATTTAAGCACTTTCTGGGACCATTTGCCAGTGTTGAGTGGTACCAGTGGAGTGACCTCAAGGAGGTCAAGAAAGGACATTCTCAGGTGGAGCCAGGCCCAGTGCTAGGGCAGTGCTCACCAGACTGACCTAGAAGGCATGATGAGGTTGTTGTCAGTCTGCCTCTGTGGGGAGGAACACAACACTGGATGGTCTGGGCAGGTTCCTGGTATCCCTTTCTTGTGTCTTCTTCCTCATCTTAGGCAAATGCCCAGAAGAAGCCATCTATACTGGTTGCCTCCACTTCCTGTCTTTCCCCTCTCTTCCAAAGGCTGGTTTCCAGCCTCATCACTCAACTGAAATTTCCCTCTCCAAAGTGGTGGGTGATCTCCTGACTATACCCCATCAGATGGTCTCTCAGGACACAGCCTTCCTGGCCTCTCTGCCTCCTCTCTGTTCCCATGTGATTTCCTTTCTCCTGGGTCTCCCAGAACCTCGCTGACTTCTTCTCGGTCTCCACCATGTCTTGCCCTGGCTCGGGGCATTCCCCAGATTGGATCGTTGTCCTGGACACCCTTCTCTTTTCTCTGTCTATCCTTCTCACTCATCAACTTATCAGCTCCATGAGCTTAATGATTGCCTCTGTGCCAGGGGCTCAGCCCTGGTCTCTGTCTCCAGCTGCCTGGTGGCTGTTTAAAGCTGAATGTCCCTTAGCTGGTCACTAAGCATTATAAGTGCCAGACACTGTCTAGGATATTAAGCTCTTTCAAGAAGCTTGTATGGTCCCCTAGAGGAGTCTGTAGGCAGACCACTATGTATGAACACAACTGAGAAGAAGATGCTGGTGCCCATCTCAGAGGGAGCTGGGTAACCAGGAAGGAGGTTTCCAAGCCTGGGCCCGAGAGGGCCCCTGTCTCCTACTCCACCTGCTCAGTGGGCACTTGCTTTGGGTCCATCCTGGCTGTGTGATCCCAAGTGAGGCCGTCACTTTTCATGCTCTGGGATGCCAGCTCCTGGTAGCCCGACCCCTCTGTAGCCAGTCATCCCAAGGGTGTGTCCCCTCCCTCTATTCCAACCACCTAGACTCTAGCTTGGGCCTCCCACTATAGCCATAGTTCTTTATTCTCTCTTGTACATACCTAGTCCCCACTAGAATGCAAGCTCCTTGAGGGTAGGACCAATTTCATTTCAGTTTATTTTGCTAACTCTAGGGGCCAGTACACAGTAGGTGCTTAAGTGGCTCCTCTTCCTAACCTCCAGCTTTGGCCACATCCTGCTGCTGCCTGCAGGATAAAGTCTAAACCCTCAGCTGGGGAGGGGGACCATGATTCCACTGGCCCTCTCCAAGTGAGGAAACTCCCTTCTCGGTGCAGGTCAGCACCTTTTCTGCTCCTCAGTGCCTTTGAGAGCTATCCGGAGCACTGAGTGGCCAAGGACTTGACCAGGATCACCAGCCAGGCTGGATCCTCTGATCCAGGCCAGTTCTGTGTTTGCTGGGCCAGGCTTCCTCTGGAGTTCACCTTAGGGAATGGGCCCAACCCTTGTTGGAGCTGGGTAATAGTGGAGACTCCTCTAGGACTGGGAATCTGAGGACCTGGGTTCTAATCCCAGCTCTGCTTCTGACTAGCTGGGTGACCATCCCTTCCTGGAGCTGCCTCAGTTTCCTCCCTTCCTGCTTCAGATCTGGGGCCCTGGTTCCATTATTCCCTTACCCAAATCTTACAGAGCATTGCAAAGGTCAAGCTGTAGGACTCCCTCAGTGTCCCACCTGCCTTCCCATGCTGACACCATCCCACATGCCCAGGATGCCCTTCCCACCTTCCCCTCTACCCAGCCAAAGCCTCCCTGGGCCTCCCGACCTAGTTCAGTGTTAGGTGTTTCACAATCATTGAACGAAACCTCAGTGATTGCCCAGCCATAGTGCTCCTGACCTTCTGCACCCTGACTGAGGTGCTGGACAAGTGGTCATTGTGCTCTGCTTGGAGCCCTCTGGGATGGGTCATGCGCCTGCTGCCTGGGCAGCACCTCAGAGAAAACATCTCTGCCTCTCTTTGTGGTTCCCAGTCTGGGGCCCCTTCCTCATCCCCACAACATTCCCTCAGACCCTCAATGAAGGCTCTCAGTCCTAAAGTGACAAGATTCTCTTGTCCTTTACTGTCTCTCTTCAGGGCCTTCCCCAGCACCCAGAAATGAGTGTGGAGCCTGGCCAGGGCATGGGCAGCAACACAGTCACCTTTCTCCTTTTGGACCCACTAATGTTGTCCTGAGCCCAGCCTAAGATTTCATGAGCTAGGGAACTCCCTGATGAGGAACATCCCTCTACCAGTGCAGGCCAGTAACTCTTCTCAAAGAGGTGCCTGGGGCCCTGGGAGAGGCTTGAACCCTGATCTTACTGAATCCAAGGCCAGCTTTTAATCTGCTTTGCCATACTACCCCTGAGCCTAAGATGGTGTGAGCTTTTGGGGGCTATATTGTCCATTCACATTTTACTAACTGGCAGTCCAATGAGACCCCCAGATCTTTTTCACAGGACCTATTGTCTACCCAGTTTTCTCCTTTCTCTGCTTGTTTGGGTGTTTTTCAAAACTCAAGTATGGAATTTTACATTTATCCTTATTAACTTTCATATTATTAGATTCATCCTGTGTAGGACGAAGTGTAGTCTCTCCATGTACTATTAAAGTACATAAAGCCTTAGGCCTCAGTTTTGATTTACTAGAAATCAGGTGATTTTGGGAAAAATGAAACTGTGGAAATCTCCTGCTTGAGCTTCCTTGTTCTTTGTCACCCCACCTGCCAAATAAGGGAAAGTAACCGCAAGTGCCAATCAGAAATAAGAGCTTTGCATGGGGAGGGGGGGGGGGTTACTCCATATGAATTTGTAGTTATTCCATGATCTAAGCAAAAGTTAACATTTGTACCTGAGTGTATATGTAAAAGATTCAATTTCTGAAGTATCTCTTTCTTCCAAAGTGAATATAATTAGAGGTTTTTTTCCAAAGTGAATGTATGTCTGCTATTCAGTTGTGAGATACAGTTCGGGAACCTCTTTTGTTTAAGGCAGTACGGTTATGTTAGTGAAGAATAATATCTCATGAGGTGCCTAGTCTATGTAGCATGTAGAAATATAAAGGACAGTTAAACAGTCTGAGTCATGGATTATACTAGCCCATGCTCACTCTACTTCTGGTCATTTTTCTCCTACTTCTTTTGGCTCTTGTTTGTTTTATCTCTTTGCCAGATTTGTCTCTTTTAGGCTCAGCAACCCTACACTTGCAGATGATGGCTCAGGCTGAATACCAACCACTGCCCAAAGTCACTACCCAACACCCACTGGATCCGGTGTCTGCTAAGTTCCAGACATTGGCCGCAGCCCCCTGTCCCCTTGACTGATGGACCCCTGTGAGGCAGGGACAGCTCAATGACCTTTCTCAGCCTGAAGCAGCTTGAAAAGCTGAGACCTTTGTCCCTTGTCCCCAAATGAATTTGGGTCCCATCTGTACAGCGGGGGTGGGGGGGAATGATGGGGTCTGGGATGCTTTTGTCTGTAACCTCAGTTTGTAAAATCTCACTTGTGTTTGGGTACCTATGTATGTAACATCAGTTTGTAATAAGCCTGTGCAATTAAGTTGTAAAAATCACACTTTCCCCCAGCCATAAAGGCATTAACTCTGCTTCTCCTCTGCCCACAGCCTAAAAGTCTTTTCCTTGATCTAACAGTCTGCCTAGATACAGTTACCTATGAGTACATCACCCAAGCATTTCACAAACAAATCCTTAGTTTAGAGACCCCCTTTGTTCCAAGTGGCCAGCTGGACCCGAAAACCTTGAACAACATTATCAGAAAAGAAAACTCCCTCCCAATATGGTACCTCCTAAATCCCTAATCAGTCTAGTTTCCAGACTTGGCACCTCCTGAAACAATCAAACCTATCCTCCCAACATTCTCATTCATCCTTGACCAGGAATAACCTAGTGATGTGTTGAGGCAAAAACAACATGTTCTTGTAGCTCCCCCCTAGGGGGATATCCCAGTGAATTATGGGCAATATACATGTGCAGTTGATGTAAAAAGTGCATGTCCCTTTAAGTACTGACCACTCCTAAACTCCTCCCTAACTGCACCCTTGCCCACCTAGCTAGCATAATTGGCCTTTCTGCTTTTGCACGAGGGCCTCCTCCCTCTGGATGTTCCAGTGGTTGGACTGCCTGCTTCTCAAGAGATTCTAATAAAAAAACCTTTCTACTTTCACCTTGAGACGTCTCCGAATAGTCAATTTAGGGTAGGGTCTTTGTGTCTCACACAGTCCCATTGTGTTGACCTATTGAAAGCATTTTGGCTGCTAATTCTGTTTTCTAACTGCTCATTCAGCAAGCATTTATTAAACAAATTTATTAAGCCTGTGTGCCAGGTGCTGTGTGCTCTGTTAGTTCTCTCTCCCAGGTATGCATGACCTGAAAATCTGATTTTTAAAACCAGTGGTTCTCAACCTTCCTAATGCTGCTACCTTTTAATACTAGTATGTGGGCGTATCTGCATGTGGGTGGACCCGCCTGGAGAGCAATAGAGGAGCCATGTCTCAGTTCCTAAGACCATCAGAAATATGTTTTCCGATGGTCTTGGGTGACCCCTGTGACCCCTGTGAAAGGGTTGTTCAGACCCCCCAAAGGGGTTGCGACCCACAGGTTGAGAACCGCTGTTTAAAACAACTAGCTTAGTCACTAACAACCAGGTTGAACAGCTCAGGGCCAAGGGCAGATCCCTGGGGCACTCCGGCAGAGACCCCTTTCTAGGTGTCATGCCATACATGAGCAGCTTTCCAGAAGAAGGCTACTGTGAACAGCTTTTAAGGTTCTGATTACACAGTATAGTGAATAATCTATTTATTCCATAACAAATCAGAGCAAAACAAGGTACAGCGTTCACAATGTTACAACTTATCACAGAAAATCAAAATAAAGCATTCAAACAACTTATCACTAAGAGAGCCACATAGTTTTCACCACAGTGGTCACAAAGTTTTTAACAAAGAACAGTCATTTAGTAACTCAAGCATTCAATCATCTCAATCATTCAGTTATCCTTAAGGAGGTTTGCCTCCTTAAGGGACACAAAGTATAATAGTCAAAGTTCTCTACTCATGGGACACACTAAGTTACAAATCAGTCACTTATTCAGTCATCAGTCACTTCACCTTTTTCATTGAAGATAGATTCACCTTTTTCATTTTTGATACTCGTAATTTGGTTTTCTTCTTTCTTTTTTTTTTTTATCATATTGACTAAAGGTCTATCAATTTTATTGGGTTTTTTTCATAACACCAGCTCTTAGTTTTATTTATTAGTTCAATAGTTTCCTTAAATTCAATTTTATTAATCTCTCCTTTGGTTTTCATTATTTCTAGTTTAGTATTTAATTGGGGATTTTCAATTTGTTCTTTTTCTAGCTTTTTCAGTTGCATGCCCAATTTATTGACCTCCATTTTCTCTATTTTATTTACGTATGCATTCAGGGTTATAAAATTTCCCCTAAGAACTGCTTTTGCTGCATCCCACAAGTTTTGGTATGTTGTCTCATTATTGTCATTCTCTTGAATTAAGTTATTGATTATTTCTATCATTTCTTGTTTGACCCACTCATTCTTTAGGATTAAGTTATTTAGTTTCCAATTAGTTTTTAGTCTATCCTTCCATGGCCCTTCCTTACATATAATTTTTATTGCATCATGACCTGAGAAGGATGCATTTAATATTTCTGCCTTTCTGCACTGAATTGTGAGGTTTTTATGCCCTAATACATGGTCAATTTTTGTGTATGTGCCATATACCACTAAAAAGAAGGTATATTCCTTTTTATCTCCATTCAATTTTCTCCAGAGGTCTACCATATCTATCTTCTCTAAGATTCTATTTACCTCCTTAACTTCTTTCTGAGGTTAGATTTACCAAGTTCAGAGAAGAGGAAATTGAGGTCCCCCACTAGTATAGTTTTGTTATCTATTTCTTCCTCTAACATGCTTAACTTCTCCTTCAGGAATTTGGAAGCCGTACTGCTTGGTGCATATATGTTTAGTAATTATATTGCTTCATTTTCAATGGTGCCTTTTAGCAGGATATAGTTTCCTTCCTTATCTCTTTTAATTAGATCTCTTTTTGCTTTTGCTTTGTCTGAGATAAGGATTGCTACCCCTGCTTTTTTTACTTTAGCTGAGGCATAATATATTTTACTCTAGCCTTTTACCTTTACCCTGTGTGTATCCCCCTGTTTCAAATGTGTTTTTTGTAAACAGCATATTGTAGGATTATGGTTTTTAATCCATTCTGCTATCCAACTCTGTTTTATGGGAGAGTTCATCCCATTCACATTCATAGTTATGATTACTATCTGTGTCTTTCCCTCCATCCTATTCCCTCCCCTGTTTATGCTTTTATTTTTTTCCCTTCTCCCTTCCCCTCCTTAAGAGTTTTCCTTTTGATCACTGCCTCCCTCAGTATTTCCTCCTTGTCAGCCCCCTCCCTTTCCCTATCCTTCCCCCTTACTACTTCTTCCCTCTCTTCTAACCACCCCCCCCCTTTTCTTAGCCCTTCCCCCCTCCTTCTGCCTGTAGGGTACGAAAGATTTTTATACTTAATGTAGTATGTTATTTCTTCCTTGAACCAAGATTGATGAGAATAGATCTCATGCAATGCTCCTCTCCCTCCCCTTTTTCCCCTCTATTATTATACATTTTATGTCTCTTCTCAATAGAGTCCTACACTTAACTGATTATACTATTCCCTCCTTACACCAGAACCAATGAGGGTGAAGCTCATATAATGTTCATCTCCCTCCCTTCTTTCCCTCTACTAAAATGTTTTTATGCCTCTTTGTGTGGCATAATTTACCCTTTTCTGCTTCATTCTTTCCTCTTCTTCCATTGCAGTCCCTTTGTACCCCTTAATAAGGTTTTTTTAATCATCATTTTGTTTAATTTATACCCACACCCTCTATTTGTCTATATCCTTTTTAAATGTCACAATAAGTATAGAATTCTCAATATTAACAGGTATCAGCTTCCCATATAGGGATGTAAACAGTTTACTCTTATTAAATAACAAGTTGTGTGTGTGTGTGTTTTCCCTATTTACCTTTCTATGTCTCTCTTGAGTCTTGTAATTGGAGTTTGAATTTTCCATTGAACTCTGGCTTTTTCATCAGGAAGGTCTAGAAATCCCTTATATCATTGAATGACCATCTCCTTGCCTGAAAGATTGTGTTTAGTTTCACTGGATAGCTGATCCTTGGTTGTAACCTGAGCTCTTTTCCCTTGCAAAATATCATATTCCAGTCCCTCTGATCTTTTAATGTAGAAGCTGCCAGATCCTGTGCAAGCCTCATGTAGTTCTGTGGTATTTGAATTGTTTCTTTCTGGCTGCTTGTAGTATTTTCTCCTTTACCTGATAGTTCTAGAATTTGGCTACAACATTTCATGGAGTTTTCAATTTGGGATCTCTTTCAGGAGGTGTCCAGAGGATTCTTTCTATATCTATTTTACCCTATGGTTCTAGGAACTCAGGGCAGTTTTCCTTGATGAGCTCTTGGAAGATGTCCTGGCTCATTTTTTCATCATGATTTTCTGGTAGACCAATAATTCTTAGATTATCTCTCCTGGATCTGTTTTCCAGGTCAGTTATTTTTCCATTGAGATATTTTATCTCTTTTTCTAATTTTTCATTCTTGATGTTTTGTTTGACTGATTCTCGGTGCCTCATAGAGTCATCAGCTTCAATTTGGTTGATTCTAATTTTTAGAGAATTATTTTCCTCAGCTAGTTTTTGAAGCTTCTTTTCCATATGTTCAGATTTCATTTTTAGTTCACACACTTTTCTTTTTAAGGAGCTGCTTTCTTCATTGAAATGTGTTTTTTTCTATTTTTGCAATTTTTATTTTAAAAGAATTAGTCGGTTGCTGCCGGCTCCTTCCCTCGGTCCCTCCGCCCACCCCTCACTGTCCGTCCACCTCCCGCCTCGTGAGGATGATGTGCGGAGGGCTTTCGGCCGCCCAGCCGGCCACCGCCGAGACACAGCAGATTGCGGGCAAGGTAAAAGCACAGCTTGAAGAGAAGGAAAATAGGAAGTTTCCAGTCTTTAAGACTTTGGAATTTAAACGTCAGTTGGTTGCTGGAGTAAACCACTTCATTAAGGTTCACGTTGGTGAAGAGGAATGTATTCATTTGCGAGTCTTCAAAAGTCTCCCTTATGAAAACAAGCCGTTGCTTCTGTCCAGTTATCAAACCAACAAAACCAAGAATGATACATTGGTCTATTTTTAATGTGCCATTTTTCAATAGTGGCCCTTATGTGGGTACATTATGTACATCATATGACCAGGTATTAAAATTTGGAACAAAGAAAGAAATCTGAAAAAAAAAGAATTAGTCATTTTATCTTCTACCTTTCTACTTTGGTTTTCAAAGTCCTTCTTGAGCTCTTCTAAGAAGGCTTTCTGGGTTTGAGATCAATTCATATTCCCTGTTGAGGCTTCAGCTGTGGGTATGGGGTCAATGCTATCTCCTGCTGAATTTTGTTCCTCCTGCTGGAAATAATAGGATTCTAGAGTCTTTGTCTTTGCAATCTATTTTTTTACCCATTTTGAGGCAGAGCCTTAACCATGCCCTTCTTCTAGGACTCTCAAGCCTCCACTATTTAAAATTTTGCTCTGGGGCAATAATTTCTATGTTTTCAGAGTCAGAGAGAGGGGATTGGAGCAGCCAGGGTTCACTCTGCCATCCTGGTCCTTGGAAGTTCAGATAAGTGCTTTTTAAATTTCCAGGCAGTGGGTTGCTAGTCCCAGGAGTAGCTGCTGCCACTGCCATGGGCCCTGCATTTGTCTCTTACCCAGCTCTGTCAGATCCCAGCCCTGTGGTGATAGGCCTGGTAATGGCCCTGCAGTTGGTAGATCAACTTGCCAGCATGTCTTCCAGGCCTTGTCTCGGCTTCTGTGAGCCTCATTGTCAGGGCCTCCTGGTCATATCTTTTTGAACATATTTCTCTTACCTGAGCTTTTGGATTCTGATTTGCCTGTAGGGGGTTGGGAGCCAGAAGGATCAGTGTTTTGAACCTAGGCAGGAGGAAGCCCTTCATTGGGAAATGCTGAGGCTGCATATTCAGGAGGACAGGGTCCGTATCCAGGGGAAGGGGCATGTAGGCAGAAGGAGGGGGGACATATCCAGGGAGATGGTCATGTATCCAGGAGGAGGGCATCCATATCCAGAAGGAGGAACCCCATCCCCAAGGTCTGAGGTGGTAGCCATCGACAACAAAGAGGAGAAACAATGTGTCAAATGTGACTTCTGAGGCACCTAGCACCATGCTAGTTTGGGGGAAAGACCCTGGCCTGCTCCTCTTAGAGCTGCCAGACTCAGCACCCAAATATTGGTAATCCAAAGGGACACATGGGCTAAGTTAACCAAGAGAGGGGCAAGCCCACTGATTCAGCAGAATCAGGGGATGCGTCATGGAGGAAAGAGCCCCAGGAATGGGCACTAAAAGGTAGGAGGGAGGCCGGAGGAAGTTGGAGACAGAGGACAGGAGTTTAAGGCACAATAGAGTAGGGAAAGGTGAGGGGGTGGGAAAACAGAGAGGGGACTAAGGGCCCCGGGCCTGGCAGAAAGATACAGCCAACATGTCCAGAAAAGGGGCTGAGGATGTGGAGCTTTACTCACCAGGTACTAGGGATCCATTATTAGGGGTTTTGGAACAGAGAAAGGGTCCGAGCACAGCCAGATCTACAGAAGCGAGAGACGGGGCTTGGTGGGAAGGAGCAGCAGTGGAGAGAGACTCTTCCATTATTATCATCTCCTGGGCATGTGGTAAAGAAGCTGTGGATGCAGGTATGGAGGGATGCAAGGTGTGGTGGGATGCAAGGTGTGGCATGGCCATAGTCAAGGGAGTGGCCCTAAGAGGTCCAGGATCAGAGGACCCCAGGGCCCTCATCCAACCTCCTCCTGCTGCAGAAGAGGAAATGGAGGCTGGGGGTGGGTGCCATAGAACACACAGGTAGTAAGCAGTAAAGCTGGGATCAGAATCCAAATGTGCCTTCCCCATTCCTCCTCCTGCCCCTTCCCCCCTAGTCCCCATATGGCTCAACCTGTACCCTGCTATGTCAGCTCCTAGGATTACAGGTATTTGGGGAATGTCCTAGAAGATGACAGGCTTCTGACGATGGGGTGGGACAGACAGACGTGTCCAAGGTTGCCATGGGAGGCAGCAGGGAGCCCAGAGGGAAGGGAGGGTTAGGTGGAGGACAGGGAACGAGCCAACTTCTGACTTGCAGCATCTGAGATGCTGACAGGCCAAGGGGCCCTCAGAGATGGGACCCAAAATGAAGTGGTTCTGGCCAGGGTCCAGAGGATTGAGCTCCTCATTGCGAGCCTTAATGGCAGGAGAAGGAGCCTGTGTCTCTGTCCCCAAACCCCAGCCCTGCTCCTGGAAGCGGCCATACTGGCACAGGGCCCACAGAGATGGGAATGGGCATGGAGAGACGTTCTTCTGGGGGGTCTAGAATGGGAGGCACAGCAGAGACAGAATGGGTGAGAAGCCACGGCCTCTGGGGCCAACGCTGGCAGGCTGCTGCCCAGAGACCCCTGCGCCAGGCCAGGCTGTGCCTCACCTGAGAGGGATGGCCCATAGGCTGTGTTGCTGGGCATCACATAGATGACCTGAGTCTGGCCTGAAGGGACCCTGCAGAGGTTCATGGTGAGGAAAAAGCTGGGGGGGGTGAAGGGCAGGGAGGGGGGGCTCAAGTCAAACAATGTCATCAGAGGTGGGAGCCCTTTAGCAGCTGAAAAGCAAGGCGGGGGTCCAAAAGGAGCTCAAGAAAGAGCCACAGCCCCCGTTAACCCGCCACCAAGAAGGATCTATCAGGCACCTCTGGACACTCCAGACAGTGCCACTCACCATTGGAGGCGCATTCCATCATCAGCCAGCCAAACGCAATGGCACCTCCACTCCGGAAGGTCAGTTTGACTGTGGCCTGTCCTTTCCAGCCCAGTGGTGGGAGAAGAAGCACAGACATTGTCGAGGGCCAGTCTCTGACCTGGTCCATAAATGGGAAGTCTGGTCCAGGATTTCTCCCAGGCCAGCTCCCTGTGAAGCCTATATTATGCCTTAAGATTGGCTCACCATTGCTTCCTGACTTGCAGGAGTTTAGGACGTGATAACCAAGCAGTGACCCAGACGGAATGCATGCAAGGTGTTATGGGAATCTGAAGATCTTCCCTGCCCCTAGGCCCTTTGACAGGCTTAAGTGACTCTGAGAACCTTCCCTGATTTGAAAATATACTCTGCTGAATAACAGGCTGAGTGTGGTCACATGGAGCCTGTGGCTGGTAGCTTGTTTTTCAGGAATGCCCACACCTTGTTACTTTGTGATTGGGCAGTGGGTCAAGAGGGCTGTGCTGTTCTCTGATCCTGGAGAAGGCTATATATACCCTGATGTGAGTTTTTGCTTTGGGGCTCACTTTGGAAAGAGTTTGGCCAGACAAGACTCTGGGCAGGCGTTGAGCCTCCCACCCCCACCCCACCCGGCTTTGAAAACCCTGATGTTGATGCTTCCCCCTCTGGTAACTAACTAGGTATGGATGTAATGGTCAGATGGCTGGAAGCTACTTAAAATAGCTACTTAAAATAAAAAGCATTTAAGACTATATTTAATTCACATATTCTTATTTTTTCTTTCTATAGCAAAATTTCTGTGATCAGAATAATTAGTCAGTAAAAGGTATGAACTCTTTTTTGTTAGCTTTATGGGAAATCTAGTATTTTTCATCTAGAATTAGAACATGTACAGAAATTTATATAAACTACTTAGGCTCACTTTATAATATTTCCATTGTTTAGAGGAATTCTAATACTAATAGCTTTTATAAGTACTGTGATCAGCTTCATAATTGTTGCCAATGTAAAGATTCAATTACTATACCTTTTTTGACTAAAAAACTTTGTGATATCTAAGAATTCTGCAATAGTTTGTTAATAAATACCTTGAGAATTTATGTTACTTATGTTACACCAACTTGGTTTAAATAAATCTCAGTCTTAAAAGTTTTGTTTTTGCTATTAGGTAAAAAACACAGCTATCATTTTAAAACTTTTCAATTAATTTTCTTCACAAAAGTTTCTTCATAAAAAAAATAAAAATTTATGAATTTTAAAACTCTTTTGAATAAAGGGGATATACTTTTAAAATTTCTTTTCAATCCCTAATATGATTTTTAAGAGGCCTAGTAAAACTTTCATTTCAAAGACAATTTATAGCTAAGTTAAAGTAAAGTAGAACAGATTTTGCTGTTTTGATTTCAATGTATAGTCATTCCATGGCCTAAGCAAAAGTTAAGTAGTGTCTGAACTTATTATAGGTAAAAGATTCAATTTCTGAAGTATCTCTTCCAAAATGAATATAATCAGAGGATAAACAAGCTTTGTGAAACAAGGATGTATGTCTGCTATTCAGTTGTAAAGTTCTAGTCAAGAACTTCTTTTGTTTATCAGCTTCCTGGAAATGCAAGCTACTACATTAATGTTAATAACGATAAAGTTATTAATATTCACTTTACTTCTGCCCACTAGACACAGCTTTCTGCTATGATATTATTGTAAAGTGATTTTTTCTTTTCCCTTTAATTTTGTGTCAGATAGCAAATATTCAGTGTACGTGTACCCATATATTGATACTGCTAAACTCAAACACACACAGTATCCAGACCTTTTTAACTTTTTTTCTCAGATTACAAACTCTCGTAAGATAAAGGTCACAACCTATTTAACCCATTTTACAGCTAATTCTTCACTTCCTGGACCTTTTTGTCAAAGTAATGCAACTGTTAATCAAAAAGTTCAAGTTTTCCAACTCTTTCTTTTTCCAAAATATTCATAGAGCTGCATTATCTCACTCTTATTTTCATCAAAGTGCACACACTGTATGTAAACAATGCCATGTTACTAGGGAATAAACTGGATAGATTGTTAAAAACTGACCTCAATGTGTTTTATATCTCTCTATATCTATCCATCTATCTATCTATCTATCCAAGCTGTATGAAATGTAATTAACTCTATGTTACAAATTTTTTTATTTTTACTTCAATGGGCCTTCCAAAACAATTGAAAACTGATAATGCCCCCGCCTACACTAGCAAATTATTGCGCTCTTTCTGTGATATCTCAAATGATATTAATTACAGGCATGACCCTTATAATCTTGACAAATGAAATAAAGATATTAAACCTACTTACAAAATAAAAAAGAACTTGGTCTAATTCATTATAAAGGCAATTAGCTACTGCTTTATACACCCCCCCAAAAATGTGTTTATACGTCACTAATAATGAGTGTACACTGGTAGTAAAATAATATGAAAAGGTCCGCCCTTCCCAAATAACACAGGCATGGGAAGGGCCTGCGCCTTAACTAAGGTTCCAGAAACTGTGGAACAACAAGTGTGAGTGCCTGAAAGAAACGTGAAGGCACGTACTCCAGCCCACCTAAGATGAAGAGAGCTCCGGCAGCAGCAGAAGAAATCACGGAGACAGAACGTGGGAATAAAGAAGCAGCCTCCTAAGGCAGTCACTGCACAAAAAAGCTGCGCCCACATGGGGGCAAGCTGAACATTTATTCTACCAAGCCAAAGAGCTGATGCCCGTTACCCCAGGATTTGTGTTTCTCGCTGTGATCACTCTGACTTCAATACAAACTGAACTGGTTACACCCTGATTTAAGTCTTGAGACATATACCCTTACCACGTCAATTGTTTCATATATAACCTATAACTACATGTATCTGACCACCTCAAGCCTTCCTTACTTCCACTAATGTGAATCATTTACAGATGAGATGACTCAATACTACATTTTATTGGAATATAACTTGCTTGTAGAACCACTCTCTTTTGGTTTCAGACTTTGGCAGAGCCTGTACTTTTATCAATATCTGATTCTCTAGCTACAAAAAGGACTTCTAATCATGGGACTAATTGCTATAGCCTCCCTCTTAATATCAACAACTGTATCTTCTGTTTATTTACTAAGTGAAATACAAGCTGCTCAATTTGTGACTGACTTGGCAAAGAATGTTAGCTTGGCTTTAAAAAGCATGTAATTATGGATACACCTATCTATACATGACTCTTTTGTATGGAATATTATGTATTAATTGTATTCTTATTCAATATATAACTGGTAGAGATTTTTCATAGTAGTTGTTGAACAATCTTCATTTCCTTTTTCCAACTAATTTTTTAAAAATTCCAATTTCTTATAAAGAAGAGGGAAAGATTTATCAGATTTCTTGTTACTAGATGCACTGCCCTACTATTATTCTAATATCATTGATCATTTTAACCACTGTGTCTACAGTTCCTCTACAAAAAGAAATCCAAGCTGTACAATATGTTAATGAATTATCCAGAAATGTTTCTGTAGCCTTCAAGACACAACAGAATACAGATAAGGATTTTTTGTATAAAATCAATGTACTAGAACAATTAGTATTGTATTTACATATATTTATGTAACCCCTTTACCACATATTAGCTCTGATTCTAATGTTTTTTTGGGACAAAATACATGCCCAATTTCTTGATGCTTGGCATAATTCAAATATTACACAGTATATCAGAAAACATCCAAAATTGCTATAGCTCTGGAATTGATCCAGGAACATTGCCAACACAATTTGATGCTTATAATTTTACATATTTCACCTGAATTGATTATTGTATTATTTCTTTGTATATGCCTTCCTGCAGTGACCAGACTGATGTCACAGCCTTTGTAACCATTATTAAGTTGATAATGTATGGACTGAATATATGTGTTGAAAATGTATGAACATAATTTTTATAGGTCAAGATTTATATTGGAATGTTACTTACAGAAATTGTAATCTTACACAATGTATTGTTAGATGTCAACAGTATGTAATGATAGTAGAACACAAAATTGCAGTGTGACTGTCACTATACTTATGTTTGGGTAACCCCATATATTTGGAATAATGAAACTTTAATGTTACTTGGAGTCAAATTAGAAATAGGTTTAATGGCGCTTTGCATAGTTATAATCTCACCCGGGATATAAATCAATTGTCCTATATGACCGAACAAATTACACAAAGTCGTATTTCAGGAATTGATCCTGAAGATATAGCCAATCAGATATTTCATTGGATAAATCAGATTAATCCATTCAATTATCTTAACTCTCTGTTACTTCACTTTGGTCCCGTTGCATGCTTACTGATGATATTGTGCCTTGTTGCACCTCTGGGGATTCACATGCTCGGCCCAGTCTTTCCTGGCTTTGGGAACCGAGGTTCACACTCTTAAGTTACTTGCACAGAAAGGGGGAGATGTCAAGGGCCAGTCTCTGACCCAGTCTATAAATGGGAAGTCTTGTCCAGGATTTCTCCCAAGCCAGCTCCACATGAAGGCTATATTATGTCTTAAGATTGACTCACCATCTCTTCCTGACTTGCAGGAGTTTAGGACGTGATAACCAAGCAGTGACCCAGACATAGATGCATGCGAGGGAACAAGGACATTAAAACATGAATTTACATAGGTGAACAAGGACATTAAAACACACAGATGTGCGTAAATGAACGAGAACATTAAACATTTTCTCATGGGAACCTAAGAAATAATTGCTTTACATTCATTATATAAACCCTGCCCTCTGATCAATAAATGGGAACTGCTATGACAGATCCTGCCTGGCTCGTGTCCAATCATTCCACACTCTTCGGTTCGGCTTGTGCCCATTTTGGTGCAGGCATCAAAACCTGAGGAACTTGGCATCATGGGCATGCAGAGAAGGGTGAGGTGCTGCCCCAGGACCTGAGGCTGCACATAGGGAGGGGGAGGGGCACAGGGGGGCACATGGGGGAGGGGCACAAGATGGCATGGGAGAGGGCCTGTCCTGGGACCTTGGGTGGAACATTGCTTGGGCTTGTAGCTGCCCTCTGGGACCTGAGGCTACAACCAGCCTGGGCTTAGGTACCAAGGGTACAGCAGAGATGGTTCCTTTCAAGTAGTTGTCACCAAAGGTGGGCTGCTCTACCACATAGGCCCTCATCAGATTGAAGGGCATCATGAAGGACATGAGGGAGTCCTTGGCAGGGCTCGAGGCAGTGAAGATCACCCAGGAGGCCAGTGAGGGGAATGAGGGAAAGCAGGGGAGGTAGGGTCAGGTAAGAAGCATTGCCTAGGACCAGGAGACTTTGAGGAAGAGAGTGGGAAAGCTGCCTTTGTCAGCACCCAAAGAGGGAACTACTTGGGGACATGTCACTCCTATTCATTTAAGTGGGCAGGAGGCTCCCCTCCAAGGGCCAGGCCCCAGGACAGACCCACACCTCACCAGGGAGCCAGGAGGGGTCAGGAACAGAGATGAGGCTTGAACCCCCACATTACTGACTCTCGGCATCCAAGGAAAACAAGAATCCAAGCCCCGGGACCAGGACCGTCTGCCTTTGCGGCTGATCTCAAAGAAGGTGCAGTGACAGCTCTCCTGCCCACCCTGCCCATCAGCCCCAAGGGAATTAGAGATGCCCAAGGAAAAGACCCCAGGCCAGGGAGGGGAGGGTCCTCCATTACCCTATACTGAGTGAGGAGCAGCTGCCCCTTCCTGGAGCTCTTGAAGAAGGTGGATGGGTCAGACATATTAGAGAAGGAGAGTTCCACATCTTCATAGCTCATCAGAACACTGCGGGGAAAGAGGAGAAAGCCAGAGGGCACGAGGTCATCTCATGCTGGCCAAGACTCGCCACCCTCCCTCCCTTGAGCCCATGCTCACCACCCCCTTTCTTTTGTCTTGGCTGGACACCCTATCATTTCCAGCCCCCAAAGACTTAGTCAACAAACACTTGTTGACCTGTGTGTGTCACTCATTCAGTACTGAGAGTACTTCTACAGCCATAATGACCCAGTCTTGTCTGTGATCTTCCACTGGTCCTGCTAATACAGCAGGAACCACAGCTACTGACCCTGCAGTCCCCACAGGTGCTGTCACTGCCAAGTCATTGCCCACCCCTCACAGGACCACTCACACGCATCCTGCACACGGCCCGAGGCCACTTCTCAAGCTCACGTCATTATCCAGCACTGGCACTTTGTGGCCACCATGAACATCTCTGCCTTTCTGAGAACGGCCCACCTCAAGGATGGCCTGGATGAAAATATGAGAAAGGAGAAGGCACGTTTCTGCAAACAGCCATCTACTGCAGACCACATCTCTGCAGTCACTGGAGCCAGAGAAAGATGCCGAGGAGGTGAGGTTAGACAGTCGACACACGTTTACTGAGCACCTGCTATGTTCCAAGCATGCAGACAAAGACAAAAATCATTCCTGCCCTGAGGCAGCTTAGAGTCTAATGGTTTTAATTCAAATAGAGGTCCCCTGACTCCCATCTAGTGCCTTTCCCCTATATCACACGGAAGCCCCCTCCAGGGGCTCCTGTTGGCAGGTGATGCCCAGGCTAATTACATCACACCTTAAAACATGACAGAACCATGATTACTTGAGAGACCAGTCCAACAATTCAGCAAATGATTGAATGAAAAATGCCCGGTGGCCAGATTCTCCTATGGCCAGACTACCCAATGAAGGCACTGGCACCTGAACAGTGAGATAGACCCAGGACTGGAGAGGGAGAAGGAAGCAAAAGAGATTGTGTCTGGGAAATCCGCACACCTAGAAGCATTTCCAATAAGACCAGGGGTGAAACAAGGATGTCCACTATCATCCCTCTTATTCAATCTGATACTAGAAATGTTAGCAGTAGCAATTAGAGAAGAAAAAGAAATTGAAGAAATCAAATTAGGCAAAGAAGAGACTAAACTATCTCTCTTTGCAGATGATATGATGATATACTTAGAGAATCCTAGAGAATCAAGTAAAAAACTAATTGAGACAATAAATAAATTTGGCAAAGTTGCAGGATATAAAATAAACCCACATAAGTCCTCAGCAATCCTATATATCTCTAATGAAATCCAGCAGCAAGAGATAGAAAGAGAAATCCCATTTAAAGTTACTGTAGACATTATAAAATATTTGGGAATCTACCTGCCAAAACGAACCCAGGACTTACATGAACACAATTATAAAACATTTTTCACACAAATAATGTCAGATCTAACTAACTGGAAAAAACATCAGTTGCTCATGGCTGCGTCAAGCTAATATAATAAAGATGACAATTTTACTTAAATTAAATTACATATTTAGTGCCATACCAATCAATCTACCAAAAAATTACTTTGCAGAGCTAGAAAAAATAGTAGCAAAATTCATTTGGAAGAACAAAAGGTCTAGAATATCAAGGAAATTAATGAAAAGAAATGCTAGGGAAGGTGGCCTAGCCATACCAGATTTTAGTCTGTATTATAAAGCAGCAGTCATCAAAACTGCTTGGTACTGGCTGAGGAATAGAGTAGTGGACCAATGGAATAGATTGGGTACACAAGACTCAATAGCCAATGACCATAGTAATCTACTTTTTGATAAACCCAAAGACCCCAGTTTTTGGGATAAGAACACAATATTTGACAAAAACTGCCGGGAAAACTGGAACATAGTATGGCAGAATTTGGGCATAGACCAATATCTAACACCATACACCAAAATAAAGTTGAAATGGGTACATGAACTAGGTATAAAGGCTAATACTATAAGCAATCTGGGAGAACAAGGAATAGTTTACCTGTCAGATCTATGGAGAGGGGAAGATTTTATGATGAAACAAGAGTTAGAGAGCATGATAAAATGCAAAATGGATAATTTTGACTACATTAAATTGAAAAGTTTCTGTACAAATAAAGCCAATGTAACCAAGATTAAGAGGGAAGTGGAAAGTTGGGAAAGAATTTTTACAACCAGTGTCTCTGATGAAGAGACACCTCATTTCTAAAATATACAAAGAATTGAGTCAAATCTATAAGAATACAAGCCACTCCCCAACTGATAAATAGTCAAAGGATATGAACAGCAGTACTCAGAAGATAAAATTAAAGATATCTACAAGCATATGAAAAAATGCTCTAAGTCACTATTGATTAGAAAAATGCAAATCAAAACAACTCTGAGGCACCACATCTCACAGGCCAGATTGGCTAAGATGACAAAACAGGAAAATGATAAATGCTAGAGAGGATGTGGAAAAAATTGGAACACTAATGCATTGTTGGTGGAGTTGTGAACTGATCCAACCATTCTGGAGAGCAATCTGGAACTATACTCAAAGGGCTAAGTGCATACCCTTTGACTCAGCAGTACCATTTTTAGGATTATATCCCAAAGAGATCAGAAAACTGGGAGGGACCTGTATATACAAAAATATTTATGGCAGCTCTTTTTGTGGTGTCAAAGAATTGGAAATTAAGGGGATGCCCATCAATTGGGGAATGGCTGAACAAGTTGTGGTATATGAATGTAATGGAATACTACTGTGCTATAAGAAATGAGGAACAGATGGACTTCATAATAGCCTGGAGAGACTTATACAGACTGATGCTGAGCAAGAAGAACAGAACCAGGAGAAATCTGTCCAGAATCACAGACACAATGTATGTATGACGACTAACTTGACTAACTTCAATAGACTGGGCTTCTCTCAGCAACATAAGGTTATAGGACAACTCGGAAAGACTCATAATAGAAAGAGATGCGGAGTCTGAGCGCAGACTGAAGCAAACTACTTGCTCTGTTTCTTTTTCTTGTTTTGTTTTGTTTCCTCTTTCCTACTGAGCATTCCATCGGTTACAATCCTTCTGTACAATCTGACTAATGATTAATATGAAGATATCTGTAGATCCTATATTTGAGTGCATGCTGCCATGAGGGGGGAGAGGGGCGTGGAGGAAAAAGAGGGGGAGAAAATTTGAAACTCAAGGAACTGTGTAGCTGAATGTTGTAAACTAAAAGTAAATAAATTAATTTAAAAAATTAAACAAACAAACAAAAAGATATGACCAAAAATTTGTCTAGTTGTCTGTGGGTTGTCCGTGGGAAGGGAGATGGCCTAACCACGGGGATGGGGAACCTTGTAAGCTCTGTGTCTAGAATTCACTAGTAAACTTTGCTTATGACCAGCGGTCAAGAGTGTGTGATTGCAAATGGTCTGGATCAGCTGATTACCCTGGGGCTTGGCTTTGAAAGCTGCCATTTGGGTGGGCATGCAGGGGCTGCCCTTCTGGGTTTCATCCTGCTTCTTGCTCTGGCCACAAGGAGACTGGAACCTGGGTCACGAGGGGTTGGACTTGGGGATCCTGGAGAATCCCTCCCCTTCACCCCAACCATCTGTGATCCAAGGTCAGTCAGCAATCAGTCACGGGGTCCAGTAGCTTCTTCATAGACCAGGACAAGTCCAAAGAGGAGGACTGTCTTCAAGGAGCTTGTCAGAGAGCTAGCAGAGCCAAGGCCAGAGGGTGGAGCACATGGGGGACTACCACCCATCAGAGCATGGGGTCTAGGGACCTGCAGGGGCAACAAGATTAGAGCCCCTGACCCTGGGTCAAGATCAGCCATTGTAGGAGGATCCCAAAAGAGAGAAAGGGCAGACACAGTTTGGGGTGGGGGGAAGCACCCACCTGCACAAGAGCTTTGGTTTTATGCTAGAAGACCCAGGATTTCTGGGAGATATAGGTTAGGAAGCTCCAGGGCAGGCAGACATTCCCCAAAGGGAAAGATGAGAGGCTTAGCATCCCAGGGGGATTTTCTCTTGAGGAGCCACCATGGGGAAGCTAGGCAGAAAGCCACCAGGACCCTTCCTCTGAATCCAAAGGAGCTTAGCAAATGGGAGGGGCAAGCTCGGAAAGTTTAAAGAATCAACTAAATAGAAGAAATTGGGGGGAGGAGGGAGTTGTAGAACTGCCCTCTTCATGAGGACAGCCCCTCTCCTTCCCCTTCCCCCATGCAAACATGTCAGGAACAGGTAGGGCAGGAACTGGGAATGAGAGATTGAATCACTCACCCAAACGGAGGTCCAGGGCATCAAAGGGAAATCTATGTGTCAAGTCTTAAACTTGGGTACAAAAGATCAGCTCACAAATGTCAGATGAGGGAGGTCTGGATAGGTAGCAGATGTTCTGAGGAAGATTTGGAGACCACAAGCACAAAGTCAACAGTTGTGATGCAGCAGCCAGAAAAGATAGTGAGATCTTGGGATCCAGTTTCCAGTAGTAGGGAGGGGAGAGTCACCCCCCATCCCCATCTGAAGTGACATCATGCTCAGTTCTGGGCATCAAGGTGTAAGACAGACATGGATAAGTTAGAGAATGTCCAGAGCAGGGCAACTAGGATGGTGAAGGGCTTGGAGTGCAATAGCAGTAGGACATGTGTGCGTGAGCGTGTGTGTGTGTGTGTGTGTGTGTGTGTGTGTGTGTGTGTGTGTGTTGGATATTGTAAGAACCACCTGGTTCTGCCTCTTCATTTTACAGAAGAGGAAACTGAGGCTCAGGCAGGTGAATGACTTGCCCAGGGTCACACAGGTAGGCTGGATTTGAATCCTCATGTTCTGGCTCCAGAGCTCTTCCCATTGCTTCCTGTAGGAGGTTCAGATAAAGGGACAGGACCTGTCTATCCTGATAAGGAGGACAGGAGAGCTGCTTCTGAGCATGTGTGGGCAGGCTTGGCTGGGGCTGCCTTGGAGCGGGGAACAGGTACCAAAGACCAGCCCCAAGGTGTGGGCTGCTCCACACTCAGCCTCTGAGCTCCCTTCCCAGTTCTGGGGGCTCTGGACAGGCCCAGATGCCACAAGGACAGTTATCAGAGGCTGATAATTTAGTGGATCAGTTACAGATGGGGCCCATGCACACAGAGAATCTGGGGTACGAAGACCAGGGTGCCAGCCTTGCCTCTGACCACTTCGGGGGATCCTGAGCAGAGTGAGAATGTCTCTGAGTCCCGTTTGCTCCTCTGTAAAATGAGGCCAGACCTGCCTCACAGTTTTGTGAGTCAGGTGCTGTGCTGAGTAACCTTGGGGACCTAGAATCGCGGGAGTGAACTTCCTCACACCCAAAGGATGCATTCTGGCTACCAGTTCCCCAGGAATTCTGGGCACTGGGGATTGAGGACCGTGGACCTCATTTTCTGCCACCTAGTGGTCAATTAGTATAAAACAGCATTACCAAAAAAGTGTCTCCAGACAGTGCTTTCAGTTTAATTCATTAAACATTTCTTAAGTTCCTGCTGTGGGCCAGGCACTCTGCCAAGCAGTAGGGATATAAATAATAAGAAAGGCAGTCCCTGCCCTCAAGGAACTTGCAATCTAACGGGAATGGGGAGATAGCATGCAAACGAAAGCTGGAAGCTACTCATTAGCTTAATTGATCCAAGTGCCCTCCAAATATGCCTTTTTTTACAGATGGTTGCCTGAGGTGATGGCATGACTTGTCCAAAGTCATACAGGCCAAGCTTTCTGACTCATGGAGATCAGAGTTGGAAGATGACCCTTTGCGGAACAGAGATGGGGCAGTGGATAGAGTGCAGGACATGGAGTTGGGAAAACCTCAGATTAAACTCACCTTCAAATACTAGCTATGTGACACTGGGCAAGTCACTTAGCCTCTGTCTGCCCCAGGTTTCTTATCCTCAAAATAGGGATAATAGCATCTAGACCCAATTGTTGTGAGGATCAAATAAGATTGGTAAAGCACTTTATAAACTTCAAAGCATTATATAAATGCTGGTTATTTGTTATTTTTATAATTATTGAATGAATAAAAAAGCATTTAAGTGCTTGTTATGTGCCACGTCCTGTGCCAAGCGCTAAAGATACGAATTGAAGAGCAAGATAGCCCCCGATCTCAAGGAGCTTACACTCTAACAGGGCAGGGTTTCTTAACCTTTTTTGGACCACGGCCATGTCTGGCAGTCCTCTGCTGAAGTTAATGGACTCCTCATCAGAACAATGTTTAAATGCATAAAATGAAATAAAATTCATGCAGTTGCAAAGGAACTCCATGATGTTGAAATGCAGTTTGTTGTTATTCAGCTGTGTCCTTGACTCCATTTGGAGTTTTCTTGGCAAAGACACCTGAGTGGTTTGCCATTTCCTTCTCTGGCTTATTTTACAGATGAGGAAACTGAGGCAAACAGGGTTAAGTGACTTGCCCAGGGTCACATAGCTAGTAAGTGTCTGAGACTGGATTTGTACTTATGAAGATAAGTTTTCCTGATTCCAAGCCCAAGTCTCCATCCACTATGCCACCTAGTGACCCACTGAAATATAGTGCTCTCTCTCTCTCTCTCTCCATATATATATGTATGTGTATATATACATATGTACACATACACACACGCACACACACATATACATACACACATATATAAACAACTTCACAGAGTGGAGTTTAAGAAACACCGTAACAGGGGAGAGAAAACATATATAGGAACAGGTCAGCCTCAAGGTAGACAGAAGGTCCCAGGGGCTTTCCTGAGTGTCTTTTTCATTTCCACGGGATGGATTCCATGCTTGTTTTTGATGTGGAGCCATTTGACACGGCCGAGGACGTTGGTGACCAGCATAGCATCAGAAGCTGTGCCTGCTGTACCTGCCAGCTCAGATCTCTGTGTGGGTTGCTTCTTTAGGTAATGGCCAGTCACATGGCAAAAGAGAGGGATAGCAGAAGTCAGGGGGGCTACACTGGTAACCACACGTTATATATTTTTAACTGATAGAAAGGCCTCCAGCAGGTTGGGTAGAGAGAGCCTCCACAGAGGAATTTTGGAAGCCACAAACAAAAATCAGAGAGAATTAGCAGGCATGGTCCGGGTTACCATCTGCTGTGGTGGAGGGGTGACTCATTTTGATGAAATAACAGATGCATGGGAATATCATATTGAAATGAAAAGTAGCACCATGTCTTTTTTTAAAAAAATTATTTATTTATTTTTAGCATTCATTTGAAAAATTTGAAAAAATTTTCCATATTAGCTGTTGCAAAAAAAAAGCAAGAACAATGAAGAAAGTGAAAAAATTATGCTTCAATCCACATTCAGACTCATCAGTTTTCCTCTGGAGGTGGAGAGCATTTTTCCATCATAAATCTTTCTGAATTGTCCTGGTATTGCTGAGAATAGCTAAGTCATTCACAGTTGATCATGGTACAATATTGTGGTTACCGTGTACAACATTCTCTTGGTTCTGCTCATTTCACTTTGTATCAGTTCATGTAAGTCTTTCCAGGTTTTTTCTAAAATCATTCTGCTTGTCATTTCTTACAGCACAACAGTATTCCATCACAATCATATACCATACCTCGTTCAAAGCCATTCCCAATTGATGGACATTCCTTCAATTTCTAATTCTCTTTGCCAATACAAAATGAGCTTCTATAAATATTTGCGTACATAGAGTCTTTTTCTTTTTTTTTTTTTAATCTCTTTGGGATACAGACCTAGTAATGGTCTTGCTGGTATAAAGGGTATGCACAGTTTTATAGCTGTTTGCTCACAGTTCCAAATTATTCTCCAGAATGGTTGAATTGGTTTACATCTCCACCAACAGATGGCTTAAAGATGAGAGGGATATTAATTGGGCCAAGAGAGATGAGGTGACTTGCCTAGATACCAAATATAACCCAAATCCTAGCACTCCAGCCACTACCATTCTGGCTCCCATGGGCTAGTGGTTAGAGAGTCAGTCAACAAGCATTACTTAATAATGAACACTTAATATGTGCTAGGCATTGTGAGAAGCTTAGGGGATACAAAGACAGGCAAAAACACAGTAGCAGGACTGGAGCTCCTCAGTATTTTGATCTGGGTGTGTGATTTAATTGTCACAGGGAGGAAATTGCCTCTACTAGTGCATTGCCATTTCCAGTCTTAGGGAGTTGCCTGGGGCAGGGGTGGGGGACCTATGGGCCTCAAGGCCACACCTGGCTCTCTAGATCTGAGGGCCATATGTGATCGCCAGGCCAGAGGCTCCCCACCCCTGGCCCAGGGTCACCAAGAAGGCCAGCTGCTACCATTCTGTCTTACTTCTCCCTATTGCCCCCATGGGAGACATACGCCTAAAATCAAATTCTCCAGTTTGCTGATGTAGGGGCACAAACTTTCAGAGATCCAGAATGCATATATCTACATATATACTTGAACCGCCACTGGAATAAGAAAATGGCACCATCTGGTGTCCACATCTGGGAATGCAGACTAGCTTCCTTGGGTTCACTTTGCTTTATGCACTCATTTCTTCCTAGAAGGTTTTTGTAAATCAAATTCTTTTGTAAATAGAAGTGGGGAACTGATTATTCTTTCACAATAAGAGCTCAGCACATTGCTTGACATATAGCAGGTGTTTAATAAATGCTTGTTGACGATGAAGATGGATTCTCTCTTTCTAATTTTCCTGTTGGGTAAATTTAAATGGAATTGTGTTAAAGTGTCGTTCAGAGAGTCATAGTAGATAATCAGAATGGGAAGGTCTCAGAGATCGTAAGATATAGATCACAGACAATAGATTTAAGGTTGGAAGTCCAAGCCAGATTTGGAGTTAGGAAGACGTGAGTTCAAATCTTGACTCTGATGCCTACCAGCTGTCATATAATCTCTTGCTACCTCAGACAACTCTTTTGAACCTGTCTACTAAATTGGAGGGTAAGGGCTTCACAAACAGTATAATCAATATAGCTAGTATTTATATACAAATTCAGAGCACTGCACATAGAGGATCTCAAAGCACGGTAATATAAGATCTTGTAGCATACGTGAGTTTAAAGCACTGTACATATAATGATGTCAAAGTACTATAACATGATTTCCATGGCATATATAATTCCAAATCATTGTACATATAGGATCAGCCCTGGGACGCAGGGGCTATTATCATTATCCTCATTTTCAGATAGGGAAACTGAGGCTGGGAGAGTAAATGATTAGCCTAGGATTGTACAGCTCGTAAGTGTCTATGGGAGGATTTACACTCAGGTCTTCCTGACTCTAAGACAGAGACCAGGATATACAGCAGCCCACTCACGTTAGTCTCTCAATCATCATGGTTGCTTGTCCTCTGTTCTTGAAGAAGACCAAAGACGCCACGTCTTGACTTGCACATTTCTTGGATTTAAGTGAGGCAGAGCTGGGCTCTGCAATGTACGTAATGTTACATTCTAACACTTCCATTATACATGCGACATTATGACACAATAAAATGCCTCACATAGATGTACACTTCGAGTTTCGTATATTGTCTCATTTGATTCTCACAACAACCCTGTAAGTGCTGGAATTATGCCTATTCTGCAGATGAGGAAAAATGAGGCCAAAAGAGGTTCAGTGACTTGTCCAAAATCACCCAAGTAAGAAATGGAAAAGGTGGGATTTAAACTCAGGTCCTCTAACTTTAGAGCTGGTGCTCTTACTGCTGGAATTGGAACTCAGATGGTATGATTCCAAGTTCAGGGTGCTTTCCACTGCACCACATTGTCCCTCCATTTTATAGACGAGGAAACTGAAGCTCCGAGGATCAATGTCTTGCTCACAGTCACACAGCCAGGAAGTAGCAGGACTACATTCAAACCCAGGTCTTCTGATTCTGAAAATGGTGCTTTTGTGAATACTCTGCACAACTCCTTAATGTGACCCTTCCCACTACTCTATGGGACCCCTCGACATGGCCCTTCCCATTTCTTTGCATAACTCCTTGATATGGCTCTTCTTACTATTCTACAGGACCCCTTGATTTGGCTCTTCCCATTTACAGGGCCCCTTAATATGGCCCTTCTGATCACTCTGCAGAACCTTGATATAACAAGCAGATGAAAATGTTGCCAGTCTTGTGAGTAAAAAACCAGAGCAAGGAAACTATTTGTCAGAGGGAGGACTGGTTGGAGGGGACCCTCAGATATGAGTCAGCTGAGATTGTCAGAGAAACTCCAGCTCTTTATAAGGAAGAAACCAGGAATAAAGAAGGCAGTTGATGGGGAGTTTCCCTTCACCAGGCCTTCTCCTTCCTAAATGAACCCAAAAATCCAAAACCTCAGAACAGCCTTTTCTGGCTCACATGTCTTGGTTAGAGCTCATGTCTCTGCATTTCAGGGATATGCCTGGCATGCTGAGTCTTGGGAATCTCCATTCAGGCCCTGCTGTTGCTTATTCCTGACCAGGCTGGAACAGTTGAGCAAACAATTCTAAGGAACCAAACCTCATTTGCAGGGTTTCCCAGTTTTGGTGTTTCAGAAAGGCGGAACTAGAATGTTTTGCATTGAGAAGCGGGTGGAGAGGATTTGACTGGTGCCTGTGGTCAGTGTTGGGGCACCCCTTAGCACTATCCAAGGGGGCCAGCTGGCAAAGTAGTGTCTGACTCAGGCAGTGTTGTCCTTTGTTACTCTGACTTTGCGGGATCATAGATTTAGTGCTAGAAAGGAAATCTATTCCAGCCTCCTGATTTTACAGAAAAGGAAACTGACCCCAAGGATGTTAAATGACTTCATTATAGGATTTAAGATCGAGAAATAGAAGGGACCTTAGAGGTCGTTTGGTTCAGATGAAATAACCAGTATGGAACTAAGCTAGGATGTGACCCTAACCACGCCTCAAGGCCACAGGTTCCCCATCCCAGCAAGTGTCTGACTCTTTTTTAAAAAAAATTCTTTATTAATTTTGAACTTAAAGACATAAAGAAAAAAAAAGAAAATTTCTAGAACAACCTAAAAAGAGGATTCACCATAAAACCATGAATTTAAATTTCACGCTGTTTGCTGTATAATAAATACTACTTGTTTTCAAAGCTACTCTGCTTTCTAGGCTTCTTTCTGTATTTTCTTTTATTCTGTGTACACACATACACACACACACACACACACAGACACACACACATACACACGCAGCCATACTACACATACATCCATTTATCAGTTCTTTCTCTAGAGGAAGATCACATCTTCCTTCATAGGTCCATAGTAGCTAAAAGTTGTTCTTAAAATACAATTTTGCTATTTCTGTATACAATATTCTCTTGGTTCTGCTCATTTTGCTCTTCGTTATTTCATGCAAGTCTTTCCATGTTTTTCTGAAATCAAAGAGCTCATCAGTTCTTATAGCACAGTAGTATTCCATCACAATCATACACCACAACTTGTTCAGCCACTCCCCAATTGATGGGCATCCCCTCAGTTTCCAGTTCTTGGCCATCACAAAAAGAACTGTTATAGATATTTTAGAACATTTAAATTATTTTCCTTTTTCCCTAATCATCTTGGGAAATAAACCTAATAGTAGCATTGCTGGATCCAAGAGTATAGGCAGTTTAATAACTCTTGGGATATAGTTCCAGATTGCTCTCCAAAATGGTTGAGTCAGTTCACAGTCTCACCAACAGTGTATTAGTGTTCCCCCAATTTTTCCACATTGAATTCAATATTAATTATTTTTCTTTTCGGTCATATTAGCCAATCTGATAGTTGTGAGGTGATATCTCAGAGTTGTTTTAATTTGCATCTCTCTAATCAGTAGTGATTTTGAGCATTTTTTCACATGACTATAGATAGCTTTGATTTCTTTATCTAAGAACTGCCTGTTCATACCTTTTGAACATTGATCAATTGGAGAATGATTTGCATTCTTATAGATTTGACAGAGTTCTTTATATATTTGAAATATAAGACCTTTATCTGAGAAACTATCTATAATTATTTCCCCTCGTTTTCTGCTTTCCTTTGGATCTTGGCTACATTTGTCTGATTTGCACAAAAACTTTTAATTTAATGTAATTGAAATTATTGATTTACACCTCACACAGCTCTCTTTCTCTTGTTTTTTCATAAGTTATTTACATATCCATAAGTCTTATAGGTAATATGTTCCCTGTTTTTTAAAATTTTCTTGTAATATCTCCCTTTATATCCAGGTTGTGTATCTGTTTGACCTTATCTTGGTAAATGGTATAAGATACTGATCCATGCCCGATTTCTGCCAACCTGCTTTCCAGCTTTCCCAAAAATTTTTACCAAATGATGAATTTTTATCCCCCAAACTTAAACCTTTACACTTGCCAAACACGAGGTTACTATAGTCATTTACTGTTTGTGTATGTCTACTCTGTTCTAGTAATCCACCTTTCTATTTCTTATCCAGTACAGGATAGTTTTGATAATTATGGCCTAATGATATAGTTTGAGACCTAGTACTGCTAAACCTCCTTCCTTCATATCTTTTTCATTAGTTCCTTTGGTGTTCTTGATCTTTTTTTCTTCCAACTAACCCAATAAATTAATTTTTTTGGTAATTTAATTTAGATGGCATTGAATAAATAGATTAATTTCGGTAAAATTGTCATTTTTATTTTATTGGCCCTACCTACCCATGAGCAATTAATATTTCTCCAATTATTTAAATCTGATTTTATTTGTATAAAAAAGTTTTTAAAAAATAATTTTGTTCATGTAATTCCTGGATTTGTTTTGGAAGGTGTACTTATAGGTATTTTATACTGTCTATAGTCATTTTAAATGCAGTATCTCTTACTATTGTTGGTGAATGCTAATGATTTTATATGGGTTTACTTTATATCCTGCTACTTTGCTAAAATTATTAATTGTTTGAGCCTTTAGGATTTTCCAAATATAATATCATATCATCCACTAAAAAAGTTAATTGTATTACCTCATTGCCCATTCTGATTCCTTCTATTTCTTTTTTTTTTCCTCTTACTTATTGCTGGGATTTCCAGTACAATATTGAACAATATTGGTGACAATGGACATCCCTGTTTCACATCTGATCTTGCTGTGAAAGCTTCTAGCTTGCTGATGGTTTTAAATAAATACTTCTTATCAATTTGTGGAAAAATTCAATTATACCTTTATTTTTGAGTGTTTTTTTTTAATAGGAATAAATGTTGTACTTTATCAAAAGCTTTTTCTGCATCTATGGATATAATCATATGATTTTTGTTACTTTTATTATTGTTATGTTCAATTATATTAATAGTTTTCCTTATGTGAAACCACCCCTGCATTCCTGGCATAAATCCCACTTGGTGACTGTGTATAATCTTTGTGACACATTATTGTAGTATCCTTGCTTGTATTTTATTTTGCATTTTTACATCCATATTCATTAATGAAATTGGCCTATAATTTTCTTTCTCTGTTTTTACTGTTCCTGGCTTAGGTATCAATATCATATTTGTTTCATAAAAGGAATTTGGTAGAACACCTCCACCTATTATTCCAAATAATTTATTTATTATTGAAATTAGTTGGTCTTTAAATGTTTGATAGAAATCAGTTGTCAATCCATCTGTTCCTGGTGCTTTTTTCCTTAGGAAGCTCATTTAAGACCTGCACAATTTCTTTCTTTCTTTTTTTCCAAAATAGGTTTACTTAGATATTCTATTTCCTCTTCTACTAATCTAGGCAGTTTATATTTTTATAAGTATTCTTCCATTTCCCTTAAATTGTTAAATTTGTTGGCACATAACTGGTCAAGATAACTTCTTATAATTGCTTTGATTTTATCTTTGTTAGCGATATAGTCACACTTTTTGTTTTTAATACTAGTGATTTGGTTTTCTGCTCTCTTCTTTATAACTATATCAATCAAATGGTTAATCAATTTTATTGTTTTCATAAAACCAACTCAATTTTATTTATTAATTCAATGGCTTTCTGACAGTCAATTTTATTAATCTCACCTTTAATTTTTAGGACTTCCAATTTAATGTTTAATTGGAGATTTTTAGTTTGTTCTTTTTCTAGGTTATTTTCCTTTTTGGAAGGGGGAAGGCAGGGCAATTGGGGTTAAGTGACTTGCCCAAGGTCACATGGTTAGTAAGTGTTAAGTGTCTGTGGCCAGATTTGAACTCAGGTCCTCCTGACTCCAGAGCCAGTGCTCTATTCACTGTGCCACCTAGCCATCCCATCTTTCTCTATTTTATCGATGTAAGCATTTAGAGACATAAATTTTCCTCTGATTACTACTTTTGCTGTATCTATAGGTTTTGACATGTTTCATTATTGTCATTCTCTTTAATGAAATTGTTTCTGTGATTTGTTCTTAACCCACTCATTCTTTAAATTTAGATTATTGAGGCTCCAAATAGTTTTTATTCTTTGTTTCTGTGGTTCCTTATTAAATGTAATTTTCATTGTATTGTGATCAGAAAAGGATATATTTAATATTTCTGCTTTTAACTATAAAAATTTTATGCCCTAATATATGGTCAGTCTTTGTAAAGGTAACATTACTGCTGAGGAAAAAAAAGTATATTCCTTTCTATTCCTATTAATTCTCTCCAGATATCTATATCTTGCTTATCTAAAATTCTATTTGCTTCCTTGGCTTCTTTCTTTTTTCTTTTGTGTGTAGGGGTGTGTGTGTGTGTGTGTGTGTGTGTGTGTGTGTGTGTGTGTGTGTGTGTTAGGTTTATCTAATTCTGAGAGGGGAAGATTAAAGTCCTCTACTATTATAGTACTATTATATGTTTCCATCTTTTCCTTCAAAAATTTAGATGCATATATGTATTTAGTGCATATAGGTTCAGTATTGCTATTGTTTCATTGTTTATGGTACCTTTTATCTTAATGTAGATTACCTATTTATCTCTTTTAATTAAATCTATTTTAGTTTTAACTTTGAGATCATGATTGCTACCCCCACATTTTTTTATAACAAATTCTACTCCAGCTCTTTATTTCAACTGTGCATGTATCCATCATTTTAAAACGTGTTTCTTGTAAACAACATACTGTTGAATTCTGATTTTTAATTCTATCTACTTCCATTTTATGGGTGAGTACATCCCATTTACATTGAAAGTTCTAACTACTATTTGTATGTTTCTCTCCATCCTATTTTTCCTCACTATTATCCTTCTCTGTCTTTCTTTTTACCCTATCTGTCCTCACATATTTGGTTACTTCCTTAATCCACACCCTTTTAAAGAATCCCTCCCTTATCCTCTCCCTCTACCCTTTTAATTTTTGATCCACACATGCTTCAAAAAGTCCCTCCCTTATTCTGTCCTCTTGCCCTCTTATTTCTTTATAAATTTGCAAGACTTTTATACCCTTCTAGATGTATATGTTGTTTTCTCTTTAACCCAGTTGTTATGAGACTAAGGTTCCAGCACTACCAGCTCTTCACCCTTACCTGTTTCCTCTGTATCAGTTCTTCTGTTCATGCCTGATTTGTATGAGATACTTACTCCTTTTTACTTCTTCCTACCCAGTTTTACTTTTTTAGAATTACCATGTCATACTCACCTCAGACCAAGTCTTTCATTACTGCCCAAGGAATGATAACAGCTTTAAGAGTACTAAGAAGATTTTCACATAAAAGAAATAAATGGTTTGACCCTTATTGAATCTCTTATAACTAACTAGTCTTTAATGTTTATCTCATATTTCAAGTGTGTCTTCTATGTTGAATTTTCCATTGAGTTCTTGTCTTTTTGTTACAAATACCTGAAAGTCTTTTAGTTCATTAAGTTCCCTTGTTGTTGTTGTTATTGTTTAAGATTATATTCAACTTGGGGTGGGGGTAGGGGAGAGATGGGGAGAAAATTTGTAACTCAAAATCTTGTGGAAAAGAACGTTGAAAACTAAAAATAAATAAATAAATTCTGGGGGAGGGGGAAAATTATATTCAACTTTGATGGATAAGTTATTTTTGGTTGCACCTCCAGCTCTTTGGCTCTTCAAAATATAATGTTCCAAGACCTACAGTCTTTTAATGTAGAAATTGCTAGCAGGGTTTTGTGTGATCCTGCGTGTAGCTTTGCAGTATTTATTTTCTGTCCTTGGTCTGTTCTCTAGATCAGTTGTTTTTCTAATGGGATGTTTCACATTTTATTCTATTTTTTCATTCTTTTGATTTTTAAAAAAATTATTTCTGTGTGTCTCACAATGTCATTAACTTTCACTTGCCCAATTCTAGCTTTTAAGGAGTTATTTTCTTCCTAAGTTTTTAAATCTCTTTTTCTAAGAGGTTAACTTTTTTTCATAATTTTCTTGGATTGCTTTTATTTTTCCCCCCTAATTTTTGCTTGATCTCTCTTTGATTTTTAAAATCCTTTTTAAGTTCTTCTAAGACTTTTTCTTTTGGTCTTGTGACCATTTGACAGTTCTTTTTGAAGGAAGAGTGACTTTTTAAACTTTGCTATCTTCTTCTGAAGATGAACTCAGATCTCTGTCCCCATAATAACTGTTCACATTCAGGTTTTTACTCCTTTGTTTATTCACTGTTATTTTTACTTTGTTTTTTGCAGCTTATCATTGTAATCAGGTTCTGGTGCTGAGGTGCGGGGAATGATGCCCCAGGCCTCAGGTCCATCTCACTGTTATTTGGGCTGACCTCAGAGCCATAGGTGGGCTCCCAGCCACACTGTCCTATGAACTCTCTTCCTCCCTGGAACCTGAACCAGGGACTCCTCTGTCCTATGAGTGGACATAGGCAGCAGGCAGCAGGGTGTGATGGTAATTGGAATTTGAAGATCTTCCCTGCTTTAAAAATAAATGCTGCTCCCTAATAGGCTAAATGTAATCACATGGAGTCTGTGGTGGGAAGCGTTTGCTGAAGAGTGGAGCAGAGCCCACAGGAAGCTGGGAGTCAGAGCCGCTAAACATAGTTGGGAGGAGAGGATGCATAGGAGGGAGACAGGCTTGTGAGTAAATGTTGGTGTTTGCCACCTGCTGTGACAGCTAGGCTTGTGTTGGTTTGTGGGAAGACTAACGGATGGCTCTCTGCTATATTGTGGTGCATTAACTTCTATGTTGCTGTGATGGATTCGTTTTCCTGGTGTTGGGATTTGGTTTTCTGGTGTCTGAATAAATGTTTTGCTTCTGTCTTCTATGTGGAGTGTCTGTTATATTTTGTGATTGAGCACTATGCAGGTATATTTATAGTGACCTTTGGTGCTGTGAATATTGCATTAGCACTACACAGGGTCCCCACCCTCATGAGCTTACTCCTCCATGATCACGCCTGCAGCCCAGACCCATCAAATCTGGTCAGGACACCTAGTCCTAGAGTCTGGTGACAGCAAAGGGTCCTTCAATCTGTCTTGTCCCCCTACCACCTCTCACATGGTCTGTGAGGTAAAAGTTCATGAGGGTGAGGCTACCTGACCCCCAACCCAGTAGAGCTTCTGATGATGTTTGTACCCTGTCTGGGGTGGGGGTTGGGGTAGGGGTGGGGATGGGAGGTCCAGTCTTTCCCCAGGTTCTCACAATTAGTCTTAGAAGGACAAATGCTTTGCCCTATTTCCTCTGCTCTTCATTCAATGTTCTGTCTTGTTTGTGGATGAAATTTTGAGAGGCTGGAATTTTATAACCCAGTCCGCCACCTTCCCAGAATCCTCCACTGACTGTCCCATGCTTATTCTAGGTCTGCCTGGGCTTTCAAACATTAGTTGGGAATGAAAATACTTTTAATAAAAAATTTGAGCAATATTTACCCCTGTTTTCAGCCCTTGACATTAAGGCCTTGAACAAAAATGAGGTTTGTCCTCCATGTCTTTATTTCTCATCTTCATCTGTTTTTCTCTTAAGAAAAGAAAAAAATCTGTCTCTGTCTTTCTGTTTCTTTCTCTTGTAACCAGATACATGTGCCACCCTAGTGTGTCTATCTCTGTGGTTTTTTTTTTAATGTCCTTTGCTCACTTTCTCTTCTTTCTCTCTGTCTCTGTCTCTCTCCTCCTGTTTTCTGTCTCCATCTTTTTCTCTTTCTCTTTCATTCCCTCCCTTCTCTCTCTGACCCCTCTTTCTGTCTCTGTTTCTGTCTTTCTCTTCCTCCTTCCACTTTCTCTCTCCCTCTTTCCTTTCTGTCTCTTCTTAATAATTAATTAGAATATAGAAGTGATATGTATCTATGTATATGTATATGTATATATGTATATGTATATGTATATGTATATATATGCATATATGTATACGTATACGTATATATGTATATGTATATATGTATATGTATGTATATGTATATGTATATGTATATGTATATGTATATGTATATGTATATGTATATGTATAGTGTGTGCATTTGCATGAGGGATAGGACAAAGATTTTGTTGGTACAGGGAACTCCCAGATGAGGGAATTTCCTCTATGAATGCAGATTATACCTTCTTTGCAATTTATAGTCTTAGAGAAACACCTGGGGGCATTGAGAAGTTAAGCGACTTGCCCAGGGTCACAAAACCTGTATGTGTCATAGGCAAGATTGGAAGCCAGGTCTAGCTCCTTCTGACATTGAGCCTGGTTCTCTAATGTGTATGCTATGTGTTTTTGTATATGCATATATATTTTTACTGTTTTATTTACTTAATGCAATTTTACATTCATTGTTCTAAATTTTTAAATTGAATGGAATATTTTTGTGTTTGCTATTTTAAAACATGCATGTGTAGAAACTCTTATTTAAAAAAAATTTCAGGAAGCCATTCTAGGACTCTTCAAAAACTGTTGTATACTGTAGATGATCAGTGATTTTTTTTCTTCTTTCCTTTCATCAGCGGCCCTTCATGCAAAGACAACTTGAACCCAGAAGGAGGCTGGTCATGCCTATGGCTTTGGCTTCCAGAGACTTTTCAACAGCTGTAGTGCTTCACTACCATGGAGAAGAAGTTAAGCTGATATATATACTGGAAGTAGATAACCCCTAGCAACCCAGTATTCTTCATACACTCTTCACTCCTATAGATTTGGGGAATTTCTTCTCATTTTCAATGTGAGTTCTGACACTTGTCAGCTCTCTGTTGAACACACTTATTTCTGATCTCAACAGTTTCTCATTCTATGTTTCTATTGCCCTCCGGGAACTTTGTTATTGTTGAGTCATTTCAGTTTTGGGGTTTTCTTGGCAAAGATACTGGAGTGTTTTGCCATTTCCTTTTCCAGCTCATTTTATAGGTGAGGAAACTGAGGCAAACAGGGTGAAGTGACTTGCCCAGGGTCACAAAGCTAGTAAGAGTCTGAGGCCAGATTTGAACCCAGAAAGATGAGTCTTCCTGATTCAAAGCTCAGCACTGTATGCAATATAACACCCCCTACCTGCCCAGGAAGGCCCCTTAGAGATCATTTATTCCAAACTTATTTCCTAGATGATGAAATTGAGTCTCTGATAGGAAGCTAAGATTTCAAATCCTTACAATGCCAGAGATTCTCAAACTTTGGGGCCTTAGGACCCTTTTATAAATAATTCTATAAAATTTTTATATATTAATTTATATGTTATAAATTCATAAAATTTAATAAAAAACTATTGATGTATCTAAAGAGCTTTTGTTTATGTAGGTTATATCCAGGAGTGCCCTGGCAAATGTTTAACAACTCACTTCCTGAAAATATGACATGCTTTAAAAAATTTTTTTAAATCTCAATTGATTTATTTATTTTTAGTTTTCAACATTCATTTCCACAAGATTTTGAGTTACAAATTTTCTCCCCATCTTCCCCTACACCCCACCACAAGATAATGAACCTACTGAATACCCCTTCTCCCAATCTACTCTCTCTTATATCCTCCCCATTCCCCCCCCCCCCAACTTTCTAGTAGGGCAAGATGGATTTCTATACCCCAGTTATTTCTTATTTCCCAGTTGCATGTAAAAACAATTTTTTAAACCTTTGTTTTTAAAACTTTGATTTCCAGATTCTTTCCCTTCTTCTGTCTTCACCCACCCCCACTAGGAAGACAAGCAATTCAATATGGGTTGTACATGTGTAGTTACACAAAACATTTCCATAGTAGTTATATTGTGAAAGACTAACTATATTTCCCTCCATCCTATCCTGCCCCGCCCCACTTATTCTGTTTTCTACTTTGACCCTTTCCATTTTCAAAAGTGTTTGCTTCTAACTACCCTCTCCCCCAATCTGCCCTCCCTTCTATCACCCCCCCTCTTATCCCCTTGCCTCCTATTTTCCTGTAGGGTAAGATACCCAATTGAGTGTGTATGTTATTCCCTCCTTAAGCCAAATTCAATAAGAGTAAGGTTGACCCATTCCCTTTCACCTTCCTGCTCTTCCCCTCCATTGTAACAGTTTTCTCTTGCCTCTTTTATATGAGATGATTTATCCTAATCTATCTCCCCCTTTCTCCTTCTCCCAATATATCCCTCTCTCACCTCTTAATTTTATTTTTTAGATATCATCCCTTCTTATTCAACTGATCCTGTGCCCTCTGTCCATGTATACATGTACACACATATACACATACTCACATATGTATTTATACACACACTCTCCTATACATACATATATATATACATATATATATATATA
>CM053581.1:417998479-418019638 GCA_028627135.1 Pseudochirops cupreus
ACCCAGTGCTCATAAGCTGCACTGATACTTATTCCCCCAAACCCTAGGAAGTTCTATAGCACTGAAAAGTCCTTCAGATATCAACATGTCCAACTCCCTTATTTCTCAGCTGGGCCAGGACCAAGGTCATGGAACAATGAGACGTAGGGGGAACTCAGGGCTTTCTGAGGTCCTCTCCTTCACAACCCCAGCTGTTTCCTCAGGAAGACTCAAAGAGGCTCTGAAGAAGACATTTCATTGACCCGGCTGGGAATCTCCAAAGAATGTATATATTCTCTAGTTCCCACTGATGTCATAGCACAAAACCATCTCCCTTCCCCCAAGTTGCTAGAGGACAGCAACTCATTTGCTTAGTATCTTGGTGTCTACCAAGTAACATCCAGGCCATGGTGATGCAAAGAGACAGCAGGGAGTGGTGGTAGAGGGGCAGACTATAAGACAGGGATACCTGGATTCTGCTAGGTATGTGAGCAGGGACAATTTGCTCCACCAAGGAGAACCTCAAAAGGGTTGAGCTAGACAGCTTTTAGATCTACATCTGTTCCCATGACCTCCCTGAGCCTCAGTATTCTCATCTGTATGATGGGCACAGCTGTCAAAATCACCTCACAGGGCTGTTGTGAGGCTAGTTAGGATTTCATTTATAAACTCAGCAACCTTCCAGGAATAACTTGAGTGGTCAAAAAAATGTGAGCTCAGATCCTCCTAAGTGGCTCCAGCCTACTTCCCAGACTTAGCTCCCATTACTCTCATCTCAAACCCAGCTGGATTACTTGGCATCCCCAGAATCGATCTGACCTTACCTTCCCACTTCCAGGCCTTTGCTCCCAGGTAGCTCAATGGCTGGTGTCCTACCTCTTTCTATCCTATCCCCACCTGTCAAAACCTAGTTCATAATCCAGGGCAGCTGGTGGTACAATGGATGGAGCACTGGGCTCAGAATCAGGAAAACTCATCTTCTTGTGTTCAAATTTGGCCTCAGACACTTCCTTAGCTGTGTGACCCTGGGCAAGTCACTTCACCCTGTTTGCCTCAGTTTCCTCATCTGTAAAATGATGGAAAATGAAATGGCAAACCACTCCAGTGTCTCTGCCAAGAAAATCCTAAATGGGGTTACGAAGAATCAGACACAATTGAAAAGGACTGATTGTCATCTTGGTTCACAATCAGCATGAAGTTTTCCCTTTCCTCTTCAATAGAAAACAAAAGTTCTGGGTCAGCTGGTCCTCAGACACTTAACACATACTAGCTGGGTAACCTTGGGCAAGTCACTTAACCCCAATTGCCCTGCTTTCCCCCTGCAAAGAGAGAGAGAAGCAAAAATAAGAAAATAAATAAATGCTCTGTGCTCCTTCTATACCTTGATCCTAGACTAATTTGTATTATAGTCCTATCTTACCATCCCAACTAGACTGTAGGCTCTTTGAGGGCTGGGATAGAGTCTTTCTTCTGCATCTCCCTTCCTCCCACCCCCAGAACCTAGCACAGTCTATGTTTTTTAAACTGTGGTTTCATCAATGTAGAAAGCTTCTTGTACCAAAGCAGATCTGAGCATCACCTTCCTCATCTGTAAAATGGGGACATCATTGTATCTATTTTTAACACAATGTTAGATAGTTTGTTGGTGTAAAGCAATTGAAAAGAACCAAATAAGACAAACCAAAAAAAAAAAAATCCTATTCCAAATCCCTAACTGCAACTAACAATTCTTGGAATGGAATCAGCTTCCTTCACTCTCTAGCAATCCATCAGCAATCATTCATTAAGTCTTTACTATGTGCCTTGGACACATCCTGGGCACTCCTTTTCTGCACTAAGTGTCCTCATCTGTGAGATGAGGTGGTCAGACTGGATGGCCTGTGAGGGCCCTTCCTGCTTGAAACCCAGGATCCTTCTTGCTGAACTCTGCTAAGGCCGGTCTCCCGGTTTAAGTGCCCGCGGGTTTCCATTTTGCTTCTGGGGCCAATCCCTTCAGTCCTCCTGTTACATTTCCACTGTAGCAAGGGGCAACAGGGGTCTGGACAGAATGACTGGGCAGCCAGAAAGTCCCCAGCCCCACAAGGCCCCTAGGACCTCGTCCTCATCACAAGTCACTGTGCAGGAAAATGCTGAGGATCATCTGCATTCCTCTCTCCACCATGATTAACTGCAAGCTAATGACCACGATGGATTCTTATTTTAGAGCAGACTTCCACAGAGTGCGGAATGCAGCCAAGGGAGGAAGTGCATTTCTTTCTTTTTTTTTTTTCTGTCAACTGACGGGGGCAAATATTTTTAGAATCTGCACCCTTCTCAACAGCCAGAGAGCTCATTTCCAGTTCCAGATGTGCCGGTTGCAGAGGCCTGTCAATGCTCCGCCAGGGAAGGGGGATAAGCTGCCCTGCAAACATCAAGACACAGAACACTGTGGACATCCACAGGATGTTGAGTGGGCTGTCAAGCTACAAGGCCCCCCCTAAGCATGGAAGGGGAAAAAGGGATCCAAATCCCAAAAAGTGTTGTTGGAGGTGGGCTCCAAAATAGAAACTGTTTTCAGTCATCCCACCGATTGCCTAAGAGCCCATCTGTTAGATTGCTGACTTTTTAAAGGCAAAGCCAACTTGCACATCACGGGCCTGCAGGCCAGCTTGGGGCCATGTGTTCTTCTTTGGGTGCAAATGCCTTTTATAATGTTTCCTGCAAAAAGGCTAAGGCAGGAGAAGCTGAGCATATAGAGCGATCACACAATGAAAGCCTGGAGGAAATGCAACAAAAGTCAGGAAACAAGAAGATAAAATGGATGGGGAGTCCAGAGACAAGACCCAGCTCCCCATCTAAAGCAGGGGTGGGGAACCTGTGGCCTTCTAGGTCCTCAGGTGCAGCCTTTCAACTTAGTCCAAGTTTTACAAAACAAATCCTTTTATGAAGGAGATTTGTTCTGTCAAGTTTGGATTCGGTCAAAGGGCCACACTCAAGGACCTACAGGGCCACATGCGGTCTTGAGGCCACAGGTTCCCCACTCCTGCATGACTAGTGGATCAGAGGCAAGTTGTTTTCTCTTACAAAATGAGAGGATTGGACTAGCTGATATCAAGGTTCCTTCTGGCTCCCAAGGTCACAGGAACATAGATAAAGTTTAGAGGAGAGCTTAAAAGCCATCAACTCTAGTCCCTTAATTTGATAAAGAAGCTGAGGGTCACAGAAGTTCCCCAAAGTCACAAAGGCATCAAGAAGCAGAGCTGGAATTCAAACACTATCATTTCCACTTGTAGATGGTGAGAACAGGAGAACAAACAGGAGTATGGCATAATATCGTATCTGTAGAGTTGATAGAGACCTCAGAGGTGGTCTAGTCCAACCACTTCATTTAACAGATAAGAAAACTCAGCTTCTAGAAGGGACCTTGCTTGCATCACATAAGTAGTAGGTGAGGTGAGCTTTGAATCCATGTGCCATGCAAAACCACAAACATAATGGAATATTACTGTGTAATAAGAACTGGCAAACATAATGAATTCAGAAAAATTTGGGAAGGCTTCTATGAACTGATGAAGTAAACAGAACTAGAAGAATATACACAATGATGACCTAATATTAAATGACTAAACGAAAACTTAAAAACCCAACTCAATAACTGAAAAACCAACGATGGTCCCATAGAATGGATAATGCTCTCCTCTCAGCAGTGAGGTGGGGGACTGCTTGCGCAGAACATTGTATACATTGTCAGATTCAATCACCACATTCTCCATTAGAATGTAAGATTGTTGGAAGTAAGCACTCTGTGCTTGAATGCCCAGTGCCTTATGTACCTGACACATTATGGGCAGATTAATTAACCCACAATGTTAGTTGTTTGTACTTAACTGCTTTTCTTTTGTTACTAAGGAGAATTGGTGGTAGGGAAGTGGGAGGATATATTTTAAAAGACCATGATTTTTAAAAAATATGCCAATAAAATTTCTTTTAAAAATATTAAATATGTCAATGATGCTAATGTTATCGCTTGTACAAATGGACGAAGAATACAGTGGCTTCTTAGGGTGAAGGATACATTTTCCATTATTTCATTTTCATAACAAATGCCTAAAAAAAGACCCACAATTTCCAAGCAGAAGCCAGAGCCTGGGCTCATCAGAATTTTCATTTTAGAAGCACTACCTCTGGCAATTTCCCTACCCAAGGTACAATGGTCCCAGGCTTGATGCGCTCAGCTCCCACTGAACCTTCTGACCTCGACATAGTTTCCTTTCTAGCTTATGCAAATCAGCCATTCTCCTAGGATTCTGGCTCATTGTCCCTATCCAATCACATAGAATTAATTGTAACCATTCTTCTTTTCCCAATGGAGAATTTTATGACTAGCTAGAAAGCTATTTGGCTTACCTCTACTGGTTCTACATCATGCAAACCAAAAGGTCATGCCTGGCTGGAAGACCCAACGCTAGCTCATTCACTGCCTTGAAAAGGGCTCTTTTTTGTTTTGAAATCGATGGGGGAGGGAAGCAATGTTCCTAATTGCCTCCTTCCTATTGAAAAGAGATAGGAAGATACCAACAGAAAGGAAAGGCTCATATACAAGAACATATTCATAGCAGCACTTTCAGCAGCAGTAAAGAAATGGAAGGAAAAGTGGGTGTCCATAAGTTGTGGAATGGTTGAACAGACAAAGATTCATGAATCAAAGGAATGCTACTATGCCATAAAAAATGATGAATTCTGAGTAACCTGGGAAAACTTCTCTGAACTGATGCAGAGCAAAGTAAGCAGAACCAGGAGAATAATATACAAGGCAACCATAAGAATGTAAACAAAAAGAACAATAAAACAAAACCGAATTTTGGGTAATGATAATGATTAGTCTCAATCGTGGGGGAGAGATGAGGTAATGTACCTCCCTCCTTTCATTGGAGAAGTGGGGGACTGTGGGTATGGTATGTTGTATATGCTATCAGATCCATCGATTGGTTTTGCCTTTTTTTTTCCTTTGTTTCAAAAGAAGTCTGGGGGAGGAAAAGGAAGATGGAAATGGCCACAATGTAAACAAAATAAGGAAATAATGAGATAAACTTTTGAAAAGGAGGCATCCCTATTCTTTAAGCAATAGGGCCAACTCATCCTCAAGAATATACCCTTTTATTAGATACTGTGTTTGGAAAATCTCTTTACGTTGTTTCAAATCATTGGTTTATTCAAAGGTACATTCCTGTAGTTTTATCCCATTACAATAAAAACTATAGACCCTTAGAGTTGCAAAGGGTCTCAGAGGTTATCTGAGATCCGATTTCTACCCCCATCAAGGCACCCCCTACCTGACAAGTGTTTGGACACATATAGTACCATATGGTCTAGACATATATAGCATCATACAGTTTGGACACAGATAGTGCCATATATTAGACATATATAGTCCCAGTCTCTGTTTGGACACATATAGTCCCATAAGAGCTCAGTACCAAATAAAGTAGCCATGATTGTTAGACGGTTCTAGTTACTAGAAAACACTTTCTTACAAAAGTCAAAAGTGTTTTCCTTTTAAATTCTTCTTTGTTCTTCTTTCTGGAGCAAAACATCATGTATCTAAGCCTTCTTCCACAGAAAGCCCTTTGAGTATCTGAAGACAGCCATCACAGTCATCTTCCAAGTCTTCTCTTCTCCAAGCTCAACGCTGCCAAGCTCTTTGGGCTACCAAACCATAGGACTTGGCTTTCAGGTACCTAATCATCTATCATTTGTCAATGTCCCCCCTAAAACATGCTACCCCACACTCAGTCCAATACTCCAGATGTAGGTTATTACCATATGGTCAAATTCCACTTCTATTAACAATTAAAACCAATTAAGATACACCCACTCAGAATCTTGCTCTTTGGACAGAAGTGAGGAGTCAGTTCTATAGCTGGGCATTAGCTTCTGGGGACAGTTATATAGGATTGTAGGATGACATTTAAAGCTGAAAGAAATCTCATGAGGCCACCTAGCCCAGCCCCCTTATTTTAGAGATGAGAAAACCGAGGGCCAGGCAAGTTGGTGTGACTGCCCAAGGTCATACAGTAAGTGGTAAAGCTGGGATACAAACCCAGGTCCTCTCATTCCAGAAACAGTTTTCTTTCCACTGTTTCCCAATTTATTATCTCATCTGATTTTCCTAACATCCTCATGAAGCAGAGAGTGTAGGTTTCATTATCACCAGTACAGGTTAGGAAATTACAGTTTAGAGATGATGGTTTGCCCAAGGTCACCCAACTAAGTAAGAGGAAATAGAAGTACAGCTTTGAACACAGGTCTTCTGACTCCAATTTTTGCATTTTCTTACTATTATTGGAATATAGATTTAAAGCTGGAAAGGACCTTAAAAGTCATCAATTCATTTTATCACTCATTATACAGAAGAGGAAATTGAAATCCAAGGAAGTTAAGTGATTTGTCCAAGGTCACACAGACAGTGTCAAAGCTGGGATTTGAACCTGACTCTTTCCATTATCCCATACTGTCTCTCTATTTCAACAGACAGTTGTCCTTCACTGACATTTCCTTTTTTCCCCATGGATTGCCCATTAGACTAGGGGAAGAGAAAACTGAGTCAGGATGACCACTCATTCACTGAGGGTGAAAAAGGTAACCTAGCCCTGGAAGCTGGGAGTCATGGTGCATAAACAAAAACCCGGAAGGCCAAAGGAACTCCATCTGAGTAAAGGAAATCTTCTCCCCATGCCTCTCAGTTCCCTTGACAGAAATATCAACAAAGGAGGCAGAGAAGGACCCTTCCCATGCTTTGTCTGGGGATCACTGACATGTCTCTGATGTCATGGATGGCCAATTAGGAAGCCCTGACAGTGCCTGGAGACCTAAGGCCATTCCATACTAAAGCTCATGTGGTGTACAAGATTTATTTTAAAACTACATTTGCTTATTTTCAGGACGTGATCAAAAGGACACTGGGAGCAGTCGGTAGGAGGTACTTGAACTCTGTAGGCCAAGAAAGTTTTTTCTAACCCCAGCAGCCACCAGCAATAATACTATCTATAAAGTAAACTCTTCAATGAACATACTTTGCTCTTTTCCACAAGCAAATGTTGATGCTGTCTCCATGATTTGTTTTATCATGGCTGGGAATAAAGAGGAATAGAAGATGGGCAGGGAAGGATAGTGATCCCATAGATGCTAAAATATTTACAGCAGTATATACTGCAGTAGCAAAGGATGGAAAGCAAGAGAATGGCTAAACAAATCATGGTCTGTGGATATAAGGGGATATTATTTTACTATCTTTTTTGTGGCATCAAAGATGTGGAAACAACCCCAATGCCCATCAACTGGGAAATGGCTAACCATATTGTGGTACATGAACAGAACAGAATCTTAATGTGCTGTTAGAAAGGCAATGGATACAGAGAAGCATGGGAAGACTTATATGAACTGACGCAGAAGGAAGGAAGCAGTCGGGAAAACAATGTATACAGTGACTACAACAATGTAAATGAAAAGAACAATTGAGAAAACAAAACCAAATATGTGGAAAGTATGATGACCAAGCTTAGCTCCTTAGAATAGATACGAAAAGGCATCTTCTCTCTCACTTTGCAGAGGTGGGGGACTTTTCCAATCTTTATTAGTTTTGCTGAATTGTTACTTGTCTCCCCCCCCCACTCACCTTTATTATTCTCTAGGAGGACATGGAGGGGAGGATATATTGGGATGATAATAGGTGAGATAAAAGCAAAAGATAGAAATGAAAATTGACTTTAAGAAATATTACTGTATTGTTAAAAATGATGAACATAAAGATTTCAGAGAAACTTGGGAAGACTTATACAAACTGATACAGAGAAAAGTCAGCAGGATCAGTAATTTCCAGGATAGCTAGAATAACATAAAGGGAAACAACAAAGAAGGAGTTCATAACTCTGAACAATGTGGTGACCAATTGTAACCGCAGATAACTGTTTGCTTCAACAAGGCACTAGGAATAGAAAGAAAAAATGACATCAATCTTACCCTCATGGGGTTTACCATTCATTCTATCCTTTATCTCAGTAGGAGGACAATAAACATACTTTTATCAGATGGAAACATTATGTTGATTTGTTTAGCTTATCCCTGTTTCTTTTGTTACATGGACAGAGGAGGGGAAGGGAGAGTCACTGATGAAGAAGTGAGTGATGCTTTAAAAACCATATCAATAAAGTATGTCTCTTAAAAATGATTCCCAACCCTACAATGAAGTCAAACTCTACTTGGCCTCAGTTGCTTTCAGCATTCCTAATATGGGATTTTGAGCCAAAAGGGAGTTTAGTTCAACCCTCTTCATTTAAAGATCAAGAAACTAAGTCCCAGAAAAAGGAATTGAGTTGCCCAAGGTAGGATGTGAACCCAGGTCCTGACTCCAAATCTAGTGTTCTTTCTGTAATACCATCTTTCCTTTCAAGCAAAGTTCATGGAGGTATTGGCCTTTTTACCTGTAGAATGGGCATATTATTCACAGTCAGGTCCAACCCCTAAGGCTACATCATGTATTATGGGCTAGCTCTGCTCAGTAGCAACCAAAGACCTCTAAAAAAGGTTGACTCTGAGAGGGGCATCCCCAACCCAAGGCAACCAGACAAAAAGTGAGAGTTGGTAAAGGCAGAGCTGAAGTGAAGGTATTCCTTTGTTGAAATACCCAAGGCTTGTACATTTATCAATTACCCCAGAGCCTTACCTTAATATTACAGTTATCATCAAGCAAGATATTCTCCAGCTTCAAATCCCTGTGGACAACACCATTCTGAAACAAGAAGATGAGACATGGGATAAGAAGAGGGTTGGGAACAGGGGAACAGAGAGAAAGAATGAAACAAAGAAAATGAAGTGGGGGCAGTAAATGATGAGACAGAAAATAAGGTAAAGACAATGGGAATAGACAGAATGAGATGGGGGAGGAGAAAGAGAAAGAGAGATAAAAGAATGAGTCAGAAAGAATGAGACAAGGAGAGTGAATGAAGAGACAAAGACAATAAGGCAAAGACAGATGGGGATAAATGGAATGAGACAGAGAATGAGATAGACAAAGAAAGACAGGGGAAAGGGAATGAGTCAGAAAGAATGAGACAGGGATGGTGAAAATGAAAGAGAGAAGAAATGAGACAGGGTCAGTGAAAAACAAAGAGAGAGGAGCAAGGACAGAGAAGGAGAGAGCAAGAGAGAGCCAGAAAGAGACAGGCAGAGAGAGAAAAGGAAGGAGGACTTTGAACAAAGGGAAACGTTGAACAGATTAAAGAATTGGCCCAGCAGGGGTGGTCTCTGTATCTACACTTTGAGGCTGTTTTTACAGCCATAACACTCCCAGCCCAGGGACTAGTGACAAGAGCCATATTAGTCACTTGCTGTGTGTGGTTAAGGGAAGAATGACTGGAATCCATTTTTCCCCCAATGCCTGTAAAACAGTGGGGGGGAAACGAGGGGGGGGGAGATTCTTTTTTGGAATGTAATTCCACTGTGTGAATACAATATATTCTTCACAGACACCGGCAAACAGTATCTGCCACTGACATCATTCCTGAGGAAAGCACTGATTTTCCCTCTCTTGGGTCCTCTCAGATCTGGGAAGCTCTCACCTTACCCAAGCAAAGATTGGCAATGAAAAGGAACAAGTCCATTTGGGGTGCCAAGCCTTTCTTTAAATCATTCAAAGTCAAACTGGGCCCAGAAAGCTTTCAGGGAGGGTTTCTGGGCTATATAGCAGGCACGTGATGTGCTTCACTCTGCTGACCATAACTCAACAGAAGAATCTGGAGAAGAGCATAAACAGAAGGAGGGGAGAGGAGAATGATGACAACCCAGCAAAGCAATGGCACTTTTTCCAATGGAAAATCAAAGAAGACCCTGAAACTGGACTTTCCTGATTCCCAAACAACCAGTCAAAGTTTTTGGTGTTTTTTTTTTTTTCACAAGATAGGAGGGGACAGGCAATAGAATCTTAATATCCAAAGGTGCTTTTTAGAGATCAGCTAGTCTAACCTCATTATTTTACAGAGGGGGAAACTGAGACCAAAAAAGAAGCACCCAGCCCAGAGTTACATAGTTACAGAACAAAGTCTCGAGCCCAAGTCTAATGACTCTTGGAAAGCTGCCCATTCCACCCCAATGAATTGTCTTACAGAAAGATCCCAGCTCAGTTTTAGTCAGAAGTATGGCTTATGTGGCTTACAGAGGTAAGCATTGTAGTTCTTTAAATCTTGCTCCTTATTGTATTAACTCAGCTGGTTCTTTTTTTTCTAATTGACTCGATTTTTTTTTAACTGAATTGACTTTCAATTGATACACACAACAGAGAAAGGAATCCCCAAAGCCAATTCTGCATCTCACCTTATGGCAATAGTGCACTGCAGAGATTATCTGCCGAAAGAAGTGTCTCGTCTCCCTCTCACTGAGCCTCCGCCGCTCACTGATGTAGTCATACAGCTCCCCTTTGCTGGCATACTCCATGATGATCACAATCTTATCCTTATTCTCAAACACTGAAGAGCAGAATAATATAGAGAAATACAAATTCAGTGAACAAACTCACAAGAAAACACTAGAGAAGAACAGAAAGTCTGCCAGGGAATTCAAGGGTCCATGAGAGGCCAGAAGGAATCATTCACAACGTCAAGGCATCTCTCCACAGATGAGCAGGTTCTTTATTCAGGGAGACCAAGATGACTGTAGAATTAGTAAGACTGACTTTGTTAAATTAAAGAAATGTATTTAGTCAAAAGCTTTAGAGCTAAAAGGGACCTTAAAGGCTACCAAGTCCAACTCCCCATTTTACAGATAAGGAAAACTGAGGCTCAGTATGTGAAGTGTCTTAGAATCCTAGATCTAGAGTGACTTTTCTTCTAAACCCCAGTAGGAGCCTCAGAAGCCATCTAGACCAACCTCTTCATTTTACAGAGAGAGAAACTGAGGACCACATATCTTTGCTCAAGGTCACACAACTAGTAAGGAGTTGTGGCAGGATTGTAACCTAGGATCTCTGATTCAATCACATCCCCTTGACACTCCTTCCATTCTGATCTAACTAGGAACCATCAGGTCTAATGTGAGCTCTGTGTTCTGGGTCACTCGACCCAGGAAGCCCAGGCATGGGGATGCTACATTGTCCAAGGCAAGGACACTTTAGGTTCCTAGATTGCCTTCAAAGTAATTTCAGTCTCATCTACCACTCTCCATTAACCCACTAGTCACTGGCTAAATCAATTCATCAATATGTTAAGAACTTATTAAGTACCATTATGTGCCAGGAATCCAAAGACTAAAATAACTCAGTCACTGGAGCTAATATTCATGTGGAGGAAAACAATGTACACAGAGAGAAGTACATACATTTTTTAAACACCAAGTAATTTGGACGGGAATGGGACACTAAGATGGGAGGAATCAAGAAAGGCATCTTGTAAGAAAAACCCCTTAGACTAAGCCATAAAAGGAGACAGGGATTCTAAGAGTTGGTGGTGGAAGAGTGCATTCCAGGCATGAGGAACAGCTTGTGCAAAGATATGGAGGTAGAAGATGGAAAGTTAGCAAGTAGGACAGGTGGGCTATTACACAGAGTTCACTGAGATGGAGTGATACATGTAATTAGCCTGGAAAGATAGTCTGGAAACAGACTGTGAAGGGCTCATCAAATACAGGAGTTTCTAATTTTATCCTCAAGGTACTAGGGAGTGACTGAGATTTCTTGAGGAAATGAGCCACATTACCATACCTAAAAAAATGTTTGCAGCAGGAAGGAAGAAGAGAAGAAGGGAAAAAGGAAGGAAGGAAGGAAGGAAGGAAGGAAGGAAGGAGAGAGGGAGAGAGGGAGGAAGGGAGGAAGGGAGGAAGGGAGAGAGGGAAGAAGGAAGGTAGGAAGGTGAGCTTGTTCTAGATCCCCTTTTCCCCAGCACAGATGTCATAAATCCACTGTTCAAGGAACAGAGATCAAGAGATTGGCATCTAAAGCTGAAGTTCCCTTCATACACAGACATCCTCCATTCATTGTTTGATCTCCCACCTTGACACAGAAGCCTCTCCCTGTCCTTTTTAGCTCCTAAGCCTCACTCAGGCTTCACTGATAAAATGAATTGAGAAAGAAGAGACAAGAAGAGTCAGAGAAAATTGGCTGCTCCCCATCTGCTGGCCTCCCTGTACCCCAAAGCTCAGGCTTTTGCCAGAGACCTTAGCCTGCATGCACATTCAGTAACAATAAACTCTGGAAACTGGGAGAGCTATCTCTGGATGCAGCTCTGGCTCCTGGTCCAAGAATGATTAGGCTGCCATACCCTAGGGAGGCCTGGTTTCCACATTAAAAAAAGAAAAAAAAAGTAGAAATACAGCTTTTACAGGTTGGTGGGCCAATATCAATACCCACAAATTCCCATCCCTCAGAACTCAACATGGCAAAGAGTTACTGGGTGGCTCAGTGGACAGAGGGCCAGGCCTGGAGTTAGGAAGTTCAAATCCACCCTCAGATACTTGCCAACTGTGTATGGCCAAGTTACTTCCCCTCTGCCTCAGTGTCCTCAACTGTAAAATGGGGATAATAGTGCACTTATTTCTCAGGGTTGTTGTGAGGATCAAATGAAATGGAAATTGTAAAGCACTTAGCAGAGTGCCTGACTCATAGTAGGTGCTTAATAAATCTTTGTCCCTTTCCCCTTCCCCACGCCAGGCCAAAACAAGCAATCAAACCCACTGTTGGCTCTGCATAGACAAAGCAACTGATTAGAACCACTGAAATTTTTGCTTTTACAACTGTGGAAAAGTTTTCTCTGTGTCTGTATGTGCTCACACATATATGCATATACGTGTGTGTGTACATGTGTGTATAGCACATGTATATATACACATATGTGTATATATATAATATGTGAAGGGAAAATCTACCATTCCACCTTCATTTTTGTGTTTATGCAAAGTAGGAGCATATAATAACAAGACAGAATCCAAGACAGTGTCACTGGTTTATAGACACCCCATTTAACATCATGACATACCTACTATGTCCCAAAAGTCTTAGTGTGGCTTGAAGTTTAGCCTCTTTATTTTCCCCAACCCCTAACTGTACATTGTACAGGGCAAGTGCTTAATAAATGGTTGCTTGAATTAATGAGTGAATGAATGAATGAATGAGTGAGTGAGTGAGTGAATGAATGACTTCTCTGGTACCTTCCAGCTTAAAAACATGACCCTATGACCTATGAATTTTACATTAAAACACCCTAAATAACAAAATCTAGGCTCAATGTATCAGGTCTGAAAGTAATTAGGGGGAGGGAAAGGGAGGCGAGACCAAAATGGTTAAAAGTCATCCCTGACCTTGCTAGCACTTATATAACATAGTAAGGTGTGCAGAGTATTTTATAAGTTAATTGTCCTAAAATCCCGATTTCTGATTGAGACACTCAGCTGCTGGGGTGACATGTTTGGTTTTGAGTGCCTTAAGTAAAGAGATGTATCTTTCTTTCAGCAACTAAGGTCTTAGGATGGTCTGCTTAACATATCTGAAAGTTTTCATGAGGGGTATGGAAGTCAGGAAGACCTGAGTTTGAATTCTGCCTCAGTCACTTACTAGCTCTGTGATCCTGGGCAAGTTTCCTAACTCCTGTCTGCCTCAGTTTCCCCATATGTGAAATGAGGTTAATCACAGCCCCCTACCCTTATAGGTTTGTTGTGAGAACCAAAGGAAATAGCATATGGAAAGTGCTTTGCAAATTTTAAGGTGCTTTATAAAGATTAGCTTTTGATGATTTAGATTATGATGCCTTAGATCATGATTAGACTATGATGATTCTTATTATTATCTTGTCCGCATGCCACCCCACCTTGGCCAGAACTGTTTTCCTCCAAGAATTCTCAATTCTTTGTCCAGTACTAAATCATGTATCTGAAAGTGGCTTGTTTATCCTGCTAAACTGTCAGCCCTTTTAAGCACCTGGACCACTCACAATGTCAAGTTTGCATCCCCAAAGACACCTCCATGAGGGCCTGTTCTGATGCCTCAACACAGCATGGAAAAGGCTACAAATGCCAGAAAAGCACAAACCCCAACAGGTGGTGTGCCATGACAGAAAATCTTCCAGGACAATCCTGGCAATAGTTGATGTCTGCTTTCCAAGGACCAGCTTAGCTAAGCACCAGGGCTCATCTCCAATAGACTGGTCACTTGGGAATGAATTCCTTGTCCATGGCAACCAGTGAAACAAAGGAAAATATAAGACAGCCCTTAGCACTGCCTGGCCCCTTCCGGTCCTGTACTGACAGAGAGGGCCGATGAGGCCAACCATCACTTTTTAGAATGTCTCTAAACATCTACTTAGAATTTACAGGGGCATGTGGAGCAGAGTCTGGTAGGACAGGCTAACATGTCCAACATTAGAGATGATATCAATAACCTAGGGATAGGGGCGGCTAGGTGGTGCAGTGAATGGAGCACCAGCCGTGGAGTCAGGAGGACCTGAGTTCAAATCCAGCCTCAGACACTTAACACAAAACTAGCTGTGTGACCTTGGGCAAGTCACTTAACCCCAACTGCCCTACCCTCTCCCCTCCAAAAAAAAAAAGCAAAAAATAATAATAATAACCCAGGGGCAGTGGGAAGAGGGTCAGAATCACAGAAGCTGAACTCTAAATCCAAGTGTGGGACAGTGCAAAGAACAACAGCTCATGAGTCAGGGGGCTTGTGTTCAAATCTGGCCTCAGGCACTTACTAGCTGTGTGACCCGAGGCAAGTCATTTAACCGTGTTTGCCTTAGTTTCTTCATCTGCAAAATGAACCAGGGAAAGAGATGGCAAACCACCGAAGGAAAAAAAAAAGAGCTTTCAATCTAGAATCCTATGTGCTGCCTACCTCTGTAACTCTAGACTAGGCACACCAGCCACTGAGCCTCAGTTTCCCCGTTTGTAAATGAAGAAGTTGGACCAGATGGCCTCTGAGGTCCCTGAATCCTATAGTCTGATCATACCTGGTTGTTAAATATAATCAGATGGGGGAAGGGAGAGGAGAATCCCTTGCAACCTTTGTACAAAGATGAAATAATAATAGCCACCATTTATATAGCACTGACAAAGACTTTACATGTACAATTTCATTTTATCTCACAACAACTCTGAGAACTGTTATTAGCCCCATTTTACAGATGAGGAAATTAAGGCAGACAGAGGTTAAGTGACTTGCCCAGGGTCACACAGCTAGCAAGTGTCTGGGGCTAGATTTGAACTCTCTTCAGTCCTGCCTCAAAAGATGACTAATGGAATTGAATTGTAACTGAGTTGAAATAAATCAAAGGACGCTCCACCACTCTCCTGGCAGAAAAAAAAAATGTTACCTCCCCTGAGTCAGTGTGGGGCCAGCTATTTATAAGGCTCTGAGAGTGGATGAGCGTGTGTTTATGTTAACTAGTCACGAGGCAAAATTTTCTTTTCCACAAGTAGGGAAAGATTTCCTTTCTGAAGAGCCAAAACCTGTGTCTCCTGCCTAGACCGTTTAATCAGGAGCCCAGAAGGGTAGGACAGGCGCCCATCCATTATCAGAGAGTGGGAAGCTGTAAAAGCCAGCAAAGAAACTTAGTTCATCACTCGGGGTGGTTAAGGCAGCAGCATTTGGGCAGGAGTCCAGTAGTATCAAGAGGCATTTATCCATGAAAGAATCTAAGTCCCACCTCCTCCTCCAGGAAGCCCAGCTGCACTTCCCTAGCACTCTCCCTTCCCCTTGAGAAATGTAGCAGTCATGGAAGGTTCCCCGGCAGCCATGAGGCTTGAGCCAGACCTTGAAGGATGGGCACAATTCTGATTCTCTGCTGATTCCCACGTGATCCAGACACACACTGACATTTGACAAGCTCTGCTTAAACACAAAGTTCTCTAGAAGGAGCAACTCTCTCTCTCCCAAAGAGAAACTACAGGCATTCTGCTCATCTCCTTTGGAGGCCTGGTCACTCCAGCAACAGTCCCTTCTTCAAATGAATTGCAGGGTTCATCAGATGTTGAATCTAAAAGTTTGCTTTTGCCCCCAGTTGTCTGGCTTTCAACCAGTTAATGACCCAGCCTCTAATGATTCCCTCCCCACTGCCCTGGAGGTCAATACCAAACTTGTGTAGCAGCAGAAAATGACTCTCATAAAAGAAAAACAAAGCTTTGACCAAAGGGAGGGGGCAAGCACATGGAGCAACTATATCACTACCTTTTTAAAGATAGGGTCTACGGTTTTGGTTTTGGTTTTTATTTTAACCGTCAGAGAGGTTTACAATTTCCTATACAATCCCGCTTCCTGGTCTCCCATGTATATTGGCAATGGACGTGTTTATTGATCATTAAGTTCCCAGGGGAAAAAAAATCTCTTTTTAACACGAAACCAGAAAGAAAAAATGCAAGAGACTGGCTTTTTGCTTTGTTTTTTTAAGAAAAAGGAAGCTACTTTATTATGGCCTGGTTTCTTCAGTTTCCACATAACCCCAGGCTAAGAATGCTCATTTGTCGGTTTTAAAAGAGAAGGACGATAGAGCACCTAGGTTTGGTGCAGTCCAAATTCTCCTCATGCCTTCCTCTTCCATCAAGGAAATTTTCTAAGGATGTTGACATTCCTTCCATCTGGTGTCTTTCCACTGGATGGTATTTTCATTACTTGCCGAGCAGTCACAATCCCCAAGCACTGTTCCACGCTAAAGAAAGTTGCTTGATTAAAGGTCTTCGGGATCCAACCATATGGGCTGCCTCTCCTTTAGGGAACACAAGCTGGGAGCAATGTCTCCACCTAAAATCCAAGCATCTGCAACTCGATTCGGCTCATAAATACAAAGCTGACAGAGGCTTGTAAGCTGAGCTGGTCCAACCCTCTCACTTTACAGATGAGGAAACTGAGGCTTGGAGAGGATCATAGCCTGAAAAGTCATTGAGTCTAACACATTTTACAGATGAGGAAACACAGATCTAGGTTTGGATGGGACCTCAGAGATCACCTCCCTCATTTTATAGATGGGAAGACTGAGATCCCCCAATTAGAATGTGAGCTCCGTAACATCAGAGACTGTCTCGATTTGCTTTTTGTGTCCTTGGGGCTTAGGACAGTATTTGGTGTGCAATAAGCATTTAATAAATGCTTTTCATCCATTCATTGACTAGCCCAAGCTCACACAGGCAGTAGTGTCGAGAATCAAGCTCAAGTTATCTAACTAAATTAGGCATTCTTCTCAATCACTGCAAGAAGTAGCTAGAAAGTACAGAGAACATTGTGTCAGGCCTGGCATCAGGAAGACCTGAGTTCAAACCTGGCCTCAGCTGCATGACCCTGGGCAAATCACTTCACCCTGTTTGCCTCCATTTCCTCATCTGTCCAATGAGGTGGAGAAGGGAATAGCAAACGACTCCAGTCTTTGCCAAGAAAGATGAGGCCACTCCCAAATGGGATCATGAAGAGTCAGACATGACTGAAAATGACTGAACAACCAACAACCCAATCACCCTGTGTTATCCCCTAATGAGGATATTGGGTTGAGAGTTGTCTGAGGCCTCTTCCAGCTCCAAACCTTTAGTCCTAAAAACTTCCCTGAAAAATGACCATTCAGCCTCCATTTGAACTGATCCAAAGCTGCCATTCCGCACCAGCACTAAGTATAAGAAAACCCTCCCTTCCATTGGGCATAAATCTGTTTCTCTAGATCTTCCACCCATTACTCTTTGTTCTGTCCCATACAGCCAAGCAGAACAAAGCTAATTAACCAATCTCTTCCACAGGATAGTCCTACACTTGCTGGTCTTCTCTTCCAGGCTGAGTATGGGCAGCTCCTTCACTGGTTGCTCACGAGAACTTCTTCTAGGCACCAATCCTGTTTCTCCTTCTCTGGATGCCTTTGGGCATTGCCAAGTGGGTGCTGAAATGTGCCCCTGTGGCCCCTGACCATTAGATCTTAGGGAAGAGAGGGCAGGGGGATGACATAGCCAGGAGAGCTGGCAGCATCTTTGCTTGCACTAAAGAGGGACGTGGCTTCTAGGAATAAGGAAATGTTCTTCCCCTTCCCCTCTTGCCTTGTCAGCCAACATCTGGAGGCCTGTGCTCCGTTCTTGGCACCACAGTTTAAGAAGGACATCAATCAGCTGGAAAGTTTGCCCTAAGGAAGGCAACCAGATTGATAGTGGAAGGTTTTGAGGCCTTGTCATATGGGGAATGGTTGAAAGAAGTAGGCGTGTTTAGGCTGGGAAACAGTAGATTCAGGGGGAGCATGATAACCATTTTCAAGTATTTGAAGGACTGACAAGGGGAAAGAAGGATCTAACTTGCTTGCTCACAGAGGATAGAATCAGGAGCAATGGGTACAAATTAGAAAAAGGCAGATTGAAGCTTGACATCAGGAAAAACCTTATAATAATTAGAGCTATTTCAAAATAGAATGGACTGAATTAGGGGTGGCTAGGTGGCGCAGTGAACAGGACACTGGCCCTGGAGTCAGGAGGAACTAAGTTCAAATCCAGCCTCAGACACTTACCACTAACTAGCCTTGTGACTTTGGGCAAGTCACTTAACCCCAATTGCCCTGCCTTCCCCCCTCCAAAAAAAGAAAAGAAAATAGAACGGGTTGCCTGAGAGGTGATGGGTTCTCCCTTCTTGTAAACCTTTGAGCAGAGGCTGGCAACCACTCATCAGGTCTGTTATAGCAGGGACCCCTTTTACCTACAGGATTGGACTAGATGGCCACTGAGGTCTCTGCCAACTCTGGAAATTCTGTGTTTCTATGAGCTCATCGAGTTCAACCCCTTTCTTTTACACATAGGGAAACTGAGACTCAAAGATATAAAATTACTTGTCTGAAGTCACAGCCAATCAGTAGTAAAGGCCCATTCCTGCCTGGTCTTGTTTCCCGAGGACCACACTACCATGCTATTGTTGGCCAAGGAAAGTCGATGAACATTTATCAAGTACCTACTCTATACCAGACACTTCCCCAAATCACTATACTAAAGTGCATAAGCATTTTACGTGTTTTATTTTTTTAAAAATACACAACTTGCTCATGTAAGAAGCAGCATTCTTTCAGCAGAAGACGTTATATTCCAGGAAACTCTAAAGGGTGAGGCAGGACAGCTGCTTTTGTGTTCTCCTTAATCACCAAAGAAAACAATGAAAATAATAGACCTGAAGGTCAAACAGCCCACTTAATAGGAAGCTAATTAGAAAAGTAGCTGGGCAATGTCAGGAAAAGGGATCTTTCTTGACAGAAGGTGGAGAAAATTCATTACTACTTTCTAATGCCTTGTCATTAACCCTTGATTTTGATCCAAAATATGGGGACTTAATATAGAACTGATGAAAATTGACATCAAAGGATCATTTTTCCCCCCAACTATTTAACAATTAGCCATGGGAATAAAAGAGTAAACACAAGTACAACATATCTCTCTGCCAAACTCAACAACCTGTTTTAGTGTGCTGGAAGTCCCAGGAGAAGGGGAGTTGACATTTGGGTAACTAAACAAACCACTAGGTTGGAAACCGGACCACAAAAGCATCATTATTCATTGGCCAATAGCTGTCAGACCCAAACCAGAAAGAACATCAGCTCTGGAGTGTGAGGACGTGGGCTGAACCCATACCTCTAATGCTTACTATCCATGACCTTGGTCAAGGCCCTTCAATTCCCTTTGTCTCAGGTTCTTCATCCCTCATTTCCTCAGTCTGCAAAACGAAGGGCTGGCTGAGAGGGCCTTTGAGATCCCATCCACTGCAGATCTGAAATCCTTTCATTCCCAATGACCTTCTTCTACTTCTAAATCTCTGTCATCATGAGAGTATACTTGTACTGGAAGTAATGAGGAAGTAAGACCAACAGATTGCATTCCCTTTTGCTCGTCAGTAAGGACCTTCTCCTTGGGACATCATATAGCAGTATGTTTTGTACCTCCAGTACTCTTATCATATAATTCTTACAATCATAGCATATAGCACTGGATGAAACCTTAGAGATTCTCTCTCATTTTAGTCATCTGGGGCTATATCTTTGCCCTATTTCCGATGCCTGTGATGCCCTCCCTTTTTACTCCCTGACTCGTCACCATGAGTAACTTCTCTGAGATAACCTTCCGTCTACTGTCTGTATCTTATATGTACATGGTTGTTTACATGTTGTCTCCTCTATTAGAATTTCAGCTTCTTGAGGGCAATGGGATTTTTTTTTCCTTTCTCTGTATCCCCCACATAGTAAGGGCTTAATAAAGCTGAGTCTTGCTTATCTCCTACTAGATTGAAAGCATATAGAACTATACAAAAACTATAGAAGAAAGATCTCAGCATCACTGAAAACCATGATGGTGTGGTTACTGACGCAGAGCCAGACATCCTGGAAAATGAAATCAAGTGGGCCTTGGGAAGCCTGGCTAACACCAAGGTTATCGGGAGTGAAGGAATTCCTACCGAACTACTTAAAACCCTAAAAGATGATGCATGTTAAAGTGCTGCACTCCAATCTGGAAAACTCAACAGTGGCCATTAAATTGGAAAAGATCAGTTTATGTCCCAATCCTAAAGAAGGGCAATGCCATGGAATGGATTGGATATGTCTTATCCAACTTTTGCATCCCCCTCAGTGCCTAGCAAAGTGCTGAGCACACAGTAGGCACTTAGTTTCTCCAATATATTCATTTAATTCAATTCAGCAAATATTTATTAAAGACCTACTATAGGAAAGTTGGAGTAGCTATGTGGCATAGTAGATAGACCACTGAGCTTGGAATCAGGAAGATTCATCTTTACCTTATGACTGTATCACCCTGGGTAAGTCACTTAACCTTGCAGTGCCCAAAGCAACACTCTAAAACTGTAACCAATGAGCCGATGCATAGAAAAATCAGCCCCTTGGCCACGTCTGACAATTCCACACCTATATTCCATTAGGCAAGGGACATACTTCACCAGCAATGTTCTAAAGTCATGATTTTAATCTATTTTCCCCAAGCTGATCTTCCACAACTCCCCTATACAAACCCTCCAGTCCAGTCAGACCAATTTTCTATACCACAAACACTGTCACTTCTTTTTTTTTTCCACATCATTTTTTCAACATGGAATGGTGATACTGTATTCCCTATATTTGAATTCTGTCTACCCCTCAAGGCCTGGCTCCAGTCTAGCCTCTATGAAGACTTCCTGGATCATTCTAGTCTACACTGACCTCCTGGTACCATAAACGC
>CM053581.1:418020138-418036623 GCA_028627135.1 Pseudochirops cupreus
GCTTGGAGAATGTCACAGCCCTTTAGACCCACTGCCCAATCACAAAGCTACAAGGCACGGGCATTCCTGGAAAACAAGCCTGGCGCCACTGGCTCCACATGACCACATTCAGCCTATTAGGGAACAGAGTATACTTTCAAATATCCAAGGGTCCTCAGTCACGTAGACACTTTAGCAAAGGGCCTAGGGGCAGGGAAGATCTTCAGATTCCCATAACACCCTGTCATACAAGCAGAGATAAGTAAAACATCATTCCATATTAGTCAAGCCCAAAAATGTATTTCTTTTCCTTCTTTTTTTTTTTTTTTTGCTTTTTGGAGGGGGGAGGGTAGGGCAATTGGGGTTAAGTGACTTGCCCAAAGTCACATGGCTAGTTTTTATATTACATGTCTGAGGCTGGATTTGAACTCAGGTCCTCCTGACTCCAGGGCCAGTGCCGTATTCACTGTGCCACCTAGCTGCCCCTAAAAATTTCTTATTCTGAATATTAGTTTTTCATCTCTCCATCATGAAGTGGGCAGTGCTCTTTATTAGTGCTTTGGAATCATGGTTGATCATTTATTGATCAGAGCTCTTAAGTTTTTCAAAATAGTTCCCTTTTGTAATTTATAGTATAATTTTATAATTTATAATAAATATAGTGTATAATTTATTAAAAGTATAATTTTTTCTAATTCTGCCTGATTTTACTTTGCATCAGTTGATACAAGTCTTCTTAGGTTTCTCTGAACTATCTTCTTACTTTCTTTTAGAACTATAGTCTTCTGTTATTTTCATTTGTGCTAATTTGTTTAGCCATTCCAATTGATGGATAGCCCCTAGTTTCTATTTTTTTTTTTGCCATCACAAAAAGTGATGTTATAATGTACCTGTTTTCCTACAGCTTCATCATTTGTCATTTTCCTTGTTTCTTTTCCTTTGAAAATCTGATGGATGGGTATAAGGTGGAACTTCAGAGTTGCTAATGTACATTTCTAAAGTTACTAATGATCTGGAGCCTTTTTTCACATGGTTATGGATCATTTGGATTTCTTCCTTAGAAAATTATCTGTTCCTTTATTTCAACAATTTCTCCATTGGAAAATGGCTCATATTCTTATGAATCTTAACCATTTCTTTATATGTCTTGTAATTGGGATGTTTATTAAAGAAGCCTTCTGTAAAGATTTTTTTCTCCCTCATTTTAAGGAAGAAAGAAGAGCAATGATAAATTTGGGCACTTAGGAAAGGCTTCTTTTGGGAAAGTAGCAGATGAATTGAGCCAGTCAAAGGAAACCAGGGGTTCCAAAAGGTGGAATGCATTTCAGGTGTAGGGGATAGTGTGTGGGAGATAAAATACCAAGTTTTGGCAACATTGTGACTACAAGATGGAAAGAAGCTAAAAATCAACATTTCATGTTTTGCATGCTTAGGGCACAGACATCCCTGTGTGTGTCTGTGTGCTCTGACTGAGAATGCTCAGTGATGATGCATTTGCTGCATTTTTTTCTCCAGTTAGCTGATCGCCCCCAGTTTCCTAAGCTGAGTGAAGTGGCTGTGTCAGAGGAAGGAATGAGCTGTGTAAGTGTGTGGATGGGCAGCTAGCAGCAAAAATCTGGAAAGGCTGAGGACTGGAAGGATGCATCCACTCAGCACTTGGCCAGGGCTGAGCATCAGCCAATGCTGCTAACTTCTTAGGGTGCTCCTGAGGGAAAAACAGATTTCATGATTCCTTGACATTCAGTTTAAACTTAAAATTCCAAAGGCCACGAAAGGAATGATTGGAATAACTTTGTTCTATATTAGAATCCTAATTTTTCCCCCATACTGAACACGGGGCAGCAAGGTGTGAGTCATTCATTAAATGACTTGGTCAAGGTCACACAGCTGGTAAGGATTTTGGGATCACAGATTTAGAGCTTGGAAGGAGTCTTAGGGGTCCTACCTCTAGTAGGCTAGTCCAGCCTTCTCTGTCTTCAGAGGGGGTATTTTTTTCCCTTTTATTCTTTCGTTATCTGGTCTCAGATAATGAAATTATTATTCAAGATTTCCCTTTGGATGAGATAATTGACAAGTGTATGAATAACTGGACCTATCCTGGTAAAGTCTTTTGTAATTGTTTGAGCTGAAGACTCCTGTATTGTGGAAGGAATTGCTGAGGAAACCATACTGATTATCCCAAAAGATTGTAGTCATTTAAATGCATGGCCTGGAGGCACTCTAAGAGGCATATTCATATTATCTCTCTCCCTTGAGTAGTTAAGATGGACCATCCCTCTGGAATTCTGGGCCTGGAAATGCTTCCCCTGAAAGAACCCACTCAGACTCCTATCCTTTCTTTTTCCTCAGAGATTTGCGCAAATCCTTTTTCTTATTTAAAAGTCAATAGAGGAAAATCATAGCAAATATTGTGTATCCTCCACTTCCCCCCCCCCCAATTATGTCCTATTTCCTTTTGGTCACAAAATGAGGCCTGGTTGTGTGAGCTGTTTGGATTAGCTATCAATTTTCCAGTAGCCTTTGGAAGGGTTGCCTTTGTGATCATGTTCTGAACTCAGAGAGATCTTTAGGTTGGTTTGGCATCTGGTGCTCTGTGGGAAGGCCCATCCCCAGGGTCTGGGAATGGGGAAGACTCCAGTGTATCTGAGTACTGAGCAGGAAGGGGCTTAGTTTGGAGTCACCCCTTTCCCCAGGCATGGAAGAGCTACATACCAGTTGGAAACTCTCTAATGGCCTATAAAAATACCAACCCAAAATAAAACACCATTATCTGACCCTGTTATTTCAATTCTTTGAGCAGAAGAAGGGGGTGGGAGACGTCTGGTAGTGTGGGGAGGGGTACTGCGTGGTTCATTGCCATGGTGGCTGTTGGTAAATGCCACATAAGATTTTTGCTTACTCCTCCCTCTTTAACCATCCAGCAAGTATTTGTTAAATGCTTATTAAATGCAGTGCAGTACTCCTTTCTATTGTGATAAAGGGGGGAGGAGGTTTCAGGGTCTTATGTAAAAGAGGCCCTTCTACCTGTCTTACCTCATTCTCAATCTCTTTTGCTGACTCATCATCCATCGGTATTATTTAAAAGTCGATGGAGGAAAATCATAAGTGCGTCCTCTCCCCTTCTCTCATTCCGTCTTATCTCCTTCTGGTCTTAAAATGAGGCCTAATTGTATCAGCTGTTTGGATAAGCTACCAATTTTCCAGTGGCATTTGGAAGGATTGCTTTTGTATCTATACTCTAAGCCCACATAGATCTTAGCTTGGGGTGGCGTCTGGTGCTCAGTGAAGTGACCCAATCCTTATTGCTCCTGTTCAGGGTACCACCATCCTACTCGCTGAGGCTCTCGACCGAGGTGTCGTCCTGGATGCCTCTCTCACCTTCCTGTAGCCAATCTGTTGCCAAGGCTTCTCAATTTTAACTTAATAACATCTCACACCTGTTTCCCTTACTGTCCTCTGACACTGCCACCTTATGTCTGGGCTATTACGATAGTCTACTGATGGGTTGGCCTGCCTAAAGTCTCTCCTCAGTCCAGACCATGCTCCACTCAGCTGTCAAAATGATCTTCCCAAATCAGGGAATGACCATGTCACCCCCTACTCAATATACTCTAATGCTTACTAAATGCCTCTTGTGGTAAAAGATAAAACCACCTGTTTAGGCTTTAAAGCCCTTTAACCTGGCCCCAACCTATCCTTCCGGCCTCCTTGGACATTACCTTGAAATCCCTCCCTCCCTTCATCCCTCCCTTCATCCCTCCCTCTCTCCCTTCTTATTCCCTTCCTCCCTCCCTTCCTCCCTTCCTTCCTTCTTTCCTTCCTTCCTGCCTTCCTTCCTGCCTTCCTTCCTCCTTCCCTTCCTCCCTTCTTTCCTCCCTCCCTTCCTCCCTTCCTTCCTGCCTTCCTTCCTTCCTGCCTTCCTCCTTCCTCCTTCCTTTCTTCTTTCCCCCCTTCCCTTTTTGCCACTTCTCATCTCTGGGCCTTTGTGTTAATCGTCTCCCATGTCTGGAATACATTCCTTTCTCACCTCAACTGCAGACACTCTTTGTGTTAAAGATATAGCTCATGTACTAATTTTCCCAGAAACCAGAGATGTGGTGTAGTTTGGTGGGGGAAGCCCTGAATTAAGTCTCAGTCAGACCTGGATTCAAATTCCATTCCTGATACTCACTAACTGCATGACCACTGGCAAGTCACTCAACCTGTCTCAGTTTCCTCGTCTGTAAAAGAGGCATTGGATTTGGTGACCTAAGGGCCCAGCTTCTGACGCCCCTGTCCTTCTGTCCAGATAAGCGAAAGGCTCTGAACCGGCTAAAAGCTCGTTTTCTTCTTAATGAGCCGCAGTGTTCAGGTGAAAGTGTTTGTCTTGGCCCTAGCTCTACTTGGCATCTGTGTCTGGTCTTTTTGTTTCAACATTAGCCAGGATTAGTGGCGGGCTGGGCCTTGAGATGCACTTGAAAATGTCTTGGGCTATTGTCTGCAGCCTGGATTACTTTTGATGGCCCCGCCCCATCATAAAAGCTGCATAAATCATGGAAAGCGATCCCTCTTTTGCCTTCTTATCTTTCCCTCAGATGGGGTGCACACATTGGAGGGGGCTTGTGTTCAGATGGCGGCTCCCGGATACTTTAGTTGAACCGTACAAGACTATTAAGCAAATATAATGGCTTTCTGGAAAGCAGGGCTGGGTGTTTCCAACCAACTGTTTTACATAGAGAACATCTGGGGAGTACTGGTATTTGGGTGTATGGCAACCTCAGAAGGCAGCTTTCCTGAGCTCAGCTGGGATGTTTCTGGGCTGTGGCTGCTGGCTATGACAATGCTGTTGTTAAGGGATGCTTCTTTTGAAGTTTTGCCATCGAATCAGCGCCAGCCTCAAGAAGGAGTGTTGTCCTTCCCATTTCTCCTGGCATTCCAATTGTTCCTATTCTCAGCTCAGCCAAGGCTTTCAGTGGACATTTCTTCACTGTGTTGTCTGAACCAATTTTTCTGGTGACCCAAACTGAAGAGATTTCATCTCTTCTCTGGATGCCTTTGCATAAGCAGACTCCCTTTCCTGGAACGCACTGCCTCCTACCCTCTGCTTCTTAGAACCCCTAACTTCCTTCCAAACTGGTGGCATCTTCTTCATGAAGATTCCCTGAGACACTAGTGTCCCACCCTCCTCCCTCCGCCCCCCCAAAAATCCTGTGTTTAGTTTGAATATATTTTGTCTTCCCTTAGATGTGTGCTTCTTTTTCCCAGTAGGATGGAATCTCCTTGAGGGCAGGGACCATTTTATTCTTGTCTTTATGTCTTTGGTGCCTAGAACAGTGTCTGGTACATGGTAGGCATTTGATAAATGTTTTTTCTTTGAAGGAAGGTGTCAGAAGTCCAGGGACAAAGTGTGACTTTGGAACCCTTTGTCAGGCTAGTGAACACTATGGACCCCTTCTCAGAATCGTGTTTATAAATGCATAAAATAAAATACATTGGATTACAAAAGAAATCGATACTCTTTTGTTGTTGTTTTTTTTCTGTTTTGGAGGGGGAAGGGCAGGGCAATTGGACCCAAGGTCACACGACTAGTAAGTGTAAAGTGTCTAAGGTTGGATTTGAACTCAAGTCCTCTTGATTCCAGGGGCGGTGCTCTATTCACTGTCACCTAGCCGCCCCCGAAATCAATGTTCTTGAAATATTTTTATCAATTTTTTTTGAGGTCAGTGATTCTGTGAGCCTGTGACTTTGCCTCTCTGGGCCTCGCTTGATTCCTGAGGTCCCTTCTAATTCTAGAGCTCTGATCCTACCTATGCTAAGTTTGGATCTTTTATTTGGTGGACAGACAGATAGTAGAGAGAGGTTTTACACTCAATGGAAAGGGGAAAAGCTTCTGTTTGCTGCCTCCAGTTAGTATCAGGACTTGAAGTCGCCCCTACTGGAAGAGCCTGGAACTGCAGCTTTTGTGTCAGTGATGTTTTGGGTCTGGGTCTGATAAAAAGCAGAGTTTTTCCCTGGGGCTTAGTTTTTGCTGGTCTCCACACCCAGGCACATTCACATACCCTTGCCCAACCTTAATGCTGTAAATCAAGTGGGCTACACTCATAAAATGGCCGTGCTGAAAGAAATCAGCCTTAGATTCCATATAATTGGTGTCCTTAGACATTTCATAGTCATAGGATCACGTACTAGGAGATATGGAAGGGAACTCTTCTAGTTAAACTCCTTAATTTTATTCTGAGGCTCAGATGGGGGGTAATGACTGTCCCAGGACTTACTGGTATGGCCAAGGCTGGAAAAGACCTTAGGTCATTAGTCCAACTCCCTCAACCCATTTTGCAGATGAGGAAACTTGGGCCCAGAAATAGGAAGGACCTTGCCCAAGGACTCAGAGGAAATGAGTGGTAGTATGCATACTAGAGCACAGGTTGCTTCACCCCAGACCTTCCCCTCCAACTTAGCACAGGCTTTGCAGTGGGAGGCCTGGGTTCTAATTCTACTTCAGTTACTTAATCTCTGTGTGACTTTGTGTGTCACTTAGCCCTTCTAGGTCTCAGTTTGCTCCTCTGTAAATTCAGGAGTTGGACTAGATAGGCAATGAAGACCCTTCCAGCTCCAGAGCTAGGATTCCATGTAGGACCATTTCAAAAGACCAACTCTGTGGCAAAACCTTGCCTTTGGTTAACTAAAATAACCTGTTCTGTAGCGTAGACTTAAAAGGCTATTTAAAGAGAGACCATGAGTTGTGCTTTGCAATCTTTGGATTTTCTCCATGCTACCCATTTTGGATGTCAAAACCAGACAGACCAGTTTCAGGTTAAATTAAAAAAAAAAGTTTTATTGATTCCTTTTTTCCCTCTATCACAGTCCTATTTGAACGTCCCATCCCCCACACTAACAGAACTCTCCTTCTAAACTAGCTATGCAAAAATAAGAGTGTATGCATGTATGTAACATTCTACCCCAGGAGTCTTCTTCTCTGCCAAGGTCGTTATTTTCTGAGACCAAGATTTCTGATCAGTTTTGAGTGCTGTCATTTACACTCATGTCTTGGATCTATAAGGCCAGTGATGCCAGTCAGGTCATAAGCATTTATTAAGTGCCAGCTGTGTGCCAGGTGTTACGTTCTGGGGATACCATGGAAGGCACAAAAATAGTCTCCATCCGTCAGGAAGGAGTTCACAGTGTAATGGGGGAGACATACAAACAGCCATGTATAGACTAGATAGATAAAAGAGAAATGGGAGGGAACCAAGCAAAGGAACTGGAGGTGGGGGGGGGGGATCAGCAAAGGTTTCTTATGGAAGGTGGGGTTTTGGCTGAGACCCGAAGGAAAATCAGGGATCTGGAGATGAAGAAGAGCCTTCCGGGACGGAGGATGGCTAGAGACACTGCCTGGGCTCAGGAGATAAAGTATTGGACTTGAAGTCAGAAAGACCTGAGTTCAAATGTGGCCTCAGACATTTGCTTGTATTATGACCTTGGGCAAGTCACTTTACCTCTTTTTGCCTCAATTTCCTCATCTGTAAAATGGGGGTAAAAATAGCACTTCTCTCCCAGGGTTATTGTGAGGATCAAATGAGATAATAATTGTAATGTGCTTCCTGCATAAATGCTATTGTGAATTATTATCTATCTTGTGGGAGCAAGGAGACCAGTGCTGCTGGACCAGGGCCATCTTTAGTCATCCTGATCTGTTTCTGGCCACTGGACCCAGGTGGGTCCTGGAGGAGAAAGTGAGGTAGGTGACTTTGCACTGCCCTCCGTCACTTAAATCCAGTCCACTTCCTAGTCATGGCATCCCCTTCCCTGGTGTCAGGGTTCTCTACAAGAAGGAAGGACAAATAATGCTGGTTCAAAGAGGACTGGAGGGATGTAATTTGTTAGAAGACTAGAAAGGTAGGAAGAGGCCCGGATATGAAAGGCTCTGAAAACCAAATGGAAGATACTCTATGTGATCCCGGAGGTGATAGGGAGCTACTGGGATTTATTGAATGGGGTCTGGGGGGGTCATGTGGTCAGACCTGTGCTTCAGGAAGATCTCCTTGATAGCTGGAATGGCGGCAGATGGACTGGAGTGGGAGGAGACCGGATGTGTCGTCAGAATGAAGTTAATAATTAAAAGAAGTGTTCTCAACGAAGTAACCATGCCTGAATAAAAACGTTCTAGCGATGTGTCTGTTCATGTGGGATGCTGTCAGATGAGGCTTTGGAAACTAGCAAAGAGTTTTGATGGGTCTTGGGTGTGGCTGACGTGGAAGAATGCTGCCCTGCCCTTCTAAGGAGGCAGGTCGATTTAGCAGACTGCCAAACAAAACATGAATTGGAGGGAGATTTATGACTGTCACTCTCTAGCTTAGCTTTTTAGTGGTGTAATAGAGGGTATATGGGGAGGACAGAAAATAAAGAGCGTTGGATAGGGCCTAGTCAGAGGACTTGGGCTTAGTATCTGTGATACTTAGATGTGTGGTAGCCATTATCCTGATACACTGAAAAGAGACCAAGGTCTGGGTTCAAATCATCCTGATTGATTCTCTGTGTGACCCTTGAATATATCACTTCTAAGACCTGCCTCTCCCTCTGTAAAATGAGGGGGTTGTCCTAGATAAGCCCTTAGAGTGCCTTTCCAGCTCTAAATCTATGTTCATGTTACTTCCTCTCTGGGCCTCAGTTTCCTCCCTTGTAAAATGGATGAGATGAACTTCCTTCTAACTTGAAAGCAGTCTTCCTAAAGTCATTTTCCCTCGCTTAGGCTGCAGCTGCATAAGCTTATAGATGTTATGTTTGTAGTAAGTGACAGATGCATGATTTGAACCGTGGTCTGCCAGCTCCAAAGCTATTGCTTTCCTGTAGTACTGCCCTATCTCTCCTCTCCTTAAAGGAGTGAGCTACGCTTTGTGGAAGACATTGTTGCGGCTTCTCACCCTGGAAGGTCCCTCTTTTCCTGGTGCCGCTTCTTCTGCTTGGTGATTTTCTCCTAGAATCTCCATTTTCAGGAAAGATCCAGGACAGCCGCGTTCACTGCCACTTCTGGCCCCTCTCTTGACTCTCCAGACTCTCCCCTGGTCCCCTTGTCTCTTCCCATCCCCATTCAGTTCTGCTTTAAATATCGAATTCCTCCATTAGGATGCAGACTTCTTGAGAGCTGGACTGTCTTTCTGCTTGTATTTTTATTTAGTTCTTGGCACACAGTAAACGCTCAATCGGTGCCTAATGTTGACTTCATGAGGATCTCCAAGGCTGTTCTCATCAAATACAACTCTGTGGTCTCAATGCGCTTTCATTTTTCTGGGCCTCATTTTCCCCTTCCTTAAAGTGAGGGAGGGGTTAGGACAAGTTGGTCCCTGAAGATCTCTGCAGCTCTAAATCCTAGGGTCTCCCTCTGCTGGAAGGAAAACTCCCAGAGTAGATGAAGGACCAGGCTCTTTGACATTGAATTTGTCTCTCTGCCACGTGTATCCTGGCTCAGGTTCCACTATGCTTGATAGATAAAAGTTGTGTAAGCCTGGGCTCTTCCAAGCCACGACATAAACAGACACAGAACAATCAGACGTTACTCGTTTTGTTCCTCCAGTTTACATGTAACCTTAGCCTGGTGGTGTTCCAGGAAAATTGTAACCTGGAAGGAAAGTGACTTGACTTCTCTTCTGCAAAAATTCCAGTCGGATATTGCATTTGGCTTTGGACAATGGGGGAAGGCAGAAGTAAGCAGCTGTTCAGCAACTGGAGTAACGCACTTGAGATTGCCTCATTTTTATGCTGTCTGGTTCTGCTCTTCCTTAGATGTGTCTTATGTTAAACTAGGGCAATTTCGCATATTGGCCTTTGTGTTAACCCATAGCACTGGCTGGCACACAAGGCTGGGAGTCTTGTAGAGACCAGTTAATATATGACTTGACCCCTCCACCCACTGAATAAAAGCCCACACTCTTGCCAGGGAGTTGTCTTTTGGAGTATGTTCAGCCTAGACTGCCTAATTACATTTTAAAAAAATGGATATTTTTAGCTTTTCCATTGCTTTGGTTTCCAAATATAGCCTTCCTTCCTCCCCTGCCCATTGAGCTATCCATTGGATTAGAATCAAAAGGAAAGGGGAAAAAAAAGCAATTGAACAAAATTAATGAACTCATCCACCAAATCTGACAGAATATGCCCTATTCTGCACCCATAGTCCCCCATGTCTCCAAAGCAGTTGAGAGGAGGTTAAAGTCTCAATTCTTTGGGGACAAGCTTGGCTATAATCATACAAGCTCCTGGGGGGAGAGAGGGGACAGTCCCTCTACCTATGTAGATCTGTCAACTTCCCTGGAACAGAATAGCTTTAGAGAGTTACCTGAAGGCACTGAAAAGTTATTATGATTTTCCTTGGTTACAGAGACAGTATGTGTTGGAGATAGTATTTGACTATACCATGCTATCTCTCTAACTAACACACACACACACACACACACACACACACACACACAGGTTCACAGAATGCTACGTAGGTAGTGCAAGAATGATTAATGCCATTTAACAGATGAGAAAATCAAATCTTATGAAGATTAAATGACCTGTCCATGGTCAATACACCCCTAATAAGTGGGAGAAAAGGGATTCGAATGTAGACAAATCCAGCATTAATTTCTCCCCCACTAACTGATGTTGCCTCTCTCCACAGAATCACTCCCACTCCTCTAACCCACCACAGTTACATACAGAGATTGTCATACTCTGGATCTTGCCATTGCTCACAACTGTTCATGAACTCTGAAATCCTTTTATCTGATGACAGTTTCCTTCTGCCTTTGTCAATGCCAAAACCTTGACTAAGAACTTCCTCTTTAACTTGATGATACCTTCTTCTCTGCTAGGTTTTCAAGATGTTGGTATCAGGGTTCTCCTCTTAACCTGTCTGACCTCTTGATCAGTCTTCTTTGTTGGATGTTCATCCAAGTCACACTTGCTAACTGTGGGTGCCCCCACTTGACTCTGTCCTTCCTCTTCTATATCTAGTCATCTCACTAGCTGCCATGCATTCAACAAGCATCTCTATGATGATGATTCTTAGATCTATTTTTCCAGTCCTAATCTCTCTTCCTACCTCCACTCTTGCATCTCCTGCTCCCTATAGGACATCTTGAGCTGGATGTGTCATAGGCATCATAGACTCAACATGTCCAAAGCTGAACTTTCATCTTGATGTCTCACTTTGTCCACCCCAAGCTGATCATTTGCCAAATCCTGTCAAAGTTACATTTGTAACTTCTCTCAAACGTCTCTCCTCTTCTCCTCTGACACTGCCACCACCCTGGTGCACACTCTTATCACCTCATGCCTGGATTATTGCAATGTCCTGCTGGTGGATCTGCCTGCCTCAAGTGACTCCCCAGCCCAGTCCATCCTCTATCTGCTGCCCGACTGATCTTATTCAAGCTCAAGACTGTGTGTTATCCCCCCTATTCAATCAACTCCAATAATTTTTGCCTCCAGGATCAAATTGAAGATCCATCTGTTTGGGCTTTTAAAGCCCTATGGAAGCTGTTCTTTTATACCCTATGCGATATAACTCTACTCTAGTGCCTGAAGGAAGCTCACACCAGGCTTAGCACAATGCCTGTATATTAGTAGAAGTTAACAAATGCTTGTTGGTTGGTTATTCATTCATAAGTCTTCCCAACTAGGTACCAAACTATTGTTTCTGTGTTGCTGAAGAATTGCTGAGTGCAGTTGGCATCCTCCAAGACTGGAGCCCTGGGACAAGGTCCCGGTTAGCAGTCCTAGTTTCAACACCGTTTTTGCATTATTTTTTTTCTGCTTTGTCTTTGATGCACCATTCAGCATGAACCTTCTCATAAACTAACTTTTTGGATTTTGGCCAGTGCTATCAGAACTCAAACCCTAAGGAGAAAATGCAGAGAAAAAGGAGCCAATTTCCTGCTATCCCATAGTTCTTCATGCCTCCTCTTGCAGAATCACCCCTTGCAATGACAGGCTGACATTTTTAGCTCAGTCCTTGAAGGGTAAGCAGAGGGAAGGGAATAAATCTCCATGTTGATAACTCTTTGAGATTCAAAACTACTTCAACCTCTTCAAATAAAATCAGACTTGACATTTATCATCCAAACATGGAAAGCATCAATGGAATCCTGAAAAAGTGTCTCAGAGCACTTAACAGGATTGCAGGGGAATGAGTCAGGCAGAATCTTTGCATCCCTCTCCTTGGATTTTTTATCCACATGGTTTGCAATCTTCTAACTTATGCCCCTCTATCCAACCCTCATTAGTTGCTGTCTGTAGGTTAGCCGCACGGTGAGATAAGAAGCACTTTCATTTTACAGATGGAGAAACTGAGGCTCCTAATGAGGATTAAATGCTCCTCAAAGTTAGATGGCTATCAGTCAGGATTTGAACCTAGATTCTATGTCCAGTTCTCTTTGCACTAAACCACCCTGCCTCTTGGAACTCAGAGAAAGAAGTGAAATTTTTTCTTTAAAAAAAATCAAAACAAAATATTCTGTTGATGCAATTTGTTTCTTTCTGAAATCACCCATCCCATAGTTTACCTTCCCTTGTTACAAAGAAAAATAATTATTCAAAAATACTCAATAGTGTGACTGCAACTATGTATATACCATTCTACCCTAATGGTGTCCCACCTCTCTGCTCTTATCTCAAGGACTGTCACTGGTTTTTCAGTTACTCAGTTCAGCTTGCTCTTAGGGATTTTTTCATTCACATTGTTGTAGTCCCTAAGAGGCAGTTAGTCAGCTCAGCTGAAGGAGCCCTGGGCCTGGAGTCAGGAAGATCCAAATTCAAATCCAGACTCAGATACTTACCAGCTGTGTGACCTTGTGCATGTCACTTAATCTCCACTTACCTAGGAGGCAAACAGGTGGCTCAGTGGATAAACCTGAGTTTAAATCCACTCTCAGTACTTACTGGCTATATGATCCTGGACAAGTCACTTAATCTCTGCCTTAATCAACCGGAGAAGGAAATGGAAATACCCTCCAGTATAAGAAAACCCCAAATGGGGCCACTAAGAGTCAGACATGACTGAACAACAATAGTCCTTGAGTTTATTCTTCTTCTGTATCTATATTTTGGCCTATGTGATTTCAGACAAATCTTTTCATGCTCCTAGAAATTCCTCATACTTGTTATTTCTTATTGCAAAATAATATTCTATCACATTCAGATACTGTAGCTCAAAGGTGTCAAACTTGGGCCCTGTCCTAGATTAAAATATAATGGGGAAATATTTAGCAAAGATAACTAAAAGTACAATATGACAGTGATAATGTGAATTTGTGGCTTTCTATTCAGGTATGTGGCACAATTTGAGTTTTAGGCCACTTCTGTAATTGAGTCAGCCTTTCCCCATCCATGGGCACCCACTTTGTTCTTAGGGATTTATTTCCACCAAGATCACTGCTATGAATATTTGGGTATACACACATGCACACATGTATATATGTATGTATGCACATAAGTGTGTGGGGGATGGGGACCCCAAAAATCCCCTACCCAAGAAAAATCAAAAGTCAGACATCTTGATGAAGGAACACGAGGTTTTATTCTCTTCCCCCACAGGAAGCAGTCCTCTCTGTGGTGGGGATCAAGGAGAGGAGGCATATTACAAAAGGCAGAATAAAAATTTATACCCTAAGGCAGTCAAGCCCCCTCCCCCTGGCTGTCCCTTCTCCCATTGGCTGGGAGGTGGGCTCTCAGTCTTGGCAAGAAATCTAACCCAGTGGTGGATAACAAAGAAGCCTGCCACTATCTCCTATTGGCAGGGAGGTGGGACAGGGAGCCAAAGTATCATCCATGGCCTCATTTGGTAAACACCAAAGCAAGGGAGGGGGAAAGGTCACAAGCCAGGGTGGAGATCAAAAACTCCTCAAAAAGGGCTTAAAGCTTTTAAGAGTGTGGTATGCAAGAGTGGAGGTCTAAAACTCCTGAAAGGGGCCTAATGTTGATGACAGCAAGGGAAGAGGGGGATGGGTCCTAGGTTGTGTAAACACAGGACTCAGGTCTGTCCAGTCTTATAAAAGTCTCTCTCTGGTTTCCAGATAGTTTCTCCCCCTTCTCATTCTGAGGAGTCTTCACAGAGGGTGCAGAGAGTGTACCCCACTCATGTGTATACATGTATACACATTTATATGTATGTATTTGTATACATGTGTCATGTATGTATGTATGCTGCCTTTGTCTTTGATTCCACTGTGGCATAAGCTGGAAGTGGTGTCCAAAACATTGACCATCATTTATGGGTCCCAAACACCTGCTTCTGAGAAGCAGAAAAGTTATGAGTTAATCCACCTTCCAGTTTTTTTCTTTTGATAGGTTAAAACAGTGTTGCTGACGAAAGGGTAAACTTTTAAAATGTTGTATAATGTGGGCTATAATTATGACTATTACATTAGTAATTGTCTGTGGGTATGTTGGCATTCCCTAAAGGGAAAACAACTCCCTGAAGGTATTTCCCTTCTACCTTTCCTGCCATTGCCTTGGGTGGAACCCTTTCTCCATCCCGTCCCTGGCTCTCCCCACCCTCCTCTATCCCAGCCCCCTGGGGAATGGGACTTTGTTGTCAAACTTATAAGTTTTGGTTCTCAAATAGATTTGTTCTCCCAAAAGGTCTGAGGAAAAACGTCTAAGAGGTCTTGTGAGCTCCCAGAGCCCCTTGAGGGATATAATACATTATGAGTTGCTTCTGGAAAGTGATTTTTAAGGAAGCCTGCCTGATTGGTCCAAGGATGGCCTCTGATCATTTGTCGTTGGTTGATTTCCAGGTTTAGTTGGGTTCCGTGATATTCTCCACGATATTTGTTCATTTGTCTTATTCTTATGTGAATGGAAATTACCAAAAAGAATGAGAGGAGACCTCAGCTGCTATCCAGCTCAACTCATGCCCAAGAGGAAACTCTATTAAGAAACTCTACTGAACAAGTAGTCACCCAGACCATTCCAGGACTCGCTAGGTGACCTTGGGTCAGTCACTTCTCCTTTCTGGGTCTCAGTTTCCTCATCTAGAAAATGAGTTTGTTGATTTACAAGATCTCTGAGGTCCTTTCCAGCTCCAGAACTATGAATTTCTCAAGGGCTAGCCCATTCCACTTACTGATAACTCTATCTCTTAGGAAGCTTTTCCTCCTACTGACACTAAATGGACCTCTTTGTAACTTCCATCCACAGCTCCCATTCTGTCCTCTGGGGCCAAGCAGGACAAGGCTCCTGAGACATCTCTCTTCCTAAGCAGTGGGGTCACTGCTTCTCAGTCTTAGACAAAGCCAAGAGCCCCACGTAGGTTGGCTTCTTTTGTTGTTGTTGAGCTGTTTTCGGCCATGTCTGACACTCTGTGATCCCATTTGGGGTTTTCTTGGCAAGGATATTGGAGTGGTTTGCCATTTCCCTCTTCAACTCATTTTACAAATGAGGAAACTGAGGCAAACAGGGTGAAGTGACCAAGGCACACAGCTAATAAGTTTGTGAGGTTGGATTTGAACTCATGAAGAGGAATCTTAGTGACTCTGTGTATTATGGTGCCACCTTGATGCCCAGGTTGGCCTTTAGTGTAACTTTATTTTTTTTTCTTTGTGGAGAGTAGCCTCCAGACCCTTCTTTAAGACAAATCTCTTCCCCAAATGTCTGTAAAGATCTTGGCATTTTACGTAGTTTGTGTCCTGTTCCAAGTATGGATTCACAATACAAATGGCTAGAAAGTTGCCAACCTTGCCTGGGTTTAAATAAAAGTTGTCTTCACTTATCTGAAATATTGACAAGATAGAAGCAAGTCTTCTTGCATAGATTCCTAGAATTGCACAATCTTCATATGGAAATAGAAGCAAGAGACAGTTTAGTCTAATTCCTGTTGAGGGAAGCTCTGACTACTGCTTTGTGGTATTCCTGAGAAGTGGTGGAAGACCCAGAAACAGGCAGCTTACTACTTCCTGAGATAGCTTTTTCATCTTCATAGGACTTTGAGATAGTTATCTTCCAAGAACTCCAATTCTTAGTTCAGGATTTTGGTTACATTGAGCTGATTTCCCTCCACCACTACTCCCCCTCCCTACCCCCCCCCAGTTACTTCTATCCATTAGTATTCATTCTGCCCCTTGGGGCTTCATGCAACAGGTGTCTTCCCTTTGAAAATCTTTAAGCTATTTGAAGACAACTAGACTGTCGCCCTCCTTCCCCCCAAATTTCTCTCTGGGCTAAACAGCAGTTTGCTTCATGATGATGATGATGATGGTGGTGGTGGTGGTGGTGGTGGTGATGGTGATGATGGTGGTGATGATGATGATGATGACAATGATGATGGTGATGATGGTGGTGACGATGATGATGATGATGATGATGGTGGTGGTGATGATGACAATGATGGTGGTGGTGGTGTTGATGGTGATGATAATGGTGACAATGGTGGTGACAATGATGATGGTGATGGTGGTGGTGACGATGATGATGATGACGATGGTGGTGGTGGTGGTTATGGTGATGATGGTGATGATGGTGGTGACAATGATGATGGTGGTGGTGGTGGTG
>CM053581.1:418037123-418091375 GCA_028627135.1 Pseudochirops cupreus
GTAAGATCATAGATTGAGACTTGTTGGAGGGTCTGAGGTCCATTCATTTTACAGATGAGGAAACTGATGCAATTGCCCCAGGTTACGAAGTAGCCAAGGTAGAGATTGAACTGAGGTCCTCTGATTACAAATCTTGTGCTTTTTGCACTTACACCATGTCCCTGGGGAAAAATGGTCTTGTATTTATTGTATCTACTTTGTACCTAATTAGATATTTAAATGTTTCCCTCCATAGAATGTAAGCCTCTGAGGGCAGGGACTGTTTTATCTTTTAACTCTGGTGCCTAGAATGGTTTCTGGAACTTAGAGGGCCCCTAGTAGGTTAGTTCCCACCCAGGATTCTTGACCCTTCCCAATTCTTAGCGCTCGGTTCTACTTGAAATTCTTGTTTTCACTTATTCTGAGCACATGTGTGTGTTAGTGTCCTAGGAGAATATAAGCTCCCTGAGGGCAGGGCTATTTCATTTTTGTCTCAGGTAATGCATGATCAGGCTTGGGCACTGTGGAGAAAGTCTCCAATTTCAAGCCTCAGCATTTTCATTGTATTTAAATCGTACTGTCATGGAAACAGCTCAGACAGAACAGAAAAGTTTCAGAACACAGAAGCTGCTGCTTAGAGAATCTAGCCCAGCAGATGGTCTCCGGATCAGCTGAACAGAAAGGGGAAGGTAGGGAGGGGGCAGGGATAAGAGGGGAAGGCAATATGGTGCCCTGAGAGACAAAGGCATCCTTGGGCAGGTGTAAAGAAATGATGCTCCATTTTAATGGCTGTTGTTGTTGGCTTGTTTCAGGCGTGTCCAACTCCATTTGGGGTTTTCTTGGCAAAGATACTGGAGTGGTTTGCCATTTCTTTCTCTGGCTCATTTTACAGATGAGGAAACCGAGGCAAACAGGGTTAAGTGACTTGCCCAGGGTCCCACAGCTAGGAAGTATCTGAGGCCAGATTTGAACTCATGAAGATGAATCTTCCTGACTCCACACCCAGTGCTCTACGCATTGAGTTACCTAGCTGCCCTTTTACCTTTTAATAGCAACAATTAAAAACCCCCAGTAATAATAACAATAACTTTGATTTCTAGAGCATTGTAGAGTTTGCAGAATACTTTGTTTCATCCCATTCCATCCTCACCCTGTTACATAGGTGCTGTTGTCATTTCCATTTTACAGAAAAGAAAATTTGAGAATACTGACAGCATAGCAACTTGTCTGCCCTCACACAACCAAAACATGTGGGGATTTGGTGGGATCCGAACCCAGGTTTTTCTTGATTCTGAATTCAGCCCTCAAGGCAGTCAAGAGGCATTTACTAGGCACTTACTGTGTGCCGGACACTGGCATAAGGGAGGAAAGGCAAAAGACAGATGTGACTGGGAAGATGGATCTCTAAATGGGAAAGCATGACCTTCCGAAGGAACAAAAGTATAGGTAACTCCAAGGCTCATGGAAAGTACATGGTGTTTGCCTGGAAGATCATAGGCCCTGGGTTCCTATCCCCTCTTACCAACCATGTTACCCCAGCTAAGTTAGCTTTTCTGAGCCGACATTTCTTCATGTGTAAAAGAGATGGTGTTGGGTTCTAACTTCGAAGGATCCTTTCAGTTTTTAGCATCATAGATTTAGGCCTGGAAGGGTCTTAGAAATCAATTGCCCAACCCTCTGTTTGCAAATAAGGAACCTAAAACCCAGAAAGTTTAAGTGACTTGCCCAGGGTCATACCATTAGTGAGTGCCCAATTTCTTTGCAGTGGTGGTTGCTCTACTTTTATTTTAACATTTTTTTATTGACCCTTTTTGTTGTTAACTATAACTCTTCTCCCCTGTCATCCATCCATCCATCCATCCAACCCCAGTAACAGACATTACAAAATGAAGAGGAACAAAGGCATTCCAACAAACCCTTTAACTGTAGCTGACCACATACGCCATATTTTATACCTATAATTCCCCAGTTCTGCAATGAAGGGAGGGATATGCGTTTTTAATTCCATTTATATATACACTCCTAAGGTCACACATCCGTGCTCTAAACTCTACCCAACTGTCCATAATGGGAGCTGATACAAAATAATATTTAAATGAAAAACTGTACTAAACATGTAAATGGAGGACCAAGTATTTTATATTCACTCTGCTAGACAGGTGTTCAGTTAAGTGATTATGCATCATGTGTCATTAGGCACTTGCCATGATTATTTATAGGCAGATAAGCCAAGGTTTTGGTCATGGGATTTTTACAAGTCAGTTTCCAATGAGTGACTCCATCTAAACTACACACATATCAGTGGATATCTGTCTTATGTCCTACTGTAACTTTCTCTTTCCCTGAGTCAAATGGACCTCCTCTTGGAGAAAGAATGCCTGAGAGAAAATGGAATTGAAGTCCCATGCTCTAACAGAGGAGTGCTCCTGTGGGAAATGAGCCTCTCCCAACAGACAACCAGTGTTTTTTGGGAAAAGGTGGAGATGTCAGAAACGTTGGCCTGAATTCTATTGAACTAGGCACTGCGGGGCTTAACAAATGCTCAGTGAACTGAGTTGATCTGAATTGAATTAATGAGCAGAATGGTATCTTGATTCTCTTTGCAGATTGCTGACTTTGGTCTCTCCAACCTCTATCAAAAGGATAAATTTCTGCAGACTTTTTGTGGGAGCCCTCTTTATGCATCCCCAGAAATTGTCAATGGAAGACCGTACCGAGGCCCTGAGGTAAGTGATATAGCTGGTGTGATGGGTAGAATTTAAATACAAAAATAGATTTCAGTGAATTCTTCTAATAGATGAGAAATGCGCGTGCGCACACACACATACATTCTTTTTCCTTCTCCATGTGTTTTCCTTATCCCTTTCTGTGTCCCAAGGCTTCTTTAAAAAAGATTGACATGAGACCCAAATGATGCCATTTCCTTGTCCAACTCATTTTACAGATGATGAAACTGAGGCAAACAGTTTAAGGACCTTGCCCAAGGTGACACCAAAGCTGAAGGCTATTTTGGATGACAGTCAGGATCCAGAAAGACCTTAATGGGCTCCAGCCAAGAAGATGAAATGCCAATAGGGATACATACACATATGATCACTGAATGTCAGAATTAGAGAGGACATCAAGACTGTGACTTTGGGCAAGTCACTTCACATCTGAGTCTCTGTTCATCTATAACATGAGAGGGTTGGACTTGAAGGCCTTGGAGGACCCAACTACAAAGGCACTCTACTCCAATCCCAATGGTGTCCCATTTATAACAGGCCTGATGAGTGGCCATCCAGTCTTTGCTTGAAGTCCTCCAGTGATGGGAAGCTCACTAACTGTATGGAGAGAGCCTATTCCACTTTTGGGCAGCCAAAGTCATTAAGATGTTTTTCCCCTGAAATCTAACCTAAATTTGCTTCTGTTACTCACACCCATAGCTCCCAGTTCTTCCATCTGGAGTCAAACACAAACAATCTAATCTCCCATTCATGTAGGGGCCCTTCAAATACTTGAAGACAGCTAGCATGTTCCCCAGGGTTTCTCTTCTTGGCCTCATGGCTCCTGTTCTTCCATTGAGGCTGTCTAAGCCTTGGCTTTGTGGGCCGCCATATTTCCCAAAGATTAAACATAGATTATGTGTTAGAGCAGGAAAGGACCTTAGAGGCTAGAAATCCTCAACTTGGGGTCAGTAGGTAGATTTCAGGGGTCTGTGAGCTTGGTTGGGCATACATTTACATCTTCATTTTTACTAATCTTTACCTGAAATTGAGCATTTCTTCAATTATGAGCGTAGGTGACAAGCATGATTCTAAGAAGGGGTCTGTAGGTGTCCACCAGACTGCCCAGAGAGGTCCATGATACAAAAAAGGAGAGACTCCCCTGATCTAGTCCAGTCCTCTCATTTTACATATGAGGAGACTGAGGCACAGGGAGCTGGAATTGCTTGCCCAAGGTCATGCAAGTGGTAAATGTGCATTGCTCTGACTCCAGAGTTCTGTTTTTACCATTTTTCCACCTAGCGAGGTATGACCTAAAGTCCCTTCCCCATCCTCTTTGCCATATGAACACACTCCCCAGCTTATCAATGTTGTTCCTAAACAAGGGAACACAGTGCTCCCAGTGTGGTATCAGTAGGGCAGAATATGGTGGGAAAAGGAAAGAAAAGATCAATGAAAAAAAACAAAATGTATATGACAGCATTTTTTGTTGAAAGCAAAAAAACTGGAAATAATTCATCTTCGTTGGTTGGAAAAAAATTGGGTTAGTATCCAGCGTGTTCCAGAAGTCTTTTTGAAATTTTAAGCTATTCGTGTTCAATTTTTTTGTAATCCTCTGAATTTTACATATTCCAAACATTCTGAGGTGGGATCCATGGGCTTCACCAGACTGCCAAAGGGGGTGAGAGCCCGTGATTGAAGGAGACTTTGCAGGAGTTGGCCTTTTATTAATCTTTTGCTTCTCAATCTCTCTGCTCCAGGTGGACAGCTGGGCCCTGGGAGTATTGCTTTACACTCTGGTTTATGGGACGATGCCTTTTGATGGCTTTGATCACAAGAATCTCATCCGCCAGATCAGCAGTGGTGAATACCGGGAGCCCACGCAGCCTTCAGGTGCGTAACAGAGTCAGGAGAATTGCCACCAAGGGCAGCTGGGGAGGCTAAGGATTGCTGCCTTGCCAAGCCCTGCTAATACTTTGGGCATCATTTTATTACAGCATCTATATCTCCCAACTGTCCCCCCCCCTCCAACCCCTGACAAAGTGTGCTACACCTTACAGAGAAGGATGGGTGAGTCAGCTATCCAAGAGAAACCCCCTACAAAGGGGGTCTCTAGACCCTCACCCCTCTCCCTTGTCACTTTGAAATAGTCACAGAATTAGGGGCTGGGCCATGGGGTAATCATTCTACTCCCAGCCACAGGGATGGCTGCTGAAGTCATAGCAGCTGGGGCCTTCCCTAGGCTGTGATAGCTACCATATCTGTAGGACCCCTCCCCTGCTGTTCTGACCAATTAATTTTCCCCATTCCTCATTTTCCTTCCCTTTTGAAATAACTTTTGTTTGGTTGCAGCTATCATATATTTTAGTCTAAATTCATCTGACATAATCCAGCCTGAAATTTTTTTGGATGAAAATTCTGGTCAACTTAGAGAGAAACTTCTTCTTTTATCCAGCTGTGGCTTATAGCTAGAGGATATAGCTGTAGGAGCAAAGCAAAGGGTTAGCTGAAGATAGCCTGGGAGCCACTTTGTAGGCCTGAGGCCGCTGGGAGGGGGTGAGGGTGGGAGTGGGGGTCAGTCAGGGGCTTAACTGCTGGAGTATTTGGCCTATAAACTGACCTCAATTTGGGAACTATTTTTCCCCCTTTAACCTCTAAAGGTCAGCCTCATAAACCAAGATATATGGTAGGTTTGTCTGGCCAATATATGGTAGGTTTGTCTGGCCTCCAGGAAGTTCAAATAGGGTCTTTGCCAAATAGGTCTGGGAGAGCAGAAGTTTCCCAGTGGGTTAATGTAGACAAACTGAAATTTGAGAGCAGGCCCTGATATGGATCAGTTCTCTTTCCTGACCCTGAGGTGGGAGGTGGGTTATATGACAACCAAAGGGGATGGAGGAAGAGCATGGCACTGAGAGCTGGCCTGGGCATCACAAGGGCCTTGGTTGAAGTACTGCCCCTCACTCTGGGTGATCTTGGGCCGGTCACTCGGTGTCTCCAAGCCCCAGGCCTCTCTGTGAGACCAAAGATGTTCAGAGAGTAAAAGTTGGAAGGGATGTCAGAGGTCACTCAGTCCTGAGAGGTCAGACACATATGGCTCCTTGTGACCTGAACCAGATTAAAATGTAGCTGGAAAATATTTAACAGGATAGATAAAAATAAAGAGTGTGTGTGTGTGTGTGTATTCAGTCATTTTCTGTTGTGTCTGACTCTTTGTACCCCGTTTGGGATTTTCTTGACAAAGATGCTGGAGGGGTTTGTCATTTCCTTCTCCAGCTCATTTTACAGATGAAGAAACTGAGGCAAACAAGATGAAGAGACTTGCCCAGGGCTATACAATTAATAAGTGTCTGAAGCTGGATTTATACTCAGGTCTTCCCGACTCCAGACCTGGTGTTCTATCCCTTACACCACCTAGCTGCCCCCTCCCAAAAATAAAATAGAAGACAGATAATGTGAATATGTAATTTTCCAGGTCAATATGTGGTCTCTCACTTTGGCACTATTTGCTTTATTTCACACTTGAGGAAATTAAGTCCCGCAGAGGTTAAGTGATTTATCTAAGGTCAGCCAAGCAATCTGCACTGGAATGAGAATTTCCTCCCTAGGGGGTCCCTATGCATTCTACCTCCACCTTCTAAATAAATAAAATATGGAAAAGATGATTGATTGCTAATGAAATAGGGAGCCATGACCCAATCCAACCAAAGCCAACTTTAGGCACCAACATGTCTCCAGTTGGCTATTGCATTCCTAGAGTGGATCAGAGCCCTAGAGAAAGTCCTCGCAATTGTGCAGGAGTCCATTGACCTCAGTTTCCCCATTCTGATGCATGGGTGTGTTTTGGCCCAGCCCCAGGCTCATTTCTCCAGGGAAGATTTTACCTGTCCTTTCCAAATAATAGTATGTGTGTGTGTATACACACATGTATGTATGTACACACACATATACACACAGAGACATGTATACATACATATGTATATTTTGTATAAGTGCTCCTTTCAAGTGATAAAGGAATATTTGGTAATCTGTGTTTCCTTTTTTGGGGGGGGGGGGAGGGGAATGATACCCACTGGAGGAATCTGATAGGCCTGTTTTAGGTCAAGAACTTTTTTCTCTTTCTGCCCATTTTCCCCCTTTCTATTAAAAAAAAATCTAGAGTTGATGGAAAGGTCTGAAGCTCTTTGACATTCCTTCACTAATATGGAAGAACATTCAGCTGTTTGGTAACCCATTAGTGCATTGCTCTGAGGGGATCATGGGCCTTCAACATGAGTCCTGAAGCTGAATTCACTTCCAAGCCATTAGCCTGGGTTCGTCTACAGCTTCTTTTCAGGCCTTCCTTCCTGTCATTTCTTCAATCATCTACCCGCCCAGTTCTCATTCTTCATCGTCAAATATGCACCTTCTTTGTTAACCAGAGACTTTTCTGTTCTTGGCTTTAGATGCCCGGGGACTGATCAGGTGGATGCTGATGGTTAACCCCGAACGCCGTGCCACCATTGAGGACATCGCCAACCACTGGTGGGTCAACTGGGGCTGCAGGAACAGTGTATGTGACTGTGATGCTCTGAGGGATTCCGAGTCCCCGCTGCTGGCCCGGATCATTGACTGGCACCACCGCTCCACTGGCCTGCAAGCAGAGGGAGAGACCAAAGTCAAGAGCTCGGCCAAACCTGGTGCCTCAGAAGGCACACTGGAAAGGCAGAGGTCCTTGAAGAAATCCAAGAAGGAAAATGATATCTCCCAATCAGGCCAGGATGGGCCAGCAGAGAGCCCGTGCAAATCCAGCTCCAAAAGGCCTAAGAGCATCCTGAAGAAGAGGAGCAACAGTGAACACCGGTCTCACAGTGCTGGTTTCATTGAAGGGGTGGTCAGCCCCACCCTGCCCTCAGGCTTTAAAATGGAGCAGGAGCTATGTAGGACTGGGCCACCCCTGAAGGGCCCTGCAGAGACTGAGGGAGCAGGCAAACTTGGACCTAAGCAGTCAGCGACAATGCCCAAAAAAGGCATCTTGAAGAAGACCCAGCAGAGAGAATCTGGTTACTACTCCTCTCCAGAACGGAGCGAATCATCCGAATTGTTGGATAGCAATGATGCGCCGGGAGGCAGCAACCTCCCCTCCCCAGGTGTCCCTGACTCAGCCCGTGGGGGCCCCCATAGCCTCTCTTATCGGAGGAAGGGCATTTTGAAACACAGTAGCAAGTACTCGGCCAGTAGCATAGACTCCACGCTTGTCAGCCCTGGGGTGACCATGCCGGAATCCATGGAGGAGCGGGGCGTGCCGGGGGAGGGGCTCTCTCGGAGTTATAGCCGCCCATCCAGCGTGATCAGCGATGACAGTATCCTGTCCAGTGACTCCTTTGACCTGCTTGACCTGCAGGAGAGCCGGCCGGCCCAGCAGCGGATCCGGAGCTGCGTCTCTGCCGAAAACTTCCTCCAGATCCAGGATTTTGAGGGGCTTCAGAATCGGCCACGGCCTCAGTACCTAAAACGGTATCGGAACCGGATGGTGGACAACAGTTTCTCCCTGCTCACGGACATGGACGATGTGACTCAGGTGTATAAGAAAGCCCTAGAAATCTGCAACAAACTTAATTAGTGACTGGGTGGGTGGGGAACACGGGGAGGGGAGGGTCGGGGCAGAGGGGAGCAATGGATTCCCTTTGTGCTGCTGGTGGTACCTGCTGGTTACTGGTTTACTGACAGATAGCAAGAATCTCAAAACCTGTTGGAGGGGCCTTCCTTTGCCAACCCTGTGAGCATGCCAGACTGCACAGGGCACATGAAAAGGAAGCCCTGCCCCTCTGCTCCTTTGGTCCAATTAGCATACACCTGGTGCCATCTGTTCTGAGGACACAGCAGTTGGTGTTAGTGTCTGGGAGGTCTCTCTTTAGAAATCTCATTTAGGCTGCTTCTGGGCAGGGCAGTGGGGGAGAAAGCAAGACTGGGGAGAGTCAGTCCCAAATGAGGCCACCAATTACTCTTTCTTCCTAGGAGTTTGTAGGAATGGGTTAGTCTGACCAACCACTGAGCTTACCAAGGCACTGGCTATGAAGCCCTGTCCATGAGCCGAGTTCACTCCCTTTGGGAGCAGGAGCATCTGTAACTTGGGCCTCTAGGATACCATTGGGTAAATGCCCTGATAGTCACCCCAAAAAGAAAGCTCAGACTTGGTCACTAGCGTGTTTTGGGTGCTGATGGGAAAGACATGTAACCAGTGCTTGGTTCCTGGCCCCATGTGGATGCTCTCTGTCCCCTCTTGCTGCCCACCACTTTTTTATCCATCTCACTGCCCCATTTTCATATCTGGCTGGGGAGCAGTGGGGGGAAAAGAGGGTAAAATCTCTTGGGTGTGCTACTTGTCCTTAGCCCTGAGGAAAGGCTCCACAGGAGCAAGCGAGTAAAATTAGCAGCAGACATAAAGCTGGAGGGAGAAGTCTCTTGGGTGTTAGCCTAGATGACTGAGGGTTAACTCCCCCCAACCTCAGGAACAGACATTAATATCTTCTAAGGTTGCAGTATTAACTGGAATGCTGCCTCTCAGGCTCCCAGCCTTAGACTAGACATCCTTGTTCGTGTCTTTAATCTCCAAAGGGTTAATGGGTTCAACTTGGCTGTATTCAGTGTCTGCAAGCAGTGCTGTCTTGCTAGAGGAGGTGGGCACAGGAATTGGAGAGTTAAGAGTAGGTTGCTTCTAGAATGTTAGTATATGGGAAGGGTGTAGTGTTGGGTCAAGGAATGGAGGGGCCATTGGAATGTGCCTTCCCTCCAAATAGAATGTAACTCATTAGGTTGTAAGCTTGGAGGATGCATCAGAATTCTGGGCTTTTAAAAGGAAACTGAAATGGATCATAGGGTCATAGATTTGTGATAGAAGTAACTTGAGAAGCCACTGAGTCCAACTCCCTCATTTTATAGATGAGGAACAGAGGCCCAGACATATTAAGCAGTCTGCCCAGGGTCATACAACTACTAGGTAACTGGGGGAGAATTTGAGCCTAGAACTTCCTGATTCCCAAGTCTAGAGTTAGCATGGAACAGTTGGAGGAATGATTAGAATTCCAGACCCTGAAATGGAAGGATAGACAGTTAGACTCAGGAATACCAAGGCAGAACCCATAATGGTTCTCCATCCTGCTAGTGGGTAATTGTAGTTGGGAGGGTATTGCAGTGTCCCTGGGCCTGGACAAATTGGAATCATTGAAAACTGCCAGGTTCTGAGAGGCACAGAAATGAGGGAGGATGTACCTATTTGAGAGGAAGGCTTAGGAAGATGGAAGAGGAAGCACCCCCGATCCTCTGGAGCATCAAGAATGTCATCTAGAACTCATCTGTCTCCTCACCAGGAGGGCACTGCCTTGCTTTCTTCTTGACCAGTCAACTAATAAACATTTATCAAGCACTTACTGCATGCCAGGTGCTGGACTAAGCAATGGGGATGCCCAGAAAAAAAGCAAAAAACCAGTCTCTGCCTTTTAGGAGATCATCCCCTGGATTCATTCCTTCAGCCAACTAATGGGGCCAGAAGAAGGGCTCAGCCCCATAGGAATGTTAGAACCAGAAAGGATGCTGGGGATCATACATATCAAAGAAATGAAGAATCAAGAGGTGAAGTGCCTTGCTCAATGTCCCACAGAGAGTTAGCCAGAGAGGCAAGACTTGAACCCAGTTCTCAGGACAGCCAGTCAATCCATGCTCTTTTCACTGCATCCTAATGCTGTTGTCCCTTCCTTTGAATTAGTCCCCCTCCCTTCCATATGAACTTAACCAGGAAAATGGATGTTTCCTAAAAATGCATGCCCCTGGGGCAAAGGCTCTTGGTAGCTCCCCCTGGTGTCATTTTGTACATCACAAATGCAAGAAATGATAGACCAAGCCTTCTTTGCTGCCAGCTGTCCTTGGCCCCTTGCTGGCCTGGTCTAGAAACCCCCTGTATGATTCAGGTACAAAGGCTGCAGATGTGCCCATCGCTTTCAGCACCTCCTTTTAAAATTTGCCAAACAGCTGTTAATCCCCTTCAAAGGACTTTGATTCCATGTATTTCCAAACCCACTGAAGTACCATCTTGCTCCCATGTACTCTTCCCCTCTTAGCACCCCCCCCACTCCCCCACCCCCAGTGTACTTCTGTATTGCGTTCTGTGGGCAAAGATGATGACTTTAGAGCTGGAAGGGTCTTCAGGAGCCATCTAGCCTGACTCCTCATTTTACAGAGGGAGAAACTCGGAAATGTCAAAGACTCTTCCAACATCACATAAGTAATACATTATAGGATCATTGACCTATAGCCAAAGGGACCTCAGGGGCCATCTAGTGCGACCTCCATATTTCCAGGTGAGGAAATTGAGGCCCAGGGAGGTTGTGACTTTCCCAAGGTCACAAATGTAGTTATCAGGGGTGGGATTCTGAACCCAAGACCTCTGACTCCAGAGCAGAAAAGTTCATAGATTCTTTTAAAGGGAAATTGGAAATAGTGGAGAATACCTTCAGCCAACTTTTCTGCTGGATTCTAGCCTGCCTGTTACCAGTCCTCACAGGAGTGATGTTTAATTAATTTCCATGGAATTAATGATGCTGGAAAGGGAACCTGGTGTACCAGGTATTCATCCCTCTTAAGCAAGACTCCTTAGTGTCTCCGTTTACACATCTGCCCAATGGGTATACCAATCCTTCCCTTCATGGGTGAGCTGCAGATCTTCCCCTAATGTTCAGAAAGTGCTTTGAGATGCCAGGTGGAAATCCAAGTGTGGTTACCTGGAATGGCCTCCATGTTTGAATAGCTGGTCCGGGTATCAGAAGCATTTTTTTTCAGGTTGAAATTAGAGGGGCGGGGTGTATTACTCAGGCCTGCTCTCTCAAGTACAAATGTGAATGAATGACCGATTGCTTAGCATCAGACTGGAATTGTTTTGTAGGGGTTTTACTGGCATGTTATCATTCCTAGAAGCTTAAAAAAGGAAAACACAGAGAGAGAGGGAGAAGGAAAGGAAAAACTTGACTGCACATAGTTGTTTCACTCAGTGTTGTGATTTTTATTTAATTTCTACTTTTTTGGTGATACAAAGTTGACTTTTTTATCTGAATTTGTCTCTTTTTATTTATTGGTCTGAAAGCCATTTCAAAGGTATAATAATATATTTGGTGTAATTTAATTGGTGCAGTGCATTTGAAGGCTCCAGCCAAAATTGGTTTTCTCTCATTGGTTTGTTTGAGCTTAGCAGCACGTGGGAAAAAGCTGGAGAACTCACCCAAAGTGGATTTTTCATTGGATACAGATTTTTTTTTAAAGGTTAAATAAAAAATGCAACAAGCTGAACTGAATTACTGTGACCTAGCATCTTTTCATCGGATTTGGTCTGGTCTTTTGTCTCTTCTCTTTGTCCTCTCCTGCGTCATGGGCCTCCCATAACTTAGGATTGGTGGGAATAAAGCATGAATGAGCTTTGCCATCACAGAACTGTAAGAGCTTGGAATTGGTAGGGACAGTGGTAGTTCAGTTCATACATGGCATCCTAGGATCATAGATTAGAGTGGGAAAGGACCTCACAAGGCACATTTAGTTCAATCCTTCATTGTATACATGTGGAGGCAACTGAGGCCCAAGGAAATAAGTGACTTGACCAAGGTCACTCAGGAAGGATTTCAACCAGTGTCCCCTGACTCATTCTAAAGTCTAAAAACTTTGCACTACTGCTCATTTTGATCAGTTTTTAAGAGAAGACCCAGGTGGATTTACATGAATATCGATAAGTCGTAGAGGGATTGACTGGGCAAAGGATGACCCATGGGGACTTAGACCCTACCAAATTGGTGCTAGGACTAAAACAATTAGGTTAGATTCATTATGTAATGATTGAGTGTTTACTGTGTGCCTACCCTTGTGGGGAAGAGAAGAGAAGCCCATGACTGTCTGACTTGACCTCAAGGAACTTATACTCCGGCCTGGGAGATAAGAGATAGCCAAGGTAACATGATATTTCAGCCTGTATGGGAAACCAGCAGTGAATAAAATGCTTCCATAAAAGATGTTGAGGAAGAATGCAACCTAGTGTCCAAAGATCTGGTCATTTGGAGGTATGTGGGTGTGATGCTCTGAGAGGCTGTGAATCAGAAAGGTCAGTGTGGATGGAATTCTTTAGGTCTGACTTAGTGGAGAGAGTGGGGAGCCTGAAGTCAGATCTGGGTTCACATACTGACTTTGTGGACATCCACTGACCACTCTTCTCAGTCTTACTTTTCCAGTCTGCACAATGGGGATGATAGTGTTGTTCAGTCATGTCTGCCTCTTCATGACCCCATTTGGGATTTTCTTGGCAAAGAGGTTTGTCATTTCCTTCTCCAGCTCATTTTACAGATGAGGAAACTGAGGCAAACAGGGTTAAGTGACTTGCCCAGGGTCACCCAACTAGTAAGTGTCTGAGGCCAGATTTGAACTCATGAAAGTGAGTCTTACTTGTTCCAAGCTCAATACTCTGTCCATTGTGCCACCTAGCTGCCCAACTATCGTCATAAGTGTAACTAATCCCCAAAGGTGATTGTGTACAAACCTTGAAGCATCATAATAATGTGGTGAGATTTTTTTCCTGGATCTTAAAGAATGGGTATAATTTTATGGAAGAGAGAGAGTAATAATAACAGCTTGTATCTCTGTAGTTCTTCAAGGTTTTCTCATTTGACCCTTCCAGTAACCCTGTGAGATAGGTGCCATTATTATCCTTCTTTTCCAGATGAGGAAACAGGCGCCTGCCCCAGGTAAGTTAAGTGACTTGCTGAGGGTCATACAACTAGTGTCTGAAGTGGGATTCAAACTCAGGTCTTATGCTGTACCCATGTCATTTCTGCCTCAATCCAGAGGGAGAATAGCAAAATTAAACTTGATTTATGGTGGTCTCCAGGGTAGGGAGGAAACTTAGAAACTTGGCTAGTATGGCAAATGAATGCTGTGGGTTGCTCAGGTAAGGTGGGGTCAAATTTTAGGATTTAATAAGAGGACAATATGGTGGGACTGGGATGGGGGGGAATGACTCGAAAGGATTTAATTCACCACGCATTTATCCAGCACCAACTGTTTGCAGATTACTTTTATTGGGTGCTGGGAAGGTATGAAGTTTAGCTAAGACAGTAAGCATTACTTCAAGGTTTCTCAGTCCAGTGACAGGAGGAGTTGGGGAATTTGGATCATAGATGTAGCTGTAGAAGCCAGGAGAAAACTCCATCACATCCTCCTCTGCCCAGCCCCTTTTGACAAATGAGGAAACCAGGGACCAAGTAACTTGCCTGGAGTCATACAGGTAGTAAGTAACCTTAAAATGTGTTTCTGAGAAATTAATTTCATGGCAAGGAGGGCCGTTGTTACAAGTATTTCAATAGCACTTTCTCGTGTGGTCTCTCGTTCCTTCCCTTTTTCTTTTCTCTCTCTCTGTCTCTCCCTCCCTTTCTCTTTTTCGTTTCTCTGCCTGTCTCTCTTGTTCCCTCTCTCTCTCCCTCTCTTCTCCATTTCTCTTTCTCTGTCTCTCCTCTCTCCCAAATCTCTCACTTTCTTTTTCCCCCTTTAAAACTAGATCCCAGTGTGGACTTCATCTGGGGACCACGTGTTGAGGAGAGCAGCCATCTTTCATTAAAATAGTGCAGTCACAGCTGATCCAATTTACAGGGCTGCCATACATGCCTAACAAAATATTGTGACCAATAAAATTACTGTGTTCCGTGTAATGCACTAGTAATTAATATTGTAAACCAACTTTTTGAGCAGCCCTCATATTTTGCACAGAAATGAAAAGGAACTTTTTTTTTTCACGTTCTTATTCCTGGTGGTTATGCTGAAATGGTTTGTTCATGCAATCCGGGTACTCTGGCAGGAGACATCTCTGAGTGCCTTGGATTTGCAGTTATAGCTTCTCATCTGATGGCTGTCTCTTTCAACTATGAGCAGTCTCTTCTCTGTCACCAACCAGAGCTATATGTTCCTTCACAAGAAGAGACTTCACCACTTTCTGCTCCATTCCCACTGTTACTCCTTCATTCCTTTCCCATGCTCTCATTACCTGACATTTTGATGACCACAATAACCTTCCAGCTGGTGCTCTTGACTCCAGGAAGCATAGTATAATAGAAAGAACACTGGTTTTGGATGCATGAGACTTGAGTTCACAGTTTGCCTCTGATGCCTACTACTGCTTATGTGACCTTAACTTCCTTGGGCCTCAATTTCTTCATTTGTAAAATGAAGAGTTGAATTAGATGACCTCAGAGGTCCCTTCTAGTGCTAGTTTTATAAACCTGTGACCTTGATATTGCTGTAAAAGTAGACACTCATGACTGGTGCTCTTAGTTTTGAGGCTCACTTCAAGAGGAAGAATCCCTAGACTAGCTCCAATGAAAACAAAACAGAACAAAACATCGTCATGGCCAGAGGGAAAGAATGTGGTGAGATTTGGTGGAATGAGTACTGGATTTGGAGTTGAGAGAATTTTTGAGTTCAAATTACAGTCCTTCCATTTACTCTTCCATCCATTCACCACTTCTGACAAAAATATATTAATTAATAAACATTTATTAAGCACTTACTATGTGCCAGCCATTGTATTAGGTCCTGGGGATACATTGAAATAATCTCTACTTGTGAGAAACTTATACCCTAATTGCCAAGACAAGCCATTCACATATAAATATATACTGAATAAATACAAAGTGAATACACCTTCGTACAAGGTGATTTGGGAAGGAAGACATTAGCATAAAGGGGGATCAGGAAAGGCTTATTGTATGTGATAGTACTTGAGTTGAGTCTTAAAGGAAAAGGGGGATAGGTGTTGGGTGGAGGTAAAGAGGGAGGGAATTCCAGGTATCAGGAATTACCAGGGCATATGTCCAAAAGATGGAAGATGGAGTATGATGTGTGAGGAACAAAGAGAAGGGAAATTTGGCTAGATTACAGAGCTTGAGATGGGGAATAATGTTCAGTGAGTTTGGAAAGCTAGGTTGGGGCCAATTTGTATATGGCTTAAAAGATCAACAGAAGACTCATGGTTTATCCCAGAGTTAGTAGGGAACCAATAGAGTTGATTGAGTAGGGTAGTGCACTTATGGAAAATCCCTTTGTTAGAATACCTTGAGAGACTTGAGGGAGGCAGACCAATAAGGTCTCGCAATAATCCAGGTGATGGAGTCCTTCTGTGTGAGTAGAGAGAAGGGGTACAACATGAGAGATGTTGAGATAGAAACAGCATGATTAGACACGTGAATGAGAGGGAGGGGGAGAAGGGAGAAAGGGGGGATGGGGAGGAGAGAGAGGGAGGGAGGAAGAAGGAGGAGAAGAAGAAGGAGGAGGAGGAGGAGGAAGAGGAGAAGAAGAATTAAAGGTAATCCTGGGATTATGAAACTGGGAACATGGGAGGATGGTAATAGATACAGTGATGTTTGGGAGAAGGAGACAGTTTAGGGGAAAAGATAATAAATTCAGTTTTGGGCATAACAAGTTTGAGCTGTCTTAGGGGAATCTAGTTAAACATGCCCAATAGGCAATTGATGATGCAAGGCAAAAGCTCCAGGGACAGACGTGGGTGGAAAATGCAAATTAGGGAGTCCCCTACATAGAAATAAGTTAAACCCAGAGGACAGAAGAGGTCTAGGACAGCACCTTGAGAAACAGGGAGCATGTTGTGAATGATGAACAAGCAAAAGAGACAGATGGTGTCATCAGCACCAGGAGACGGTAGTGTCCTGACTCAGAGAGAAGAGGATATCCAAGAAAAAATGGTCAAAGGCAGCAGATAGATTGAGAAGGACTGAGAAATGACCATCTGATTTAGTATTTAGCTCCTTTGGGTCATTTCTGAGTGACAGGCTCAGGAGGTGTGACAAGTGTTGATAGCTTTCTCAAGGAAAAAAGGGAGGAGAGATATAGGATAATACTTTGAAGGGATGATAAGGTCTAGAAAGGTAGTGTGTTTTTTTTTTTTAAGGATAGGGAGACTTGGGCATGTTTGAAGGCAGCAGGGAAGGAATTAATTAGCAGATTGGCAGAGAGACTGAAGATTTGAGAGAGATAGGATGATTGAGTTTGTAATCTGCTAAACAAGAAGGAAGGGGATGGGATCAAGGGCACAACTAGAGGGGTTAGCCTTGGCAAGGAAAAGACTACCTCTTTGTCAAAAACTGGGAGAGAGTATAAGAGTGGGGATTGATTGAACCAATCAGTTACCCCTCATCACTTAAGATAACAACCTTAGTCAGGGGAGAGCACCTTTTTAATCAATCAATCAAAGATATTAACTAGGCACAAAAAGCCCTTATTCTATTTGGAAAGAGTGAAAGCCAGTGGATGAAATGAATTGATACTGCACAGAAAGTATTTTGAGGTCTCTTAAGGAGACTCAGTAACACCCTTGTATAAAACCTGTACAGAACCTGGACATTTGAGTGGCAGGCTAGCTCAGTCATGGAATCAGTTTTAGCCAAACCCTTGGGAGGAAATTCCTTGGGGGTGGGGAGGGATTGAGAAGGAGAAGAGCCTTGACCAGAGAATGGCCTTGTGGACTTCAAAAGGTTGGAATATCAAGAAAGGAAGAAGTTCCAAAGCCAGAAGCAGTGAATCTCACTTATAGCATCTAGCTCAGCCTGTGGAGGAATATCAGACCAAAGGGAGCCAACAGTCCCGCTGTTCTGAATCAGCAGATGGCTGATTGGGGCACTTACAGTTGCTCAGTCCAGTAGCAGCTACTCTTGCTCAGATCCAAACCCAGGAGAGGAACTTGCCAATAGGGCAGAATCAAGCTTTGTCCTGAATCAGACCACTTTTGGAGCTCTGAAAGTTTGCAGGTCCCAGCCTGTCCTTCAGAGCCTGGAATAACACAACTCCTGATATTCCATACAAGAAGCAACAGGACCAGCCCAGACCTTCCCTCCAGCTTTGCTAGAGCCCAGTCTGGTCAGGAAATAGGCTGGAAGAAAGGGCAAACAAAAGAACCTAATCATAACAATCTTTTATGTTGACAAGGATGCTCCAGACACAAATATAAAAGAGAATGACTCCAAAACATTTACAAGCAATGCCTCAGAGAAAAACACTGCCTGGGCACAAGAATTCATTGAACACATGAAGCAAGAGTTAAAAAAAAAAACAACAGTTAAAATATTTTTATAAATGGAATGAGAGGAAAAAGTTGGAAGAGAGATGAGAGTTATGGAAGAATGAATTGGAAAGAGAGAGGCACAAAACCTCACACAAGCAACAAACTCCCTGAAAATTAGAATGGATCAAATAAAAGGCAGTTGTTTCATGAGGCAACAAGAGATCAAAACAAAGTTAAAAAGTTGAAAAAAAGAGTACATGTCTATACAAATATGGAAGAGGGGTAGGGGAGCAGCTGATTCTTGAATCTCACTTTTATCTAAACTGGTCAAAAGAAGGAAGAATACACACACAGAGTTGAGTTCCAGAAAAGAACATTTTTCAACATGGAAATAGAAGAGAAAGGGATGAAAGGGGAGAAAGGGAGAAGGGAGAATTAGAAGGATGGTAGATTAAGTCAGGGATTATTCCTAAATCAAACTGTGAGGATGTGAAAAAAATATTTATTGCTTCTTTTTGAGGTGGCAAAGAATAGGAATCTGAGGGAGTGACTCTAAATTGGGGGATGAATGAACAAGGTGTGGTATATTTATCTATCTATCTATGATGTGACAGAATACTATTGTGCTGATCAGTGCAATAACTAGTCAGAATTCATTAGAACTAATGATGAAACATGCTATCTACCTCTTGACAGAAAGGAGGACTCAAAATCCAAAATGAGACAAAAGAATTTGTTTTTGGACATTGACCAATGTGGAAATTTGTTTTCATTGACTATAATGAGTTTTGTTTTTCTTGCATGCATTCTCAATTAGGGGATGAGGTAGGATGAGGTGGGATGAGAGGGCAAGAAGACAGACCCTGACTAATTAAAGAAAATGAAAGAAAACAACGCTGCCGCCGACAAAAATCCCGAAGGCTGGCTCCTTCTCATTCCGGCCTTCTCGTGGGTGTCCTAGCAGAATCTCCAGAGCCGGAGCGGCTGATGGGAGCCTCTGACGTACAACGGAAGAGAAACTAGACCCGTCATGACGAGGAAGCTTCAAGACTCTACAAGAATCTCAGCAGAAGCCACGTCATACCTAAGGGCAGAAGCATTCTAGGAAAGGAGAGAACGCTGTCCATCAAACCAGGGGCTCTGAGTTATTCATGTTGCCAGAGGTAATAAGGGGAACTAACTCTACCAAATGGAAGAATCAGCATGAGCTTGGACAGATCATGACCTTTCTTTGGCATCCCTCTACTCCACTGTATTTCGAGGAGTTGGTCTTGATGGCTTCCAATGTCCTTGTGCTAAATTAAGATGTTATGCCTCTGATAATGTTCTAAGACAAAAGTTGAATTGATAGATGAGCCCCTCACCAATAATTTTCTACCCACCCACCAAAAAAAAAATGGTCCATGGTTCTATGTTCTTCTGGGCTTTTAAAATCTTAAATGTCATCGAGTGTATTATTTTTACCCAGCTTTGTGCCATCTGCTAATTTAACAAGTCTGCCTTCTATGTCTTTAGCTAAGCTGTTGATAGAAGTGTTAAACATTCAGCCTATAAAGGAACTTCGTGGATATAATCAAGACTTAAGACAGTGTGGGTCCAGAGAGCTGGAGGCCAAAGGGAGAGGACTCATTTCCCATCATCTTCTCCACTGATGCCTCATTCATTCAGGCCCAGATGACATTGACCAGACTCCACAGTCTATGTTTTCATCTCTTTAATTGTGCAGCCATAGAATGGGAGGAGGGAAAGAATGTGCCTCTTTTTTTTTTATAGTAGTTTGTCCATCTGCTATTCCTTAAGTGTCCATGTGAAGGGAGACCTCCAGCTGATGGACCACTCCCACCAAGCCATTTGATTCCAGTTGCCTCGAGCACCCAGAGATGATTGTTCCCTAGTCAGCGGGTATTGGGCATCACACAACAGCAGCCCTGCACATGTTTTCCACTGCAACCTTGCCTTGAGGGTAGTGGGACTCCTGGGGCCTGGATGCTTAGGGGGTCCTTCTGGGTGACATGTGGAAGTGCCAAGTGCCACTCCCCAGACATAAAAATCCAGCTGCGGAAGGGCATGGAGAGAGCCAGTCAGACCTGAAACTTTTCAGTCAAGGTCTGTTTGATGGTATACAGGACTCCAACTGCTTTTTCCAAGAAAACTACAGATTCATAGTTTTAGGACTACAAGGAAGTTGATAAGTCAATCTAGTTCATCCCTTCTCATTTTGCAAAGGAAAGAATGGAGACTTGGGGAATAGAATTTGAATGCAGGTCTTCTGAATTAAAATTCTGGAGTTAGGGATGAGGATTTACAAAATCTGCCATTGCCAACCTCTTTCTCCAGACTGATTGCAGATTGCCCTGTTCTTCCATCCATATTTATGTTCCTATCATGCTAACCCCTGATGGTTCCTGCCCATAGCATGCCCCGTGGTGTGTCTTTGTACCAGGCTGTCCTTTGTACTTGAAGTACTCACCATTCAAAGCTTAACTCAGGTACTGCAGCTTATGGGGAGACCTTTTCCCACATCCCCCTAGTGATAATTCTCTTCTTCCTTAAATAAGTTTGTGTGGGTATAGGGGAGGAGGGCAGTACAAAATAGGATTTGTATTTTTTTTCATGTGCCCTCATAGCTGCCAGTAGGTTTAGGATCAATTTTGGTTTTATGTATCCCCAGACCTTAGCATACAGCCTTGCTCATAGTAGGTACTTAATAAATATTTATTAGGTTGAACTCTCTTGAACCTAGAGAGTTAGTTTTTTTTGGAGCAGGTAATGGAGAAAATGAGCCGAGGGATCTCATTTCCGAAAGCAAAATGAAAAAGCCCTGTGGACTGTAATTTGTGAATCAGCAAGGAGAAAAACATGCCAATTCAGCAGCCATCTAAGCCAGGAGGGAAATCTTTAAGCCATTGGGCTTTGGTCCACAGGCGAGGACATGTGTGAGAAGCAGAGCACCACTCGTGTGCCAGGACAAAGAAAGTCAAAGTCACTGGGGCCACCTTCATGTGGCTCGTTCAGCTGTGTTCTTCCCCAGGTCTTTTTCCATAGACACTATGCCTCACCCTAACTAGGCATCTCTCCAATGCTGGGCACAAAGGGGATGAGGTCAAGGAATCTGCACTGTCCAGCTTGCCACGGCCATCTGAAGAACCAGTAAAACAACTTGCTTCACAGATAGAGCAGAATGATCAGTTTCTGGAGTCAGAGGGCCTGGGTTCGGATTCGTTAGCTTAGACAAATTGCTTAATTTCCCTAGCCTCAGTTTCTTCATCTGTAAAATGAGGAATTGGATTAAATAACCATTAAAATCCCTCCTCGTTGTAAATTGAGGGTCCTGATTCAATAAGCATTTATTGAGCACCTACTATCTGGCCAGGTACATTCTGGGTGTTGGTGGTACAGAAGCAAACCAAATTGTCTCTGCCCTCAAGAAACTTCTTATCTGCTAAAAAGCAAACATCCTGCTGATAGTGCCTATGCAGATGTCCATGCATTATTGGGTACTAGATGGAGGTTAGAACAAGATGTATTTTAGACAAGACCTTGATGTTCAAGAAACAAAATAAAAAAGTCAGCGTCTCAGTTTTCCAAGGAAGGCATATATCTGTATATCTTGTACTCAAATTTGGGTCAATGGCCCATGACAGAATCTGCATAAACCTGGCATTCATTTTTGTAGGACTGTTCTCACAAATGAGATGCTAGTATAATGGAAAAGACCAGAGCAAGAAAAGTCAGGAGACTTTGCTTTGCTGCTAACTGGGTATGTGAAATTGGCCAGAGCATTTCTCCTCTGTGAACCTCAATTTCCTTTTCTACAAAATTAAAAAAAAAAGATAATTTTTTAAAATGATGGAAAAAGATGATACCAGGGTCCCATGATCTCTGACTGCCAGGAGTCTGTGACTTACAACACCAGCACAGATCAAAGACCAGAGGGGACTCAAAAGCTTCTGTTCCTAATGTCACATAGTCATGGCTGCTTAGCCCTTTGGCTAACTGTTGAAGATTTCCAGGAGCTCATTGTATAGTAGAAGGCATGAAACTTTCTCTAGGGATGCATGAAACATGGAGGTAGAAACACATCCAAGAAAAGCTCCACCAGACTCCCCAAACTCTGCCAAAGATGTTTCACATGGCTCTCTGGTCGATAGGGTAAGGACCACTTTCAGAAGGCCAGCCTAGAGGCTTGGTCTTCCCTATTTTTTGTATGTTACCTATAGGCAGCATCGATGTGGGAGAGAGGCTGTGTATCATATCCATCATATTGTAACCTCAGAAACTGTCCCTTCTCCCTTGCCTTTGGATGGCTAGAATAATACATAATTAATATAATATAATAATATGTTGTATATGATACATGATATTTAATGTAAAGAGCATCCATGGCCATTCAGAGTTGGGATAGTAACATATTCTAGTGAGAAAGGATAGAAGGACAGATACATCATTTAGGTTCCAGATGTTCTTCTCTTTGTTGTGTTCTGCCACCCAACATCTGGGAAACTGAAGGGAATGCATGTTTGAGTAGGAGTAGGAGGTAAGTGGGCATCTGACTCTTTGTCTAGGATAGGGGGCACCATCAGCCGTTCAATGAATGTCAGGCAGGTTAAGGAAATACATTTATTGCTTTGATGCAAGATTCATTGCTGAAGAATTACAGCACCATCAGTTTAATAAAGCTGATATGATAGGAATGTCTGACAGGTTTGTTTTTTTTTTCAGCCTCTCTGGTCTTTCTTGTTGTAACCTGAGTCCCAAAGCCCATTGGCATGGGGGAGACCCTCTCCTTATTGATGGAGAGCAATGCCTGGCACCTACATGAAGGGAGTTGGCAAGAGTGAGGGAGAAGGGAGCTCATCTATCTCTTTGGATCATTAGATTTCTAGTCACTTTGGGCATTTCTGGCTCTCAGCTTCAAGAGAGATGATAGACAAAGCCAAAGCACTTCTGAAGGGAACATAAGAATCTGGAAAGAAGCCGTTGTGAGAAGAGCTGACAGTCTCCATGATGTCTCTATCTCCAGCTTGCTACACTGGAGATTTTGGGGAATTTGCCCCTGGGTGAGATCTGGGACGCTCTCTCTCTTTCTCTCTCTCTCTCTCTTTCCCTCTCTCCTCTCCTCTCCTTCTCTTCCTCCTCTCTCTGTCTGTGTCTGTGTCTGTTCTCTCTTGAACGGAGTTACCCAACCCTAACTCTCGTTCCCGATGGGAGAGTTCTTCACTTTGTATTGTCTGCTATGTATTCTCCTATGCATGCCTTCTCCGATTTCTGTTGTCCTGTTGACTTAGATAATTTTATTTATTTACTTGTTTGTTTTATTTTATTTTTTGCTATTCACTATATGTATTTCTTGTGGAATTGTTATTTATGGGAAAGGAGTCAAGTCTTAGACATAAAGTTGGGAACTTCTTTCCCCATGACTGTTAATAAACAGATATCAGGAGTTTAGCTTGGACCTGAAAAATGACATACCCTAGACTAATAATATTTAAGGGAGCAGACAGACCTAATTCTAGCCCGGTACCCCCTGTCTCTGAGGAGAGCAGAGTGTCCTCCATTCCTAAGCTCCTGCTTTCCCTCCTGGCAGTAATTAAAGTATCCCTTGGAGAAGGATGGGGGGAAAGGAGGCTAGAGGTGTCTTTCTTGCCTCCCTTTGAGCCATAGAACAACACTCTTTTGCTATATGTGGGGACACTGTCCTTGATACATTAGAATACAGGACTTGCCTCATGCTCCAGATCAGATGTCTGGCCTAGGATGGAGTTCGGAGAGCCATGACTAACAAACTCATTTTCCCCTCCCATTCTGTGTACCTCCTCAACACCTTCTGTCTCCCTCTCAATTCAACTCATTTCATTCACTCCTTTGTTCCTTCGTTCCTTCCCTCCTTCGTTCCTTCCCTCCTTCCCTCCCTCCCTCCTTCCTTCCTCCCTCCCTCCCTCCCTTCCTTCCTTCCTTTATCCCTTCTTTCCTTCTGTCCTTCTTCCCCCTTCTCCTGCCCCCTCCCTCCCTTCCCTCCTTTCTTCCTCTCTCCTTCCTCCCTCTTCTCCTTCCCCTCTCTTCCTTCCTTCCTTCCTTCCCTCTTTCATCCCTTCCTTCCCTCCCTCCATTCTTCCCTCCTTCCCTTCCATCCCTCTTTCTTTCCTTCCTTCCTTCCCTCCCTCCTCCCTCCCTTCCTCCCTCCTTCCCTCCCTTCCTTCTTTCCTTCCTTCCTTTCTTCTTTCCACCCTCCCTCCCTTTCTTCACTGGAGATACAAAGATGCTACCCTGGAGGACCTTACATGTTCTGGGTGGGGGGGAGGGGAAACACCTTAAACACAGATTTGAGGCTAATAACATTGCAGATTAAGAGTTGGAAGGAACCTCAGGGTCACCTGGTCCAAACCCCTCATTTATCAAATGTGTAACTCAAGCCCATAGAGATAAAATGACTTGTCTGTGGTCACAGAACTGGTAAATACCAGTGTCAATGGAACACTAAAAGCCGGCATTTATGCATCAGAAGCACTTTACATATCTTATCATATCTGACTCACCTGCAGCCCCCACCCCCACCTCAACAACCCTGTGGAATGAGGACTAGGGATTTATTGTTCTCATTTTTCCCATGAGGAAACAGAGACTCAGAAGCAAAGTGACTTGGCTGAGGTCACCCAGGGAGTTCTGCTGCCCAGTCAGTGCTACTTTCCCTATACTGGACATTCTTCCTCTGGTGACAAAACCCATGCTCTTCCTCCTCCACCGTGCTGCCTTTGTGGACCTGGATTTCTTTCTCTACAAAATAGACAGGTTGGACTAGAACAGGGATCTTTACCTTGGCTGTATCATGGACCCCTCTGGTAGTCAGCCTGGGGAAGCCTCTAGGCCCCTTCTCAGATCCCTGTTTTTAAATGCATGAAATAACATACAGGCTGACAAAAATTATCAAGAGGTAGTGAAAATAAAGATGTCATTTTTTTTCCCCATTCCACTTCATGGACCCCTTCTGAAATCTATTCACCCTTGGTTGGAGAGGAAAAATCACCATCTTTGATAGACTTAAGAAGACTGAGGAGCATGTTGACCATCCATGATTCCAGAGGACCAAGGATGAAACACGCTACCCATCTGAGACTTCCTCCTTTTCCCATGGCCTGAAGGCCATTGTGGCCATCTCTGGCAGCAGCCCTTCCCTGTTCTGCTTTGGAGATGTTAGCTCTAAGCTTATTTAGGGGAGTGGAGAAGATATTTTTATTTTGGAGATGTCCGCTGCAGTCCCAGTTTAGGGAGGGATAGATGTTCTTTTCATACTTTTCTTCCTTGTTCACTAGCACAGTACCCATGGCACTTGACCCTGCCCCTATGATCCAGTTACAAAGACACGACTTTTGTAGGTAGTCTAGAGTTGAGGTTCTAGACCATTGCTGTCCCCTTTCCACAATGCTTTGTAAATGGCACCCTGAGAGTTGTAGCCCCTCTCCACAGAGGTCAGAGAAAGGGCTATATTGGAGTCAGGAGAATCCACAGTCCACAAACACATATAGGAAACCTACCAAGGATTCAACCAAAGATATTGGCAAAGGGAAAGGGAAATGAGTGAAGAGCATGGGTGTGAGACGGCAGGAACTGGGGGATTAGCCAGGCAAGACAAACACGGGGTCAACAAGTAAGGCAAGAGTAAGTGGGATGATAGAACAGAAGGGCCAGCTAAGGTAAGAGAGAAGGCTTGGTGAGCACCTGATCAAAAACCTCCCGTGGAGTTGGGAGGGCCCTCAGAGGCCATCTGCTTCTCTGATACAGTTGAGGAAACTGAGACCCAGGGATAGGAAATGACTTACCATTACATAGGTGGCATGCATCAGGGGTAGGATTTGAATACAGATCCTTTGGCTCCTGAGTTGGTGCTATTTCCACTGTACAAGGAAGTTGGGTAGAAATTGTAGAGAAGCAAGATCTAGTTTGATATTAGGAAGAACTCCCTAACGATTAAAACTGTCAGAGCTGAATAGATTGGTTTTCTCTCTCTTTAGAAAAAAATTTCCTCCTCCTCCTCCTTTTAAAAAGAAATAGGTAGGAAGGTAGGAGGGCTATATTCAGTAATGAAGGTTATATAAAAGCAAAGGATAACAATAAAATGGAAAAAAAAAAGGTTAAAATAGAAAGCTAGCAGACCACTCTACCAGAGGGGCTTCATACCAGAGACCTAGGCCAGGGATGGGGAACCTCCGGCCTTCAGGCCACATGTGGCCTTCTAAATCCTTGAGTGTGGTCTTTTCAGATTCCTTAAAATCTGGATTCAGTCAAAAGGCTGCAGTTCTGTGAAATTTGAATTCCTTCCTTCCACCTTCCCTCCCTCCCTTCCTTCAATAGAGATACAAAGATGCTCCTCCAGGAGCTTACATGTTCTGGGTGGGGGAAGAGAAATGGATTTTAGGATTATAACATTTCATAACATTATAACACAGACTTTAGGATTATAACATTTCAGGTTAAGAGTAAAATTTGGATTTAGTCAAAAGGCTGTACTTAAGGATTTAGGAGGCCATAGATTCCCCACCCCTGACCTAGGCTCTCTCTTTCTCTCAATGACAAGGTATCTCTCCTCAACCACTTGCCCCAGGTGTGGTTTGAGGTACTTGACCTAGGCACTAATATTCTGCCAGCGACTGTTCTTCCAGGGCATATGGGCCATTGAACTGGCATCTGGAGTGGGCCACCCTTCACTTGAGTGTTGCAAGATGCCCCGAGAGCCTAAGCACATACGGAGCAAAAATTTTTATCAAGACAGAGCCAGGAAAGAGGACTGAGTGCTAAAGGTTTAAAAGGCACAATGAAGACCCAATGCCTTGAGAAATGGATGCCATGATTCTGGGTTATGCTGCACATGTAAATTTTTTAAAAAGTAAACCCCCCTCCCTTATGACAGCAGTATGGCCCACTGCTCCTAGCTCCCAACCCAGGCTGTCAAGATGCTTGATAGGGGGAAGCTAAGTGACACAGTGAATAGAGCACTGGCCCTGGAGTCAGGAGGACCTGAGTTCAAATCTGGCCTCAGACACTTGATACTTACTAGCTATGTGACCTCGGGTAAGTCACTTAACTCCAATTGCTCTGCCTTCCCCCCTCCCAAAAAGACCAAACACCTCCCCCCCCAAAAGATGCTTGATGGTTTTCTCTTTCTTCCCCTCTCTGTCTATCTCCTCGCTCTTCTCATGGGCATCCCCCACTTTCCTTTTCATCTCCTATTCCTTCCTCCTAGGCTCAGAGGCTCAGAACGAAGAAAAGTCCTGGAGATTGAGTTTCTGATCCCCAACTTTGGAAGAGCTATCAGATGCTATCTCTCTTCTTCATTGTTTACTTTTGTCTTCTCTATGTATCCTTTCTCTTCTTCCTTCTGATCACCTTCCCTTTCTCTGTTTACTTTTCTTATACTTTTCTTTCCTCCCTCTTTCTTTATCTTCTGGCATTCAAGATCCTGTACCATATGATGCCATCCTGTCACTTCAGTTCTTATCTATCCTCCATCCTTCAGCCAAAGTGGAATACCCAGTACCCCTGCACTGTGCTTTCCTGCCTCCAGGCCCTTGCTTACACTGTGCCCTCTGCCTGAAATGCCTTCCTGTGGAATTTTTACTCATCTTTTAAAGGTCAGCTCAAATATTACATCCTACTGGAAGCCTTTCCTAATCCCCCTAGTTACTAGTGACTTTCCTTACCTAATGGATCTCAAATGCTACTTGGGCACCTCCATAATGCACTTATCTTTTATTAGTCTGCATCAGTGTTATTTGGGTATATATAAACTCTCTCCTCTTCAACAACAAGAAGTTATTAAACTGAGCATATGTCAGGCACTGTAGTAGGCACTATGAACAGTAATGTGAAAAACAACATATCCCCTTGTAGAGTGTGCAGGGGAGAGCAAAGTGTAAGATACTGGGAGAGAGAAGAAAATGCCAAGCTGTAAGGGGCTTTCATTGCAAGTGGACATCTTTCTTCTTGACCTTGAAGGTGACAGGGAGCAGGAGCTTGTCAGATAGGAGATGATGCAGTCAGATTTACACTTTAGGAAGATCATGTTGGCTGTGTGGAGGATGGGGAGGATAGGGAGAGATTTGAGGTAGGGAGAGCCAAGAGGAAGGCATTGTCTTAATTCAAGTGAGGCATGATGAGGGTCTGAGATATTAGCTGAGTCACCTTGAACAGCAAGACTTTTGAATATTAAGTTTTCATCACTAGGAATAATGTCTACCACCTATATAAACTCTCATGTCTGCACACTTGAATCACTTGAGATCAGAATTTCTAACCTGTTTAAAAATTTTCCAAATACAGAACCTGAGTGGGTTTTGAACCTATTTGTCAAAAGCATAAAAATGTAATGCTTTCTGATGAGTTAGCAAGAGCAAGTGATTGATGTCATAGAAGTTTACTCGCTGAGTTTCAACAAAATCTTTGTATGATTGTGGATGGGTTTGAACAATGACTATCTTGGTTTTGCAAGCAGAGGATACTGTGCTTCCTCAATGACACACTCTATGTGAATTCTCTGTAGCAAGGGTGAGATATCCCTTCCAGCTATGCTAGCCACTAAAATCAGATGAAATTGAACCAGACCTTTCGGATTTCGTCACAAAGTTAAACCAAGATTTTCAAAAATAATGAAGGGATTACATTACATTCTAACTAATTAATCCTATCTCAATGAGAAAATGAGTTTTTGTACCATTAAAAATAATGATATTTTAAAAGCAATGTGTATTTCATTTTTATTTCTCTCTTTAAAATGTCTGATTTTTATTTGGATTTTATGGTGTCTGTTGGACATTGTGATGGGATTGGTTCATTCTGCAAAGTAACCACTCCAGAAAAAAATGGACATGAAACTTACAGGAGTGCATTTTGTTTGCAAATCACTGTGGGCAGAAAGGCAGGTGGACTCTGGGAAAAGCCAGGATTACATTGGCATTTCCTCAGAGGAAGAGGCTCTTTCCATGATCCAACTAGCCCCTCTGGGGTACAGTAGGTACATGCATCTCCTAGCCAAGTTTAGCAGATAACTTGTTTTAGTTAGTCAAAATATGAGGAGCAGGATGGCTAGGTGGTGCAGTGAATAGAGTACTGGTCCTGGAGGCAGGAGGATCTGAGTTCAAATCCAACCTTAGACACTTAACACACACAAAAAAACTAGCCATGTGACCTTGGGCAAATCACTTAATCCCAATTGACCTGCCTTTTCCCCTCCAAAAAGCAAAAAATAAAAAAAATTAAAAAAATCTGAGGAGCAACTAACAGAGAGACTAATAAGAATGTTAATAATAATAGTATGAACAACTCAAATTTTATAGGGCTTTGAGGTGCTTTCCTCATTTCAACACTCCAAGGCAGGTTGAGGACATATACCTATCCCCACTTTATATGTAAAGAAACTGAGGCTTGCCTAACAGCTAGCAAACATCAGATCCAGATTTGAACTTGTGCTTTGGTTCTGAAACTTCTGTATCACCCTCTCTGAAAGTTCTCACACCCCCCTTTAATTGAATCACCTGTCAGGAAACCCATCCCCGACACCCCAGCGTCCTAAATTGGCTTGTCTTCCAGGCTTTGCCAAACTGACAGTTTTCTTCTTTTTCTGGTTTCACAACTGTGCTTTCTCCCATCTGTTTTGCATTGGTTTGCTCTTTGTTCATCTTTACTGTCTGCCTCTTCCCATTATCAGGCCACTGCCTCTCCCAACTAGAAGATCATTTACATAATCCAATTGACCTCTTCCTCTCCAGACAGCCAATGCAATCCTGGTTTTTCCCGGAGTCCACCTGCCTTTCTGCCCACAATGACTTGCAAACAAAATGTACTCCTGTAAGTTTCATGTCCATTTTTTTCTGGTGTGGTTGCTTTGGAGAATGAACCAATCCCATCACAAATGTAAAAGAATTACATTTTGCAGGGCTACCCTTTAGAGATGGCTTCCATCTGCATGAGTAGAGGGAACTTCCTCACCTGGGAGTTCCCTATCCCAGTGACTTTTCAGGACCACTTCTTTTCTCTACATTAGTTGGGGTTAAGGGATCAGTTTCAGGGTTATTCTGGGTTATTCAGGGTCCCTGGGTGTCATCTGGGCAACAGTAAGCAATGAGCTCTCTCTGCCCTACTCTTTCTCAACATTTGCATGTTGCAACAGGCCAGGAGGAAGAAAAATGACCTCAATTCCTGTATGCTCAACTGAGACACGCTTCCTCAAGTAGTCATGTGCACTCCACAGGGGTCTAAATAGACCAGAGGCTATGTGGGAGCTGAGCTAAGTGCCAATAAGTACGTCAAGTGGAACAAGCTTGGCTAGGAGATGCATTACCTACTGTACCCCGGAGGAGCTAGAGACAGGTCATGGAAAGAGCCCTGGATTTAGAGATAGAGAATCTGGGTTCAAATCTCACTTCCAATCCTGGGTGACTAGTCCCTTCATCTCTGGAGGCTTCAATTTTATCTTCTGTTAACACTAATGGGAATGCCTGTATCATAGTGGTGATGTGAAGACTGAAGGGATCAGTGTGCCACTAACTGGCTGCATGACTTTGAGCAAATCCCTCTGAGTCTGTTTCCTTTTCTGTAAAAAGAGTGTGTCAATCAATTAATTTGTATAAGTTTCAGAGATTCAAAGAAAGGCAGACACAGAGTCTGGGGGGCCCAGACCATGCCTAAGGGCCCTAAATAGGCAGGAGCCCTGAAATGGATCCCTTAACCCCAGTTAATATAGAAATAGGGATTGGTTCTTCAAGGGATTCACATTCCAATGAAGTATGGGAGACTGGAGAAAAGACTCGGACCTGTAATTTGAATGCTATAGGGAGGTGTATCCATGGTATCCTTCTATTAGAATGTAAGCTCTCTGAGGACAATCACTGGATTGAACTGTGGCCTACCTCAGGGAACTTTGCCCAATCAGCTTCCTGGGGGGGCCTATTTAAAAGTGTTAGGTGTTGGAATCAAGACATGAATTGTCTTGTGGGAGGAAGGGGAGGCCAGAGGCGCTGGACCAAAGAGTACATGGGGATGGAGGAGGTAAGAAGACATAAAAGGGGTGGGGTGGGGGCTGGGAGAGGCATCTAGCTTGTAAAGTGGACAGAGAATTGGACCTGCAGTCAGGAAGACCTGGGTCCTGCCACAGACCCTTACTAGCTTTATGACCCTGGGCAAGTCACTTAACCTTTATTTGCCTCAGATCCCTCATCTATAAAATGGGGGTGATAATAGCCCCTACCTCCCTGGATTGCAGGAAGGATCAGATGAGATGACATTTATAAAGTGTGGTTACGTAAATGTAGTTGATTTAATAATAATCATAATTGTTACTGTTATTTTGCCCTGTAGATCTTCCAGTTCTGGGGTGATGGGTCAGGATGGATAGTCTCCCATGGACCATTCCTTCACCCTTCCTCTTCGCCTGCCCCTGTTCACACCTCTGGCATTCAATGGTATTTTCAGATTGGCAGCCTGTTCATCATAGGAGGGATTGACCTTACCCCACCAAAATAACACTGAAATTGGTGGTGGGGAAGGGGAAAGGAGGATGTGGGAGTTTCTGTCTGCATCTACCAAGGTGAAAAATAAATTTACATAGAAAGGGGTATTCAAAATTGCTCTGTGTATGTGTGTGTGTGTGTGTGTGTGTGTGTGTGTGTGTGTGTGTGTGTGCACACGTGTGCGTGTGTGTGATAAACTGTAGTAAAAAAAAAATGGCCTAGCAGATTCTTCAGAGAAATCAAGAATGGAAACTTTAGAAAGTTGGCCTACAGAAAATAAGTGAGTAAGGGATTGTACTTAAATAGTTTAGGAAATTCAGCAGAAAGGGTTGGGGTCAGGGGATGAGCAGATTCCCCTTTTTACTTCCTCAAATATTTGTCCACTGTTTACTCAAGAATTACTTAGGCTGGGCTTCAGCTCTCAGAGGTCAGCACTCCTTGGCTTACCACCTTTGTGAGCTTGGACTAGTCATTTCCTTTCCCTGAGCCTCAGTTTTCTCACCTGTAAAATGAGAGAATTGGGCTAGATGACCTCTAACTCTAGGTTCATGATCCTTAGCCCAATCTAGGCCTCAGTTTCTTCATTTGTAAAGTGAGAGGGTTGGATTATGACTTCTCTGTGCCTCGGTTTCCTTATTTGTAAAGTGAGGGAGGGGGCACTCTGTGGCCTCTGAGGTCTCTTCCAGTTTTAGAGTTATAATTTCTCTGCACCTCAGTTTCATCATTTGTAAAATGAGCTGGTGGGACTCTATGGCCTCTGGGGTACTGTCCAGTTTTAGGCCTAGGATCCTATGAAAATATATGCTAGACACAGGCATCAAGGAAGGCAAAATAATGAAAAGAGAGGAGAATATGAAGAGGAGAAAGAGTGAGTCAAAGAGTTTTGGCCCATTCAGTGCCTTATACTACTCCCTGTGGAAGGGGGGTTTCTTTCCTAGTCTAAAGCAATCTGATAAACTAACTCACTCTAGAAGTTAGTGTCCCTCTCAGGGACACTCAAACTGGGGAAGAGCCTTGTTCTTCAAAGAGCGATGTTTGCTCCAAAGGCATGGTGCCTCAGTTCAGACTTCCAAGCCTCAGGGATGGTGCCACAGACCCCCTTGTGCTTGTTCTATGCCAATAGCACCATCGCTGTGGATTTCAGGCTCACATTATGCTAGGGATGCACTATAGGAAACTTCCTTTACCCCTTTGGAGACTATAATCTGTCCCTTGCATACAAAGACTCTCTATGGCACTAGGATCCAGATCCCTACCCACCAGGGGCTCCTGGACACTTGCTCATCCCCATTCTGCCAGGCCTCCATTTACAGTCATGGTGCTGTCCTTTATGGTTCTCCTGAATGGCCCAAAGCTTTCTTCTCTTAATATTCTCATCTACTCCTGCTGCCATGCCTTCTTCGATGCCTGTGTAAAACATAGGATCCTAGATCTAGGACTGGACAAGACCCTAGAGGCCAGAGAGACCCACCCCCTCATTTGACAAATGGGGAAACTGAGACACAGAAAAGTCATTGCTCTAAAGCTGAAAAGGACTGCAGAAGCCATCTACTCCAACCCTTTCCACTTTACAGATGAGGAAACTGAGGCCTAGAGAGAGGAAATGGAGGCCACACAGACAGCAAGTGGCTGGGGCATCTCTTGAACCCTGGTTCTTTGATTCTGGGTCCACTAAGTTCACCAATGCCCAACAGGCCTTTCCTGCCCTTATGGAGTTCACATTGTTCCAGCATGGTTAGGAAGGGAGAATGACAGTTAAAATAAGGAGGAGCAATAGAGGAAGGACAAGGTCCAAACAGATATTCCAAGAACTAAGGCCATCTCCCTTTCTATTCAGGGGCCAAATTGTCATTAGAAGCTTAGCAACATCTGACCCTGCAGTTGCTAATAAACAAGCCTAGAATCTGGCTTCTCTAGGTGCTGGCCGCTGGCCCTCCTGCCTGAGCTGGGTCGGAAAGCTTTCCCATCCCCGCCCTCTGGGCCACCCCACCCCACTCCAGCCTTCGGGTAGAAGTCTTTTGCTTTGGGAGTGGAGATTTTTTTCAAGTTATTGCCAGCTGCAAATCACAGCAGTCCACCGGGAGATCAGCAATCAGAGAGGCCTGGCTGCCTCGGAATCAGGGCTGCGCTGCTCAGAAAGACCCTTTTGGAAAAAGGGAGTAAGTATGGAAAATAATGACGTAGAGCCACAAAGGTTTCTTGGCCTTGGGCCTGTGACTTTCTCCTGCATTTATGGCGTGCTCTCTGGTTATCGCATATTATTGAGTATGTTTATGGTGCTTTCTGGTGGCCAGGCCCTTTACGATTCCTTTTTATCAAATTTACAAAGAGCTTTACAGTCATTTTCAAAAGTAAGCTGTCCTTGTTACAGACCTGGTATGAGTGCACCTGGGTGGGAAAGCTGAATGCTCTGTTAAATAGTCCAGGAAAAAAAAAATCGAGGACTTTGTACCCACCTAAGGAGTGTGGTGGGGAGAAACCAAAACATCAGCATAAAGCAAAGAATGCTGGGCCTGGAGCCCAAAGCCCCCAACTTCAGGTCCCTGGTCAGCCACTGCCTAAGTGGCCTCAGTCTAGTGACTGCCTTTTCTCAGCTTCCATTTCCACATCTAGAAAGTGAAGAAATGTGTATTAGTAGACCACTGCTACACCTGCAGTTCTAAAGTCTGTATAGTTTGAATCCAACTCCACAAAACACAATTGAGAAGCGATGTAGCGGATGGAGCGGTTGCCTTGGAGTCTGGAAACCTGAAGTTGGAGTCTAGCCTCGAATGCAGTCTCTGATTCATTATGGGTGATATCGGAGGCTGGGAGGGAGACAAAACAAACAATTAAATTTAATTCAACAAGGCTTTATTAAGTGCTCATCAGTTGGTGGGCACCCTAAGCACTATTGACCTTTCTTTAGTGGCTATAAGAATTGCAAAGCACTTTCCATATGTTATCTCATTTAATCCATAAACAGCTCTGGGAGGGAGGACCAGGAGGAACAACCTGCCCTCACAAAGTGTGCATTTGCCATTTTTAGGACTCCATCTGTAGATCCTCCTTCACAGTTTATAAAGCCAGAGAATATAAAGTCATTGAGGGACAAATGTTTCCTCATGGTTATTATTCCCATTTTATAGTTGAAACTGAAACAAACAGAGGTTAAGTGCCTTGCCCAGAGTCACACAGCTAGTGAGTGTCTGAGGCTGGATTTGAACTCTGGTCTTCCTGACCCCAGGCATAGAGACTCTGTCCACTGTTCCACCTAGCTGCCTGTAGATCATATAATCTGGTGTTTCTCTTTTTAGAGATGAGGATACTGAAGCCCGGGGGTGGGGTGGGGTGGGGGAAATAATTTGTTCAAGGTCATAGGCAGTAAATAACAGAACTTGGCCTTAGATGCAAGTTCTCAGAATCCAAATACAGTACTTTTTCTGTTACACCATGCTTTGCAATGGATGTGTTTTTTCTTGATTTTTTTGATTACTTTCACTCCCTCATAGATTTCTATAGTTGAATGACTGTTAGTGTCTTTCAAAAGATACAATATAAATCTCCATTAGCACAGGAATACAATTTGGAATAGAAAATAGTTTCTTTAAACTTGCCCAAAGGGGCAGTGACTAGACACTGATACAGTGAAGGACTTGGTAACCCTTGGGCTGTGGTCTACTAAACATTCCCACTAATGTAGGCAATGTCCTTCTTTGGCTGTATCTTTACTCCTATCCAGTCATCTCAGTAAAGCAGATAAAGCTTTGGACTTAGAGGCTGAAAATGTGGGTTTGGTTCTGGTTCTGCGGGCCTTCTTCTAGCCAAAGCAAAGCCCCACAAGTGATCCCATTCCAGTCTCCTCCACTCTCACTTATCCTCAATCTTATCTTGTCTACAGACTGCTTCCCCATGGCCTACAAAGATACTTATGTATCTTCCCCATTCTTAAAAAAAAGCCTCAAGGGATCTGACTATCCTCCCTAGCTTGTCTTCCCGTATTTTTCTTTTGTGGCTACAGTCTTTAAATGAGCCATCTATAATTCTCCTCTCTCTTTATTTGTAATTCTCTGCAGCCTGGCTTCTGATCTCATCATTCAAATTAAACTACTCCCTCCTATCAGAGCTCTCTTAATAGCCAAATCTAACAGCTTTACTCCATCCTTAATCCTTCTAGACCTCTCTGCCCTTGACATTGTTGACCACTCTTTTCTCCTGAATACTCTTTTCTCTCTAGGTTTTTTGGACACTAATCTTTGTGCTTGCCTGACCTCAGCCTCTTCTGCCATATGTTCATATAGATCAGTGGTTCTCAACCTGTGGGTTGCGACCCCTTTGGGGGTTGAACTGGGTCGTCTAAGACCGTGGGAAAACACTTATTTCCGATGGTCTTAGGAACCCAGACACCACTCCTCTATCCATCTCCAGGAGGGTCCGCCCACATGCAGATATGCCCACATACAAGTATTAAAGGGTTGCGGGCTTTAGGAAGGTGGAGAACCACTGAAGATCATACCTGATAATAGTGGGGGTCCCCCAGGGCTCCATCTTGAGCCTCTCCCACTTTCCCTCTCAACCATTTTGCTTGGTGATCTCATCAACTCTCGTGGATTAAATTACCATCTCTATACTGAGGATATTCCAATCTATTTACCCAGCCCTAACCTTTTACCTAATCTCCAGACTCTCATCTCCATCTGCCTATTGGATATCTCAAACTGGATATCCCATAGACACTTTAAACCCAGCATGTCCAAAACTGAGCTCATTATCTTTCCCTCCAAACAGTGCCTCATCCCAACTTTCTGATTATTGTCCAAGGGCACTGACTCTATATCACCCTGACTCAACACTTAGGTGTCACTCCTGACTATTCATTAGCTCTCATGCCCCATATCCAATCAATTGCCAAGTCCTGTCCTAACGTCTCTTGTGTGAGCCCTCTTCTCTCCTCTGACATTGCTGCCATCTTGGTGCAGGCCCACATCAACTCATGCCTAGATTATTGCAATAATCTTTTGGCTTATTTCCCTTCAAATGTCTCCCCACTCCAGTTTGTACTCCACCAAGCTGCCAAATTGATCTTCCTAAAGGGCAAGTCTGACCATGTTGTGTCTTCTTTCCCAGTCTCCCTACATTCATTGGCTCCTTATCACCTCCAAGATAAAAAATAAAATCCTTTGTTTGGCATTTGAAGCCTTCCATAACTTGATCCCTTTCTGCCTTTCAGACTTCTCACACTTACTGGCATGTACTCTGTGATCCAATGACACTGGTCTCCTTGCCCCATGCATTTTTCTAGGCAGTCCCTCTTGCCTGGAATTCTCTCTCTCTTTGACTTTGCTTCCTAGCTTCCTGGCCTTTTTTCAGATCCCAGCTAGAATCCTACATTCTACTGAAGCCTTTCCCAATTCCCCTTCATCCTAACACCTTCCCTCTGTTGATCATCTTCCATTTATCCTGTGCACATCTCATTTGTACACAATCATTTGCATGTTGTCTTCCCCATTAGACTCTAAGCACCTTGGAGCAAGGGACTGTTTTTTGCCTTGTATCCTGATACTTAGCACAGTGCCTGGCATATAGTAACTCGATAAATACTCATTGACTGTCACCTATTACTTGTGTGACCTTGAGCAGTCATCACCTCAAAAGATCATAGACTTAGCTGGAAAGGACCTTAGAAATAATTCTGAACAACCATCATTGGACAGATGAGAATGCTGAGGTCCCAAATAGCAGGTAGACTTGAGGCCTGATTCTCAGACCCTACATCCATTGCTTGCTATCACACACTACTTTGGTTTTCACATCTGTAAAATGGGTATAATAATAACAAAAATAATATGCATATTATCCAAGGCTATGGAAAAAATATTGACTTATCTGCCTTAAACTTTAAATATTAAGCATAGAGAGACTGTATTTGACTGAATTACTTAATTTTATATGAAGTATGATGGCACTCCTAAGCTGGAGAAGGCAAAGGGGGAAGACAAGGAAGAGAAGGAGGAGGAGGAGGAGGAGGAGGAGAGTGACAAGGGGATGGGTAATGGGGAAATTAAGGTGGTGGTAATGTAGTAATGGTAATAATAGAAGCAACATGGTCTAACAAAAGGGAGTGAACTTAGAATCTGTGTTTGTTTTAAAAAATATTTTATTGGGGTGTGGAACCAAGATGACAGAGTAAAAACAGGACCTCCACTTGGTTCTGGCTCCCACCACCTCCAATACGTGTAAAAAAATGATTCTAAACAAATTTTGGAGCTATAGAACTCACAAAGTGACAGAGAGAAACAAATCTCCTGCCGAAGGCAGCCTGGCAAGCTGACAGGGAGGGTCTATTGCACCAGCCTGGGAGCCAAGAGCAGTCCCACGTGAGCCACAGGGTTCTGGCCCCAGGGTGGCCCCAACCAGTGGCGGCAGGAGCAGACTTCAGGAGAGTGAATCACCAGTGGCTGTGGCAATTTCCGGACTTCTCAACCCATAAATGCCAAAAAGAAAATAAAAGGTCAGTTGGGAACTCTGTTGGAACTGGGTGGAAAAGAGCATGGTCCAGCCCCTGCCCCTGGGGTGAGAAGTGGTGGAGGTGTGGCAGCTGCAGCTGTCTCCAGAGCTCCTGGCCTGCCGATCATGGGGGGACCAAACAACCATTCAGAGGGTAATCTCTCTTGCTTTAACCTGCTTAGATCTGGATTGTGGTCTTGGATGGTGGTCCTGGGGTGTGTGGCCAGTGTGCCAGAACTTGTGGGGGCTGCAGAGAGGGTGCCCTTCTAATAGATCCAGGAGCTGCAAAAACCCAAGTGATTTGGGACATAGCTCTCTGCAATCTGGAAGCAGAGTTCTACCATTGCAAAGAGCTCAAAAGTTGAGTAATTGGATGGCAATATGAGCAAGCAGAGGAAGCAAAAACAGACCATAGAATCCTTTTTTGGGGGACAAAAAGGATCAAAGCATGGAATGGGAGGAAGACAGTGAAGTCCGAATTCCTACATCAAAAGCTTCCAAGAAAAATATGAATTGGTTACAGTCATGGAGGAGCTCAAAAAGGATTTTGAAAATCAAGTAAGAGAAGTAGAAGAAAAATTGGGAAGAGAAATGAGAATGATGCAAGAAAATCATGAAAAGCAAGTTAACAGCCTGCTAAAGGAGACCCAAAATAATACTGAAGAAAATAACACCTTAAAAAATAGACTAACTCAAATGGCAAAAGAGGCCCAAAAACCCAATGAGGAGAAGAATGCCTCAAAAAGACGAATTTGCCAGGTGGAAAAGAAATTTCCAAAAAATCACTGAAGAGAATAATTCCTTCAAAATTAGATTGGAGCAAATGGAAGCTAATGACTTTATGAGAAATCAAGATACTATAAAACTATAATTTCTTGAAAGATGTTGTCTAGGCTCTTTTTCAAATCATGGCTTTCAGGTAGTCCAATAATTTTTAAATTCTCTCTCCTGGATGTATTTTCTAGGTCAGTGGTTTTTCCAATGAGATATTTCACATTGCCTTGACATCATCTTTCAAGAAATTATCAAGCAAAATTTCCCTAATATTCTAGAACCAGAGGGCAAAATAGAAATGGAAAGAATTCACCAACTGCCTCTGGACAAAGATCCCCAAAAGAAAACTCCTAGGAATATTGCAGCCAATTTTCAGAGTTCCCAGGTCAAGGAGAAAATACTGCAAGCAGTCAGGAAGAAATAGTTTGAGTATCATGGAAACACGATCAGGACAACACAGGATCTGGCAGGGATTAAGGGATCAAAGGGCTTGGAATATGATATTCTGGAGGTCAAAGGAGCTGGGATTAAAACCAAGAATCACCTACCCAGCAAAACTGGGTACGATGTTTCAGGGAAAAATATGGTCATTCAATGAGGTGGAGAACTTTCAAGCATTCTTGAGGAAAAAACCAGAGTTGAATAGAAAATTTGACATTCAAATACAAGAAGCAAGAGAAGCATGAGAAGGTAAACAGGAAAAAGAAATCATAAGGAACTTATTAAAGTTGAACTATTAACATTTCTACATGGAAAAATGATAATTGTAACTTATGAGACTTCTCAGTATGAGGATAGCTGAAGGCAATATATGTGTCTATATATATGTATACATACATATGTATGTATAGGAGGGTGTATGTGTGTATAAATATATATGTGAATGCATCTGTATGTACATGTATACATAGAGGGCACAGGATGAGTTGAATAGGAAGGGATGATATCTAAAAAATAAAATTAAGAGGTGAGAGAGGAATATATTGGGAGAAGGAGAAAGAGAGAGATAGATGAGGGTAAATTATTTCATATAAAAGAGGCAAGAGAAAACTGTTACAATGGAGGGGAAGAACAGGAAGGTGAAAGGGAATGGGTCAACCTTACTCTCATTGAATTTGGCCTAAGAAGGGAATAACATACACACTCAGTTGGATATCTTACCTTACAGGAAAATAGGGGGCAAGGGGATAAGAGGCAGAATGATAGAAGGGAGGGCAGATTGGGGGAGAGGGTAATTAGAAGCAAACACTTTTGAAAAGGGACAGGGTCAAAGTAGAAAATAGAATAAGTGGGGGGCGGGATAGGATGAAGGGAAACATAGTTAGTCTTTCACAATATAACTACAATGGAAATGTTTTGCCTAACTACACATGTACAACCTATATTGAATTGCTTGTTTTCCCAGTGGGGGTGGGTGAGGAAAAAAGAAGGGAAAGAATCTGGAAATCAAAGTTTTAAAAACAAATGTTAAAAAATTTGTTTTTTACATGCAACTGGGAAATAAGATATACAGGCACTGAGGTATAGAAATCCATATTGCCCTACTAGAAAGTTGTGGGGATGGGAGGGAGATGAGGGAGGATATAAGAGAGAACAGATTGGGAAAAGGGGTATTCAATAGGCTCACTATTTATTTTGGGGTGGGGGCAGGGAAAAGATGGGGAGAAAAATTTGTAACAAAAAATCTTGTGGAAATGAATGTTGAAAACTAAAAATAAATATTTTTCCTTCTTGGCAAAAAATTTTTTTTAATTAATTTTATTTTAATACAGTTAATTCATTTTTTTGTAAGCCTATGGTTTTTTCGTGTTTTTTTTTTTTCCTTCCAAAGCATTGTCCTGAGAACAGGTCCATTGGTTTCACCAGATTGCTGTGACATCAAAAGGTGACCCTAGTCTTGAGGAAAAGTCTAGCCTCGGCTTCAAGTTGTCTGGGTTCTAGCCCCAGCTGGGCAACCTGTGTGATCTTGACTAAATCACCTCATTTTTCTGGGAGGCTTTTGCTCGATGGTCTTCTAAGAATTCTTTTAATTCCTACATTGTATATTCCTAAGTCCTTTGCAGTCCTGAAATTCTAAATTCTAAGGTTCTATCTACCTCTTTCATTCTGCGATGTAAGGTCTCATGGAGCTCTGGGTTTTATGGTCCCTCCTGGCTCTGACATTGCATGTTCATAGGTCCCATTGAGCTCAGTCCTTCTGTGTTTCAAGGTCCTTTCCATCTCAGAATTCCATCTCCTAAGCTCCTTCCTAGTGCCAACATTCTAGATTCTATATTGCATTGGCAGGACTCACATAAACTTATGCAGTCATCCTGATTTATTTTTAGCTTTTATTTTTCTTTCTTTCTGCTCATAATTTAGGATTTTAAAGAGATGAACATTTCTTGAAGGACAGAAATACTGTGGTCTGTCTTCAGTATGAAGTATCTCACCAAAAGTCAGGCCTAGAACCTTCCTGGGCGGTCTGGGAGAGAGCCAGTGCTTTATCACTCTGTTTGCTGCAGCAGCAATAGTAGACAGCTCATGAAATGAAATCCACCTGCATTATTTTACTAACTGTTAGTAGCTATTTGTTGATGGCTAAGGTTTATTATTATTATATCTACTTGGGTAACTTACTTGAGAAGAAATGGGGTTTTGTAGAGGGGAGGGGTAGATTTGGAATCAGGAGACAGGGTTCAAATTCCTGCTCCTAGATTTAATAGATGTATGAGACAGCTGTTTAACTTTCCTCTTAGTTTACTCATCTGCAAAATGGGGATATTACTTCTCTCCCCTATGTATCTCACAGATATGCTGAAAGGAAAAGTCTTTGTAACACTTCAGATATCAGAGAAATGTGAGACCTTTTTTTTAAAAAAAAATATTATTACAAGGCTAAAAAGGTCAAAGTTTAGGTTTCTGTTTGATGAAGGGGCATATTAGCCTTCATGGTGGCTAAGTGATACAGGGGATAGAGGACTGGGTCTGGAATAAAAAAGACATGAGTTCAAATCCAGCCTCTAACACTTACTAGCTATGTGACTCCGGGCAAGTCACTTAACCTTTTTTTGGCCTCAGTTACCTCATCTATAAAATGGGGACAATAATAACACCTACTTTCAGGTTTGTTGTGAGTATAAAATGAGATAATAATTGTAGAGAACTTAGCATAGTGCCTGGCATATAGTAAATGTTATATAAGTGTTAGTTGTTACCATCATCATTATTAATACCGCCAGATTGAACCTGGCCATTCGTTTCCAGGAGAGCAGCAGACTGGAGAGCGTGGATGACTCCAACCTTTTCCTCACTATCGGCAATCAAACAGACTACCTCAAATCTTTAGCTCTGTTGAGGGTGGATCAATGGTATTGCTTTAATATGTGATGGTATTATGGGCAACATATGCCCATATTAATCTAGTCTACAAATTGCCATGCGTCAGTTAAATGTTCACCAACCTTGAGCCCAATTGCCCCAGCTATCTTGATAATTAGATCAAAAGAGATACTATTTGTAAAGAGCTTAGCGCAGTTCCTGGCACACAGTAGGTGCTTAGTAAATACTTGTTCCCTTTCCTTCTCTCACATTCATATACAAAGTGAATTATAGTTAATCCTCAACTTTCATGGGGATAATTTTCCTAGATAACAAGTAAAGTTAGGTTAAACACGCAAATATTGATATAATGAACCTATGGAAAACAGGGGATCATTGAAAATATACTTTTCTTCATGCAATTCTTATAACAAAACATTAACTCTGATAATTTGCCCTTTTCCTAGCACAATAACTGTGAAATAACCCATAAAATGCAGTACACAAAATAAAATTGGTAACATGCAAAACATTTTTTCTTGCTAGTAGTTCTCTAGAATTATGTGACCTTTTGTTCTAAAATCTCAATTAAAAATGTTGATTTCTATAATATTCACTTTTTATAACACATGGAACCCACAATACCATAAACACTGTACAGCAAAAACAACAACAACAACAACAAAAACCCAAAACTAAAGCAATTTTAAACCTGAATCTTACTTTCCGCTATGCCGGATTGTGTGAAGGTGTTATCCTGGATAACAAATCATCAATTTACTGATACCAAACTTGTGGTCAACAGAACATTCTGGCTCGAAGTTTATTTAAAACCTTTATTTTCTCACTAAGCTGGATCACTGACTTTGCTCACTTGAACTTAGAGATCAAAGGACTTGGAATTGGAGCCCAAAATTCGAGTTTTCAAGGCAAGCAATAAAAATATGCAATGTACACCCAAGGGATACTTTGGATCATTAGATTAGGGTGAACAAGATACAAAGAAGCTCAAAAACTGGGGCATATCATGCCCCTCTCTGGGGTACATCATCATGCCTCTCTCTTTTTTTTTTTTTTTGCTATTGCACATAGCCATGAATATGTGTGCTTGCCAAGGCGAAAGTGAAAATGGAGTTGCTAATAAATCTAATAAATGAGAGAAGTCACAAAAGTTAAACTTCATCCTCCCAATGTTCATTTTTCTGGGTCTCACTAGCGATAGGAGAAAGTTCCTTTGACATGTAAAAAAAGGAGTTGCTATGATTTGTCTACATTCATTGGGACAACAGGGCTTCTTCCTAATTAGATATTTGGAGTTAGAAGAGACCTTCAAAACTGTTGAAGCTAACACCCTCAATTTAGAGTTGAGGAAACAGTCATGGAGAGGTTCAGTGATTTACCCAGGATCCCACGGCTATTAAGTGTTTGAGTGGGAATTGATTGGGGGTCTGCCTGGCTCCAACTTAATTTCTTTTTTCATTGTGCCAAACCATCTTGGTCTAAGTAAGATATCTTTCTTTCCTTTACCCTCCATCAAGCCCAGGTTTGGGGCACTGAACACAGATAATAGAAAAAGCCTTAGATTAGGAATGATGGCATCACAGATTTAGAGCTTGGATGAAACGGGGTATAAAGTGTGCTGTTGGATCTTGGGGCAGAGATAGGCAAGAGTAGAAGAGCTCTGGAAGGATGGTTGAAGCTGGTAATCACTGCCACTGTTGTTATTAAGTGTTGAACAGGTAGATATCAAAGAACCTTTGGTACTGTCTAAGTTTCCCACCCTGGGGCAAAGCTCTGACTATTTCCCCCTAGTTACAACATTGGGCTTTGGATGAAGGCCCAGAAGTGGACTGTACATAGTCAGAGGACCCACCCACCTAGGCCTGGAGAGCCTCATCACCCAGTTGGTTGTAAGGTGATGAATTCTTTCAGTCACATCGCCCATATTTTGGGGGCCTTGAGATCTGAGTGAGTAGAAGGTATGCCAAACGCAGTGAAATCCTAATTGATTGAAGTATTAAAAGATTCCCTGCCAAACCATAATAATGGCTGCACATAGGCTAAGGGGAATCAACATGGTATGGTGGGAAGTACATTAGTTCTGAAGTCAGGGGATGTGAATTCAAATCCACCTCACACACTACCTGGTGACCTTGGTCAAGTAATTTAACCACCTTGGATCTCTATTTCCTCATCTAAAAATGAGAAGTTGGACTAGCTGGCCTCTGAGGTCCTTCCCAGAGGGTGTTCCTTGTAGAGCTGTGGAATCTGGCCTAGGTTTTCCCTGCCCTGGAAGACTCCATTCATATAGACATTCACTTTTTTGTGAAGCTGGAGAGAGACTGGCTGAGTTACCCAGAATATTCCTCATAGGAAACCTGACTTCCCAGGAGATCACACAACACTTCTGTGTGTTGGCCAATCTTTCACCTGTTTTAAAGCCTCAGAAAACTCACCACTTCTTTCTGTCTTCCTGACTCAACCTTCCAAGGACTTGCCTTTGTAGGGGCTGGAGGGATGACTCTTCCACTTGTCTGGTTCATGGAAAGCTCCTCATTGAATTAGAGACAGGCCCCGTAGGAGAGCCTGCTTGCTGGTCTCACTGAATAGGTGTGTTGCACCACCCCAGGAAAGCCATGTGGCCCAGCAAGGAGAGGCTATTTTTAACTTTTTCCTTTAAGTGTTCAGGAGGCTGTAAGAGTTTTGAATTGGAAGGGAAGTCGACATGAGTCACTCACAGCACAATCCTGCCGAGGAAAGAGCTGGCATTGGGGTGAAAGGAAACACCGATGTTTTGTGCCAGTCTCCTGCTGACATTCATTTCTAAAAGGTGATAGAGAAAAAAGCCAGGGGTAGGAATGGAGTGGGCAAGATGCTGAGTCTGGGAAGCTCCAAAGTGGCTGGGAGAGGCCCTTTGTCAGCAAAGGTCCCTGCTACTTATTTCTAAAATTTTTCTCTCCCTGGATTTATTACCAAGATTGCTGATTTCAGTGGCATTTCAGGATGTGACAAGTCTTTATCTGCTTCCAAGCAGAAGATCGAGAGGAGTGGGAGGTCCTGCGAGATTCTGTGGTGGGTGGGCCATCCATCTGGTTTGGAGACAGTGGGGTCAGATTCTAAGATTGCTCTGGGCCTAGAGTGTGGGCTGACTCTCCGGATAGGGTGGATGAGACTGGGTGTTGACCCCCAGGTCTGGAACTGCAACTCATTTTCTGGGCTGGGTGGGCAAGGCTTGCTTTCAATTCCTGAGAATGGCTGTTGACCCCTGGGCCTAGATTGGAGGCTGATTCTGAATAGCAGTGGGAGGTTGGGTGTTAACCTCTGAGCTTAAAGCTGCAGCTGGCTCTCTGGACAGTTTCCTGGAAGAGGTGGGAATTAGGATAAAAGATTTAGAGCTGGAGCAGCCCTCAGAGATCATCTGGTCCAACCCAACTTCCTCTTTTTACCATTCAGTAAACTGAGCCCTATTGGAGGTGAGTAATGTGCCCAAGTCCACACAGAGAAGAGTCCAGGTCCTCCAAATCCAGAACTAGTGCCCTTTTCTGGGTTTTTAAGGCATACAGGATTTAGAAGGGTGGCATTTCAGTCAGGAAGAAAGATATGAGTAAAAGATCAGGAGGTGGAAATGTGCTAAGCAATGAAGCCTGGATGTTAGCCTGTGGGCTAGAGCAGGGACTTACTCTGCACAGGGTGGGGAAGGCTTCATATTAACCTTGGACCCATTTCTCCAGGGGCCAGTCCTAAGCAAGGAGCGAGACCCATCAGGCCAAATGAGATAATGGCATGACCTCAGGAGGCGGAGAAAGAAAGTAGAAACTTGAGGAGCAGCTGTCAGGGTGGATTCCCAGAGACCAGTCCATTGGTGGGGTGATTCTGGGAAATGTCTACAGGGAAAGGAAGCTGGCTTATCGCTTGGTCTTCAACACTGTCTGCCACCGAGGGGGAGATCTCAGAGCTGAAATGTACATTCATTTCCTACTTACAGAGGAGGCAGAAAAACCTCTCCATCAAGGCATCTTTCCATCAGATCAGCTTTAGTGCCTTTCCCTTTGACCCTAGGTTACTTCATGTCTATTTTGTGTGTGTCTCTGTCTTACTCTCCAGCTACAAGTTGCTGTTATTGTTGTTGTCAGTCGTGTCTGACTCTTCATGACCCCATTTGGGGTTTTCTTGGCAAAGATACTGAAGTGGTTTGCCGTTTCCTTCTCCAGGTCATTTGACAGATGAGGAAACTGAGGCAAACAGGGTTAAGTGACTTGCCCAGGATCACACAGTTATTAAGTGTCTGAGGCTGGATTTGGATTTAGGTCTTTCTGACTCCAGGGCTGCCCAAATAGCAGGTTACCTTGAATCTACTCATTGTGTACCTATGTGTCTTCCCTGAGACTACAGGGTAGTTTGGGCCTGTTCTCAATGTTTCCTGCACATGCCTATTTACTTAGCAAAGTTATCTCCCCATTTAGAATGTAAGTTTCTAGAGGGCATGGTCCATTTCCTTTTTGCATCCCGGGGGCCCAGGGATGGATGGACAAAGCTCTTTTAACATTTGCAGAACCCTTTACATATGTTTTCTCATTTGACTCACACAATAGCCTGTGTGCTAGGTTTTTTTTTGTTTTTATTGGACCTGTGAATTCTTCTGTGTAGGTAACTCCCAGTGAGGAACCTTCTACCAATGCAGATAGACACCTGCTCTGCATTTTCTATTCTCTCTAAGAGTTGGCTCCCCCAAAGTTAAGTGACTTGCCCAGGGTCACTCAATCAGTTCTGTCACAGGCAGTACTTCTTGACTTGCAGGTTAGTTCCATCCACTATATCACAGCACTTCTCATAGTAGTATTTGGTGCATTAGAGGTATCATTATGCTCATGTTGCTATGAGGAAATTGAAATTCATAGAGGTTAGGTGATTTGCCTAGAATTACAAAGTTCTTATGAGAGGCAGGGTCTTCCTGACTCCAGACCTGGCATTCTATCTGCTGGACTAAGTGATTGTCAGTAAGTAGAGAGATTTGAATTGGATAAACACCAACAGATTGCCCATTGGTTGGTGATGTTTCTTAGGCATAACTACTCACCAACTGCTTACTAATGTGTGAAGGGGCTGCAATCTTTGCTGTGGGGGTACTGCTCCCAAAGGGGAAACCATGAACCTTTGGAAGTATTGAAAAAGGAATTGAATTCAATTCATCAAAAGAATACTCTGAACCATCCCTGCTTTCAAGAGCATATATTTTACGGGAAACTTATAAGTATCCTTCAAAAATGTGTGTACATAGGGGAGGGCATGGGGGCTTGAGTATCTTCCCAATGAACATTATTCCCTTGTTCAGTCCTGCTGGTTGCTTTCCAGTTCTCCTCACTATTTCTATATTCCTAATCCAGGAGAAGTTATTGACCTTCGTTAGTAAGAAACATTCCTAGGTTGTGACTTTCTGAAGTAACCTGCCAACGTGATGGCCAACTTCAAGCATCCCTTCTGGATCATCTCACCCTCCATGTTCCTACTTTCACTATCTTGTGTAACTCCCTCATTTTATAGATAAGGGAACCAAGTCCTGGGGGTTAAGTGACTTCCCCTAGTTCATGCAGGGGTAAATGTCAGAGGTAGACCATGAATATAGTTGTGAATCTATTGCTCTTTCCACCAAGGGCCATCTCTAGTCTTCTTGATCTGTATCTTGCCACTTGGCCAGATTGCTCCGGAGGAGAAAGTGCCTGACACACAGTATGTGCTTAATAAATGTTAAACGCTGATTGATTGACTGACTGAAAATTGATTGGTTACCCACAAAGTCATTCTCATCTTTTCATTAAAGCCACCCATCCCTCCACCATAAATCAAATGCATTTGCCTCATCTCAGTTCCTGCCTGTGATTGGAAGTGTTCCAAGAGCATTTCTCCAGCCTTTTGTTGGTCTAGACTCATGCAGAGTGGCCTGGAGACTTGAACCAAACTGAACTGTGAACGTAGAGCCTGTAGGAGCCATACTCATTTTCTGAATCCCAAACTGAACCCGAGTATTAGCTTATTACTTTACTACAAAAGGAGCCAAAGTTTTTCCCCAGCCTACCCACAAACCCATTCTGAATCATCTATGTTTTCAATGACTATTGAACTGGAACAAAACTGAAATATCTAAAGTCTCCAAACCAAATCTGAAGTGAGCCAATATTTCAGCTGCTTTGAATTCCCAGCTGGCCTTTTTCTCTGTTCATCCTAACTGGGGAAGTTTGGTTGTACATTATTGCTGTAACTGAGTGGAGTGATGGGAGCTTTGCCCCAGGGTGCTCATATGGGGGTGTGTGTTTGAGACTGACTACTGATCCCAGCCCTGGCCATAGGATGGACCCTTGGTCCTTTGCTCTGCCCTGGATTGTCTCTTCCAGTGTCCAATCACTTTTCCTGGGTCCCATTTTCCCCTGCCCAATGTTGGTCAGTCAACAAGCATTAATTAGGAACTATTATGTATCAGGCATTATGGGGATAGAAAAAAAAGTAAAAAAAAAAAGGCACTGCTCTTGAGAAACTCTCTTTTAATGTGGGAGACAACATTTGATATCCAAGTGCCTCTTTTCCTTAAGTCCTTTAGGGACTGGTAAAGTCATGCCATGAGGGTAGAGGTAGGAGTAGGGAGAACAAGCTATAATCTCTGGGGGTCAGACTATCTTCTGATACAACTGGATTCAAGTGAAGCAGACTGTCTTCTTCAGTCCTGGAAGCCATGCCTTTCAGGGGCAATGCCAGCAACATGGCTGGAGTTTCTGCCTCTACCAACAAGTAAGATCAGGCAGATTAAGTGTTTTGTAAATCTTCAGTCTTCCTCTGTGTAAGGAGAAGAGCGCTGGCTCTGCAGTCAGAGAGTTTAGGGAAGGAGCCGTAGAAAGGCTTAATAAATATTCACTGACTGACTGGCTGGCTTGCTTATTACCTATGTGATCCTGGGTAAATCCTTCAACCTACCTGAGGGCCTTCATTGTCTCATCTGTAAAACAAACCAGTTGAACTATGTGGCCTATGACCTTTCCATTCTAAATATAAGATCTGAGGATCTTGGCATTGAATGAATGAATGAACTTGGAAAAGTCCCTTAAATTCTCTGAACCTTAGTTTCATTATTACCAAAATGCAAATAATGACACCAGTAGTACCCACCTCACCAGGGTACTGTGAGACTCACATGAAAGAAGAAATGTAAAATGTTTTGCACATGTTGAAGTCCTATATAAATGCCACATCATTATCATCATCTACATCACTATCATCATGATCACCATCAACACCACTGTCATCATCATTAATACAACCACAGTTGTCACCACCACCATCATCACCATCACCATCACCACCATCACCACCATCACCACCACAGTTGTCACCACCACCACCACAGTTGTCACCACCACCACCATCACCACCACCACCATCACCACCACCATCACCATAACCATCATCACCATCACCATCACCATCATCACCATCACCATTTTCATCATTGCTATCAGTAGAATGAGGGGATTGAACTCAGTGACCTCTCTGCTTCCTTTGTGACACTAAAAGTTTTGTTACCCACATGATAACCAAATGGTGTTGGACATTGGGGTGTCACTGAAAAAAATACTGGCACTGGAATCAGGCAAAAAGGGTTCAAATCCTAATTGTGTGACTTGGGGCAAGTTGCTTAACCTCTGTCTGTCTCAGTTTCCTCATCTGTAAAATAGAAATAATAATAGTACCTGCCGTCCAGGGCTGCTGTAAGGATTAATAAGATAGTAATTGTAAAGCACTTAGCACAGTGAATGCTTAATGAATGGCTTGTTCCCTCCCTCTCTCCCTGTGTGACCTTGTGCAGATTGCTTAATGTCTCCCACCCTCAATTTCCCAAGGTTTAAAATGAGGAGAGGGTCATGATTCCTTCCAACTCTGTCTCTATGATCACATGATCTCTTAGGACCTTGGTTGTCTGATCTGGAAAATGGCCATAATAATCTTACTCAGATTAGAAATTCATACCAACAGCCCTCACTGGCTGAAAGGCTATAAAGGAGGGCTACTTCACTCACATACTGACCAAGTGACCAAGTGGACAAAGTGACGTACCTAGCACCTCTATGATCTAGAGACTAAGGGACGTCAGAGGGAATCCTCCTCATGGAGGTCCCTGGAGGTGGAGAATTATAGGTTTAAAGCTCAAAGAGACCTCATGGACCATCTTGAACAATTCCCTTATTTTACAGATAATGAGGCCTGGGGGTGAAGTGACTTGCTCAAAGTCAAACAAGTAAGATTACAACATCGAAGTCAAAGCAAGAAGAGAGTTGCTGAGGATATGTAGTTAGTCTGTGGCGTAGGCAGGATCTGAAGGCAGGGCTTCTGACTCTAAATTAAGCTTTATTTCCCCAGTGCTCCACCCCCTGCCTAAAGGCTGTGCCTACTCCTCTCCTGGGATCCCTTTGAGATCTTCCAGCAGTAATTCCATGAGAAGTGGGACCTGAGAACCTTGGGAGATTGAGGAGTCTTGGGAGAAGAAGCTGAGAACCTGCCAGTTTAGTTGTGAGCACTGGATGCAAAGAAGGGGAAATTCCAGCATTGGGCAAGGATGCTTCTTTCCTTCCACCCTGACTCTCTCTCCTCTGCTTGGTTTTGGACCTTTGCCACTGTTTAAATTTAAGCAGATTTGCTATTCCAACATCTGCACTTTGGTTATTTGACTATTGCCTGGCTCTGGGTCAAACCACAGGAGAACACACCAGTCAGTGATTTACAATCCAGCCTGAGATTAGAATGGCTTTATTTTCCTTGGACCCCTATTTACTGGCCCATTGGTATTAGTGCACAGTGTTATAATAACAAGGCTGGAATTATTAGCCTCATAGATAGTGGCTAGAACACTCAGACTGGGTCCATACCAGATGAATAGAGCATGTGGTTTAACTATTGCTTTTGAGCATGTCTTTAAAAAAAAGTTTGACTCATGTGCCATCTCCTATAGGAAGCCTTTTCAGGTCCCTTAAATTGGTAGCGGTCCCTTCTTCCTCTCCCTCTAGTTATAATGGCTTGTTCATTTTGGGTTTTGTCTTCTATTAGACTATAAGTTTCTTGAGAGTAGTGGTTGTATTGTTTTCTTGTATTTGTATTTCAGTACACAGAACAGTGCCTGGAACATAGTAAATGTTTAATAGATCTCTCTCTCTCTCTCTCTCTCTCTCTCTCTCTCTCTCTCTCTGTCTCTCTGTCTCTCTGTCTGTCTCTGTCTTTGTCTATCTATCCATCCTTTGATCCATTCATCCTATATATTTACCCATCTATCTATATATCCATCCATCCATCCATTCATCCATCCATATCTCTCTCTCTATCTCTCCATCTATCTACCTACCTACCTACCTACCTACCTACCTACCTACCTACCTACTGTTGTCTATCCATTTATCTATTTAAAACTTATCTGCGTACAAGTTGTATCTACTTTTCTCAATACTATGTAAGCTTCGTGAGGGCAGATAGAATTCTTCATTTTGTCTTTGTACTCAACTTTGTACCCAATAGATGCATAATAAATGGGGATACTAATAGCACCAATTCCACAGGGCTGTTGTGAAGATCAAATGAAATATTTTATGTCAAAATGCCTCGCAAACTGTGTAGTGCTACATAATGCTGTTCCTATGACAGCAGCTGCATATACAGCTTTACAGCATATGGTTATAGCACCATCCCTGGAAGGTCCCACCAAACTGGAAAGCCCTAGAGTACTGGCCAGACAAGCTGTGTCAGAAGGGCTTGTGACTAGGTTAGCCATTGGGTAATTAGTTTTTCAGCTGCTGAAACTCTTAAATATCATTTACTAAATTTTAGAGGAATTTTTTTGTGTAGAAAAGTATCTACTCTTAGAGAAATGGATTCTTGAAAGAAATTTTTAAAGCAAGAGAGGAAGCGTGCTGCAGGGAAAAGAATGTTTGATCTAGAATTCTAGGGCCTGGGCTCCAATTCTTTCCCTATGGCTTTCTACTTGTGTGACTTTTAGTGAGTCACTGAAGTACTCTGCACGTGTTTCCTCTCAGGTAAGTTGAGGGGGTTGAACTGGCTGACCTCCTTTGGTCCTTTCTAGCATTAGAGAGAGATCCCTATGGGATTCCATGTGTTGTGAGGGGGCTGATCAGTATGGCAAGAGAAGGATGGAGAAAAATACCTTGGAAAATGTGGAACAGCATTGAGTAATAATGGAGATTATGAAGGCATGTAGGCTGTTGTGTGTAGACTCATGCCTGTAAATCATGACCACTTTCTTCCAGAAGGGAAATGAAGGTATCATAGGAGGGAAACACAAGCTATCACAAAAGTGAAGTTGATGATGTCTTAGCAGACAGGAAACTACTTGACATACTTTAGAATCAACTGTCTGTGAATTGTCATATCATCAACTTGTTAGAGCGAAGGCCAAAATGAACATCAAGTTAGGAAAAATGGATAAAAAAGAAAAGCTACAACTTCAAGGAGCTGCTGACTCTGAAAAGGAATGGATGAATGTAAAGACCTGAGCTCTGATGATTCCTATTTTGTAGATTAGTTTAACAGACAGAAAATAGTTGCCGAAAATAAAGGTAAAAGAAGCTAGAAAGACTTCACCCAGTAAACACTCAATCTCTGTACAAAGAAGAGAGGAAAAAATTGAGGAGGGGGCCAGATGGGTCGAGAAGGCAAGCTCATTTGCAAAACCTCATGGAGGAGAATGATCAAATATTCAGAGTACCGTTGTTTCACAAAATTTCAAAGCAACAGGAAAACAGTGGAGCAGGGACATCACCTTGTACAGTGTCTGTCATGGGACCCAACCAAACCAGGTCATCCCAGGATGGAGCATTTATAGATAAAGTTGGAAAGAGGACCACAAGTAGATGCAAAATGGAACAGACCTGCCAGCATTTCTATAGCTGTCTGTTTTCGTCATTGTTGGCAGTGGAGCCACCAAGTTTTTTCTGGGACATTTCAGTTCCTGATATGCTTTATTCAAAAAAAAAATGGAAATAGCATTTAAGAACATGAAATCAAGAAGAGCAGTGGAATTAATCACGTATGTGACTAGAACATTTTGCTGAAGGTGATAACAATTGTTTCTGTTTTTATTGACATCTTTTGTCTTTACGTCATGTTCGTTTCCCAATTTATCCAGGGGTAAGCTGGAGCCAGCTCAGAACGACTCCTGAGAGTCCATTGTCACATTTTCATTGTGATTATTTTTATCTCAAAAATTGCTATAAATTGGGTCTGGATTTGTTGTTTTGTTAATTGTCTAGCTTTAAGAAAGTATTAATAATGCAGATTAAACTGCAAATTGTGGATACACGCTATTTTTCCCCTAACCATCTAGTTGGTAAACGTTTCACCAGCACACCCTTATATTGTACTATAAACATAGCTTGAATTTAGGTAGAGCAGGGTAGAAGGCTCAAGAAATAAAGTTATCAGTAGATTGAAGGCCTTTGTGTGATGGTGGTATTGATGCTGATTCTGAAGAGGATGATAACTGCAATTATATGGCACTTTAAGGTTTGTAAAGTGCTTTACATCAATTATCTCATCTGAGCCTTACAACACCCCTGAATGTGTCCTTCCTCTTTCCCTGCCCCAGGAGGCATCTTTAATCCCTCATTTTTAAAAAAAAGAATAAAAAAGAATGAAAGGGGGAAAAAAAGAAATTTAGCAATACTAACTAACACATCAGCCAGGTCGGATATTATATGGAGCATTGCATTCCCATAGTGCCCCACCTCTGCTACGAAGGATGTGAGATGTATCCTCATAGCTTTACTAGAGACTGAAACCTGATCAGTTACACAGTGTTCAGTTTCATTTTGTTGTTTTCTCTCCATTCCCATTGTTGTAGTCATGTGAATATTGTTTTCCTGGTTCTCCTTACTTCATTCTGCATCAGTTCATATAAATCGAAAGTAATATAACTTTAAAGGCAGTATGGCAAAAGGGAAGGAGTACTAGTTTTGAAATCAGGGTATGTGGATTTGAATCTTGTCTTCAATATTTACTAGCTTTTAAAATCATTTCACTTCTCTATTTCCTCATCTGCAAAGTAGGGATAATTATACTTAACACCACAATGCAATGCTATAGGGTTAGTGTGATGAGGCAAAGTGCTTTATAAACTTTTAAATCCATGATAATTTTTATTTTTTTTTATTTTTTATTTTTTTTGATATGAGATTCTTTATTAAAATTTTTTTTTGAGTTACATCTTTTCTCCCCGTCTTTCCCCCGCCCACCACCCCAAAACAGCCATCCCAGTATTTCCCCCCTCCCCCAGTCTATTCTCTCCTATGTCACTTTTTGGTAGGGCAGGATGGATCTCCCAACTGTAGTGCCTGTGTATCTCAAGTTCCAGTTGGATGTAGTCTATAATAATAATAATAATTGCATATAT
>CM053581.1:418091875-418129615 GCA_028627135.1 Pseudochirops cupreus
TAGTGGGAAGTATCTTTGTGTGCGTTTTGGAGTTCCAGGATTGGTTTAGAGTCCTATTTTATGGGTATTTTGGGGTGGCTATGTGAGAGCTGCGATATGTTGCTGCTTCTACGCCGCCATCTTGGCTCCGCCCCCCATGATAATTTTTAAAGGCACTTATAGATCAATGTTTAAAGCATCTCATAGAGGGCAATATTTCATAATAATGGAAAGATAATAGACAACATTATTGCCATCACCTACAGCGCCATTACACACTCTCTACTCTTCTCCATCTCCTCATCAACTGCCTTCTCACCCCGGAGAGGCCTCTACTCTGTGGCCCTCTTTTCTGATTGATGAGTCCCTGCCTCAGACCACCACTTCAGGTGGCATCCAGGCCATTCTTGGTTTACTTGCTCTCTACTCCTCACTCCCTAGACTTCTTCAGCTTCTTGTACGTCTATCCTATGTCCAATTCTACCCCTAACCCTAATCCTTTATGTGTTGTCTTCTCTAATTAAAACATAAGCTCCTGGAGGGAAAGAAATGTCTTCTTTGCTTGCATTTGTATGACGGTACTTAGCACACAATGCCTGGCATAATGTCGTTGTTCAGTCATTTTCAGTCATATCCTACTGTTTGTGTATGTGTGTGTGTGTGTATACACATATAATATATGTGTGTACGTCATATATGTGTACACATAACTTCATATATGTGTATATATATGTAATGTATACATATATTATATATCAAATAAGATATCTATCTATGTAATTTGATCCTCCCAACGAATCTGTGAGGTACCATCCCCATTGATGAGGATGAGGAAAGAGACTGAAAGAGATTATGCCCTTGTTCATATTTATCTAATTAGTAAATTCTGAGGTAGGATTTGAACTCAAGTCTTACTGATTCTAGGGGCAACTGGGTGGCTCAGAGGGGCCTGGAGTTAGGAAGTGTCATCTTCTTGAGCTCAATTCCAGCCTCAGACACTTACTAGTTGTGTGATCCTGGGCAAGTCACTTAGCCCTGTTTGCCTCAGTTTCATCATCTATAAAATGAGCTAGAGAAAGAAATGGCAAATCAATCCAGTAGCTTTGTCAAGAAAACCCCAAGTGAGGTCACAAAGAATGAGACATGATCAAATAACAACTTCCTGATTTTAAATTTAGCAATCATAGGATTATAGATTTAGAGCAGAAAGGGACCTTAAAAGGCCATTGAGTTCAAAAACACCATTTTACATATGAAGAATCTGGAGCTCAGAGAGGTTATGTCATTTAGCCAGGTTTACACAGCTACTAAATGTCTGAGGCAGGATTTGAACTCAGGTCTTCCCAAGTCCACGGTCTAATCCTCTGTCTGTTATGCCACCTAGCTTTCTCCTAATTTACTGAGATGACTGCCTTAGTAAGTCTAAGTCTAAAAAACCAGGTTTTTTGGGGGGGATTTCAATAATCCCTCTAGTTCTTCTCACTCTTTCCCTGGTCAACAAGATTTTGTAGTAAGACTCCATCACCCTGGCTGGGTAACAATAAAATCAACCTTCATTCCATTGCTGGCTGTAAAGTCAACCTTCATTCCAAATTCTGAGTTTGTCAGAACATAAACTGTAGCCAGGTGATCAGTGACACTTTGGGATAACAGCATAATATTTAATCCTGTCCAATCTTAAGAAAGAACCAGCACCATGATTACTTTGGGAGGCGGCCGTGAATCGGGCTTTCCCCAGGGTGACAAAATCTAGAAGGTGCAAACAATTTAACGAATGTATTCCTTTGGCTGCCAGACACTACTATATTAAGCAATTTCCACTCCCATTCAGCTGCTTTGTCTGAATTTATCATTAATTCCTTCTTGAATTATTTTTCTGTCCTGAATTACGAAAGTTGAATTGAATTGAAGGCCCTATTTGGGTTGTTTACACAGAGCCCTTTTTTAGGTGTGTGTTTTTGTCCCAGATACGGTTCCCACTGCTTGACCTCATTGTCAAAATTGTTAGTTACGGTTCTAGGAACAATGCTTAATTCTTCAAATTCAAGGAACTTTACCTAGTTGCAAAGATGATCCGTTTTTCACACAAAATCTGTGGAAGCTGAAGACTTTGAAAGGATTGTAGATGTGGAGCACAAAGAGCCCTCAGAGGACTTCATTTTATAGCTGAGGAAACTGAGGCCCAGGGAAATTAAGAGACTTACCCAAAAGACAGCCCAGTAGGAAGCATCATAAATAAGATGTGAACAGAAACCCTCAGATTAAAAAAAAAACTTTTGGAGGCAATTGGAATTAAGTAACTTGCCCAGGGTCAAACAGCTAATAAGGATCTGAGGCTGGATTTGAATTCAGATCTTCCTGATTCCAGGGCAAGTGCTCTATCCACTTCCCCACCTAGCTGCTCTAAGCTCTCAGATGTCAGAGTCAGTCTTTCCACTACTTTCTTCCTTCAGAGTGGTTCTCAACCTTCCTGATGCTGCGACCCTTTATTACAGTTCCTCATGTTGTGGTGACCCCCAACCATAAAATTATTTTTGTTGCTACTTCATAACTGTAATTTTGCTACTGTTATGACTCGTAATGTAAATATCTGACATGCAGGATGTATTTAAATTGAATGTAACCCACAGGTTGAGAACCGTTGCTTTAGATCTTCTTGTAGAGAAGATTCATCATACAAGAGACACCAGGCAAGCATCTTTCAGGCATTCAGAAGCCTCCCACCCTCCATCATCCTTCAGCAGATTCCCAGTGAATCTGATCTTGATCCTTGGAGAGATGAACCCCAGAATATATGCTGTGTTCTAGGATTCCCTGAATTAGTGAGTTATATACCAGAAAACCATCCCTGCAAAGTATCCCAGGTGGCCCAGGATGGGGAGTACAGAAGTTCATCATTCTTCTCTTAATATCTAAATACAACACTGGTTTCTCAGCTTCCTCAATCAAAGAAGGAAGCTGGGAAAGGGGAAGGGGGGACTCTGGGAGCCACATCCCAGAGGCCTTTCCCCTGAGGTTATATAAGGTATGCGGTTTCTGTGCTGAAGGCCAGGCAGCTGCTTCCAAGACCTGCCCCAAGTCCTAGAGAATGTTAGGCCCCCATAGGAATTAGTGGAACATTAGGTCAGCTGGGAGTCCTGGGGTTAAGGCTACTCCCTGAGAGCAGTACGGTAAAAGAATGTTGGATTTAGAGTTAAGGAATCTGGGTTCAAATCCCAACTCTACCATTTCTGGTTAGTGTGACTTGGGGAAAGTAAACTTAACCTCAGTTTCCTCATCTGTAAAATGAAGGGCTTGGACAATATGGCTTCTAAAGATTGTTTCAGCTTGAAATCTAAGACCCTACGGCCATAACCCCAGTTTTCTTATCTCTAAAATGAGAGAGGTTCCTAGGATTCCATGACTCCTGTTCATTAAAGGCAATTCTCTGTAGCCTCAGTCAACATGCATTTATTAAGTGCCTACTATATTCCAGGAAATGTGCTAGAATATGAAGAAACAAAGACAAATGGGGAGATTTCCCTGAATCTTTGGCCCACCTTCCAGGGAAAAGAGAGACGGACATTCAGTGCACCATAGATATCTGTATGGTTATAAGGGACCTTAGAGGCCATTGGTTCTGATTTCCCCATTTTACATATAATTAAACTGATATCCACAGAGGTTAAGACACTTGCCCTGAGTCCCACTGATTATAAGCATTTGAGGGAGGCCAAGGCCTCCCTGGGCTTCCAGAAGTGAGCTTTGCCAGGCTCTGCCCTGTGTGTCCCACAAGGAGACAGGCTGCTTAACTCATTAGAAGGCAGGAGAATCCAAAGCTAATTGGGTGTAGAATCTTTCTGTCCCTTTTAGGAGCTGGTCCTTTAAGCTCTCCACTCCCCAAGCCTTGGTTTGGGCTGGTCCGTCCCCATGGAGGATGAGAGTAATGAGATTAACTGAGCTTCATTCATAATTACAGAGCTAGAGGGGCCCTCAGAGCTCAGTTGTGGTTGCAGACTTAAATTGTATGTCTGTTTTACTTCTATGTCTCCAATCTATTTTTGTATAATAGCTAATAATAATAGTATTTTTATAGAACTTTAAAGTTTGTAAAGGAATATATTTGTACATTGTGTCTGTGTGTGTATATGTATGTATGTGTGTATATACACATACATGCCTTTACACATACATATCTCCTCACAACTCTGTGTGGTGGGTGCTATTATCCCCATTTTACTGATGGGGAAACAATTTGAAAAAAGGTTAAGTCTCATAACCAATAAGTATGTGAGGCAGGATTTGAACTCAGGTCTCTCCTGCCTCTAAGTCCACCACTATGCCACTGAACTGACAAAAGTTTGGTAAATGCTAGGCCAGGATATTGAAGTTCTGGAGTAGTGAGGCATCCTGGTTTAATAGATAGAAAACTGATTTCAAGTCCTTTGTCTGACGCTTACTGACTATGTGACCTTGGGCAAATGGCTTAACCACTCCATGTTTTAGGCAACTCTGACTCTAAGTTGAACAACAATTTTCCTTCTACATTGAGAGAGGGAGCTTCCTGGCCTTGAGTTGCAGCCTGAAGGACCTTTATGAAAATTGATATGTTTTGTTTTTATATTACCTACACTTTGCAATGTGTCCTTTCCTTCACTCCCAGAGTCATTCCTTGTAAGAAAAAATTTTAAGAAGAGAGGAAAAACACTTTAGCAAAACTAAATTATATGCAGAGTTCTATACACATATTCCACAACCTAAATTGTATGCACAGTTCCACATCTATACCAGGCCCCTCCCCACCCCACCCCCACATACACCTCTGCCGAGAAACTTAGAGGAAGCACCTTGTTTAGATGCTTGTGTCAAAGATGCTTGTACAGACAAAACCACTCACCTAAAAGTGAGTTTGGTTTTGTTTTTAAAAAACAAAAACAAACTGATTAGGAGTTGAAAGTAGCTAAGGATTTTTCTTTTTCTTTTTTTCTACTTCATCAACAGAAAGTGAAGCTTTTTAGCTAAGTGAGTAAACAAGTCTCTTGCTATGAATTTCTTTTTAACTTGTCTGGCTCCTAATCAGCCCCCTTCTAGGCTCATAGTCACTGTCCCATAGGCTGTGCTGGGGCTGGTCCTCTGGCTTGAGTGAGGATGGTGAAAATGGGTTGGGCCCTCCTCTGGGGAGGGAGCTGGTACAGCCAGCCCATATCGGCTTATTGAGGAGCTTTGATCTGAACTACCCTTACCTTCTCAAACCCATCACTTTTCGGAGCAATTAGGCATCACAGATGCTTTCCCAAAGGGCAAGGAGCACCTGAATGAACCTCACAGGGCCTTTGAACTTTAGGCTAGTCTCTGCCTGATTAACTTGGAGCCTCTGATCAGTTCGATGATAAACTGTGAATCCAGAGGATTGAAGATGAAACACAGCACACTACTGGCCTCCTGCCAGAGAAGTAATTTTGGACTTAAAATGCAGAGAGGAACATACAGTTTCACTAATGGACAATGTGAGAATTTGTCTTGTTGGACCATCCACATTTATGATGTATGTTCCTTTTCTTTCCTTTCTCCTTCCCTCCCTCCCTTTCTTCCATTACCTTCCTTCCTTCCTTCCTTCCTTCCCTCTTTCATCCCTCCCTCCCTCCTTCCCTCCTTCCCTTCTTTCTTCCCTCTTTCCTTCCTTCATTCTTTCTTTCCATCCTCTTCCTTCCTCCTTCTCTTCCCTCCCTCCTTTCCTTCCCTTCTTTCTTCCCTCTTTCCTTCCTTCATTCTTTCTTTCCATCCTCTTCTTTCCTCCTTCTCTTCCCTCCCTCCTTTCCTTCCTTCCTTTCTTCCTTTCTTTCCTCTCTTTAAGCCAGAGCTATTCACTTATAACATCCTTCTGTCTATATTTGATCATGTTTACTTGCTTTGGAAAACTGGTTAAAACATTGTGGTAATATTTAGTCTCCCCTCTTTCCCCCTCTTCTCCCCTCTTCCCTTCCCTTCTCCCCATGGTATATTAAAAGACCTAAATGCAATCACTAAACATGTTCATTTTATCTGCTAGGAAAGACTTAGGGGAGAACATGACAAGAACATGATAAGAAGCAGAAAACCCAGATGAGTTGCAATCTGTACCAGTAGAAGGAGTGTCTATTTCAGTGAGATCCTGGGTCTTTCAAAGCTTTGAAGTAGAACCCAGCATGACTTGCCCAACAAGAAACTTCCCTACAATGAACGTGAAAGATCTACAGACCTTTGGGACCCCAGATTAGCTCCCAGCCTTCTGGGGCAAATTCCCTGCCATTTCGAGGGGTGGGCAGCCTGTGGCACACAGCATTGCCATTCGCCATGTCAGAGTGTGCTCAGAACACTTCAGCTCTGTCTTCCTTTTCAGAGGGCATGTGGCCCACGTTGTTACATGGAGACAGTTCTCTCTGATCCATGTTAACAGAGCTCAGTCTGGGAGTAGATAATTCATAAGTTATTTGTAGTGGCCCTTGGAATGCAGTAGATGATGTTTTCTCCCTCAAAGCTTAATTACACTTGGCTTGGGCTGTTATTAAAGTTTGTTCTTGTTTTCTAATTGCACCCTGACTAGAAGAAGCGGTGGGGGTGAAGAGTGGTGAGCTGGTCAAGGGGGATGGGGAAGAGTCAGTTGGTTCCAGAGCATGCAGGGGCAAGAGGGGGGAATCTGGTCTGTCAGTCCAAGATGTATTGCTTCTGGGGGGAAGGGAGTGACTATATATGGTAGTCCAGAAACTCACCCATCTACTCCTGGGGTAGTCAGAGTGGGGTTCAGTTCTCAACCTGGCTGGGTCTGATGTAAAACAGAATTTTATATACACATACATGCAACATGCACGCACACACACACACACAGAGCAAAGGAAGGGGGGGGATAGAGAGACAGAAGAGACAGAGAGAGAGAGAGAGAGAGAGACAGACAGACAGACAGACAGACAGAGACACACACAGAGAATAAAATGTAAACGAGAGAAGGAAAAGGAGGCAAGAGAAGGGAAAAGAGAAATGAAGATTAGAAGAAGAAAAAGGTGAAGCGAAAGGAAGAAAGCGAGAGAGGAGACAGAGAAAGAGGGAAGAGAAGGGGAAAGAAAAGAGGACAGAAGGAAGGACAGTGGAAGGAGGATGAGAAGGAGAGGGAAAAAGGAAACCAAAGAGGGAAGAGGAAGAAAGAAGGAGAGGGGTATCCAATGGAGAAAATAGAAGAGGGAAACAGCGGGAGACTGAGGCAGAAAAAAAGAAAAATGCAGACAGAGCAGAGAGTGGAAGGACAGAGGGGAAGGAAGAGAAATAAAGAATCTGACCTTACTGCCCGCTAGTCATCCAAAAAGTAGCTAGGAAACCATTAATTGACTTTGTGAATTATAAACATTTTTCTTCTGGTGAACCAAAAATAACTAGATCTCCCATGTGCTCAAGCAGAACGCAGCTGCCTTTGTGCTGGGTGGGGGTAGGAAGGCCCTGGGGAGAAGGAACTATTTCCTCCGTCACTGCAAAGCCTTTCAAAGGCTCCCCAAGGGAGGTGTTTAGTGGGTGCCTAATGCAGTGCATGGGTGGACAACTGAAATGTGATAAGGACAACCGTGCTGACATGCCCCCTGTCACTTCTGAGTTAGTTACTTGAGGATTTTCCTCCCATTCCTTTCTGTATGTGGCTCACAAGCATCTTGGTGTACATTGGAGAGAAATCCTGGATTTGGAGAACCCAGATTCAGATCCTGCCTTTGACATTCACTGGCTCTGTGACTTTGGGCTCCTCACTCAGTTTCCACCTCTGCCAAGGGAGGGAGTTGGACTCAATGGCCCCTGAAGTTCCTTCTATCTCTTGACCTAGGAATCTGGTTGTCAAACTATGCCCTCTTGTCAGGAAGACCAGAATTGTGAGAGAAGAAAGTGCCATTTCAAAGGAAGGCAGAGTTCAGAATGCAAGTCCAACAAGCTTTGTGATTATAAATCAAAGGCAGGGGGAAGGCTGCAGTGGTGTCGAATTCAAATAGAAAAGGAGATCAAGGCAGCTAGGTGATATAGTGGAGTCAGAAGGATCTGAGTTCAAATTCAGCCTCAGCTTAGCTGTGTGACTCTGGGTAGGTCACTTAAACTCATTGCCTCAAAGAAAAGAAACGGGGGTCACTAAACCATACATAAGTCAATCCCAGTATATTGACTGAGAAAACCACCCATTAACATTATCTATGTTTAATTATACTTTATCTAGGGGACCTTGTCCCATTTTCTGTAAGAGACTGATGCATTCTCTTCCCTTCCCCCACTCACTCTTTTGGGGAGACTGAATACTTAATTCTGAGTAAGACCAATACAAAGCAATTACAAAATAATGTGAACTTAGACAAAGCAATTTCAAGAGAGAGAAGGCATGAGCCTCTGGTGAGAAACAGGAAAAGCCTGAGAGGGAGAGGGTCTATGTGGTTGATATTCCATTTGCCATTCCACTACACAATTTCAGCCAAGAGAGTCTCTTTCTCCCAGGTTACCACACTATGCTAATGGACACCCCCGCACCCCACACACCTCCTGGGGAGAAGTAGCCTTGCTAGCTTCCTTCTTTGTGGACAAGGGCTAAGTTCTTTTTACTTCCGTCTCTGAATCGACAGGGTGATTCTAAGAACCAGTTGCGGCCGACAAAATCGACTTCTGGGAAACCTGCAAAGTGGGGCTCTCCTTGGTATCATACTTCTATAGTGAATTCTACAGTCTGGGGCTATTATGAAATCAGCAGCTGGGGGATAAAAGAAAGACCATAGAAAGAAAGCCCAACTCACACAGCCACACTGGGGGAAAGTGTCATGATGAATGGTCCATTTAGTGTGACCTGGGTGGAAGGAAGCCTGCCTGACTGCCTGCCAGCCCAGGGGAACAGCTGCCCGGTGCCTGCCCCATCCCTTCTGCAGATGGAGCAGGAGTAATTCTGACTCACCCTATTTAGCAACTGCCTTCCCATCCAGAAGTTAGGCTTTATTTGACCATTATTTGAGATTTGCTGAATGGTAGCAGTGTGCTTGGCACACCGGGTGAGTGAGGAAGGCACGTTCTGGGGCCCAAAGGGTGAGTGAATGAGAAGGGAACAGTCCTAGACCCTTCAGCTGAGAAGACAGCTCTGGAGAAGAAAGTGAGGCTGGTGACTTTGCATAGCCTCCCTCCCTCAAATCCAAGTAACTTGTAAGTCATGGCTCCAAGTCCTCTTTGAGAATGAAGGACAAACAACAAGTGTCCCCCATCCCCAAAACAGGTGAAAAACAAAACCATACAAAACCAAGCAACTCTCAGCCCCCATGGCCGCTTGTCTCTTTACCCAAAGGAGAAAGGTAGGTTTCGTTATCTCTTTCTTGGAACCAAGATTGGCTATCACTATTACATAGTTTCTCTTCCTTTTAATAGTCTATTTTATTGATACTGTGTTAATGTAGTCATGTTTATTTTCCTTTCACATCAGTTCACATAAATCTTCTCATGTCTCTAGGTCTTCCTCATTTCTTACCACACAATACATTCCATTAAACTTGTATACCAATTTATTCAGTTATGGCCCAAACAATGATCATCTGATTTGCTTACAATTCTTGGCTATTACAAAAAGTGCTGCTATGAATATTTTGGTGTCTATGGAACTTTTCTTTCTGTCCTTGATCTCCATGGAGATATATGCTCAGTAGTGGGAAAACTAGGTCGAAGGGACTGAATAATTAAATGTCTTTTCTCTCATCATTCCAAATTGTTTTCCAGAATGGTTGGCCCAGTTCACCGACAGCATGCTTGTCTTCCAGCATGGTCCAAATTTGGACAACTTTTCTTGGTAGCATCAAGAGTCCTGTGTTGACCTTATCCAAACCAGGATTGCAAGATTCCTAGTAGCACAGCGCCTTTCAAAGGGTTCAATGCTGCCTCCCTCATAGGATTATAGGAATATGGTTTTAGAGCTGGAAGGAACCTTGGAGGTCATCTTGTCCAACTGCCTCATCTGTAGGTGACTTACCCAGATTCATCCATGTAATAAACAGCAGGGGCAGGATTAAAGTCTGGGTCCTTACAACTCTGCAAGTATTATTATTTAGAGACAGCTAGGCCACATAATGGAAGGAACCTCAGATTTGGAGTCAGGGAAGGCCCGAGTTCATATCCTGACTCAGACATTCTTATCAGCTATGTGTATAATGGAGAGAGTCTCATATGTGAAGTCAGGAAGACCTGAGTTCAAATCCTGACTCAGACAAACTGACTAGCTATGTGTGATCCTGGACAGGACACAAACTCTCTCAGGATCTACATCACAGGGTTGTTGCTAGGGAGTAATATATATAAATTTTTGCTTTGCAAAAAGTAACACCTTATAGAAATGCTAGCTATATGTTTGTTTTCTCTTTTTATTTTTTTCTCCACAACATGGCTTTTTTTTTGTTTGTTTTTTTGTTTTTGGAAGGGGGAAGGTAGGGCAGTTGGGGTTAAGTGACTTGCCCAAGGTCACATGGCTAGTTTTGTGTTAAGTGTCTGAGGCTGGATTTGAACTCAGGTCCTCCTGACGCCAGGGCTGTGCTCTATTCGCTGCACCACCTGGGGGCCCGTACAACATGGTTAATGTGGAAGCATGTCTTGTGTGACTTCATACATATGATGAGTATTTTATTTCTTGCCTTCTCAATGGTTGTGGAGAGGGTAGGAGGAAGGGGCGAATTTGGAACAGAAAATAAAATCAAATTGACTTCAGAAATTAAAAAAAGAAGAAACGCTAGTTATTATTGATGAAGAAACTCAGTCTCATAGAGGCCAAATGACTGGTAAGTGTTGGGGTCAGGATCTGAAATCGAGTGTCTCCTGACTTTTCACATTACACAAGTCTGTCTCTCTCACACTCTAACGAGGTGTTGTGAGAGCAGACGGGCCCCTCCTGGGCCATTACCAGAGTCTCATGAAACACCAGAGACTAAACAATGAGTCACCCAAACAGCTCCCTTGCCTTGGGCCCAGCTTTGGTCTCTGAGGAAGACTTTTCTGTCTGTGTGTTCTTTAGGTGGAGGGAGGCGGGGATGAGGCAGCCACAGAGGGTCCCATGGGGTGACATTGCCATTCTGACACCAGTCCTTAGTCTTTCCTTCTTCCTGAACACTCTGGGGCCAGAGACCTGAATTCATGGCTCCACAGCTGGGAAATCATGGCTCTCCAAGGCCATTTAGTCCCAACCCTTTTATTTCACAAATAAGGAAACTGAGGCATGGACAGATTGAAGATGAAGGATCCTGGACCAGAAAAAGGCAGAGCTAAGCCCTGAACCCTCCTGCTCTACATATAGTTTTCCTTTTCGCTGCTCCTCACGACCAGTGGGAGCTGGAGAGAATCCCTTCTCCTTTCTGCATCTCTTTCTCCTTCTAGATAAGATGATTTCACATTCCTTTCAACTCTCAATCCCACTGCTGCTAATAAACCCAGACAGTGAATAGAGCTTTAGGTGGCTAGATGGTACAGAGGATAGAGAGCCCTGAGTTCAAATCTAGACTCAGATACTAGCTGTGTGACCCTGGGCAAGTCACTTAACCCTGTTTGCCTCAGTTTCCTCATCTGTAAAATGAGCTGGAGAAGGAAATGGCAAACCCGTTCAGTGTATTTGCCAAGAAAAACCCAATTAAGGTTAGGAAGAGGCGGATGCAATTTAAATGCTTGAACAACAAAAACGGACTCAGAATCTTTCTTTATTATCTTATCACAACCACTCTGTGAGGGAGGCAAGCTGGGTATTGTCCCCATTTTATGGATGAGGAAAAGAGAGGCCCAATGAGTTTAAGGAACTTGTCCAAAATTCACAAGGCTAGTAATTGTTGGTTAGGGCAAAAGGTCAGGTTATTCTTCTCATTACACTCCACTTAGGGAGCATTCTATTATCTGCTTGGGGCATGGAGATACCGGGGTCTCATTCAATTCAATTCGGTTCAGTTCAACTCGACTCCACTCAGTTACCTTCAAAGCTCAACTCAACTTAGTCTAAAACATCTATTGAGTTCCTAGAAAATATCTCAGGAAAGCAAATGCAAAGGCAAAAATGAAAACACCCCCTGCCTTCAGGGGGCTTCTAGTCTACCAAAGGGAATTCAGGCAAATAATTCTTTCTTTCAAGGGCCATCTTCTACATGATGGCTTTCTGAGTCCCCCCAGAAGCTGGTGCCTCACCACCCCCCAAATCACTTTCTGTTTTGTATATGTTTTTTCTGTTACTGATATATAGGCATGTGTTATCTCCCTGGATAGAATCTGGGCCTCTTGAGGGCAGGCACCGATTTTTGCTTTTCTCTCCCACGCCAACAAATACAATGCCTGGCACTTAGTAGGCATTTAATAACAAGCTGTTGGTTGATTGCTGGGAGAAAATGGATATTGAACTCATGGACAAAGGCTTCGGGGGGCTTGGGGCCCCCATCCATAACGACTCAGTGGTTTCTGTAGTTGCCTGAAAATTAAGTGGGCTAGCTCCCAGACACCCTGCTCTCTTGGGAATTCGCCTGACCCATTTAGCAGAGTTGGGTCCACTCTGAGCAACCCCAAGGCAAGGCGAAGTAAAGGAAAACGCACAACTCTGGAAGTGAGAAAGACTGGACAGACGTTCTGATACTTCCCAGCTACGCAAAGTAGGCATCAGTTTCCTCATCTGTAAAACTGAAATAATAATGCTGGTACCACCTGACTCCATAGGCTTTGAAAACTTGAATGTACTATTAGAATCAGAGGGTTAGAGTCTGATAGGACCTCAGTTTATCTACTTTAGGGGCTCTTTATCTGGGGTCTGTGGATAGATTTCTTGGGGTATGGGAATGCAGATGGAAAAAAATACTACATTTTTATTTTCACTAACCTCAAAATAAAAAATTAGCATTTCCTTCAATTATAAATGCAGGAAACAAAATATGACTCTGAGAAGGGGGTCTAGCAGGCTTTCCCAGACTGCCAGAGGGGTCCATGGTCCCCCAAATATTAAGAATTCCTGATTGAGTCTGACCGTCTCTTTTTACATATGAGGAAAGAGAGATGTAGAGAGATTACGAGATAGCCCAGGACGCGTATTTGGAGCCTGGTGGGATGTTGGGGCCATCCAGCTCCATCTATGCATCTCACAGATGAAGAAACTGAAACCTAGACATTGACATGGTTTGTCTAAGCTCACACCCATGGCAGTAGCGGGATTTGAACCAAGAGCTTCTGGCTCCAAATGCAGCCTTCTGTCCACAGCACAAAGCTCTCTGCCACATGTTTTCCTCCAGAGTCTTTCACGCACAGGACCAGGGCCAGCCAACACTCCCGACACTGTGGCTGAGTTGGATTGAATTGACAGCAGTATAGAAGGTCTCCAGCATCCCAGGCACCTTTGGAACCCAAAGACCCTGTGTGGTGGAGGCCTCTAGAATGAGACAAAAGGGAAACAGAGTCTCCTGATGTAGCTCTGCCAAGTGAGCACTGTACCCTACAAACAGCTGGAGGTGGGAGAGGACTGCTGTCAGTGGTGTTCTCAGGCCCATGGTATCAACAGCAACTGTCCCCAAGCAGTGGTTCCTGGGGGGGGGGGTGTCCCATGCATCTCACTAAAGCGTTGCTGATCCTTTTAACTCAGCATTTTCCTAAATCATCATTCTGGGACACAGGTGTGTCCCCCAGAGAGCCAGACAGGGCTGAGTCAATTTCCCTGAAAGACCTACTCTGCCAGAATCCATCAGTGGAAACACATCTGAAGCAGGGTGGTTTCCCTCGAGACCACAGCTAATAAGAATGTGTGGCTTTCACAGAAAGGATTCTTTGTGATTCTTAAAGGAAATATGCTGTCCACAAATACTTGGGGTCTGGCATCTGTCACTTTCAAATATTTAGTGGAAATTCTCTGCAGATTTGTGAGTGTGGTGGGGGACATTACAGCCAGGGAGATGCGAGTGTGGCAGAGGGACATCACAGCCAGGGAGACTCCCTGGGTCTGACAGGTTTTAATGTTCCTGCTCTCCTTTTCCCCTCTCCTACCCATTTTATTTCTCCTATGGCCTCAATTCTCCATTTCCAGAGCTTATGCCAAGATATAATAGAAAAGAATCCCAGATTTGCAATTGGAGGACTGAGATTTGAACCCTACCTCTGCCCTAGGGGATTCTCCTTCCCCCTCTGGTCTCAGTTTCCTCATCTTTAAAATGGAGAAGTCTGACGAGATGGTCTCTAAGGGTCCCTTTCTGCTCTAAATGTATGATTCTGTGATGAAACCCAAACTTCTTGTTAATCAAATCCCCCTGTAATCTCACTGCATTGTAAATAACCTTCTCTTCCATACAGGCATATGTCACTTTATTTATTTATTTATTTTTACAAACTGAAGGTTTGTGCCAACCCTGGGCCAACCAAGTCTATTGGTGCCATTTTCCAACAGCTTGTGCTCACATGATGTCTCTAGGTCACATTTTGGTAATTCTTGCAATATTTTAAACTTTCATCACTATTATATTTGTTATGATGATCTTTGCTGTTACTATCGTAATTATTTTTTAGGGCACCACAAATCAGGCCCATATAAGAGGGTGAACTTAATCAGTAAATGTTGTCACTGACTTTGCCTCCTCTCTCCCTCTCCTTAAGCCTCCCTATTTCCTGAGACACAAAAATGTAGAAGAATATCATAGAAACTTAATTGAGAGAGCAGTGACAGAGTTCAAGACAATTGATTCCAATTCTGAAAGTTTTACTGTAGGTAAAATGCTATCAGAAAGCATTGCATATCTCTAAGAAATCTTTCATAAAAGGAAGAGTCAATTGATGAAGCAAATTTCATTGCTGTCTTATTTTAAGAAATTACCACAACTACGCCAACCTTCAGCAACCACCAGCACCCTGACTGATTAGCAGCCATCAGCGTGGAGGCAAGACTCTCCACCAACTAAAAGATTTCGACTTGCTGAAGGCTCAGATGGTGGTTAGTTTTTTTTTCTTAGCAATATAGTATTTTTAATTAAGGCATGTACTTTTTTTTCCAGACATAATACTTTTATATACTTGATAGATTGTAGTATAGTATAAATATAAATTTGCTATACACTGGGAAACAAAAACATTTGTGTGACACTTTATTGGAATACTCTCCTTATTGTGATGGTCTGGAACCAAACCCACCATATCTCTAAGGTATGCCTGTACTCAAATACCCTCTTTTGTAAATTTAAGCATTTCCTCTAATGATGCAGGTTGCAACCCAAAGCTTACCCATTTTGTCCATGTCCTTCAATAATTATTATTACTCCCATATTATTAGTCCCATGACAATGATGCCAATGCCAATGGCGATCAATGACGTTTACTGTTATAAGGTCATTACATAGAGTTCATCCATCCTGCTAGAGACCTTCCTTGCTTTGTTCCAGTATCTTGTGGGTACCAATGGAACACTGTCTGTCTACACTTCCTCTTCAATCTTGCCACATGACCAGCCCATCTCTTCCCATCATATAATTCCTTAATAACATCCTTGGCTCCTTTTCTTCTTTGGGCCCCCCCATTGATTACATGTTATACCCTGCTGACAGCTACCATGAGCCCTCCTATTGTCCTCTGGGCCATAATCTCCTCAAGTCCTTCAAAGGCAATGATGCTCCTTATCTCCCTCCCACATAGAAACACAGAACAAATAAGACATTCTAGCTTGGTGTTTTTACTACCACGTAATTCACTCCAGTCACCATCTCCAGACCAATCTCCTCATTAGCAGCTAGGTGGTACAGAGATGGAGCGTTGGACTTGAGAGTCATGGGAACTGGTGTTCAAATCCTGTTTTGGACATTGACTAGCCATGTGACCCAGGGAAAATCTCTTAGACTCACTGGGACTCAGTTTCCTCATTTGTAAAATAATGTTTGTGCTAAGGGTCATATATTGAGCATAATGCAAACCTTAATGTTGGTTAAATAAGATAGAGAATATCTTTATTTCACCTCTATAAATGTCAGTATTATTGTGTATATTATTATTATTGTGCCATTGGACAAGTCTTTTAACAGTTTCATTGATAGTGACTGTCCCTAGTGCAAGTTTGAAACCAATCAGATTGTGTGTCTCTCTCATTTTTTCCCTACTTCCTGCCTCCCCCTTGCCCCCCCCCCCCCCCGCCCCATATATTTTAATCTAGGTAAAATTCTCTTAAACCCCTCCAGGGGCCCATCAACTCTGGACCCAGGCAAGCAGCTGAACTGGGTTCAATTCTAGGGGAGGCTGATTACCTTTTCTCTTGATCATCCCAGCATCGCAGGGTCCAATCATAGAAACCTTAAGTTTTGATTTATGTCTATGACTTCCCCCAAAATGAAACAAGTCCAAGTGTGATATGAATCAAGCATGGGACAGATATTTTATCCCAAGTGCGACGTAAATCAGGTATGGGACAGATATTTTATACCAATACACAAAAGAAATGATAGACACAAAAGACAGAACAATGTAAACCAGGATTCAGTAATTTAACTTAATTCTCCTTATATTACAATCTTCCAGGAGAATAATACTCAAAACTTATCAAAAATAAATTAAAAATTGTTTTTATGTGTAATTGGAGAAAGATGGATTTTCTATATGTTTCTGAGCCTCTTCTGCTTGATTCTTACTTAGGAGTAAGTTGAGCTGAGCTCTGAAAGAAGTGATTCCCCTAATATCTGTCTCCACTCCCCACTCTACATGTATGTAGAGAGGGAACAGCTCCATTCTACATATGTTCACATGCTTTAACACCCCTGCTAGGCTGATTGTAAGGTCCATGAGAGTGGGAGCTGGGTCTTATTTATGTAGAGGAAACATGGGGACATAAAGATATTGTTGTCCCTTTCCCATTTGTGTCTCAGACTTGTTGCTGTTTTGGTTAAATTCATCTGGAAATTTTCCCAAAGGCTCCATCTTAGGTGGAGGAACCATGGCCTTCCTCACTTGGTACCTGAAGAGTCCAGCTCTGTTCTCTTGGGAAACTGGTGTACATAATCTAGCCCACTTTCACCCTGAAAAGTTAAAGCCTCTTACCAATGACTTCCAGACCGCTCTTTATCCTAGGCCAGCCTTTGAGGCTTAAGGTAGAGGGAGTTGCCAGGGAGGCCCATCTCTAGTCTGTGGTTTGTCTTGAGGTTAAGTGAGTTTAGCTTACCCAGCTAACCACGGGGGTGACGTCACCAGAGCCTGGGCCTACCTCTCAAACTAGCAGGGCCCTTTGGAAAAAAGTTGATGGGACAATCCCTCCTGTCGTCCTCTTTTCTACACCGTCCCCCACTCCCTCCTTAGGTCCAGCCAAGCTTGGCCTAAAGTAAATCATTAATTGATCAAGCATAAAGCCCCCTCAGTCTGTCCACCCTATTTAATTAGGGCAAAGCCTAGAACAGAGAAAAGCCTGGATCAGAAATACCAGCACTGTATTGCTCCTGTTAGAGATAAAAGTAAAGCATTTTGGCCCTAAGAAAGTTGGCTTCTCCCATCAGACCTGTGTATTTACTCTTTAAAATGTCACTAATGTTTTAATAATGTTTTTGGTGCTGAGGGACCAATAACACAAACAGTGCCTATTTACCAAATGCTCGCTGGCCATTTAATGATGGGCTTCGTATCAGACACTGGCAGGATGCACAGGCTGTGAATGCTATGTAATCACCAGGCAAATTCATCATTACTCCTGTCTTATAAACCTGCGTATGTGTTAACTAATACTTTGGGGCCCGCCGAAGGTAATTATGAAGGCCTGTCCTCTCCAAGAACATGTAATTACGTTAAAGCGGGCTGCATATTTACTTATCTGAAGGCCAAATCTTGCCCCTGGAGCCACAGAAATGCACTCAAGGGCAGGCCTCAACTCTAAGGAGAATCAGCTTCTGTGCTGGGTCAGGGAGCTTGGAGGGGATTGGTTTCCTTAGCTCCAGTTCTTCCGTCCTCATAGAATCAGAGAAACTTAGTCCTAGAAGGGACTTTGGAGGCCTTGCAGTCAACGTCCTCCATTTTATGGTTGAGGGAAGCAGCTCCTTAGAAAAGGACCCCAGGATGGTGGGCTGAGTAGGAAAAGGAGGCCATCTTGTCTGACACTCCACCATCCCTTACTCTCACTTGCTGGCTTCCCTGGGGGCTGCCCCCGCCCTAGATGATTCTGCCAGCTTTCATCCCATATCTCTTCTCCCTAAACTTTTTGAAAAAGGATTTTATACTTGGTTTCTATGTTTCTCTTCGCAATCACTTTAAACCCTTTGCAATCCAGCTTCCAAACTCATCACTCCACTTTCTCTAGAGTTACCAGTGATCACCTAATTGCCAAGTCTAATGACCTTTTCCCTATTGTCATCCTTGATTTCTCTATGGTCATTGATACTGTTGATCACCTTCTCCTACTGCAAACTTTCTTATCTCTTGATTTTTTTTTTTACCCTCCTTTCTCATGGTTCTCTTCCTCCATGTGTCTGACTGCTCCTTCTCAATCTTCCCTGCCGAATCTTCCTTTAGGTCATACCCACTAATTGTGGGTGTCCCCTAAGATTCTATTTGGGGCCCACTTTTTTCCTCCACTGTATACAATGTCACTTAGTGATCTTATCAGCTTTTATAGTGGGCTAAGCTTAAATTTAAGGGCAGTTAGGTTTTGCAGTGTATAGAACATAGGGTCTAGAGTCTGGAAGAGCTGAGTTCAAATCTAGTCTCATACACTGGGTAAGTCACTTACCCCTGTTTGCCTCAGTTTCCTCACCTATAAAATGAGCTAGAGAAGGACATGGCAAACCACTCTAGTATCTTTGCCAAGAAACCCCAAATGGGATCATGAAGAGTCAGACATAACTGAAAACCAAGCAACAATGCCAAAAAAGCTTAAATTTGGTGAGGCAGGTTCAAGGTTTTTACTTGAGAGAACTCATTGTCTTTCCCTGCCAAAACTCTCCTTTTTTTACAAACTTCCCTATTATTTCTAGGACATCAAGATCCTCCCAGTCATCCAGGCTTGAAACCTCAGTGCCACCCTTGACTTACTCTTACTCATCCCACATTCCCAATCTTGACCAAATCTCATTGTTTCTACCTCTACATATCTCTACTCATATAGCCACCACCCCAGTTCATCATCTCACCCAACTGGTTCTCCATCTTAAGTATTTCCCCCCTCAAATACACCCTCCCCTTACATGTAAAACTGATATTGCTAAAACATAGGTTATTCTCTTCCTCAGTTAGCTTTGGTGGCTCCCCATTACCTCCAGAATAAAATAATTTCTTCTGTTTCCTATTTAAAGTTCCTCATAACTTGACCCTTTCCTACTTTCCCAGTTTTCTTACACTCTACTTTTCTCCACACAATCTATGGTCTAAATACACGATTCTGCTTGCAAATTCTTCAGACACATCAGTCCATCTCCCATTTCTGCTTCCTTGCATTGACTGTCTGCCGTGCTAGAAATGAACACCTCACCTCTGGGTTTCCTGGTTTTCTTCAAGTATGTATATGTTCAACTGACTCTATGACCCCATTTGAGATTTACTTAGCAGAGATAAAGTCATTTGCCATTTCCTTCAGATGAGGAACTGAGGCAAGCAGGACAAAGTGACTTGCCTAGGGTCACACAGCTGGGAAGTATCTGAGGTCAAATTTAAACTCAGGAAGATGAATGAGTCTTTCTAGTCCCAAGCCCAGTGTTCTCTTCATTGTACTACCTAGCTGCCTGATTAGCACATAATAAGCATTTAATAAGGGCTTATTGGCTGACTGATCAACTGACCTCTTCCTTTTATAGATGAGGAAACTTGATGGAAAAAGATGGGACAGACTGGGATCCAGGAAACAGATGAAGGGTGTAGCCTATAGCTTTCAGCTGGAGCTAAAACCAATCCAAGAGTATAACTATCCTGGAATCTGAAAGGGGGGGCCAAGAGATGGTCACCAGGTTAACCTGGATGGAATGGAAAGTGTGGAGCCTGAGCCCAGGACAGAGCCAAACACATGATTTTCTGGAAGACCTTCCTAATGCAAATGATTTTTGAGATTCAGTCCCCAGTGAGAAGCACAAGCTGATTGGAGCCAGGGGAGCGACTGATTATCTCTGGCAGGCCCTCCCTGGTATGCTATGCTAGTCCAAATATAGGTCACAATTTCCCCCCAAGTTTGGCTCATCTAAGGCCTGAGCATAGCCGATAACCACATTCTGATTGGCTTTCTTCTGCCCCTGCCTCCTGAGCGAGAGACTGAGGTTGTTTGGGTTGATTGTAGAACTTGTAGCCAGTCTCCAATGAGCCTCTTCTCTTTTCCTCTGCCCAGATGTGGTTCTGTGGGGTTGCCAACAGTGCCCACTTGCCAACCCTGCCACAAACACCACAGGTCTTTGGGTACCTCCCCTCAGTCTGGCAGGCCTGGATGGTATGCCCTACACCTCTCCTCCAACTCTAGCCATAAATATATATTTTATGTGGCATTTCTGTGTAATTATTTTAGAGGGTATAAATATAAATTTTTTACCTTTGAAAGAAATCTCAGTTTCACAGGTGTGGTTTCTATTTAGGGGTGGCCTCTCTATAGACCAGTACTCAGACTTGAATTCTACATTAGAGCTATGATCTCACCAATGTCAAGACTCCTTTCTTTAATTCAGATGTCAATCCTATTCATGCTTCTTCAACCTGTATAATTCTTGTCTATATCTTTTTCCTAAGTCTTCTACAGAGCCTTAAAGAATAAATAAATGAATGAAGGAATGAGTAAATGTGAAAAAAAAAGCATTTAGTAAATACTCAAAATGTGTCAAACATTGTGCTAAGTGTTGGGAATAGAAGCATAAAAATTGAGACAGTCCTTGTTCTCAAGGCACTCGTACACTAATTGAGAGAGATAACACAAAAAAAGAAAACTTGGATGCAGGCCAGATGAAAAGGCTAGAAAGTCCTAAAGGTGCCATAGACACAGCAATGGCAGGCACTGAAGTCCAAGTAACTTGTCCAAAGTCACATAGATAGTCAATGGCAGAGCTGGGGTTCAAACTAAGGTTCTCTGACTCTAAATCCAATGCTTTTTGCATTCATCAACAACACTCCATTCATATCCTTTGCATTAATCAATTGATCCCTTAATAGGCATTTTAAAGTGCCTATTAGATATTAGACTCTGGGGACGGAAATATAAAAATACCATTGTCCCTCCCCCAAAGAGCTTCCATTCTCTTGAGGGAGACTATGTTTATATTATATATACACATGCATATTTATACAATCCATCTATCTATTCATTATCTATCCTTATCCATCCATTTATATATCTCTCTATCTATCCATATCTATCTATTCATTATCTCTTTCTCTCTATCCATCCACTCATCCATCTATATCTATCTATCCATTCATCATCTGTTTATCCATTGATATTTCTGTATCCATTCATATCTGTCCATCCAATCATTATCTATCTCTCTACTCACATCTATCTATCCATATCTATTCATTGATACCTATCCATCCATCCATATCTGTCTATCCATTCATCATCATCATCTCTCTCCTTTATACAAAATATCTATAAGAAAACATGTGTGTGTGTGTATGTATGTGTATATACTTTGTGTGTGTGTATGCATATGTGGTAAGAACTAGCATCTAAGGGGATAAGAAAAGACTTCCCATAGATGGTACAGCTTGAGCTGAGTCTTGAATAAAACCCACATACTTCTCTGGTAATACTTATCTTGGTGATGACTTTTATGTCACACTTTTTTTTTTTGCACTGAGGATGCATCATTGGTGATATACTACAACTTCCTCATGCCTACCATGTGCTTGTCTTTCTTAGTCCTTTTGACCATCTGCAATTCTTATATTTCCAAGATCATGGCATTCCATGATGGCATTATATAGTATCACTGGAAGAACACTGATCTTTAAAAAACGGATGCTTGTGGAGGGAGTAATTACCTTAGAGTTAATGAGGACTCTATTTAGTTTCCCAGATTTGGTTCAATTCATCTCGTCCTTCATTTGTGGGCCCAAAGTTATAGGTTAGAAGCCAGTTAATCAGACAAGAATCCAGGGGTACAAGGGTATTGGAGTGGCAGATAGGTGACCTCAGGGGACTGCCTTTCCAATGGAAATATTATAATCTAGGTAATGGATATTTTTAATCCACTCAATTTTTCCTCTGTGAATAACAAGGTCATCTTTCTGCTCCCTCCTCCTCCCTTCTCCTTTTTCTTTTTCTCCCTTCTCTTCCTCCATTTGCAAAGTGCTTTTTAAAGCGCTTTTTAAAGACCATGGATCCTACTCAAGTGACTTTGTCATATTTCTGTACTAGGTGAAATCAAAGAAATGTCATCCACAGAGAATTTGGAGAGAATGAGTAGAAAAATGAAGAGACTGCCTTGGACCATTCATAACATACTCTATCTGGCATCAGCTCATGTGGAGGCTTGGTGAACCTGTTTCTGGGAACATGCTGTGATATGGAAATGATGGGGGTCTGCCCTGATTCAGGGCATGTACAAATATTCTTCAACTATTTCCTTTGTGGTAACAGAAAGGCTGCTGATTCAGAAGGTCACACAGCTAGTAAGTGTCAAGTGTCTGAGACTGGATTTGAACCCAGGTCCTCTTGACTACAGGATCAGTACTCTATTCACTGCACCATCTAACTGCCCCAAAAGCACATTTTTTTCTCTTTCTCCCTCTCCTTCCCTCCCTCCATTCCCTCTCCATTCACCTCTCTTCCTCATTTGCTATGTGGTCACGAATGCATAAAGCTGCTGTTTTCTGTCCCTATCATATTTACTCTTCTGATTTTAGGTGAATGAGTATCTTTAGTAGCAACCACACTGGCATACCCAGGATGGCTGATAGCACAGGTTCTTAGATCTGTTTTACTAGTAAAGACAGTTGTTTAAGGGGTCAACAATTTTTTTTTAATTATATTCATTAGTTCAGGGAAAAAGTCAGCACCTTGAACTTCAGAGAAAATCCAAACAGAGAAAATAGAGAAAATACAAGCAGAAAAATAAAGACAAACAGAAAGAGTTTTTAATTGTCTGAGAAATTAGTATAGATCAACAGACATGCAACTGTCTGACCAAGGCAATACATGCATAGTTACCAGAGAGAGAAACACCGACATCTAGGTTTTTCAAAGCTGGGGCTCCTTCACGGCTACTCAGAGTCTCATCAAATCACAAGAACACTCTTCCAATGAGTGAGCCCCAAAGCAAAATGCTAACCTCAGAGTGTATATATACTTCTTCACGGTCAGAGGGCATCACAACCTTCATAACCTACTGCCTAATTACAAAGTAACAAAAGACATGAAAGCCTTCCTGCAAGCAAGCCTCCTCTAAGCAAGCTTCCCTTCACGGGCTCCACGCAAGGCCTATCGATGGCTAGGGAAGATCTTAAATCCCATTAACATTACAGTATCAAAGATGGAACAAAATAGATTATGATTTGGGAAAACTTTAAAAGCTTGGAAGAACTAATGGAAGTCCAGCAATGGAAATATAGGCCAGAGTCTGCTGGTAATGGCGTTAGATCCTAGTGAGGAACCAGAAGTGAGGGACAATCTGCTTGATCCTGTCAAACAATGGATGAACCTACCACATATGGCATAGTGTCCTATAAGTGAAGGAGATTCATCCACCAGCTATGCTACGCCCAACAGTGAACCAGGATGCTTTGTAGCAGCCATTTAAAGTTTGAGCCCTCTCTCCCAGGGACAAAGTATGTATGTAAAAGGGAGAGATGGGGTGATGTTTTTATAGCTCTGTCCTTGCTATATTTTCTCAGTAAACATCCCTTTGTAGAAGCTAATTGAGTAATCGATATTGAGAATGTATTGATGAGTTAATTGATATTGGGGAGACAGCAGTTGATATTGGGGGAACACATTAGATTGAACTCTAGTCCGTCAGGATTCCCTAGAACACTGAAGCAAGGTCAGGAAAGTAATAGCCTTGTTTTGGGGACCCAATCCGCTAGTCAGAGTGTAGGTTAAGAGAATTATCCCAGAACCTACATGTGCTATACAAGGAAGGCACCCAGGACATATGGTTGGCTCACTTCTAACAAGGGCAGACATGGAAGAACTAAGATCTGAATGATTAGAAAGAATACCTTCAACTTGTGGCTGGTCCCTGATGACTCTGGGGCAGAGACACAAGGCTTCAGCCATCTCCAGAGTGCCAAGTCAATAGCCATTTTGTATCCTTCCTAGGGAAAAGAAAAGAAAAGAAAAGAAAAGAAAAGAAAAGAAAAAACCATAAGTCAGAGGGCCTTGCCCCCTAAGTGTTTCCCACTAGGGCCAAAAATGCTGAGGTGAATAGTCCTCTTTCCACTATGTCCGGGAATGAGGGAGCTTAAAAGGGCATTAGATTCTAACTCATCTGGAGGGGTAGGAGATGACTCCCATTTGTAGATGGGTGCAGAGAATGCTTTTACTTCTTAATTCCTTTCTCACGATTTACTTTATCTCCTGTCTTAATTTAATGCTTTTCCCATTGGATTTATGCGTCTCTTGTGTGGTCTGGCAATAGAGAAGAGATTGCATGGAGACTTGGGCTGCGAGTTGGAGAGTTGATTATCCTAAACAAGTTATACTGAAGTGGATGATCGAGAAGGTGTTCTCCTCCTGAAGAAGGAGTTAGAGGTAAAGAAACCTGGTTCAGTAGTCAGAAGATCTGGATTCAAAACTTGTCTCTTATGCTCGTCACCCATGTGACCTTAAACAAGACCCTTCATGTTCCTGGTCCTCAGTTTCCTCCTCTGTAAAATGTTCTGGTTGAACTAGATAATCTTTGAGGTCCTTTCTAGTTCTAGAGCTAGGATCCCAAGTCCCTTCAAATCTCTGACCTCAGAACTGTAAAGTGAATAGGTTAAACTGATGAGCTCTAGTTTATAATTTTAAGTCACTTCAATAATAATTAGTTTAAGACAGCATTTATAGAGCACTTTAATGTTCATTTTTGTTTGTATTTTTTGGAGATAATCAGGTTAAGTGACTTGCTCAGGGGTCACATAACTAGTAAGTGTCTGAGGCAGGATTTGAACTCAGGTCCTCCTGACATTGGGGTCAGTGATCTATCCTCTGAGCCATATAGCTGCCCCAACTTTAACATTTATGAAATGCTTTACAAAGATCTCAACTGATCCTCACAACAACTCTGGGAGGGAGGTACTATTATTGTCCCTCCCATTTTACAGATGAGGAAACTGAGACTGAGGGAACTTAAGTGAATTGACCAAGGATACATAATTAGTAAGTGTCTGAGGCTGGATTTGAACTTGGGACTTCCTGCCTCCAAGCCCAGCTCTTTGCTCACTGTAAGATGGAAGAATGGGACTGAACAGCTCCAGTTCTCAATGTCCGTATGACCCAACATTATTTTAATTCTCTGAGCCTTAACATTTCCTTAGGTGTAAAATAAAGGGTTAAGACTAGATGACCTCTGAGGTCCCTTGCAGTTCTTGCCCTATGGTACCTGGTGTATTTTGTGAATTTTAATTAAACTTTTGTAATTATATTCCACTCTTTATATGTTTATGTCTTTTTTTCCCAACTAGGCAGTGCACTGGCTAGGACCTGAGTCCAAATCCAGCCTCAGACACTTACTAGCTGTGTGGCCCTGGCAAAGTCCCTTAACTTTGTTTGCCTCAGTTTCCTCATCTGTAAAATGAGCTGGAGAAGGAAATGGCAAACCATCCCAGGATCTTTGTTAAGAAAACCCCAAAGGGGGTCACAAAGAGTTGGACGTGACTGAAAAGTGATGGAACAACAACAAAAAAACCCCTTCCTAACTAGAAAATAATGCCTGGGAAGCTCCCACTTTTCTTTTACCACCCTTCTCCCCCCCATAGTGCCTAGTACAGGGCTGGACACAGAATAGCCACTCAATAAGAATGTAAAGAGAACCCCTTAGAAAAAAGGAGTAGGCCCCTTGCCCAGGTGCAGGAGCCAAGGGTTATGACTGTGTCTGGCAGGTATTTGAAAGGAGAGGGGAAGCTGGGCTTTGAAACAATCTTTGTGGACTCTGTGGTTTCCTTGCTTCTTCACTGTGGGAATGATGGACAACATGGCAAAGAAAGAAAGAAGCAAATGGAAAAACAAGAAACAAAACCCCAAAAAGGCGCCTAAGCTTTTGGCTTCTTCACTGCTCTGTGAAGATGTATGGCTGTCCATTTGGCCTTGGGTCTGGCTATCATGTAAGCCTCCCTAGATTTCTCACTAGCAGGCTTGCATCCCTGAATGGTCAGCATCCTCAGTTGCTCCTAGGCTGAGGTTGCTGGGGTCTCCCTTCCAGGGGTGGAACTCCGTACTGTTAGTGACTTTCTATGGGGCTTTCTTAAGCAGGAGCTCATTAAGCCTTTTTCTCTCTTCTATCCCACGCTTCCACCCTGCCCCTATCATCCTGAATCATCCCCCTAACCCACTGTGCTCATTCTGTCCCTTTAATGCACAGATTCCAAGGGGATGCTAATTAGAATGAATTCAGGCTTGAAATTTGATTGGTGTAAAAATGGTCTCACTGAAGCTTTCTTCCCATTGCCTTTGATTCCCATTGCCTATAGATTCTTACACATTCAGAGATCAGAGATTGAGCAGGGACCCTAAAGACCATTTAGTCTTCAGGTCATAGGTGCTGGGATAGAGAGTAGACTTGGGATTTCATGGTAACTCCATTTTCCAAGACCAGTCAGCATCTGACATATACAAAGTACCAGTTAGGTTCTCTAGATATGAAGAAAGGGATGAAATGGACCCTGACCTCAAGGAGTTTACATTCTACCAAGGGGAAAAGTGCATAGATAAGGAAATATAAAATATTCTAAGAGAGTAGTGTGATGACTGGGGAAGGAACACTAAAAAGGGGGGGAATTGAGAGAGATCTTTTATAGAAGCTTGACCTGAGCCTTGGAGGGAGCCAAGGGTTCCAAGAACCAATCAATAAACATTTATTAAGAGCCTATTATCTGCCAGACTCTGGACTAAGCAATGAAGGTACAAAGAAAGTGAAAGACAGTCCTTGTCCACAGAAGTTCATAATCTAATGAAATGCTAACAATCTAACTAGCCTGGGCAAATCACTTCACCCTGATTGCCTCAGTTTCCTCATCTGTAAAATAAACTGGAGAAGAAAATGGCAAACCATTTCAGTTTCTTTGCCAAGAAAACCGCAAATGGGATCACAGAGAGTCAGATATTATTGAAACAACAAACTGATTAGATGTAGGGGTAAATGAAAATAAAGACCATGGAATGACTTCCAGGTTGCAGACTTGGTAGCTCCATGGTTCTCATAATACTTCATCTCCATAAATATCTCCCTAATAGGGATATTCATAAGAGGAACAGACATTTTTGGAAAAGATATGTTCTGGCCATGTCGAGCTGGAGATGCCTGTGGGACATTTGGGTGTGATGTCTGAAGGCAGTTTGAGATACAAGACCTAGCTCAGGAGAGACAGGAGAGATTGGGAGGCATCTGCCTAGAGATGGTCATTAAACCCATGGGAGCTGATGAGATCACTAGAATGTGACCCAGGCCAGTAAGTGCATTAGACCTTCAAGGGGGAGCCTGAGTTAGGCTCTGAAGGCAGTAGTGTTTGTACAGGCCTTGGGTCTTGGCTTCATTGATCTAGGTCAATTCCTGGGAATCCAGAGCTTCTCTGAATTGGTCTAGGGGACCTTGTCTTTGGCCCAGATCTTTGGTATTTTTCTATTTTCTAATGTCCCCTGATCACTGATCCCTTCCTGAACTCCCTCGGGGTCTGGGCCTGTTTGGCTCCCAGGATCCTGAGGTCTACCACACCCCATCAACCCTTAATTACCCTTCCTTCTTCTCCTGTGGTTGCCACTGTAACTGGACACCTGTTTCCAGCATCTGTTCTCTCTTTCTCTTCTAACCCCTTTCTCCACACACTCCAGACCACAAGAGTTCATATTCTAGGGTTTATTTACATGAAAAGAGGATATACAACTTCAGAAATAATACACTAGGGTGAGGTCATTAGAAGGGGGTTAAAAGAAACCAACTTAGTTCCCACCAGTTTAAACTTTCTAAGTGATTCTAGCTGTCATTCCCTGGGCCTAGTTTATCCCAAGACCCTCTCCTGGAGCCTCATGCTACTACGTGTGGCTCTCTTGTGTTTCTGGAAGAATCAAATCTCTTTTTGAATAGAGTCCTCATGCTGACTCAAGTCTAGTCCTGTTGGAGCTAGGAGAGAGGTCATTGGCCTATTCTATAATCTGAGGAGGATTGAAACATTGCCTTCCAGCTAGAAGGGACCTTTGATGTTTCAAAACAAAGGGACCATTGATTTTATCAAACCCCTTCATTTTACAGATGAGGAAACCCAGGCCTAGAAAGGTGCAGGGATTTACCCAAGGTCCCATAGGTGGTAAATATTAGAGGCAAGATCTGACCCTGGGTCTTCTGACTTTCAATCCAATACTCTTTCCATTGGACCACACTGTGTTTTGATTGGAAGGAAGGCAGGTATTTCCACAGTCATAGATATGGTGGTGAAGCTATTCTAGGCATGGCAGATGTATGAATATGTACCCAGAGGGCAAGATAAAAACAGCGTTTTGGTTTGAATGTACTGTATGTGAAGGTGAATAGTACAAACAAGGTTGGAAAGGTGAAGAGCCTTTAATACTAGAATTGAAAATGAATACTTTATTCGATGGGACTTTGGGAGCCACAAAAGGTTTTTGAGTATGGGAGATTATGCAGGCATTTGTTTGTGCCCAGAATGGATAGAGGAGGATAGATTAGATGGGGAAGGGGAGGAAGGGGAAGATTGGAGACTAGAAGACTAGATAGGGAGGCTGCTACAATAATTTATGTGATAAGAGGAGAGGCTGAGGGAGTGAAATGAATAAAGGTATCGAGGGGCTGGAGGCACAAAGAGTGGGGGGAAGACACCAGAAATATTATCATGGGAGAACCAATAAGACATGGCCCCTGGTTGGATGTAGAAAATGAGAAGTCAGAGTTAAAGATGACCTTGAGGTTATTAAGTCTGGGAGAAACGTGAGGCATCAATAAGAGACAGAAAACAGTGGTCAATCAACCACTCAACCAATAAACATTTGTTTAACATTTACTACTTGCCCATCCTGCATCCTGAAAGCTGGTGGAAGAAAGGGCATCCAGAAGAAGGGGGGGCCCATGTCTGATGCTGAAGAGAAGTCGAGACCAAAGAAAGGCTGTCGGATTTAGTGGTGCCGAGGCTATCCATGGGACAACGCCGTTTGCACTGTGGGGAGGAGGAGGTCAGATTGTCAACAATCTGAAGGTGAAGAGAGTGGGGACACGGAGTGTTTTAAGAAAACTTTCACTTGGCAGAGAAAGAGAGGAGAGAGACAGGTTGATAGTTTTAAAGAGTCATAGAGAGCATTACTTTTTTTAAAGTGGGAAGAGCAGCTAGGTGGCACTACAGTGTATAGAGGGCTGGACTTGGCAGCAGGAAGATTCATTGCCCTGAGTTCAAGCACTTGCTAGCTGCGTGACCTTGGGCAAGTCGCTTCACCCTGTTTTCCTCAGTTTCCTTATCTGCAAAATGAGCTGGAGAAGGAAATGACGAACCACTCCAGGATCTTTGCCAAAAAAACCCCAAAAGGGGTCACAGAGAGTCAGACACGACTGAAATAACTGAGCAATCAATCACAGAAGACCCAGAGTGGTAAACTGACTTACCCTAGGTCACACAGGTAAGAAGTACCAGAGGCAGGATTTGAATCCAAATCTTCTACCTTCAAAGCACTAAACCACTCTACTTTCCCTTCAGATCTAAATCTATGATCCTTTGAACTAATAACGGGCGTTTCCATAGCGTGTGCTGTGTTTCCCATTCCCCACTGGGGAACAAGTGCTGGGGATAATAATAAATAGCCAGCAATTATGTGGCACTTATTGTTTTTCAGGCCCTCTCTTAAGCACTTTACAAATATTATCTCATTTTTTTTCCTTCACAACAACCTTGGGAGGTAGGTGTTATTATTACCCTCATTTTATAGGTGAGGGAACAGGCAAAGTGGCTTTCCCAGGGTCACACAGCTAGTAAGTGTCTGAAGCTGGATTTGAACTCAGGTCTTCTTGATTCCAGGCCTGGAGATCCATCTACTGTGCAGCCTGGCTGTCCCCAGCTAATCCTCCCCCCAACTATACAGATGAGAAGATTAAAGTCCAAATGTGGAAGCAGTTTGTCCACCTAGCACACAGGGAGTAAATCTTAGGACTGGATTTGAACTCTGGGCCTGTGCACAAACAAATAGGAAAAATGGACTCTGGCCTCAAGCACATTAGAGGTTGGGAGATAGGACACAGGCCCTCTCCCTTCCTCATCAATAACCCAGCATCTAACCCAACAGACAGGGTGGAGTTAAGCTTAAACAGGCCAACCTAGATAGATGATCAGTGAAACCTCCTATTCTTCCCTTCTCTTGTTCCTTCCCCACACTTGGTTGAAGGGCTGTGATTCAGGATAATGCCGACCAGTAAGGGCTGGTAATTTGCCCTAGTATTAAGAGATTAAATGAAAGGTAAACTTTCTTGAACCAAGATTATACCAGCCAAGGGTATAATCTCACTGAAATCTTGGAGGTCATGCCTAGGGTTGGGGCTTCTGGGTCTGGAGACTGTGAGGGTTTGGGGAGTTTGTGCATTATTCAAGATTCAGCTTTATGTTTCCTGGAAAATGTCCAGTTTGATTCCTTAATGAAGCCACAGATATGCAAAGCCTGGGCAGGATGGGGTTCATCTGAATAGCGAATGGTTTGTAGAGCATGAGGGCCTCTGGGGCAAAGGGTTCTGGGGAGGCATTCTTGAAAGTGGCAAGATGGCATTTCTGAGTATTTAGATTTCAGTTCACTGCAGAGCCCCCAGTCCTGGGCTGCATCAGGCCATCACAGTAACAGAGCATCTCTGTGATGCTGGAAGCAATCACAGAAATCATCTCGTCCAATCCCCTCACTTTACTAATGGGGAAGGTGAGGCCCCGGGAGGGTGAGGCCCAGGGAAGGTGAGGCCCAGGGAAGGTGGGGCCCAGGGAGGGTGAGGCCCAGGGAGGGTGGGGCCCAGGGAAGGTGAGGCCCAGGGAAGGTGAGGCCCAGGGAAGGTGGGGCCCAGGGAGGGTGAGGCCCAGGGAGGATGGGGCCCAGGGAAGGTGAGGCCCAGGGAAGGCTCACCAAAGATTCATTAGCCTTTTCTGGAAGGGACTTCAGAAGCCATTTCATCCAACTTTTTCATTTTACGGATGAGGAAACTGAGGCCCAAGATAGCTTCAGTGATATATCTTCTTAGGTTTGCTTTGCTGGTTCTTTATTCATGTCACTGCCAATAACTGTGAGTGTCCCCCAAGACTCCATCTTGTACCCCTTTCTCTTTTTGTTCTATACTGTCTTACTTGGTGAGCTCATCAATTCCAACGGGTCCAATTAGCACCTATGAAGACATTATATTTCCTCCCAAACCATCTTCTTTTCTCAATTTCCTTATCACTGTTAGGACACCTCCATCCTCCAAGTCACCCAAGCTCACAACCTTGGTGGATTATCCTAAACTCCGCATTCTCACTCTCTTCGCTTTTCCATTCTGTTGCCAAATTCCAGCATTTCTATCTTCACAATATTTCTCAATCTCTGTCTTTGTCTCTCTCTGCCTCTATCTGTCTCTCTGTCTGTCTCTGTCTCTCTGTGTCTCTCTGTGCCTCTCTCTCTGTATCTCTGTCTGTCTCTCTTGTCTCTGACTTCTCTGTCTGTCTGTCTGTCTCTCTCTCTATATATACACACATCCATACACATCCACCCTCCACTCAGTTGCTAAGAGGAATCTAAAATGTAGATTCTACAATGTAGGTTGAACCATATCCAGTGCTTAGAATAGAATCTGGCCCATAATAAGCCCTTAATAAATGCTTATTGACTTAATTTGTCACCTCCTCTGCTTAATGAGCTCCAATGGTTCCCTGTCACATCTAGGATCAGAGATAATGTTCTCCAGCATTTAAAGCTCTTCAGAAGTAACTGTTTCCTACTGTCCAAGCCTTTTTACACCTGACTCCCTTCCATTCTCACAGCCATCCTGGGAGGTAGGCATTACTATAACCCCTGTTTTACAGTTGAGAAAACTCTGAGGCAAACAGAGGCTAAATGGCTTGCCCGAGATATGCCAAAGTGATTTTGAGAAGGTAGGGAGAGACCCCTAGCAGAGCTTCATTTAGGGCATGGTTTTGGAGATGAATTTGGAAGAAAACCAGATATTCCAAATCAGAAGAGAATTTACCGTGGCCTCCTTCTTGTAATGTCCAAGTAGCGAATGGTTCTGTCTATGTGGTGCCACTCTCTAGTGCTGAGTAAATCCCCTCTGGCATTGTGGCTGTTCAACTTTTCTTTAGCCCAGGCAATTCCCTACCATTTGCCAGGCTTTATATTCAGACGTGGTGCTGTAGGTACGAGTTAAAAAATGTAATAGTCTCTGTCCTCAGGAAGTTGACACTATTGAGGGACAACATATACTTACAGAAGTATTGAGATAAAGATTAAATGTATGATTTCATTGGTCTGGGGAGTCCTTGGCATGGTCCCTAAAGATATTTGTCTGTCATCTTAAAGAGGCAGTGAAGAATGGTGGGTCAGGCACTGGACTTTAGAGTCAAGAAGACTTTGGTTCCATTATGTCCCCAGACACTCCTCATTGTATGACCTTAGACAAGTCACTTAACTTCCCCATCCAGTCCTCTGAAAGCTACTTCTTAGAAAGCTATTGAAGTCAGTCTCTAGCTTGGTTTTCAGATCCGGGTTCTGATTTCCCAAGTTTTAACACAGAAATGTTCATTATACCAGAAAACCACAGAAGTTTCCTTTTTTGTCCACCTTTTGGCACCCACTGGTTATGATTGATTCTACCAGGTCTGCGGGAGGGGAGAATATTTCCTTTGAACAACTCTGACCCCAGCTTCCCAACCTGACCCTGTCATCAGCCCTCTTCACCTTTCCATTCTGCTCCCACTCACCCTCCCCAAAAAACCTCGCAGTAACTTTAGGGAAGTGATGTGGTTGGTTTGGGGAGTTGGGGATGTCCCATCACCCCATCAGAAAGAATGATGAGAAAATAAGATGAGAATAAGAAATGTAGGAGAAGATGCAGAAAAATCAATAGAACAGAAAAGGAAATGAAGATAAGGGGGAGTAAAAGGAAGATGAGGAGGGGAAAAAGAGGGGAGGGTAAGGAACAAAACTGTGAATCTCATAGTTGAAAGTAGACCTTTAAGGGCATCCAGTCCAACAGCCCTGAAACAGATGTAATTCATTGTCTACTTGAAGACCTATAATGAAGAGGAACCTGTTACCTACTGAGGCACACAATTCTATGATCTCCCACCTCCATGCTTTTGCATACCCAGCCCCATGTTGGGAAAGCATTGCTTTCTTACCTCAACATTGCAGAATCCCTCGAGGTCCAGGCAACCTTGCCCCAGGGGTTTTTCTAATCTTCTTTTAGTTATCTCTTGGTATTACTTTGCACATTTTTACATTTACTTGTTTTGTTTTCATGTTGCATTCCTTCAAGCAGAAGGAAAGCTCCTCCTGGGCAGGGACAATTTTGTTTTTCAGAGTTCCTAGTACAGAGCAGAGGGAATTTCCCCAAGGAGGCACTTAATAAATGCATGTGGAATCTTTATCAGCATGTATCTGGGCTTCCAAACCTGGGGCACCTGGCCTGCTCCATATTGGTGGAGACAAGACTGAGCATATTGACATATAAAGAGTGGAGTTGATGTGGAAGAACTTTGGAGAGAAGAGATTCCTATTCTTTGGGACAAGTGGAGAGGGAGAGGGAGAAAGAGAGAAAAAGAGAGACACAGAGAAAGAGACAGAGAGACTGAAAGAGAGAGAGAGACATAGAGACAGAGAGAGACAGAGACAGAGAAAGAGAAAGACAGAGAGACAGAGACAGAGAGGAGAGGAGAGAGATAGAGAAAGGAGAGAGACAGAGACAGAGAGAGAAAGAAGAGAGAGAGACAGAGAATCAAGACAGAGAGAAAGAAGAGAGACAGAGACAGAGACAGAGAGGAGAGAGACTGAGAAAGAAGAGAGAGGAGAGAAAGACACACAGAGAGAGACAGAGAGGAGAAAGAAAAAGAGAGAGAGAGAGAGAGAGAGAGAGAGAAGGGAGGGACAGAGGGAGGGAGAGAGAGAAAGAAAGGAGATTCTGGAAACTTCAGACATGTAGGGGAAACACCTCATGCTTAGCAGACTAGGTACAGATAACTAAGTCCCACTAAGGAAAAATGGCTTGCATAGATCATACAGGTATTAAGTAGCAGAATTGTGATTCGAACCCAGGACCTCTGGTTCCACTCCAGGGATCTCTCTACTCTATCCCAGAGCCTTTTCTAGGGAAAGGCAAGGCCATGAAGAGTTCTGTTAGATGCTCAAAAACAGAAGAACAAAATGAGACCCTCACATTAAGTGTTCTTGCTCCTTCTGGCCTCTTTCTTTTCACACGTTCCTCACAGTTTCCCTTGCCATCCATCAGGCTCTAGACATTTACATTAGTAAGAAGCCAAGGCCCCATTTGGCAGCAGCTGCCGAAGGAGGTGTGGGCATGGAGTCCCAGAATAAGAGCTGGATGAACCTTAGAGGTCATTGAGTCTAATCCCCTCATTTTCTGGAGCATGAAGCTGAGCTAGACTTGTCTGGGGTCACACAGATGCTAAATATCTAAGACAGGATTCAAACTCAGATCTTCCTGTCTCTAAGTCTGACTCTCCAGCTACTGCACCATCTGTCTCTCTCTGTCTCTGTCCTCTCTCTCTGTTTTCTCCTTTCAATGCCCAGGATCCATCATCATTCTGGTTCTCCCTCAAAAGCCTAGAGAGAGTCTTGGTTGAACCTCAACAAGGAAAGCACTCTCCTTCTTCTCCTCTGCCATTTGAATGGAGACAGAAAATACTTATTGTTGGCAGAGCAGAATGGCTGGGGCTCAAATACCATCCTCTCTGAATCCCTGAGAAGTCACTGATTATTTAGAACCATTTGGCAGTATCCATTTTTCCATTACAGCTCTTAAGATTCTTTCTAGGGTAGAGATGATGAAGATGAAGTTGATAACAATGATGAATCCACCATCCATCACCCAAATGATATTCCTAAGGGGTAGGACTGAGCAGTCATTCCCTCCCCCCTGAATAAACTTAAGTGGCTCCCTATCACCCCTAGGATCAAAAACAAACCCCTGTTTAGCATTCACAACTTGGCTTCTGCCAATCTTTCTAGTTTTATTATCTATCACTTTGGCAAGTTCTTTGATCCAGCCAATGGCCCTTCTTAGGTGATACTCCATGGTCCATCTCTCTACCTTTGGATTAACTGTCCTTCATACTTGAAATGTACTGCCTCCTCTCCTCCCCATTTCACTCTAAGATTACTTCAAGTTCCACCTGCTATAGGAAGCTGTTTCTCACTTCTTCTTCCTCTTCCCCTCTCCCCAACTACACGTGCCTTCCCTGTGTTAACTACCTGGTGTTTATTAGGTATGATTTTGTCAATGGAAATGCCATTAGAGATTCATTACCAAGTGGCTGATCTGAGGTTGAAACCCAAGTGTTCTGATTTCCAGTCTTTCCAATATGCTGTCAGTCACCTTCTTCCTGACCATTTGACAGGGCTGTATGAGGACATTGAGTATAGAGCTGGGAAGGGTTGATTGTGAGCTCAGAAACTCGATTTTGCAGTTATTACCATGATGTTAGACTATTTTAGAAAAGACTTTCTCAGAAGTATAGCCAGATTGGGGGGGTGGAGGGAGGTATCTAGACTAAGAAGGTGATGATGGGACAATTATTCATTATATCGTTATATAGGGAGTTACTGAAATTTAAGGGAAAGAAGGATTACATGTAGTCTTGACTCTGAATGGTTTAGTTTAATAAACATGAATCAAGTATCTATTATGGAGCAGACACTGGCCTAGATGGTGGACATACAAAGACAAAGATGTAACAGAACCTGCCTTCAAGGAGCTTACATTCTATTTGGGTGGAGGGGGATATAGTATGCATGCAGGTAAGGGGGTACAAAGTACACACTCTATGTAATTTCAACTGAAGGGATCAGGAAAGTACTAATGTGGAACTTGGCATCTGAGCTGGGCTTTGGAAGAAATCTAGGAATGCTAAGGGTCTGAGACGAGGACAGCATTCATCCCAGACGTGAAGGACAGTTTGGCCCCAGGCATGTGGAAATGGGAGATGCCATGTTGCATACAGGGAGGCTGGCTGGCCAATTTGATAAGAAAGACAAGGGAATGGCCAAACTTTCACCATCCAATGACCAGCCACCCTTCTGATTCCATCAGGGAAACGTCATACTTCTTAAAGAGATAATAGGTCACAGACTGATGTCCCATGTCATTGAACACATCACCAGCTCAGTCATCTCCATTACCTGTCCCTTACTTTCTACGATTATCAACTTGGGGGGAAACCAGTTTCTTTCTGCTATGTTTTGATTACAGTTCCCAGAGCAAGCAGTGGAAGGTGGAGGTGGTAGTGAGGGAGGGTGGGTGGGGTAAGCTTGCAGAACCATGACTGGAAGATGGTGGTGAAGCTTGCTTGGGTGACTTGGGCTAGCCTCCATCTAATGAACATGGGACAGCGATGTCTGATTGAGACAGGTCAATGTTTGCTGACTAATTGAAAGGAGGATGATTTTGTTATTCACTTCTTTGGGTCATCTATAGCTGTTTGTGACCCCATTTGGGGTTTTCTTGGCAAGGATACTAGAGAAATTTGTCATCTCCTTCTTTAGTTCGTTTTACAGACAAGGAAACTGAAGCATATAGGGTGAAGTGACTTGCCCAGGGCTAGTAAGTGTCTGAGGCCAGATTTGAAGATGAGTCTTCCTGACTCCAGTCTTGGCACTCTATGCATTGTGTCTCTTAGCTGTCCTAAGAAGATGGTACCCTTGTTTGAAATAAGGAAGTGGCTTGGCCACTAACTTGCTTTATAACCTTGGGTAAGCCACTTTAATTCTGAATCTTAGTTTCCTGATTTGTAAAATGAGGTGGTGGGAGTAGATAATTTAAAAATTAAAAAAAAATTTTACATTAAATTTTATGTTTATTTTTAGTTTACATCATTGATTTCTACAAGATTTTGAGTTACACATTTTCTCCCCGTCTTTCCCTCACCCACCACCGCAAAACAGCGATCCCACTGTATACCCCCTTCCCCCCATCTGTTCTCTCCTATATCCTCCCCCATCCCTCTTCCCACTTTCTGGTAGGGCAAGATGGATTTCCATACCCCAGTGCCTGTATATTTTATTTCCCAGTTGCATGTAAAAAGAAATTTTTTTTTAAACATTTGATTTTACAACTTTGAATTCCAGATTCTTTCCCTTCCTCCCGCATCACCCACCCTTACTGGGAAGATAAGCAATTCAATATAGGTTGTGCATGTATAGTTACGCAAAACATTTCCATAGTGGATATATGGACTGACTATATGACTGATATATGGACTGACTATACTTCCCTCCATCCTATCCCGCCCCCACTTGTTCTATTCTCTACTTTGACTCTGTCCCTTTTCAAAAGTGTTTGCTTCTAACTACCCTCCCCCACAACCTGCCCTCCCCTCCATCATCCCCCCTCTCATCCCCTTCCCCCTACTCTCCTGTAGGGCAAGATACCCAATTTAGTGTGTATGTCATTCCCTCCCTAAGCCAAATTCAATGAGAGTAAGGTTGACTCATTCCCTTTTGCCTTCCTGTTCTTCTCCTCCATT
>CM053581.1:418130115-418152188 GCA_028627135.1 Pseudochirops cupreus
AATTTTTCCTCCACTTCTCTTACTTGGTTTTCAAAATCCTTCTTGAGCTCCTCTATGGCGTGTAACAAGTTCATATTTTTCTTGGAAGCTTTTGGTGCAGGAGTTCTGACTGTATTGTCTTCCTCCCGTTCCATGCTTTGATCCTTTTTGTCCCCCCAAAAGGATTCTAAAGTTGGATGGCTGTGCTTGCTTTGCTTCCTTTGCTTGCTCATGTTGGCACTCAATTATTTGACTTTTGAGCTCTTTATCACAGTAGAACTCTGCTTCCAGAAGGGAGAGCTTTGTCCCAAATTACTGGGGTTTTTGCAGCTGCTGGAGCTATTAGGAGGGCACAGTTTCTGCAGCCCCTATAAACTCTGGCTCACTGGTCACACACCTCAGGACTACTGCTTAAGACTGCGATCCAGATCCAGGCAGGTTAAAGCAAGAGTGATTAGGCTCTGAATGTTCGCTTGGCCCTACTATGCTCTTCAGGCCAGGAGCTCTAAGCAGCCATGTGGATGTGGCTGCAGGGCTGCCGCTCCTCTGCCACTTCTAGCTCTGGGGACAGGGGCTGGACCTGCTCCTCTATCCCCCCCAGTTCCAACAGAGTTCTACACTGACCTCTCACTTTTTCTTTGGCGTTTGTGGGTTGATAATTCTGGAAGCCATTACTGGTGCTAATGATCTATTCTCCTGGAGTCTGCTGCAGCTGCTGATCAAGGGCGCCCTGAGGCTAAATCCAGGGGCTCACATGGGGCTGGGCTCAGCTCCCAGCATGCTGAGATGAACCCTTCTTGTCCGCCTGCTGGACTGCCTTCAGTGGGGGATTTGTTTCTCTCTGTCACTTTGTGGGTTCTATAGTTCTAAAATTTGTTTAGAGTCATATTTTATAGGTATTTGAGGTGGTTATGGGGGGAGCCACAGAGTTTTCCTGCTTCTATGCCACCATCTTGGCTCCATTCCCCCAAAAATCATCAGAGTAGATAATTTTTAAAATTCATAGGATCGTCAGTTTAGAAATGGAAGGGACCATAGAGACCATGGGGTCTAGCCTCCTTGTTTTACAGATAAGGAAACTGAGGCTCAGAGATTTGGCTGGGGTCAAACCCTGAGGCAGGATTCAAACTCAGGTCTTAATTCCCAAATCCAACTCACTCTCTATGGTATCACCCAACTGTCTGGGTGCCTTTCAAGTCTACCATCCTTTGATCCAGCCTATTAGCCATGAAGCATCATCACAAAAGACTCCATCTCTTTCTTCCAAACATCATTTTGGATGTTACTGTGAAGAAGCATCTGTCCTATCTTTCTTGAGGTGTTCACCCTCACCTCTCTGAGCCAGAAACAGACTGCAGCTATGTCCTCTGAAAGATAATTAGGAATTTTTCTTTCATGAGCCATCTCTTACAAATGGAAGCAGCCTGGTATAGTGGGTAGAGTGCTGATGTATGAGTTTCAATCCTGCTGTATGACCCTGATCCATTATCCACTTATCCTCTGGGGACCTCAGCTCCTCCTCTGTGAATGGAAGGGTTTGGATAAGGGGGGGTGCTGAGGTCCTCTTAACTCCAGAGCTAGGATTCTGAGCTTGGGCAGTCTTTTTGCTACCCTGAGTCTCAGTTTCATCATCTGTACAATGAAGGGGTCATACTCTATGGCCTCCATGGCCCCATTCAGCTTTAGATCTAGGACCCTATGAGCGTGGGAGCAAAACAGAGGAGTAGATGAAAAACCAGCCAAAGAAAATGTCCATTTATTAAAGTCAGAAAGCTCCAAGCCACCCACTGGGGTAATGACTCTCCAGGTGCCCCATCTTAGAGAACCAGAGCAAGCCCAGAGTGGGTTGTGGGGAGATTTTTCCATGTGGGCTGATGGGTGTAGGCATTTGGTGAAAATGACCAGGCCTTGCTCCCTTCCAAGGCTGCCCTCCTTGGGGAAGAGAGGGAAGGGAGAGGGCTTCATCTGACAGGCTGAGACTGGGGCCCATCATAGCCAAGCAGGACTCTGCAGAATCTGAAGCTCACAACTAAGATCCCTACGTGCTCCCTTGGGCATTTCTGAAGGGGTCAAGGAGTTACTCAAACACAATCTGCCTGTCTAGACTTTCCCAAATACTCAATCCAAACCCAAACAAAAAACAAGAGAGAGAGAGGGAGAGACCCCCTTACCCCCATGAAGGCAGCTTCCTCCTTCCCCTCCAACCCCCATCTCAGGATCCTACTGGCTTCCAAGTTCCTACTTGTTCCTAAACTTTCTCTTGGGTATTGGGAGAAAATTAATACCAAACTCTTATCCTCCCTGTGGATGTGACAGTATCCTTTCTCTCTGATTAGTGGGCCCTTAAAAAAGCCATTTCTCTTAGGACCTCAGTGTGCTCATGTGTGAAATGGAGATGTTGGACCAGATGTACTTCAGGGCTCTTCCTTCTGATCTCTGACACCCCCTGTTCTAAGCTGCCTCCTGACATTCCATGTTCTAAGCTCCCTCCCACCTCTGACACCACTTGTTCTAAACTCCCTCCTAGCTCTATAATTCCCTGTCCTAAGGCCCTCCCAGCTCTGACATCCCCTGTCCTAAGGCCCTCCCAGCCCTGACATTCTAGTTCCTATGGTCACACTGAGTTTTTTCTTTCTATGTTCTAATGTCCTTCCCAGCTAGTTCCTCATAGTTCTGGCATTCTTGTTTTCAGTTTTTTTGCAGCAATTTTGTGTCCATCACATCCAAAATGCTCTTTCTCCTCACCTCTACCTCTTAGATTCCCTGTTTTTCCTTAAATCTTGGTACAAAGGCCATCTCCTGAAGGAGGCCTCTCTGGGTCCCTCTAGGTAAGTCAGCCTTTCCCTCAAAGGTCACTTTCCACCTGGTGAATGGCAGATGCCTTGTGTATCAATGCTGTCCTCATCAGAGAGTAATCTCCTGGGGAGCAAGGACTGGTTCTACTTGTTTACAGTTGTACTTCTGTTGCTTGGCTTAGTGCCTGGTATATAGTAAGTGCTTATTCAATGCTTGAGGACTGACTAAGTTCCCTCATGGCTCTGATATTCCATGAATCTCTCTGTGTCTGTTCCTGTGTCTGTTTCTGTCTCTTTGTCTTTCTCTCTCTGCCTCCCTCCTTCTCTCTATCTTTCTCTCTCATCTCTGTCACTCTCTCAAAATTTTATTTTTTCTTTAAATAAAAATTCCCTGAGTATACAGCATCTTAAAAAAACTCATAAGCACACTCTTTGATGTCTTAGTGGTTTCCCAAGGAAGCAAAGCCAAAGAAATTCTATGCAGGTGTGTTTGAGGAGTAAATCAGGCACAGAAAATAAACTGTCTAACACCTAACAATTCATCAGACCAATCTCCCCACTGAAGAGATGGTAGCTACTGTACCTCTATTTTGTAAGTCACAATTCAAGTCACTTTGATAACAAAAAATTTAGCTGTCTAATTTTCCAGATATGAGAAGTTTTGAAAATAAAATATTTTCTTTCATTGTTTTCATCAACAGATAAGCCGTTCCTAAACGAATACATTTTACAAATTAAAGTTGTTGAGTCATTCTTTTCAGTTGTGTCCAATTCTTTGCAACCCCTTTTGGAATTTTCTCAGTGAAGATGCTGGAGTGGTTTGTCTAGTATATTTGACAGATGAGGAAACTGACACAAACAGGGTTAAGGGATTTGCCCAAGATCACACAGCTAGTAGATGTCTGAGGTAAAATTTGAACTCAGGTCTTCTTGACTTTACGCCCTGAGCTCCAGTCACTTTGCCACCTAGCTGCCCACAAGTTAAAGAGTCCCTTATAAAAAGTTTACCTTACTTCCCAATCCCCCCTCCTACATTGTGTCTAGTTACATATACCAAAAGCAACTGCACTACCTCCCAAAACAAGCTAAAAGACAATGCAATTGTAAAGTGGAAAGTAGGGTCTGCCATTCTCTCCTTCATTGGGTGGGGATGGCCTAATTAGTTTCCTTTCACATTGGCCTTCTCCAAGAGATACTTATCTCTCCAATGTTTCCTATTCTCCAAACTCCCAAAATAGCATAGAGTCCAAAAAAAATTTAGATTTGGTTTACAAGGTAAAAGACTGTGTTGTATGGCAATGTGGAAGAAACCCTGGGTTTGGAATTAGGCTGGAATTGCATCCAGCCCTGACACTAACCAGTTATGTAACTTGTTCATCCTTCATTTTTGAAGAGAACCAGTGACATTACAGGAGGATGTCTTGACTCATTCATGAATTGGATTTAAACGAGGCAGAATTTCACAAAGTTGTCAGCCTCACTATCTCTTCCTGAGTCATCAGAGTCCAGTGGTAAAATGAAAGTCAGGATTCGGTGGCACCTTCGCCAAGCTCTAAGGTCTTCACAGTGCCTGCTGTGAGATAAATTGGGATAAATTAGCCAGCCTCACCCACCCATTCAGCTGGGGGATATCTTCACATAGAGATCCTCTTAGTTCCCTGATGAGTTGGGGACTTGTTGGTTACCTTCCTCCTAGTTTAACAATTTTATGGCGGTGTGGCTGCTGCACAGCCTTCCCACCAGAGCTGCTAGCCCTCTCTGAACATTGTTCCCCCCTGTCCAGTTATGTAACTATCTAGTGTAGTAAGCTGGAATGAGCTTTGACTTTGAAGTCAGAGGGTCCCGGTTCCAAACATTGCCTCTGATTGCTCAAACTTGTGTGATGTTGGATAAGTCACTTCACCTCTGAGAGTCTCAGTTTTTTCTCCTGTAAAATGAGAGGCTGGACAAGATGGCTTCTAGGCCTCTCCAAGGTCCACCTCTAGGGCAGCAGAATCCCTTTTATTGCCTAAAAAGCCAGATGCACTTTCTCACCTTTGCAGCTTCCTTTCCCTTATGAGGTCATCTAACACCCACATTCCTCCTGCCATCCATCTTCCTCAAGCTCCAAAGCCAGCCTTCATTTTCCTCTAAGCCCCATTGGACATCATCTGAAGATGCTTCAGGGTGCTATCACTTTTTGGCGGCCAGCTCAAGATAGGAAAGTACAGAGCCAGCATTTCATCCCTTTGGTATTTTACTGATAAGCCTCTTAGCCACTCAGGTTTTCCAGAGCTATCTGAGTCTGAATGGGCTTTAAGAGAAAAAAAAAAGGCAACCTTCAAAAATGTTTGCTGCAAGGGCATTCACTCAGGACACAGAACAGGTTGTTATTTTCTAGCAAAAATTATCTTTCTCAGCCACTACCTTTCTGGAGTATAGTGAGTCACCATGTTTCTCACATCAGTAAGTAGGAGAAGCATTGCTATGATGTCTGACTGGCAGTGTTAGGTCTGATGTTGGTAGATTTGAGTTAATATGGACTCTTTCCAGAGTTTGTGGGTTTAAGAGCAGCAAGAGACCCTTTAAGGTCAGCCAGTCCAAGGGTTTGAAAGCCTTTGGCAGGCAGTCTGGTGAAGTCAATGGACACCTTAGAATCATGTTTTTAAGTGGAGAAAATAAAATACATGGTATCACAAAGGAAAGCAAAGATTAGTGAAAATAAGGAAGTCTTCCCCCCGCGTGCCTCCCCATTCAAGTCCAGGAACCCCATGAAATCTATCCACAGATCCTGCTAAGAACCTCTGATCTAGAACAACTCCAGGGCATTTTCTCTGATTGTTCCCCTTTCCTGGAACACTGTCCCTCCTCTTTTCTGCCTACTGACTTCCCTGGCTTGCTTTGAATCCTGAATAAAATCCCACCTTCTACAGGAAGTTTTTACCAACTCCTCTTAATTCCACTGCTTTTCCTTTTTAAATGATTTCCTATTTATCCTCCACAGAGCTGCCTTCATATATATGTTGTCTCCTCCATCAGACTATAAGCTCCTTGAGCACAGGGACTGTCTTTTGCCTCTCTTTGTGTCCCTGACACTTAGCACAGTGTCTGGCTAATAAATATTTATCAAATGAATGAATTATTGATGCTCTTTTAAAACACCCCTATCACTTCCCAGAGCCTCTCCCTGACTGGAACTTTCCCTCATAACAGAGACACAACTAACATTTTTAAAAAAATAAAATTAGAGGGTTAGATTAAATATCTTCTGAGTTCCCTTTCTGTCTCTAAACCTATAATCCTGTGAAAGGACAGTTAAACAAAATACACTAGTATATTGGCCATGTGTGACAGTATATGTCTTATTCCATATCCATAGTCCCACTACCTCAGGGTAGGTTTCACTGACTTTTGGAGTCAATATTGTTCATTTCATTGACCAGAGCTCTAATGCTTTAATATTATTTTTTGTACCTGATTTTTGCCATGGTGTTCTGCTTACCTCAGTCTACATCAGTTCATACAAGTTTTCTGGGTTTCTCTGAATTCTGTCTATTTGGTTTTACTGAAGTTGCAGCAATATTCCATTCTATTCATACACCATTATTTGTTCATTCATTCATTCCCCAATGGATGCATTCAAATTCTTTGTTACTGTGAAAAGTGTTATCAAAATTGGCAACTACCTTCATTTTACAGATGAGGACAGGGAAGTATCTTGACTAAGGTCACACAGATGTAAACTCAGGCCTCGAACGCCATGCCCAGAGCTCCTTTGAGCCTGTCCTTTTGTAGATGTTACATTGACTAGCTCATCAGGGTTAACCACAGGATTATAGGGTTAAGAACTCTAAAGGACCTCAAAAATCACTGACTTCAACCTTTCCATTGTATGAATGAGGAAGGCCCAGAGAGGCTCAAAGATTTATTTAGAGTTACATGTGTGGCAAGCATGGAGGCAGAGTTTGAACCCAGGCCTCCTTCATGAGTTGGGGCCCAGTTCTCTCTGTCTGTCTCTCTCTCTGTCTCTCTCTCTCTCCTCTGCTTTACTTAAGGCAGAGCACCAATGAGTCTAGGGTCCTAGGTCTGGTGGTCATTTGGCTTCTCCCACTCAGCTCTGTGGCCACAGACTCTACTCCTACAGACAACACTAAGGCTGTGGACCGGTCCCAGAGCTGTGAGGGACCTCTGACGTCATTGGATCATGGTATCATAGACATAGAGCCCAAAGGAGCCTTGGTAGTTCAGATCTCATCTCTGGCCATTACTCTGTTACCAAGCTACAAGCAATGTTTGCATCAGTCTCTTTGGCATTTTGGAAAAAGACACAAACGGGGCTCAAAGAAGCCTTCCCCTTTCTTAGAGTCGAAGGCTGTTGCTTCATGCTTGTGAGGGGAAGTTCAGGAGTGAGGCTGTCAGTGGTTAAGACTGCAGAGAGATGGGGAGCCGGCCCTCTTAGCATCCATCCTTCAACCGTACAAAACTGGGTCCCTCCCCAGTCCCTCATCATGAAACTTGTTTTAGGGAGAGGCTAGAAAAGGGCCAGATGAACCACCCTCTTTCCTGGGGTTGTAGCTAAGTGACAAACCCACTTATTTTAGGATTTGCATTTTGAAGGGGTGGTAAGGTATAGCAGATAGGGAGCGGCAGCTTAGGATCAGGAGACATGGGTTTGAATGTTGGCCATGACACTCGTCCCTTTACTAGCTTAGCTTTTCTGAGTCTCAATTTTCTCATCTCTAAAATGGGGGCAATAATAACTTGCCCGTTCAGTTGTTTCAGGCAAGTATTATCTAGTTCTGAGGGCTGTAATAAATGGAAAATTTGCTAAAATTTGTAAATCTTAAGGCACTATAGAAATGCAGCCTACTGTTTTTATTCTATCATGAAAAGAAGAGTCAAATGAGCTCAAGTCCTGGGTCCTCTATCCCACTCTTTTTCATTTCTTCTAATTACCTTCAGAGCTGAACTCAAACACCACTCCCCACATGAAGTATTTCTTCCTGTCTCCAGCTGCTTGTGCCTTCCTTCTCCCGTTACTTTGCATTTACTTGGTATATATCCTGTATAGACAAATTGATATAGTGGATAGGGAAGCTGGACTCAGAGTCAGAAGGTTCAACCCTTGCTTTGGTCCCATCCTGGCTGTATGCTCCTGGATAACCCTTTAAGACTATGTTGTTGTTATTTTGTGAGGCAATCAGAGTTAAGTGACTTGCCTAGGGTCACACAGCTAATAAGTGTCAAGTATCCAAGACTAGATTTGAACTCAAGTCCTCTGACTCCAGGGCAAGCGCTTAATCCACTGTACCACCTAGCCATCCCAAGACTATGTTACATAGAAAGTGAAGACCTACATTGGTAAAGTGAGTTTCTTCACCTGGTAGTTCCCTCTACTGACAAAATCACAGATCTGTTCCTTACAAGGGGTAAGCTTGAACCACCTGAGAGCTGATTGTTAAATTTTCAGCTCGAGCATTTACATCTTGGAAATCAGCAAACTCTACAAATCAGGGCTTGAACTATTGTTGTGTTGTTTATCTAAACTTAAGAAAGCAATGGAGAAAATGTTAAAAATGTAAATACAGGGTGGCTAGGTGGAACAGTGAATAGAGCACCAGCCCTGGAGTCAGGAGGACCTGAGTTCAAATCTGGCCTCAGATACTTAACACAAAAAACTAACCATGTGACATGGGCAAGTCACTTAACCCCAATTGCCTTACCTTACCTCCTCCAAAAAAAAAAGCAAAAAAAATATTAAAAATGTAAACACAACTTAAAAATGTGTTCAGAGTTGATTGTTAAATCCTAATAGCACAATCCTGTCCTTATCCCTAACATCTGTCTATCTAGCTATCTAGCTATCTAGCTAGCTATCCATCTATCTACACACATATTTGTACCCAATAGAATACAAGTTCCTTGAGGACAGGGATTGTCTCATTTTCGTCTCTGTATCCCCAGAATCTAGCACATAGCAGTCATTTAAGAGATGTCAGCTGAGAGATTGATAGGAGGAAGCTTTGCAAATCATCAGTGTGGCTCTAGGGATGGGCTATTTACAAAAATGTATGTAAGACTGGACCAGGAATGGTTTCTTTCTCAGACACTTCAGTAACACCCAAGTTGTGCCCCGGTCATAAGCCAAGTACAAGCTGTTATCTCTTCATTCAAGTACATTTCTCTTCCCTTCTCCCACCCCCATCCTTTCCTCGAAGTCCGGCCAACTCTAATCTCCTGTCACTGCAGGTATTTCCTGGTTCACACCCTGGTGAATGTCTCTGCCTGCCATGTGGGAGACTGGGAACTGATTCCTTAACTGGGACAGCTCCTTCTTAGAAAAGCTACAGAGAGTAGCATGAGATCATTGAATCTGGAATAGGAAGGACTGAGACTGAGTACTAGTTCTAACACTTAATGGTGTCACCATGTCCAAGAACCTTTCGGAGTTTTAGTTCCTCCATCTTTAAAATGGGGAGAATATCATCCTTATCTATTCCCATAGGGTTTGGTGTAAACCACTTTGTAAATCCTCCACAAATGTGGGTTATAATTATGATTTGAAAATACATTTAGCAACTAACTGTTTATGGTTTTCCTAATTCAGATTGGCTTTCTCTAGCCTGAATCAAGAGATATATAGCATGTCCCAAAAGTCTTAGTGCCACCCCCAAAGTCTTTGGGATACCCTGCATTTGTTTCTACATTTCTGCCTAATATCCATATAATCCCAGGTCTAGAATTGGAAGGGTGCAAAGACTGGCAGGCTATTAACTCCAATCCTGACATTTTATAGCTATAGGAAATGAGGGTGGAGTGATTGACCTCAACAAGGTCAGTTTCAGAGTCCAGCTTTGAACCCTGATCCTTGGGTCGGTGCTCTTGCCTTTGACCTAAAGGCTCCCCATTATTTCTATCTCCTTGTACTGTCTTGTACAATGTAAATACTCCATGATCCATGCACAATAATTTAATTGGGCAACTGGGAATTATTTTATAGTCTGGAAGACTGGAAGTGGGATTGGAAGTGAGTGATTTCGTAGAATAATGGAGTTGGAAGGGACTTTAGCAATTATTAGTTTTAACCCTTACATGAAGCACAAATTCTGCTTTGCAACATCTCTGGCCAATAGTCACCCAGCTTCTGCTTGCATACATCCAGTGACTGGGAGCTCACTACCTTTCTACCTTTGAATTTTCCTTTTAAAGCACAGCTCTGCCCATGCTCCCTCCCTACTCAATAAACTCTAATGGCCCCCAGGATCTAATCTAATTTTCTCTATTTGGTTTTTAAAATCCTTTATAATCTGTCCCCTTTTGATCTTTACAATCTTCTTACACACTTTTACTCTCCATGTCCATGACCCAATGATTCTGGCTCCCTGGCTGTCCCTAGCACATGATGCCGCACCTCCCGAATGCACACATTTTTTTGCAGGCTTTGTCCGGTGCATGAAGCTCTCTCCCTCTTCACCTCTGCTCCTGGCTTTCTTCAAATCTCAGACAAAATCCTATTGCAGTTACATCCAATGGGAGGGGCTCCTTACGTCATCTCGGACCAAATGGCCAAGTCAGCAATGGAGGCGGGAAGGACCGACCGAGGAGAAAGGCTGTTTTGGCCCTTAACCCTCCCCTTTGAAGCTGGCAAACGTCCCCTGACCGAGCTTTCCGTGGCCTTCGTTCAGCCTCAGGCTCCTCCGCGGCACGCAGTCTCGGCTCCGGACCGTTTTGGGCAGTTCGCGCTGGCTCTGAAGGGGAGGCTGCCCGGGCTGGGGGCAGCCCCTGGAGGACAACGTTAGAATGGAAACAGAAAAGGTGGGGCGAGGTTTTTAAGATTTTCACTATTTGCAAGCATTAATTGATCACTTGCCACGTGCCGGGCACTGTCCTAGGTGCTGGGGACATAAAGACAAAGAATGAGACAATGCCCCAAGCAGAGGGAAACAGTGTGTATGTTAATAGGTTACTACTCCTACTCCTACACAACACACACACACACACACACAAACACACACACACACACACACACACACACACACACACACACACAGAGCTGGGGCAGAAGAGAGCAAGTAGGGAAAGGAAAATCCTTCCTTTCTTACTGGATCAGTTAATGGCAACCGTGTTGTGGGCACAACCTCTGGATGCAACAGATAAAAAGTAGCCCAAAGAAAGGTGGAAAGAGGGAGCGAATGGTTGAGTCTTGCCAGTTTTAAAGATGTAGCAGCCAATCAGAGGAGTCTACCATCACGCATGTGGTAGGTGACAAAGGTCTCCATGCTGGACAGTCTGAACGTGCTCCAAAGATCTCTCAAGGGTGTGGCCATCTTAGGCAGATGGGGCATGCCGAGATATGCGCAGGCTACACTGCCTATGTACTCATGGAAAGTTGCTCACACTCCAAGACCCCCACTCCTCATCTTTATAGAGATTGATTTAGTATGATTTAGAGATTTAGAGATGAGAGAGTTGATCAGGTGACCTCTGGGGTCCTGCCCAAAGCACCAAATCTGTGTGACCTTTAGTGGAAGAAGAGCATACCTCAACACTCTAAATGTTGCTCAAATCTCTTGAGGCAAATTACAGTGGGATAGGTCAGGACCATCCTTAGGGTGTTTGTTGTTGTTCAGTCATTTTTCAGTCTTGTTTGACTCTGCCACTCCACTTGGGCTTTTCTGGGCAGAGATCCTGGAGTGGTTTGCCATTTCCTTCTCCAGCTCATTTTACAGATGGGGAAACTGAGGCAAACAGGGTTAAATTACTTGTGTAGGGACACACTGTTAGTACATGAGGCCTGATTTGAATTCAGGAAGATGAGTCTTCCTGATTTCAGGCCTGGCCCTCTGTGTACTATGGCACCACCCACCCTCCTCCTGGGTTCAAATCCCTCTTCTGATGCTTATGACCTATATGTCCTTGGACAAGTCACTTGTCTGGACTTGGCTTCTTCATCTTCAAAATGAGTAGGTTGGACTAGAGGACCTCTGAGGTCCCTCTCCACTCCACATCCATGATCCTTCACTTTGTCCTAAGCAATTATAATAATAGTCAACATTTCTATAGTGCTTTTTACTATGTGCAAGCCACTGTCCTGAGGGTTTCACAATTATCATCTTGTTTGATCCTCATAATTATCCTGGGAGTAGGCACTATTATTATTCTCATTTTTACAGATGAAGAAATGGAGGTTAAATGATTTGCCCAGGGTCATATAACAAATATATGTCTGTGGCTAGATTTGAACTCAGGACTTCCTCACTCCCTGTTGAGCTCTATCCTGGAGCTATCCAGCTGTTACTAATTAGTGGAGACTGTGAGCCATAATGGGCAGCTATGCAGCACAGCGGATAAAGTGTCTGCCTGGAGTAAGGAGGACCTGAATTCAAATCCAACTTCAGACACATACTAGCTGTGTGACCCTGGGCAAGTCACTTCACCCTGTTTGCCTCAGTTTCCTCATCTGTAAAATGAGCTGAAGAAATAAATGGCAAACCACTCCAGGATCTCTGCCAAGAAAAGCCCAAGTGGGGTCACAGGGAGGAAAAACTGAACCAAAGTGTGTCATAATGGGTAGGGCACTGTTTTTAGAGCCAGAGGAGGGTGTTCAAATCCCAGATCTTTTCTCTTCTGTAAAATGGAAATGATGACAATACTATCAACTTTATCAATGAAATGAAGGTAATAAAAGCCCTTCATTCACAGGGTTGTGTAAGGACCAAACGCAGTCAAAGTTCTATATCAATAAATGCCAGTTATTGCTGCCTGTGCAAGCAGGCCACTCGCACGGTAGGAACAGGCCAGGCATTCTTCATTCAGCAGGCAGTTTTCTTTCCTGCCCCGTTACTGTGTGAATGTATGTGTGTTCTCACTTGGCAGCAGATCTCTCTTACCTGTCACACAACCCACAGTCAGGGAGAGACACACACTGGGATGGGCCAAGTTTCTCTCTGGGTTTCACCTCTGAAGTACAATGTATAGACATTGTCCAACAGGGTGTTGGTGAACCCAGGTTACTTAGTCATGCAGCTCTTCCCCACCCAGGCTCCAGCCTCCAGGGAAAGGGGAGAGGGAGAGGGGGAAAAAGCCTCAAGTCTTTCCATCATCAAAGAGCTCCTTTGAAGTGTCTTATCTGAAGAACTGAAAAGAAAGCCCCGGAATGCCTGTTCCTGGGAGGGGATTTAGGTTTCACTCTTTCCTGCTGCAAGTATTCAGCCAGGTACAAAGCCTGAGAAGGGCCACTCTATTCCCATACACGCCATTCACTGAGGGAATCACTCAAGGTCTGCTGAGAAGGCTGCCTTAATCCTTCCAGGGCAACAGAACTCTAGTCATAAAGCTGAGGAAGCCTTGAAAGCCAAATTCTTCCCACACAGCTACAGGGTTAGGCTCTGTAAGCTGAGCTCCCCACGAGTGTTCCCCAGACCTACAGCCCTGCAGATTAGATCCTATCTGACTTCCCCTAGGACTTGGGGTGTGAATAGCCTAGAAAGGGGGCCAGTACCGGGGAGCAGAAGGCTATCCTTTGAGGCAGGATGTGAATCGTTAGGGGTGGGGAAGCAGGGAGTTGGGCCAAAGGTATTTTCTCTCCTCGGAAAAGCATTTTGCTGATTGTTAAATTATCTCAGAGAATCCAACCATTGTTCATTTATTTAACACAGAATCTTAGATTTAAGGTGGGAGAGTTGTTAGAGTCAGAGTTCAACTCCTTCAGTTTACAGATGAGGAAACTGAGGCACAGACAGGTTAGTGATCAAAAATTTGTGTAAGGTACTGTACCAGGTGATGGGGATACCAAAAGTGTTTCCATTCTCAGGGAGGTTACATTTTAATGGAAGGAAACAACATAGACACGGACAGATATGTTGATTCTAAATTTATACAAATTATACAAAATCTGTTGTTCAACTGAATATTTCAAGTGGGAGTGGCGTCATAGATATAGAGTTAGATAGGAACCCAGAGGCCATCTAGTCAAAGAGCCTTATTTTACAGCTGAGCGAACTAAGGCTCAGAATGAGGTTAAGTGACTTGCCCATGATCACACAGGTAGTGAGCAATAGAAGTGAAGTCTGAACCTGAGTCTAAATTCAGTTAGTGTGCTTTCTACTTTCACTCTGTCAGGTCTAAAAGCTGGCAACATTGTCAGGAAAGATGGTGCTGGAGCTGAGTCTTGAGGGAAACCAGAGATTATAAGAGGTGGAGGAGAGGAAGGGGCATGGGAGACTGCTCAGTGAAAAAGCATGGACAAAAGAGATGGGATGTCCTATACAAAGGGAGAGCAGATATACCAATTTGGCTGAAATGTGGAGTATGGGAAGAGAGTCAAGTCTGGACAATCAGGAAAGAAGGCAGTAGGGAGACCACTGGGGTGAAAAGAATTCTGACTTTGAAGTCCATGCATTTGGGTTCAAATTTTCATTCTATTGTATTACTTTTGAGGCAAAGGTCATCTGGGGAATTTCTAAATTTCATTCCCTGAAAGAAAAGAGAATAAAGACAGAAATTACAGAAGCAAAAAGTTTCTAGTCTTCGTATCTCCAAATAGAAGTGAGAGTGCCACTTCCTCCTCGAAGGACCATGAGACTGCTGGTCAACCAGGAGGGAAGGGGCCAAGTCTTTGCTCTGTTGTTCAATTGAAAAGAAAGAGATAGAATCAAAGCCTCTTTGTGACAAGATTCCCCCCTCCTGGTAGTGCATCTCACATCATTAGCCTGTTCAATCCTCTCTGATTCTTCATGACGCCATATCGGGTTTTCTTGGCAGAGATGCTGGGGTGGTTTGTTATTTCCTTCTCTGGCTCATTTTACACGTAAGAAAACTGAGGTAAACAGGGTGAAGTGACTTGCCCAAGGTCACATAGCTAATAAGTGTCTGAGATCAGATTTGAACTCAAGAAGATGAGTCTTTCTGATTCCAGGCCCTGCACTCTATTCAGTATACTACCTAGCTGACCTAAATCATTTCCCTTGTTATTAGGGTCCAAGACTACCTCCAAGGGTGATGCATTATTTCTTATATTGAACATTCAAAGATCTTCCAGCTATTAAACTCAATTAAGATATTCTTTTGTTCCTTTTTTCCAAGGAAACTGTCAGAATTAAGGATGTTCTAGTTCATTAAAAACCATATCTTTGCTCATGGTCAGTTGGGGACCACTTTCAGGATACTTATATTTATTGAACCTGAGTGAGGGAGGGGTAAATTATTCTAATCTTGCCCTCAAATCCCAAACAAAGAAAATACAACTGGTATCAGTGTTTTTTAAAAATTGCTATTGATAACTTTTTAAATATCATCTATATTTCTCCCTTCCTCCTCCCAGTGAGCCTTGTCCCCCTCCCACTTATATTGAAGAATACAGGGGAAAAAGTTCAGTAAACCTAATATATCCCAAAGGCAAGACAAATGCAGTATTCCCTATGCATACCACACCTTCCCCCCCCCCCCCCCTCCCGCCAATCTCTGCAAAGAAGGGAGAGAGTTGACTTCTCACATCTCATCTGTGGAGCCAAGTTTGGTCAGTATAATTTCCCAGCACTCCATTTTAATTGGTTTCTGCTGTTCTTTCTACCTTTCTCCCCCTACATTTTTGCAATCATTTAGTTTATTGGTTTCAGAGTTTTTCTTTAGTTTTCATCAGTTCGCAGAAATCTTCTTATACTTCTCTAGATTAATCACATTTGTCATTTCTTACAGCACAGTCATATTACATTCATGAACTGCAAGTTGTTTAGCCACGCTTCAGTCTGTATCAGCTCCATTTCTAGGTCTTTGCTACTACCCAAAAATGCTTATAAATATTTTGATCTGCACAGGACCTTTCTTTCTCTCTCTGACCTCCTTGAGATATGTGCCCAGGCATGAAATATCTAGGTCAAAGGCTATGGACAGTTTAGTTGCTTTCTTCATTTATTTCCAAATTGCTTTCCAGAATGGTTGGGCCGATTCACAGCTGGGTGTCAGTTGTTAACTATGGTTTTTGACAGGAATGACTGAACGGGCCGAATTGTAACAATGATCTGTGTGTTTTGGTAGAAGCAGGTGTGTGTTGGTGGGGGGTCTGAAATATACTGCTGCTGTCAACAATTAGATACTTGGATGGTTTTTGATGGATCCATCATCTCGGCCGCGCAGGTACTGCTATCTTCAATGGAGAATCCAGAAAGACCATCTACACCTGACTGTCCAGTGCCTGGCTTTGCTAAGTACTTAATAGAGGGGTTTTTCCAGTCATTCGTCCATGTTGTTAATCATAAAAAGAACTGGCATTTATATAAGATGATCAAAGGTTTAGAACTGAAAGGGATCTCGGAGGAGATCTGATCCAAACTGTTGATTTTATAGATGAAGTAAATGGCTCAGGGAAGCTTATTAGCTTGTCCAAAGTCACAGAGGCAGTGAGGGCTTTAATATTTATAAAGTACTCTTATATACATTATGTAATTCTGTTCTCAAAATAATCCAGTGAGCCAGATATTATGAACTTCATGATTCCCATTTTACAAATGAGGTAACTGAGGATCAGAGAGTTTTAATGACTTTCTTAGTGATAGCTAGTCAGAGTCATGGAGAGGATCAGAATGCAGGTCTTTGCCAACACCCGTTCTGCATCCAAACTCAGGACTTATTAAATAAGCAGATATTAGAGTGGAAAGAAATGGATATTGTAAGAAAAGTTCTCTTTTCCTTTCTATGTCCTTTTGTCTAGGTTATTGTAAAAGAAATACAATATGTTTGCTGCTTTGAATAGCAGCATTTATACATTTTGCTTTTTGTGGGGTTCCTGTATATGGGGACAAAAGGATCACTGAAGGGTAAGCAGTGATTCAAAGCTAAGCCCAGAAAGAATCGGATTTAGAAATAATATTTTCACACAACCTTGACATATGAGAAAGAAAAAAGCCTAACCTACTTATACTAACCATGCAAACTTGGCCTATCAATTCAATTTCTCTGAGCCTCAGTTCCTTCACCTGTAAAATGGGTACAATTATACCTGCAATACTGACCACATAGGATGGCTTTTTTTTTTTGGCCACCCTAATGAGATGTCAATGAATTGTTTTGCAAACCTTAAGATGCTATATAAATGTAAGCTTTTGTTATTATTAAAGTTGAAAAAGTCTGAATTCAAGGATTGTCTGGTAAGGAAATGGAATTGGTAAATGAAAAAAATGTAGAATGCTCTGCAAAAAGTGTGAGGAGATGGGAGTGGGCTAAAATTCTGACTTAGGAGAGAGATCAAGTTGGCAGGCTCCTTGGGAAATCTTAGCTTTTTGAGAAGTGGGTGAGAAGGATGATGGAGAAGAGAAGAGAGAAGGCACAAGAAGGATTTTAGGACAGAATTGAAAAGGAAAGTTAGTAATCACCTCGTTCCCTCTTTTAATAGATATGAAAACAATCTTACAGTGGTGATTGTAACTTGCCCAAGATCACATAGCCAGTTAGTGGCAGAACTAGGATCCAAACCCATGTCTTCAGGTTCCAGATCTCAAAGTGCTCTCTCCACTTTGTGTATCTCTGAAGGAGAACAAAACCTGAATCCTAAAGTCCAAACTCTGACTTACCTTTAAGCCACATATTATACCATTTCATAAATTCAATGCCTTTTTTGAAATTGTTGTTCATCTTTCATTTTCAAAGAGGACCAATGACATCATGGGGTGATGTCTTGACTTTCCCATGAATTGGATTTAAGGGAGGCAGAGTTGAACAAAGGCGTCATTCTTCATTCCCGAGTCATTGAAGTCCAGGGGCAGGACAAAAATGAGGATGACTGGGGATGGTCTGGGATGCAGTGGTATCTTCGATGGCTGGCCAAGCTCTAAGTGCTCTACAGTTCCTACTGCCTTCATGGTCATTGAAACAAATTGTTCTCATCCATCCATTTGGCTGGGGGAAGTCTTCACATGCTTGTGACAGACATCCCTCTACATCACCCTCAGCCTGGTTTAGCTCATCTCCCAAGACATTTTTATTGGGGTGTGGTTGCTGTGCATGTTACAGCTTCTTAGAGCCACAGGTGAGAGTTGGGTGACAGGTGGACACCAAAGGTAGATGAGCGACCCTGAAAAGGGCTTGGCAAACCCTTCCACCAAAGGTGCCAGTCCTCCTGGAACCCCTCCCTCCTATACCCTCTCAGTTGAAGAAAAGATTACCTGGAAGAAGAAGGGAGTAACCCCCAAATAGCCATCAGGGTGAAAAGGTAATTTTTGGCAAAGATGGGGTTGGGAGAAGGAGGAAGAGGTAATTTTGAAGCTTGGGACATTGTGGGGACAAGGTAGGTCTATGAAGAGTGCCCCAGTTGGGTGGGCTGTAGACAGGCAGAAGGTGGAGGGCACATGACCTTGGGGAAGAGTGGATATTGGGAAGTTAGAGCGGGTACAGAAAGGGAAGCAGCAAGGAATCATGGACAGCCTTTCACTTTTCAGTTTTATCTTTGCTTAGTCAGTCAACAAACATTTATCAAGTGCTCTACTATTTGCCAGGCACTGTGCTAAACTTGGTAACATGAGGAAAGGAAAAAACATGGTTCCAATAATAATGGGGGAAAATACATGTAAATAGCTAAGTACATGCAAGATCCTTAGGGGGAAGGAACTGGGGAAAGTGAGAATGAGTAAGACCCTCTGAGTGAGGTGGGATTTGAGCTGAATCTTGAAAGAGGATAATGATGGTTATTGAAGGTGAGAAAGCAGGGTAGCTTCACCCACTCCTATCAATCAGAGCTGTGTGTAATCGTGAATGAATATAGGTCCAGAGACCAGCACACATCATAACTTTAGATACAATCACTCAATCAGCTAGCATTTATCAAGCACCTATATGCCAGACAGGTTCTGTGATTGAGTCTGGGGGTACAAAGACAAAAGTGAAATAATTCAGTCTTAAAGATTTAGACATATGAAGAAAGAAACAAGTATTTAATGTTAGTGCCTTCTCTTTAGGATTATATCTAATTATCTATCTATCTATCTATCTATCCATTCATCTATCTCTATCTATATCTACCTATATATTCATCCATCTATTCATCTCTATATAAGCATTTATCTACATCTACCTATCTATCCATGCATTCATCTATACCTGTCTGTCCATCTGTCTGTCCGCCCATCCATCTATCTATCTATCTATCTATCTATCTATCTATCTATCTATCTATCTATCATCTTTCTATATCTTGTCTGTACATAATGGTTTACAAGTTGTCTCCCCTATTAGATTGTAAGCTCCTTGAGGGCAGGGACAGCATTTTTACCTTTCATTGCATCCTCAGTGCTTAGCGTAGTACTTGGCACACAGAAGGCACTTAATGAATGTTTGCTGTTGACTTTTCAGATATCATAGACATAGATGTAGGTTGACCACATTGTCAATAGCTTCAACCAATCAACCAATCAACAAGCATTTAATATAAACCTACTGTTTATACTGTTGCTAGTTAGTGGTAGTTAGTACCTACCATACTGTGCTTAGTGTAGGAGATCCACTGGCAGAAGCATTGGAATTCAGATGTGTTATAGAGAAGTCTGACCTTGAATCCCCCTAAATGAAACTGCTGCTAATCCCTTTGGTTTTATCTCCTCTGTCTGAAGCACTTATCTGGGGAGTACTCAGACACTCATCACCTTCTTTGTTGCTGACCATTCATATCATGTCCCAAATTCCTAGAATGCTTTCCCAAATGACCAGTATCTCTTTCAGATTAGCGGTCTTAAAGAGCCATAACTCCAGTTGAGTTCTGGGGTGAAAGTGGGACTAGAGAGGGGACCTACTGACCTGGTGCCCCAAAGGTGGGGTGCAGTGAGAGGGTGAGGAGTGAAAGTCAGGATCCCATGATTCTTCATTGGATAAAGAAGACATTTGGCCATCACACATGAGAATGGCATGATAGGATGGATTTAAGATGATGGTGGTCAGGTCCATGTGAGGATTAGCTGAAGGAACTGAGAATGGTTTGGTCTGAAGAAGATTAAGGAGAAGAGGGAGGAGTTGCACTATAGTTGTAATCAAATTTTTAAGGGCTGTAGATCGTGTGTGTGTGTGTGTGTGTGTGTGTGTGTGTGTGTGTGTGAGAGAGAGAGAGAGAGAGAGAGAGAGAGAGAGAGAGAGAGAGAGAGAGAGAAAAACTTTTTGGATTATAGATATAGAGCTGAAAAGGATGTTAGAAGCCATCAAGTCTAACCCCCTCATTTGACAAATGAGGAAACTGAGACCCAAGGTCAAGTGACTTGGCCAAGGTTGCACAGGTGGTTTTATGCTTAGTCTCAGAGGTGGAAGGTACAGAAAGTCAGACTTTGGCTCATTGGAATAATAGAATAATTATGAGAATTCACATGAGAGGCAGTGTGGGGTAGTAGGTAGAGAGCCAACCTCAAAGTCAGGAAAACCTGGGGTTGAGTCTTGCCTCTGACACATGTTATTTGGCAAATCACAACCTCTAAGCACTTTGGGCCAGTGCTTCTTAAACTGTGGGTCTCAACCCAAAACGTTTCTGAATATGCCACAATCAAAATTAATTAAAAATGAAATGCATAATGAATCCGAGGTGTTTCTGGCAGCACTTGCCCATGTTGCATTTCACAACTTCGCTGGTTCTGAGCACAAAGCATGCACACTTTGCACACACAAAGCATACCCTCAGCCATGCAATGCCAACCAATACTGCCTAAAAGGGGAAGGAGGTCCCAAGTGGAAAAACTTTCAGAAGTCCTGCTCTAGGCAATTCTTTAGACTACAAATCACAGAGAAGGTGCCACCCTACATTGGTAGAGTTTCCTTGTCTGGAAATGACCTCTACCGCTAATTCCTTTGTCTAGTCCTTATAATATTATCTTATTTGACCCTCAAAACAACCTTCTTAAGTAGGTATTCCTTTTCTTAACCATTTTATGGATGGGAAGAACGAAGATCAGAATGACTTACTCAGAGTCATTCAACTAGTGAGTGTCAAAGGCAGGACTCACATCCAGGATGTCCTGATGCCACAAATTGGAGAGTAAAAACTTCCTAATGATCAGAGCTATCCAAAAGCTGAGTAAGCTGCCTTTAGAGGAAGCGAGTTCCCTGTCAGCTGAGGTCTTTGAGCTGAGTGTGGATGACCACCTGTTGGGGATATCACAGAGGAGATCCCTGCCCAGCTACAGGACGACCTAGAATGTCTCTGAGGTCCTTTCCAACTCCGGGATTGTCTGATTCTGAGTCATGGCCACCTCTCACCTTCATCAATTATTTAAAAGTGGACTTCGGGAGACTTATTGTACTACCTCAGGGGCTCTGTTGGTTGGACCAGGGGGCCCTAGCAGGCTACAGGAATTTTAGAGTTCCCCTCATCACAACATGCTACTTAACCAGAAGACTATTCCTCCCACCCCGCCCCACTCCTACCCTTAGAGCTGCAGAATGCCAGACACTTAAATCCATCCTTTTTTTTATTTTTGGAGGGCAATTGGGGTTAAGTGACTTGCCCAAGGTCACAAGGCTAGTAAGTGTTACTTGTCAAGTGTTGTAGGCTGGATTTGAACTCAGGTCCTCTTGACTTCAGGGGTGGTGCTCTATTCACTGCACCATGTAGCTGCCCCTTTTCATCCATTTTTAAAAATGAAAATTGTTTTTCTCATGAATTTTTTTTTGGAATAGAAATCTGGGTTCTGCTGTCTCTTTGGGCAGCAGAATTTGTGCATATGTAAGCACTTGCCTGAAAAGCCCAGGTGACTCTCCAATCTTCAGGATCTTTGATTAACCGAAACCAGTTCAGGTGAACTGAGAGGGTTCATCCCTGCCCTAGAGACAGCCAACACCACATTACAACCCCTCCCAAATATACATAAATTACATCTCTGGAGACAAGCCTAAACGGATTCTGAAACTGGCACTTCTATTGAGGTGTTGGACTGGGTATGAGGGCTCATGGGATTTATAATTGCAAAGAACCTTAGAGAGCAACTAATCCAACAGTTTCATTTTGGGGATGAAAAAAAAACAAAAACAAACGGGGACTAGGAAAACTAAGTGACTAGCCTGAGGTAGTAAGCATCAGAAGCAGAGCCTGGGTTCTTTCCATTGCACTGAGCTACATCTGACCCACCACATGGGTAAATGGGCCCTTTGATCAAATGATAGGATTCCACATAGCTCCTTTTTGAAGAAAGCTTTCTAGTGTAAATATATTTTAAAAGTTACTTAGTTAACCAAAATTTCACTTTACATATTTTTCACTCCCTCCTTCCTTCACTCCTTCTTCCTTCCTTCTTTTTCTTTTTCTTTCTTTCTTTCTTTCTTTCTTTCTTTCTTTCTTTCTTTCTTTCTTTCTTTCTT
>CM053581.1:418152688-418219188 GCA_028627135.1 Pseudochirops cupreus
ATTATGCTTCTCCCATGACCTCAGATGACTTGACCTGTTGCAAATTCCTTCTGATTCTATCACTTGTCAACCCAGAGATTTTTTCTCTTCTTTCCTAGGAGACTGAGATCAATATTGACATGGCTGAAATTCCTTCATGGGATTCCTCTGGGACCCTTTGCCATAACTGTCCAGTCCTTCAGAGAAATGTGTCAACATTTTCTCCAATGTCAACAGTCTGATTGCTTCATTTCCATGATGGAAGGGCCAAAGAAGTATACATGATTTCTCAGAAACGTTGCAATTGATAAAAATTCATCTAGTGTTGACTGCACACAATGTCTGTCTATTACGTTGTGCAATGACTTACAGGGCAGTTCACACTTTTGGAATACTCTGTTATTGATCCAGTCACACCTGCTTTACGGTCCCTGAGGGTGGAGACTGTCTTTTGCCTCTTTTTGTATCCCTAGTGCTTAGCCCGGTGCCCATACAGTAAGCACTTAATAAATGTTTGTTGATTGATTCATTGGTCAGAGGCAAGCGGGTGACTTGGAAGAAAATGCTTCTTTTTTTTTTTTGTAATCTGGTGCCACAAGAGTGGTGTAGCATGGTGGAATGGCTGCTGCACCTGAAGAGGGCTCAGGAGTCCTGTTGAACTAGTCAGTGATAGAGCCAGGACCAGAGTCTGGGTCTCCTGACTTTTCCTTCCTTCCTTCCTTCCTTTCTTCCTTCCTTCCCCCTTTCTTTCTTTCTTTCTTTCTTTCTTTCTTTCTTTCTTTCTTTCTTTCTTTCTTTCTTTCTTTCTTTCTTTCTTTCTTTCTTTCTTTCTTTCTATAATAATAATAACAAACAGTTCCTTTACATGGTGCTTTATAGTTTTCCAAAAGCCTTACTATTATCTCACATGATCCTGACAACAAGCCAGTATCACAGACAATAAACTCATAATAGAGAGGTCGTGATTTGACCATGGTCACATGACTAATAAGTGGCTATTACAGGATTTTTGCCTTCCTGACTTTTGGATCTTTCAATGCATAATGAACAATTTTATAGTGGCTTAAATTTTAGGAAATGCTTTGCCCTAGGGGGAGTTTGTGAGTGAGCTCAGGCTCTGGTGACATCACAAGGGGGCTATGGTAGCATTTTTGTGGCAAATTCACAGGTGTAGATGAAGGCAGGGCTACTGCCATTGTGGGATATCCTCACTCTTCCATCCGTGGGGAATACTTAACAAAATTAAAAAAATACAATACGACAAAGATAATGTTAATATGTAGTTTCCTAAGTCAAAAGTGGACCACATGAATCCTTATGTATGGTTTCGTGTACTTCTCTACACTGTTTCTATTTGAATTTGACACCACTGCTCTAGAATTCAACTTCAATCAATTACTCCATGCTCCCCAACATGGTTTGGTTTGGATTCCCCCTGATATATTATCTTTTATGGTGAATTTTGTACGTAGGGTATGGGGAGGTAGAAAAGAACCTAAGTTAACTCCTTGGAAGCCTTAGGGTCTGACATTTTCTGCCTTGTTCCTTAGGTTCTTGATTTCAATCTGCCATCTTCCTCTCTCTCCTTACCTCACAGAACTTTCTTCCTGAAGAGGGTCATTCTGGGAGACCAACCTTCCTACGGTGAGAGATAGGGAGAACAAGGTGGCCTCTTTTCCATAACTCTAATCTGGGACTGCCTTTGGAAGATATCACAGGGCTGCAACTGCCCAGAACCTCCCCTGAAACATCTCACTAGTAGGAAGAGGTAAAAAACTCACTGGGAAGGTGAGAAACTCACTGGGCAAAGGAAGGGAATTCAGGCTAATTTAAATGTCTTGGAACTTCTTCTCGATGCTATATAGGAATACCAGGGGGCCCCACATCTCATCAGCATGCACATGTGCTCCTCCTCATTCCTACATAAAGATGACTATAGCCAACATTCTTAGATGTCTTCCTTCACAATGATGAACAGAGTATACATCTCCTGAAAATGGTGAGGGGCATCTTATATTTCCTCAAAGATTCACAGAACACCTTTCAAAAGTAGAGATGTCTTTCATTTCTTCCATACCTTTTCTTCTCTATCTTTAATTCCTTGTGTCTCTAAAACACCATTAGAGAAACCCTCAAATGGAATGGGTTCCTTGTGCTGAGGTCTTCAAGTGGACAATAGATGACCACTTGTCAGGGAGGCCTAGGGGCAGGTATTGACATGCTAAAAGTCACACAGTAGCACAGCCACAATTAAAACCCAGTTTCTCCGACTCCAAATCCTTGATCTCTGTGAGCCTCAGGTAAGGTTGAAATTCTGTAAGTTAGAGATAGATTGAGATCTGCAATGGGGAAGGAAGTTCTCATACTGGAGACATCTCAGGATGTTGATTTACCAGATAGTCTTCTTTTTAAAAAGATTCTAATTAGCATTTTTTGTTTGTTTTTATATCATCTTCGTTTCTAAATATAGTTCTTTTGAGTCCACCCTTCCCAGAGAGACATCCCTTGTAAGAAAGGGTATGAAAGGGAAAAAATAGTTCAGCAGAACCAAAGACCCACACCAGTGATGTCTGATGGCGTTCTACACCCACAGCTCCCCACCTCTGCAGTCAAAGACGGACCAAGATTGCTTTATGGACAGTCACCACGGCAGTTTGATTTCGTAGTTCGTTCCATTGACAGGACTGTACTAATTTATAGACTAAGTTAGGCGCCCCGCACCTGAGGGCACCCCCACGCCCACCCTGAAGCTGACTCTCACTTGATATTTGGAGTTTGCGTGTATGCGTGTGTGGGGAACCTTCATCTGGATTACCATTTGGATTCAAACCCAACCTCCCTTGGCTCCAGACGTCAGGGATTCTCCATCGATGCTAGAAGATGGTGAGGAAGGGAGGGAAGGAGGGAACAGTCAGACAGACAGAAACTCTAGCCCGGTTAGACACTGTTTAACACCTGCAGAGGATTAAGGGGCAACAGTTAGGCTGGGGGAACTCTCCCTTTTTTTAGAGAGGGAATTATCAGATCCACCAACTAGTGAGAAAGCGCTCAGAAATATTTCTAGAATCTCTGGTGTCCTGGGGGACTTTGCCCTGAGGGAATGCCTGCAAAAACTGCCCAAACTCACACTGGTCTCACGTGGGGATAGGGAGGTGCAGTGTGTATGGTGGTTAGCATGCTGGATCTAGGGGCAGGAAGACTTGGGTTTGAATCCTACCTCAGACACTGATTAGCTGTGACCTTAGCCAATGGTTTAACTTACTTGAGCTATAGTTTCACCCTCTGTAAAGTGTGGATAGCAATATCGCTTACTTCACCAGGTTGTTGATAGGAAGGAAGGGAAGAGAAGGGAATGCAAATGTGAACCGTTACTGTTACTGAGTGCAAAGGCTCTCCTGGGGCTAGAGGTGGGACACTTGGATTTAAAGGTTTAGGACCGATTATATTAGTTGTGTGCTTGTGGGAAGCACTCACTTAACTTCTCTGAATCTCAGTTTCCTCTTCTGTGAAATGGGGGCAATATTTCTATTCACAAGAGGCATTGAGGTGTAATAGACAAAGAGTTAGCCTTGGAGTCAGGAAGACCCATATTCAAATCCTGCCACACAGGCTGTGTCTCCCCGATCTGCATCAATGAAAGGAGGTTTCCTTATAAGAAGCTCCCCATGACGATGAAATCACAGGTCTGTTCTCCCTCCCAAAAAAACTTACTCTTACTTCTCCAAGTCTCAGTTTTCTTATATGGAAACTGGGTGCAATAATACTTAATACTCTTTAATTCTTTGAGCCTCAGTTTTCTTACCTATAAAATGGGAGTCATAATACTTGTAATTAACTACTTCCCTGAGGGGTTGTGAGGAAAGCATTTGGAAACCTTAAAGTTTGATAGAAATTTAATGCAGCTACAAGTCCTAGATTTAGAGCTGGAGGGAGCTTACATGCTATCTAGTCTAAGACCCTAGTTTTACAGAGGGAGAAACTGAGGCTCATACTTTCACCTCTCTATTCCTTCATCCCTCCCTATTCCTTCCTTCTGTCCCTCCATCCCTTTCTCCCTTGTTTCCTTCCTTCCTTTCTTCCTTCCTTCCTTCCTTTCTTCCTTCCTTCCTTCCTTTTTCCCTCCCTTCTATCCTCCCTCCCTTCCTCCCTAAAATAAAAAAAAAATTAATCAAATGCATACAATGTAATGACTATCTGACAATCATTACTATTATCTGACAATCATCTGACATCATTATGTTCTAGTCATCTTCCATCCTCTGCCAAAAGGAGGGAGGCATGTTTTATTATCTTTGTTCCAGAATCTTCATTGATTTTTCAAGTACTCAAAGTTCCACTATCTGTTAGTGATAGTTTCATTTTTATTGCTTTAACCATTGTATGTGGTGTTTTCTTCGTTCTGCTTATTTTCCTCTGAATCAGTTCTTACAAATCATTCCATGTTTCTCTGAATTCATCTGTGGCTTCATTTGGGCCATGAGCTCCTCAGATGGAGTACCCAAGGTCACCCAGGTCTCTTGATTGCAAGTCCAGGAACTTTTCCATGGTGCCACTATGGGAGGCAGTATGGCGTAGTATTAAGAGTCCTGTGTTTGCGTTCATATGGCCAGGGTTCAACTATGCCCTCAGACAAGTCTTTTCACCTTTCTGGAGCCCAGATTCATTAATTCTAAAGTCAATTAGCAAATGATCTCTCAGGTCCCTTACAACTTACAAATCCCAAGGCAATAAATTATTGACTTCTTCATGCTTAATACAGTGCCTAGCACAAAGTAAGGATTTAATAAATGCTTGCTGACTTGTGAATGAATCATTAGTGTCACCAAAAAGCAGGTTGAGCAATAAACATCGGCTCACAATTATATAATGCTAAAAGTTTTGCAAAGCATTTCACCTACACTACCTCACTTTATCCCCACAGCCACCCTGGGAGGCATGTGCCATTATTATCCCCATTTTACAGATGATGGAACTGAAGTTCATGAATGTTAAGTGACTTGCCCAAGGTTACACAGCTAGTCTGAATCTAGGACATGATTCAAACTCAAGTCTTCTGAACTTCAAGCTAGAGCTCTATCCATTATACCACTGAGCCAAGAGGGATGACAAAATAACCATGTTCCCATGTCAGTCCCAGAGTCTCCTAGCTGGCTTATCAAGCTCAAATGTTAAGACGTTTTTTGGACAGCTTGAAACATCAAGAAGAGTCCTTTTAGCCCGCATCAGCCAGTCAATCGATCAGCAAGAATTTCTTAAATGCTTGCTGTGTGTCAGGCACTCTACTATAGGGCTACAATGGGGGGGGGGGGGGGAAATCAAAAACAGTTCCTGCCCTCAAGGAGCTTACATTCTAATGGAAGTTAATTGCATTTCTATTTGATACTAGGGTTAGATTAGATGACCCCTAAAGCCCCTTTGTAGCTCAAAAAGTCTAGGACTTTCTAGATGACTTTGCTTCCAAATATAAACAATGGTATTCATCCTTCATTAGCTACACACTTAATTACACATCACAAGTTGGCAAAGGTTGGGTCAATTAGCCATGTTTGTGCCAAAGCTCTTCTTCATTTACCCTGAATACACAAGAGTTGACGGTACAAGGGATGTAGGTAAACCTGATTAACAGCATCAATCAATCAACACTGTTCAAGTACTTTTCTTCTCTTGCCTTGAAGACTTGCAAACATCCCCCTGTATAACCCTTGATAGAAGGTGGCACTGGCAGTGGTCTTGACATCTAGTACCTCCTCTGGCTATGCTGTGAGTCTGGGCATGCTCTTTAAACCCTGGAGGGCCTCCAGTTTGGACTCCAGTAACTCATTGTTGGTTTGCTCTCAGGGTGCTTTTTTCTCCAAAGATGAATGGATGAGAAAGATTATGGAGGAAGAGGAAAGGTGTCTGTTTCCTCCTACCCACACCTCCTTACTCCCTCTACCTGGAGAAAACTCGAAGGAGGTATTATTACATGTCTACCTAGCGATTTCTAGCTGGGAGGGCTTTAGCAGTCATCTCTTTCAGCCCCCTCATTTTACAAATGAAGCATCTGAGGCCCAGAAGAGTTTTAGTTTTTCTTGCCTGGAAGACTGAATTTACATCTTTGCCACGTCTACCACCTGCTCCTAGTTCTGCCATCTGGGACCAACAGAACAGACTAATCCAATAGCCCTTCAAACACCCGAAGGCAGCTATTGTGGTCTTGATTTTAAAATAAGAGAGGAGAGAACAAGGTAGATTTGACCTCAATTCCTGGGAGAATTTTGGACTAGATCATGAAAGAGATGCTTGCTGAATATCTAAAAAGGTGAGCAGTAGTTACAAAGGCTTGACATGGCTTTATCACAAACAGATAATACCCAACATCTTATACTGCATGCCCCCAAAAACTTAGAATTGATACTTGATTAAATACTTTTCAATATGAGAAATCAAAAAGGTTTTATGTGAACAAAATTAGTGTAACTAGCATAGGAAGGGAAACAGTTTACTGGGAAGAATATCTTTATATCAAATATGTTTAATGGCCTGATAGCCAAGATGCAAGCAACTAATGTAAGTATCTAACAATATGAACCCTAGGCTATTCTTTTCCCTTAGGATTCTAAATGTAATCCTAAGGGGTTTTGGGGTTCTCACTAAGGCTTTTCCTATCAAGTCTCCATCTGGTATGTTTACCTCAATAGCATTCCAAGTTAATATTCCCCAATATAATCTAACTAGTGATTCTGGCCTTAGTATAATTTTGATCAATTGATAGTCAGTCAATGAGTGTTTGCTGGGCAGTATTGTGGACAAGCATGGGAGATACAAAGTCAATGAGCATTTGCCAGGCAGTATCCTAAGCACTGGGGATACAAAAAAAAAAAAGGAAAAAGAAAAAATACACATGAAAGTCTCTGCCCTCAAAGAAGGGGAAGAGAATGGAATAAACATATAGAACCTATGACATGTCAGGCACTGTGCTAAATGCTTTACAAATGTTATCTCATTTGATCTTCACAACAACCCTGTGGGCAAGGTGCTGTTATTAACCCCATTTTACAGTTCAGGAAATTGAGGCAAAGAGAGGGTATGTGATTTGTTTAGGGTCTCACAGTTAGTAATATTTGAGGTCAGATTTGAAGTCAGATCTTCCTGACGAAGCACACTATCCACTGTGTCACCTAACTCCCTCCCTGACATACTGTCTTATATCTAGCATATCTCACATTCTAATGGAGAAGACAACATGTAAATAGATACATACAATATACAGTGTTATAAAAGTCACTAAGATACTCCATCAATTTGCAAATGAAGAAAACTGGATTACAAGAAACATTGATAAATATAAAATATATCTTTTACCTACAGGTCTTACTATGCCATGTGTTTTGTTTTGTGCTAATTGTATGCACTGGTTGACTATTAAAGCACACTGGTGGGGGCTCATGACCTACAGTTTTTGAAATACAGCCCTACAGACATACCTTAGAGATTGTGAGAGCAGTATTAGAATAATGGACCAAATCTAGTAAGATGACATTTAATAGGAATAAATACAGTCTTATCCTTGGGGTTCAAAAAAATCAATTGTACAAATACAGGATGATGGAGACATTATTCAACATTAATTTATATAGAAATGACTTGGAGTTTTTAGTGGGCTACAGTCTCAATATGAGACCACACAGTGAAGCAGTGGCCAGAAAGAATGTAACCTGATTTTAGAGATGAAGTGATTAGAGGTGTTTACCCTGGAGAAGAGAAGTCTTAGAAAGGACATAATAGATATCTTTGAGTTCATGAAGAACTTGGGATGAGAGATTAACCTTACACTGCATGGTCTTAAGGGACAGAACTAAAGCAAAGGGTAGAAGGTGAAGGAGTGAAGACTTCAGCTTGATGCTGGAAATTTTATTTTTTAAACAATGAGAGCTTTCCCCAAATTGAATGGATTGCCTTGGGAGGTGGTGAGTTTCCAATTGGACCCTTCTCCACATACCAGTCTCACATAGAAAAAACTGAGTACATATCAAGTAGAAAAGAAGATTCTTTTCTTTCTTCATGAATCATTACATGCCAAAATTGAAAGGGTCCTTAGAATATGGAATGTCAGAACTAGGAGAGGCCTTAGAACAGGGAATGTCAGAGTTGGGAGGGAGCTTAGAACAGGGAATGTCAGAGCTGGGAGGGAGCTTAGAACAGACAATCTCAGAGCTGGAAATAGCTTTAGAACAGAGAATGTCAGAGCTAGGAGGGGCCTTAGAACATGGAATATCAGAACTGGGAGAGATCTTAGAACAGGGCATTTCAGAGTTGAGAGAGGTATTAGAACAAAGAATATTAGAGGAAATGGGTCTTTTAGCATAGGATTTTAGACCTTAGAATGAACCCTAGAACACAGAAGCAACAAGGAATTGGGAAGGACCTTAGAACATAGAATGTTAGGCCATGAAGAGACTTTAGAAACCAAATGTTAAAGCCTGGCAAAGAGCTTGGTAATAGAATCTTGGAGATGGAAGGAAACAGAATGTATAGCCTTTAGAAGACTTGAAGTTAGAAGGGACAGATGAGGAAACTGGGGGAGAATAACCATCAGACAACTACTGTAAACAATGCCAGTCTGGGTCTATGACTCTAGGCTAGTCAGTGCTTGGCACAGAGGTTCTGAGCCTGAATGTTATTGGACTCATTCTCCCTAAGTCTGCAATGAGGATGAAAAGTGAGCCAAGACAAGAAGATGTACGCCTGGGGTGAAACAATCACAACATGTTTGGACCTAATGTGGTGGAGAAATGTGGGGAAGGCTGATGGAGAGCCTCGTGGTCGGAGGTAAGGACTAGCTTGACAGGAAGCCAAGAGCTCCAGAGAGAGGTTAATGTAGGTTATCAGCAGTAGGAGCAAAGGAGAGGCTCCAGCATGGCCCCAGAGAGACAGAGAGAGGGGTGTGTGTGTGTGTGTGTGTGTGTGTGTGTGTGTGTGTGCATGCACATGTGAGCAAGAACATGGGTACCTACAGCTGCCCTTTGAAAACATCATCTTGGTAGCCAAGGATCTAAATGCCAGTTATACAAGGCAGGAACCTTTAATGGAAGTTGAGGACTTCTTAATATGGCCAATTTATAGAAAGCCATGTCTATTTTCTTTTGTTCCCCCAGCAAATGGTCCCCTTTGACGGCAAAGGAATGGTTTCCAGACTACAGAAGTGCCCTCTACCCCACCACCCAACAATTGCATGCTGGGGAAAATCACTTTCTGTTGCCATGAGGACAAAGGACTAATTAGAATTAATCCAACAAACTTTTACTGAGTGACTACTGTGCGCACAAGGAATTGTGCCTGTTCTGGAAAGGATGCAGTGGATCATGACCCAGTCCCTGACCTGCCCTCAAGGAGCTTACAGCCCAGTAGGGGAGATGATCCATCCATATCAGGGGCTCTTAACCTGTGTCTGGGAACTTTTTTTTTTTAAGCAAGTATTTCAACAACTGTATTTCAATAGACTTGGTTTCCTTTGTAATCCTGTGTGCTTTATTTTAAGCATTTAACAATAGTACTCTGAAAAGACTTTCATAGGATGTACCAAATTGCCAAGTAAGAACTCTTTCCTCTGGAAAAAAAAAGGAATAAAATGCATGGTAGAACTCAATAATGTAGTCAATCACTATGTCCACAAGTATAAATTAAGCACCTTCTGTATACCAGTTACTGTGCTAGACATGAGGACACAAAGACAACAATGAAAAAGATGCTGCCCTCAAGAAGCTTACAGTCTAATAGGGGAGCTATAGGACCACTAGGTGGCTCAGTGTATAGAGCACTGGGTCCACTGGAGTCAGGAAGACTCAACTTCCTGAGTTCAAATCTGGCCTCAGACACTTTGTAGCTATGTGACCTTGCCCAAGTCACTTAACCTTGTTTGCCTCAGTTTCCTCATCTGTAAAATGAGCTAGAGAAGGAAATGACAAACCACTCCAGTATCTCTGCCAAGAAACCCCAAATGGGGTCACAAGGAATTGGACACACAACTGAATTATAACAAAAACAAGAGGAGATAAACCTTGTGTGTGTGTAATCATATTAGGCAGAATTAAATAGCATAATCAATCAAGTATTTAATACTTGAAATGAATTAATGTTATTATAATATTATAATATATAACATCATTAATATTACTAGATAATTAATAATATTAATTATATGTAATAATTAATATTAATAGATAACACTCCTACTATGTGCCAGGTACTGTCTCAGATGCTGGGGATACAAAGACAAAAGTGAAAACAGTCCTTGTCTTCAAGGAGCTTTCATTCTATGGAGGAGATACTTTGTATCTAAGTCAATACAGTTTAAATAAACTCTAAGTGATTTGAGAGGGGTAGGCACCAGAAGCTGGAAGATGGTGGTCAGGAAGGGCTTCATGTCAAAGGTGATGTTTGCTCTACCAACTACAAGGGAAGACTGGATGTGCCTCGAGGTGTACGCTCCTTAGACTTTGGCAGGATCTGTCTCTTGGCTGTCTGATAATGGTGATGGCAAGTGATGAGGGAGGGAATAAATAAGTGCCTACTATGTGGCCAGACACTGTGTTCAGCATTTTACAAATATTATCTCATTCGATCTTCACAATACCCCTAGGAAGTATGTGTCCTCCCCCCTTTTACAGATGAGGAAACTGAGGTTAAATGCACACTTAATAAGTACCCAAGATGGGATTTGAACTCAGATCTTCCTGATTCCAGGTAGAGTGTTCTATCTACTAAGCCTCCTGGATCATGAACCTCCTCTTTCACTTTTCATCCAGATGTTTTTGGTTGGCACGCAGATGTGATCAGAGCAAAACCTTTGACCTTCTGTTTTTCCTTTAAATGAAGCATTTCAATGAACGACTCAACTATTTTCCTAGCCACTCAAGGCTTGAAATCTGTTGTCTTTGCTTTCTTCTCTGGCCATGCTGAGCCTTCCCCTTCCAAATTTCCCCACCCTAATCCCATCACTCACTATTTCCTATCGATTCTCCTTCAGCCATTCCCCTTGCACTGATTCCTTTCTTCACAGTCTGTCTCCTCTTGTTTTTGTTATAATTCAGTTGTGTGTCCAATTCCTTGTGACCCCATTTGGGGTTTTCTTGGCAGAGATACTGGAGTGGTTTGTCATTTCCTTCTCTAGCTCATTTTACAGATGAGGAAACTGAGGCAAACAAGGTTAAGTGACTTGGGCAAGGTCACATAGCTTCACAAACTGTTTCCCACAGTTTTAGTCTGGGTCTTCATTCCCTCTGGCCTGGATTATTGTAATAGCCTCCCAGCTAGGGAATCTCTGCCTCTAGGCTCACTCCTCTGTTACTCCAATCAGCAACGACGGATTAATCTCTGATCTTACTATTTCCCTTCTCAAAATCATCTCCATGGCAAATTCGGTCTAAACTCCTTGGTGTTGTTGGCATTCAAGGCTCTCCATTGCTTGGCCCTAAACTGTCTTCTATCTAGTCTAATCTGGGAGGCCACATAATATAGTTGAAAAACAACAATAAAAACCACAACTGAACATGAAGACAGGAAAAACCTGGGTAAAATCCTCCTTCTGACATTTAATAACTATGTGATATGGGGCCAGTTACTTAATCTACTCAAGGCTCAATTTCTTTCATTTAAAAAAATGATCTTTCTCCTTATGAATTTAGCAGTCAGCAATGCTCACAAATATTTCAATACACAAAGGAGAAAAAAAGAGGATTATGTATGAAACTGTATAGTATATCCGTGTGCAAAATGGGGTAGTATCTATATTATCCACCCCAGAGGATCAAATTAGATCACGTATATGCTGATAGAGTTTAAAGAATGAAAGAAATGACTCCCTTGTTGTTCTGCTCCCCTAGATATAACTTATGTTCTGACCTCCCTGGATTACTCATGGCTAGTCATTTCCTATGTCCGCGCTCCCTATAAACGTTGGCACTTAAACCGAACTTTGAAAAAGAAGCTAAGCACTCAGAGATGGTGGGGCATAGTAGAAAGAAGGTGGTACGAATTTTAGAGTCACAAGATCTGGGTTCAAATATCACCTCTGACAATCCCTACATGTGTGACACTGAGGAAGTCTCACAGATTCTATAAAAGGAGAGGGCTGGATTAGATGACCATTTCTCTAATGCCCATTTCAGCTTGTGACTCTAGAATATTTTTTTAATGTAATTTAAATTTTTTTCAAAGTCTAGTTTCTCTTTCTCTCCCCACCCCAAACACCCAAACTGAAACCCTTACAATAAATATTTACAAACAAAATAAATTCCCCGATTTTCCATGTCCAAAGAGTCTATGTTTGAACCTTACTTCTGACAATTTACCTGGGTGACCTTGGGTCTCAGTTTCTTCATCTGTAAGATGAAGGAGTTGGATTAAATTCACTCTTAGGTTCCTTTCAAATCCAGGTCTGTGATTCTAAGAGGTAAGATAAGAGGGATTCATTCCAGGTGTGAGGTGTGATGGTAAGGAAATGGAATATTCATTCAGAGGGATGCAGGAAGTTTAGCATGAATGAAGAGACCATGAAGGGGAATAACATGAAACAAGGCTGGAAAGGTAGGTAGGAGCCAGTCTAGAAAGGGTTTTAAATGTCAAGGCTAGGACTTTGTATAGCCAAGACCAATGAGTCTGGAAGAAGAGGGGAAAAAAAGTTTCAATATAGCTGAAAATTAATTTCTTCCACTGAAACCTGGTGCTCCCATTCTGTCTCAACCTTAATGGTCCAATCTGTTGATTGGGGGGAAATAGGTTTTTTATGATTATGAAGGTTAGTCTTGCGCTGATGCAATCTAAGAAACATGATGAATGCTGAGTGCTGAGTTCAAGGGAGACTTCTCTACCCTTGAGCTATATAGCATGCCTGATTTTGAATAATTGTTCTATGGAACTCGGAACATGACTTAATACATTGGAACCCTGTTTGTTGCTGTATATCTTCTGGAATGCCAAATAAATCATAGCTCCCAGGCCTTAATGGAACCGAAAAGAAGGCTTTCCCCTCCCTGTCTTGGCTCGGCCTGTTTGCGTTGGACTGGCTTCACATTTACTTTCCTTCCTTGTCTATACCCGGTTCCATTAATTTCCCCCAAAGTCATTTTTCTTGCTGTCTTTCTTTCCTTTGTGTCTTTGCATCTGGGCGATGGATGAATTGGCTACATCAAGAGACTCTTTGCTCTGGGGGATGTTTGCATTTGCAGTTTGATGGTTCCTCTTATTAAATGGTTCTCTTAGGCCTGGATAAGGGCCCCCAGAGACTATCCAGTCCAAGCCTTTTATTTCACAGACGAGCAAACTGAGACCCAGAGAGATGAAATTACTTGCTAAGGTTACCTAGGCTGTAAGTGGAAGAGCTGGTATTTGGACCAAGATTCTCTAGTGATGATAATGATAAAGCATTTATTTATTAATTTATCTGCATTTTTCCCCCTATATACTTTATTTTTGACAATGTCACAGAGATACATCAAAATTACTCATTCCCAGCATTCAACTGATTTGTGCACAGGCACATGTCCCAGAACTGCAGCATATCTTATAAAAAATATAGAGGCATCATGATGTAGTGGATAAAGTATTAATCCTGCAGTTGGAAGGTCTGGGTTCAGATCCCACCTTTGACAGTGATAAAGCATTTATTAAGCATTTACTGTGTGCTGGGTACTATATTAAGTGCCAGGGGAAAATACAATCATGCAAACAGTCTCTGCCCTCAAGGAACTTACATTCCATTGGAGGAAGATGTTGTAAAGGGCAACTGGAAGCATAGGATGCATTTGGTGGCATGATTTGGAAATGACCAGAAAGTGATTTGTAGGCTTAAATTCTGGGGAGATAAGGAAATTCACCCACCAGAGGGGCAGAGTCCCCATCCAATGTTCTTTCCACAGAAGGAAACATTGTGGTTCAACTTCCTATCAAACCCTGAGCTTGATTTCCTTTAGACTTGACCTCTGGCTCTTTCTTTTCCCGAAGAGGAAAATCGAGAGGACACAGAATCTGAAGAAGGAGAGAGCAGACCCAACTTGGTGGGGAGAGGCTGGGGAGAAGGGGAGTTAATAGGGGGAGGGGAACCGAAGCGGGGAGGGAAGTGTTAGCAGAGAATAATGTAAAAGCAGAAGGGGAGAAGAATGAGTTCATTTCCTTTTTGGAGGATTACTAGACTGACAGATCAGGGAAATACCACAAACATAACATAACTACATTTCAGCAAGGTACTTGAAAAATTCTGTCAGGGAATTGCATGTGCTAGGGGAACTACTTTTTCTGGATCTGATTCTGACCACTGAGGATAGAATGGATTGCTGAAGTTGATGGGACCCTAGGGAGAGAGAAGACAAGACATGGGATCCTTGGGAGGAAGACAACATACAGGATCCTAGATCTATATCCAGAAGAGTCCTTAGGGGTCATCTTGTACAATCCCTTCACATTACAAATGAAGAAGGAAAGTATGGGAGAAAAGAGGTATTAGACTGACTACCAAACTGAAGGTCTACAGAGCCGTTGGGCTGACCCTTATTGGTGTGTATGCCTGTGAATCCTGGACAGTCTACCAGGGCCATGTCAGGAAACTGAACAGTTTCCATTCGAATTGTCTTAGGAAGATTCTGAAGATCATCTGGCAAGGTAAGGTACCAGACACTGAGGTCCTTACTCAAACTGTACAATAGTATAAACTGCCAAGCATTCAAATTCTGCTTCAGAGAGTGCAACTCTGATGGGTTGGCCACATTGTTCAAATACAAAATATATTCTTGCCACAAAGACTGTTTTATGGAGAACTCACACAGGGCAAGCGTTCACATGGTAGTCAGAAGAAATGATACAAGGGCACTCTCAAGAACTTTGGAACTAATTGTGTGACATGGGTGACACTAGCACAGGAACACTCAGCATGGTGTGCTCACGTCAGAGAAGGCACTGTCCTCTATGAGCAAAGCAGAATTGAAACAGTTCAAAAGAAATGCAGGATGTGCAAATTTAGAGAATCCATCCCAAATGTTCACACAGACTATTTGTGCCCAATCTGTGGCAGAAGATGCTGAGCTCATAATGGTCTGATCAGCCACAGTCAGCCACATTGAAACTCAACTCGAGCATAGTGATGTCATTTTGGTCCTCTTTGAGAATGAAGGACAACAGCCAACCAACTACAACAGATTAGGAAACCGAGGCACAGGATTATATTGGTAGCAAGCAACATGGCTGAAATTTCAACCAAAATCAAAGAATTATAGATTTAGCACTGTAAGGGTCCCTCAGAGGCCATCTATTCCAATCCCCTTATTTTATACAGTGGGAAACTGAAACTAAGGGAGTTGAAGTGACTGGCCTAAGGTCTCACTCATAGTGAATACCCTGGGTGGGATTTGAACCTGGATATTTAGGCTCCAGAGTCCTTGCTTTTCTCATTGTCTCATACCTGCTTCAAATTTGGGCATAACTGTCATATGTCCCAGACTTTGGGAGGACAGGTTGCTAAGTGCTGCTTTCTCTCAATCAAATGTAAGCTTCTTGAGGGCAAGGACTGTGTCTCTTTTTCTTTGAATCTTCAGGTCCCTAGAACACAACGTTTGTCATATAATAAAGGCTTAATCAATGTTGGATTGATTAAGGAACCTTCTATATGTAAGGTTCAGTGCGAGGTACTGGAGGATAAAAAGATGAATGTCCTCATTTTCAACAATCTTATATTTTATGTAGAGATTAGATCAGGTACATGGATGCAGCATGGTCTTATGGAAAGAGCTGTTTTTGAAGTCAAAGGACCTGGGGTCAAATCTTGTCTTTGTCATTTACTAGCTATGTGAGGTTAGCAAGTCACTTAACCTCTGTGAGCCTCTGTTTTCCCATTTGTAAAATGAAGGGACCTCTGAGATCTCTTCAAACTCTAGACCTTTGCTCTTAAGTGTAATACAAAGTAAAGAATTGAAAGGGAGAAAGGGGAGATCAAGTCAAAGGGCTCCAGGAAAATCTGAGAAGGAAGAAAGCATTTTCAGCTTGGGGGTGGTAAGGTTGGTCTCACGGTAGTTGACTCAGGCTAGCATATGCTCATCCCGGGAACCAAAATCACTAGTACCAGCTTGTGATATGAAGGTCCTGAAGGGAAGAAAAACTGGATCTTGTTATCAGTCTTACACCTGCTACTTAATACTTGTGTGACCTTGGGCACATCATTCTCTTCTCTGGGTCTCAGTTTCCTCATCTGGAAAATGAAGAGGTTGGATGAGATGCTCTCTGAGGTCTTTTCCAGCCCTAAATCTATGATCCTGTGATCCATTTGACAATTTTTTCCAACTCTGTTTACTAGAGGTTGACGTTACTGTCTTGGAATTTCCTAGAACAGTGGGTCAGCTCTGACCAGACTAGTTAGATTGATGTTCAGGAAGTTAACCTGGTCACTCTCCACCCTGGAGCAGAGTAAGCTTTCAGATGAGGAGAGCCCCTGCTCCCTTTCCTCCCCCAGGAAAATGGTGAGCCATGAATTTGCTGCCAAACCTTATCCCCTCTCTTGGCTAATCTTGCCAACTCATGGAGAGAAGTTGGCAAAATTTAAATCATCTTGAGTGAAGACTGGAGCATAGGGAGGGCTGGAAGAAGCCTGGTGCCAACCATACCCCGCTCTCTTCTAAAGCTGTATCTTGTCTGACTCTGTTTCTTTGGAATTTAGAATTATCCGAACATGCTGGTCTGAAGTTTACCTTTGCTGGTCTGTGGGGCAGAAAAGAGGGGAGGGAATTTATTTGCTAAATGATATAATAGTGTAAATAAAGGAAGTATTTATCAGCGGTCAGAGTCAAGGCCAACTAACCGTTTTAAATCCTTATAAAACGACTTTAGCAGTGATGTCTGCAGGGAAACAATGCATGTGCTAATTACAAATGATGCTCCTCTACTTACTGAAGCACTTGAGAGATTCTCTAAGACAAGCCCCACAGTTCATTTCCTCCTCTTCCTCCTCCCTTCTTCTGTCTACTGAGTAACTAGAAGTCTTTGAAAGTAATTACCACCCCATTTCTGTAAAAGCATTCTGTGACTTTTTCCCTCATTCAGATTGATTTTTTTTCCTACTCTTCTAACTACCCTTCTTTGGCCCTCTATCCCTCCTCCGCTCCCAAGATGCGTGTTCTGATGTGGGGACAGTGGAACAACAACAGCTCTGGCACATCCAGACCAAAGCATCAGAGGAAGATTCACTCATGCAGTGTCGGAATCTCTGCTTGAAGTGTCTAGTACCTCTTGCCCTTTCATTCTCTACAGAAAGTCCCATTTTTCTCTCCCCTTGGCTGGCAAGCAGGTTTGTTGCTATATGTTTGTATGTACACACACATGTGTATGTATATACACACACAGATACACACACACATCTATTTCTCTTCCTTTATTAGGCATCAAGAATGATCACGATCACTCCTCTATGAGACTTTTCTTATCTTCTCCCTAAAAGTTTCCTTAACTTTGCTCTGCTTCCTTCCATTTGAGAATCCAGAGAGACTTTGGAGTCTCTGTTCACTTGTGATCAAGTTATCTCTTGGATCTAGGGTCTCATGGAAAATGGAGTTCTGGGGCAACTAGGTGGTACACTGAATAGAGTGTTGGCCATGGAGTCAGGAGGATCTGGGTTCAAATGTGATCTCAGACACTTGATCACACTTACTAGCTGTGTGACCTTGGGCAAGTCACTTAACCCCAATTGCCTTGCCTTCTCCCCCTCCCCCCCCAATGGAGTTCTTAACTGGATGGACTTGTGTGTGCACTCCACTGGGCAATGCAGGCTTGCCCTCCTCCAATTCCTGATACATTTATCCTCTCTTTCCACATGGAAACTTAGTCTCATGTTTCATAGAGCTAAGAAATTTCTATTTACTATTAACAATAATGGCTAGCATTTCCATAGTGTTTTAAGGTTTGCAAAGGGCTTTATAAATGTTAATTCAATTGATCCTCACAATAACCATGATGTTATATTATTATCTTCATTTTGCAGATGGAGAAATTGAGGTAGACAGTCTTGCCCAGGGTCATAGTGAGTGACTGGAGGAGGATTCAAACTCAGATCTTACTACAGAGTGAATACTGAAAACAGGCTTGTGAGCATGAAAATCTAGTTATCTGAACTCTATGCTCTATCACTTTGTTGTTGTTTAGGCATTTTCCAGTCCTGTCTGGCTTTTTGTGACCCCGTTTGGGATTTTCTTGGCAGAGATACTGGAGTGGTTTATCATTTCCTGCTCCAGATCATTTGACAGATGAGGAAACTGAGGCAAATAGAGTGAAGTGATTTACCTAGGGTCACACAGGTAGTAAGTATCTGAGGCCAGGTATGGACTCAGGAAGATGAGTCTTCCTGACTTTAGGCACCCCACTCTATCTGCCTGGTCACCCATTTGCCCCTACTTATACATCACTGCCTTAGGGAAAGCACCTAGGACAGCGCCTTGTCCTCAGTGTCAATGCTCTCTCTGCACATCTTAAGCAATTAAATACTTTTTGAATGATCTACTCACTCAGTAGGCACTTAAGTGCTTGCTGAATGAGTAAAGGAATGAGTGAATGTAAAAAGCTTAAACCTTAGTGTCAGGCAGTATTTGATAAATACATTTAAAATGAAACAGCAGTGACAGGTAAGATCTAACATATTAGCTCTCCAGAGGCTTGGAGAATGGGGAGAAAAAACCTTAAAGCTAAAGGCATACATTTTTAAGAGAAGAGTTTTCTTTGTCAACAGTGCAGATGTAGGTCTCCTCTGTCTTCACAGCATGTACATGAACTCAACAAGCACAGCTTAGGAGAATCTAATGGACTGGGGCAATAGATCAATGATAGGTTTAGGAGGGAATCTTAGCTATCATTCAGTCCAACCCTTTTATTTTAGAGATGAGAAAACTGAGGCTCAAGAGGACCATGTGATTTGCCTTAGGTCACCCAGACAGTAAATTGCAGAGCCAAAATTTGAACCTAAGACTCTAGATTGAGTATTCTCCTTAACTCTGCCATTCTGGTTGTCTCAGGTTCATCTTAAAGGTAAGCAGGCTGTATCTCTGTAATTGTAGACAAAGAGGTGGTGGAATGATTCATTTGTTCTATTCACTGGGGATCAGTAAGATAGCCCTTCAAAGGTGGGGTAGAATGGTGTTCTTCTGAATTCCCACTCTTCACAAGGACCTATAGAGTCATAGATTATTATAGCTAGAGGCAGAAGCAGAACCAGGGTGAAGCAATCAGGGCTTTGTCCTAGGATGTCAACTTTTGAGAGGATGTGGTTTGGTCTTCTGTTCAGCTATCATTGTCTCTTGGGGTCTTCTGCTAGCTAGCTCTGGGACATGTCTCTCCACACCTATACTGTGACTGCTCCTTCTCCCTCCCCTGGCAATGGGTCACTAAATTGGAAGTTCCCATTGCCATTGTGATTCTCTCCCAGGATCCATTGTATCAACCAGGGGTGGGGAACCTATAGCCTTGAGGCCACATGTGGTCTTCGAGGACCTTGGGAATGGCCTTTTGACTGAGTTCAAGTTTCACAGGACAAATCTTTTATTAAGGGGATGCCATCAACACTTGCTTCTTCCCCTTTTCTCTGTTCCTCTGTCTTCTCTTAAGGGCTTTGTGGTTAGGATAGAAGTATTGAGCATCTGGGGGAATAGCTGCCCCTGCTCCCAGGGCTACCACCATGACCCTGCAGACTGTGTACCTCCTCACCCCTCCCCTGAAGAAGAGAAAAGCCCTGAATTTGCCTGAAGTGCAAGAATTGCTAGGTATATCTCTAACTATAGAGACCACGAGTCCATGAGTTCTTAACCTGAGGTTTGTGAACTTAAATATTATTTTCTTAAAGCTGTGTTATTGTTTGGTCATTTCAGTCATGTCTGATTCTCTGTGACCCCATTTGGGTTTTCTTGCCAAAGATACTGGAGCGGTTTGCCATTTCCTTCTCCAGCTCATTTTATAGATGAGGAAACTGAGGCAAACAGGGTTAAGCGGCTTGCCCAGGGTCACATAGCTAGTATCTGAGGTTGGATTTGAACTCAGGTCTTCCTGACTCCAGGCACCATTGCACCAATCATCTGCCCCTGATGGCAATACCTGAGTCCTTTGGCCATGTACCTTGTCACACAGATGGGACTTCCAAAAAGTTAATTGCCTCCCTCACACAGTGAGTCATTGAAAGAGCCCAGCAAACCTTGGGCCCTGGCTCCCTCATTCAAGGTCCCATTCAGCCCATCACAATGGTTCCTTGTGAGCTGAGCAATTAGTGATGTGGTTCCATAGTCGATGTTGACCAAGTGCTTTGACCTGGAAGAATATTATGTAAATGTGAGGGCTTATTATTGTCATTATCAAAACAAATGAGTCCTTGAGGAAAGGGGAAATAGCTTCAGTCACTGGCCTTTAGAGTAACCTCCCTCCAACCCCCACCGGGATGGACTCCAGGCCCTGAACCATCGCTCAGCCATGTTCTTGACATGCACAGTCTTAGCGCCTTATAATGCTTGCATCAAGTCGTGACTTACAGCAGATCCAGACAAGCCCAAGGAAAAACAGAGATTTGTTCCTTTGGTGAAGCCTGTCTGAGCCACTAGAAGAACAGGCACCAAAGACAACGTGGCACTTAATGGAGATGATTCTCCCTGTTTGATTTGGAAGGCCTTGCTGACCCCCAGGGAAAAAAAGGGAAAGCATCCCTCCTCTGGCCTGCCATCCAGAGAAGATGGCAAGTTAGGCTGAAAGATCACTAAAGAAAGGGAGCTGTGGTTAATTTTTCAGAAGGAAAAGTAGTAAAAAACAAAATGAAGCCAAAACATGCCAGGTCAAGATACAGCCACCTACAAAAGGTTTCGCGATAGAATAGTACTATAATATCATGAAGGCTGGTGTGGTGGAAAGAATTGGCATTCAGGGGTGGCTAGGTGGTGCAGTGAACAGAGCAGTGGCCCTGGAGTCAGGAGGACCTGAGTTTAAATTTGGCCTTAGACCCTTAACACTTACTAGCCATGTGACCTTGGGCAAGTCACTTAACCCTGACTGCCCAGCCTTCCTCTCTCCAAAAACTTAAAAAAAAAAAGAATTGGGATTCAAATTGGGAATCAAAAGGCTCGGGTCCAAATCCTGTGTTATTTTAATTAAAATTCTTAAATTTTCTGTGTTTTTTTCCTCATCTGTAAAATAAAGGGTTTGGGCTAAGACACTTTCTGAGGTCATCCCTTCTAGGATTCTATGAATGGAAAGATGTAGAAATATCTCTTAGGACAAAAATTCCCAAGTCATTTGACAATAAAATGAAGCTGATCATTTCTCAATAGTAGGACCATTTTCTTCTTGTTCTTCTCAAATGTGATTAATAAATTCTAGTAGACCAGGCAATAGGAAGTGATATTTATTAGAGTTTCACAGTGCAGAATTTAACATGGTGGATCTTGTTGAGTTCCTTAGCTCTTGTACTCCTTGCCTTTTCCATATGGCTGAATTCCTGTAACACTGTTTTTGCAGGAGAGAGGAGGATAAAATCTGTTAGAAATTATGCTTGTCACATGTTCATTTCACAACTTCTGCTTTCTTCTAAAAGAATAAAAAGTCTCAGCATCCCAGGGTAGGCACACACACAAAAAATCAGAATCCATTGGAAGTCTCTGCAACTGGGTAGAGAAGGGAATGTCTTCTTTGAATCGAAGTGGAGCTCTATAAATTTAGGCAGCTTTCCTAAAAAAAGATGTTCTTTGGGGCTAGGTTCATATTTTACAATAAAATCCTACCTCTAAGAAAGCTCTACATTTGGGGATCTGGACAGAGAGCAGGGGTAGGACAGTTTTGAGGGAAGATTATCCACTGGACCTGAAGTTTTGTGATGAAGTTTGGAAAAACATACTTCATACTTTGGAAAGAAAACCAAACTAAGGGAAGAGAGTCACAATACTGAGCTATACGTTGTGTCTAGACAAGACAAACACACACACATAACCATAATAATCAAACAACTGTGAAATTGCTCATTAGAGAGGGAATATGATTTTAATAGATAGCATGCTGGGATAGAAGTGAGGACAACCTGGATACTACTCAATTACCCTGGATAAGTCATTTAATCTCTCTTAAATTCATGTTCTCCCTGACTGGTCAAGTTTTCCCTTTCTGGAAAATAATAGTGCCCACCTCAAAGGATTGTTGTAAGGATCAAATGAGAAAGCGTCTGTGGCGCCCTTGGCAAACCTTGAAGCACTCACTATATGTATAATCGCTATCATTGCTAATTATCATTAACTAGAGCAGAAGGAAAACTAACTCAAAGGCGGCATTGAAATAGCAAAGTCACGTTGAGAACACACAGCAGACCACTGGGAAACATCGTTGGCTGTAGTGGACTTGTTTTGTTCACATCTTAGTGAGAAAACATAGGAAGCAATGGATGGATATTCGAGATCCATTACTGGGGAAGGAAGGCCCTGGTTCCATTATGTTCTAGGTTCAGGGAGGAAGGCAGAGATGAGTCAGTTGACATTTCTCTCTTTGGCTTCCCTTCCTTCCTTCCTCCCTCCCTCCCTCCCTCTCTCCCTTCCCCTCTTTCTCTCCCCCCCATCTCCTTTATTTTTAAGATAAATATTAACTCATTTGAAAATTTTGAGTTCCAAACTTTCTCCCTCCCTTCATTACCCCCGCTCCTGGTTATATATGTGCAATCATGTAAAATATATTTCCATATTAGTTATGTTGTGAAAGAAGAAACAGATCAAAGGGGGGGAACCATGAAAAAACTTAAGAAAATGAAAATAGTGTGCTTCAATCTGCATTCAGACTCCATCCATTCTTCCTCTGGATATGAGCAATTTTCCCCTGATAACTCTGGAATTATTTTGGATCATTGTATTGTTGGGAATGGCTAAGTCCTTCATAGTTGGTTGTTGTACAATGTTGCTGCTACTGAGTACAATGTTCTCCTCATTCTGATCACTTCACTTTGCATCAGTTTATGAGAATCTTTCCAGGTTTTTCTGAAATTTACCTGCTATGATTATATTTCTTATAGCACAAGAGTATTTCATTACACTTGTATGCCACAATTTGTTCAGTCATTCCCCAATTGATGGGCATCCCCTTAATTTACAATTCTTTGTTTGGCCTCTCTTGGAGGAGGGGGAATGTGATGCCAGGGAGAAAGTGTTAGGTGAAGAATCAGACAACCTGGGTTTGAATCCTAGCTCTGATACTATTTGTGTGGCATTGGGCAAATCAATTAAACTTATCTTCATATATCAAATGAGGGGGTTGGACTACGTGGCCTCTAAAGCATGCTTCCAGTTCTAAATCTTTGATGAAAGTCTGGACCATGAATTGAGCTTGAGAGTGTATGGGAAAGGGTCCTTGACTGTAAATAGTTGCTTTTTCTTTGAAGATCGTAAGATTATCAATTTGGAGATAGCAGGAACCTTGGAATTCATCTGACCCAATCCTCTTATTTTATGGATGAGGAAACTGAGGCCTGAGAGGTCATAACTTACCCAAAGTAGGCGTTATAGTGTGGATTCAAATTTAGGTCCTCTGATTCCAAAGTATAGAATCACAGAATTATAAATCTAGAGTTAAAAGAAATTCGAGTTCACCTCCCGCCACCATTTTACAGATGAGGAAATTGAGGCCCAGGAAAGTGAAGGGATTCTTGTGCTCCTTCAAATACAACTACATGGAGAGAAGGAAGAGATCATGGTTTTCTGATTACTCTTACGATTTAAAAAAGGATAAAGCAGCAGTCCAGAGCCATAAGGAATCATTGACATTTTCTGCATAATTACAGCATACATAATTAATGGTAACCTAGCCAAACCATGCCCTAATTATTGGCCCATTATTGTGAATGCCATGTGGTCAGAAGCTCAGGAGCTGGCACAGCCATTAGGCACCACAACCAGATAAGTGCTTGGTGGGCACACCCTGCAGAGTGCAATCATGTTGCCCGCTACGTCTCTGCCCTTTGGAGAAATCGCAGAGAAATATAATAGATATTTATGCAGAGCCAATGCTTCCAAGGAAGCCACATGAAATATTATAGAGATGAATAGTTCCATGACAGATGGGCACCCATGAATTAAACCCAGTAGGCTGTCTTAATAAATGATGGCACAGAGGGAAGGGTGGATGTGCCCCACTCTTGAAGGAGTCTAGACTCCAGTGAGGTCTCAGGGCTGCTGCGCCATGTGGCTTTTGTGGCTTGGGGCAGAAGAGATGGACAGATTCCTATTTGTAAAGAGCATGAAGGCCAGAAGACACTTTAGGATTGATTTGATTATGGTGACTGCTCTCGAGCCATTGCTTCAATCACTGAGTGTTTTGAAAGTCTATGAGAGCAGAAAATGGAATTCTGTGAGAAATCGTGGAGACAGAATGGACCGCTGGGGCCATGAGATCTTTTGAGTTATCTGTGTCCTGTGTTGGTCAGAGACCACTTCAGAAGTCACTCTGCAGCCTTGAGGAGAGTCACAACCTCTCTGAGACTCCTTTCCTCATCTGCAAAAATGAATGGGTGTGGCTAGAGGAACCTTTCCAGCATGACTCCTACAGGACCATGCCATTGACCTGCCTCAAAAGCCATCTATCATGACAAGACAAGCAGGGAGGGTTTCACCTTCATCCTGGAAAGACATGTTCAGAGAAGAAAGGTCTTAGGCCTTTCTCTGGGCGTGAACCTCATGGACAGAAATTAGCCCACCTGCACATGGTTTAGTGGAAAGATCTGGGAGTCAGAAGGCCTGGGTTCATATCCCTTCTCTGACATTTATTATCCTAATGTGACCTAATTTAAATTCCCTGATCTGGATCTCGTTTTCCTCAGCTGTGAAATTAAGAGGAAACTCTGAGGTTCTTTTGGGTCCTATATCCAGCAAGTTAGAGTAGTAGAGAGTAGTGGGCTTGCAATCAGAAAGACCTAAGTTTGAATCTCGTCTTGGACACTTACCAGCTGTGTGACCCTGGGCAAGTCATTAACCTCTCCCAGTCTCAGTTTCCTCATCTATAAAAGGGAGGTAGAAATAGCACCTCCTTCAGAATGTTGTTTGAGGATCAAATGAAATTTATGTATATATGTATGTAAAATAAATAATATATATAATGAAATAATATATAAATAATAAGTGTCAAAGTTATTATTATGATAATATTAAACAATATATCACAATATATAACATGCCAAGAACATAATATAATTAGAATATTGATTATTAACAGATATATTAAGATATAATTATGTAATATTGCACAATAGAATCTGTGTACATATTAATTAATAATAATATTATTAAAGTTTGCAAAGCACTTCATGTATAATATGACAATATATTATATTTATGTATAATATATTATATGATGCATACCATATAATTTCATTTGGTTCTCAAACCACCCTATGACATAATAACAATTATAATAAACACAAAAACAATAGCAGTAGTACCAGATACCATATATATTAAGCTAGATCATTCAGTGAATAGATTGGACTTGGAATCGGGAGCATCTGAATTAAAATCCTGCCTTGGACACTGGGTAAGTCACTTAACCTCTGTTCCTTAGTTTTTTCGTCTGTAAAATGGAGATAATAATAGTACCCACCTCTCAGAGTTTTTATGTGTGAAGCATTTTGCAAACCTTAAAGCGCTATATAAATGCTAGCAATTACTATTATTGTTATCATCTTGTATGAGATGCCAAGTATAGACTATAGGTATTCGTGTTCCCATTTTACAGATGAGATAACCGAGTCTCGTGGGTCTAAACTGACTTTCCCTAGATGTTCCAGACTCAGCACTTCCTATCTTATTACCCTACGCAGCAGCTGAGTCTCTAGGGAACAAGACCAGAAGCTCAGGGGGTGGGATCTGGCTCATTGCTAAGCTGAGCTGAACGGGTCCCCTGACGAGGCTTCAGCCTTTGCTTCCTCCCTCGGGCTAGAGGTTTGCCGCAGCCCTCAGCACCGTCTCCGCCTCTCCGAGAGTGTATTGTTCAGCTTTGGCAGGTGCTCGGAGCAGGTGCTAAGGCAGGTGAGATACGGAAGTGAAAGAAAGAAAAGAAAACTCAGGGGCAGGTGTGTTTGTTCATTCGATAATGTCTGTGAGAAAGGGTTCATTTGCCTGCGGTTCCAAACTGGGAATGTGAAGAAGCCCCCTGGGAACCGTGTACACACTGTTTCGGGACCTCGCAGTGGTGTTTTCGAAGGTTCTCGCTTCAGCCACGTAATGATTTGTAAGTAGGTTCCCCTTCCACCGAAATCGACTGTGGCTCCTCGCTACCTGGTAGGTGGTCTTTGAGACTTGGCGCGGCTGGAAAGGTCATCTCTGTGGCCAGTCTGGAGTCGAGTCTCCACAAACTTGGCTTTTGGACAGAAGTCACACTAATTCAATCCAATATGCCTTGATTAGTAGAATTAAAGGACTTGGGTTCGAATCCCACTTCTATCACTTGGGCAAATCTCTTAACCTCCCTGGGCCTCAGTTTCCTCATCTGTAAAATGGGGGAGGGGGAATTGGATTGGATGCCAGAGTTCCTTCTAGTTTTGGATCTGTGATCCTAGGAGCTTATGATTAAACACCTACTATGTGAAAAGCATCGTCCCCTCGGTGTGTTGGTTATCTCTATTTCATCCATGTCCTTCATAAAACATGGTGCCTGGAACTGGACACCATCACCCTCATCATGACTAGTACTTACATAACACCTACTATATACCAGGCGTTGTACTAAGCACTTTACAAATTTTATTCCATTTGATCCTCACAACAGCCTTGTGTGATAGGTGCCTCTATTATTTCCATTTTACATATGGGGAAACTGAGGCAGGCAGCAATGAAGTGACTTGCTCAGGGTCACACAGCTAGCAAATGTCTGAGGCTGAATTTGAATTCAGGTTTTAAATCTTGAAATCTGAAAGCTCTATATAAATGCCAACTATTATTATTATTAATAATAATTTGCAGTACAGTATAGTAGATGGAGAGGTGACCCCCCCCCCCAGTTTGGAAAACCTAGGTTCAGTTCCTGCTTCTGACCTATTCTGTCTGTGTGACCCTGAACAAGTCACTAAACCTATTGGTGTCTCAGACAACTATCTAAGAGCATAAGTTGTAGAGAAAGTGGCAACCTGTATTGGTAGAGGGAGTTTCCAGACCTGGAGTTTTTTATGTCAATGAAATCACAGGGGACAGTTCCCATCCCTATCCTGCTCTGATAACTTGAGTGATATTGAGCAACTGAATGATACCTTGTAGGGTCTCAGTCTCCTGTTCTGTAAAATGGCGGTGTCTGAGGATGGGCTCTGAGGTCCAGCGCTAAGCTAATGACCTTTGATCCTAAACGGTTGGGAGGAGTTGTATCTGGAGCCAGATGACTGTCTCAAAAGACATAATTCTGGGAGTAAGTGGCAAAGGACTCATCTGATGAGGCCATGTAAGCAAGGACATTTTGGTAAAATGACCCAGCCCTCAGTTTTTGTGCAGAGAGATATGGTTATGTGTTCTTGCTTTCATTATTCATCTGGAGATGTACTTGTCAGAGGGATGGGTGGAGGTCCCACACCAAACACATTGATAAACCTTCTTTGTGGGAGTTAGCAGTGAGGGAGGAGGAAGATGAGGAGAAAGAAGCAGGGGGACAGGGAGGAGGCTGATGTTTGGATATTGCCTTGGTTACAGGAATCTCCTCCCCTTTGATCAGTGCCCGAAAACCTGCTTTTAATTTTCCCTTAGAAATGGGATTGAGCCATGTGGCCAGCCAAGATTTATGGAGTCAGCTGTTTTTTTTTCTGAACCTTGGCCCCATTGGAAGCTTCATGTTCATGTTTCTCAGCAACCTTTGGGCGGCAACATCCTCTCCATCAGGTGGATCTGAAATGACCTTCCTCCTCCTCAGCTCTATCTGCCCAGTTCCCATCTCTGCCTATTGGAATTGTATCTGTGTCTCAATGCCCAGCTCATGAAGACTTCCTTTTTCACTTTGCCAGAAGTCACAAGATCATAGGATCAGTGAAAGTCCCTTACAGTTACAGATCTATAACCCTAAATTCCCATGGGACCTGGAACAGAACAATTACATTTAGCACTTTGCCTTTGGGAACCTCAGTTTCCCCTTTTGTAAAATGAGACATTTGGACAATACGGCTGCTGAGATCTTTCCAGCTTAACATCTTATGACTCCGTGGGTACAGTTTTTGAGAATTCAGGGTTTCCTAACTGTGCTGAGACAATTGAAAATAAGTAACTGCACCAACGGGAAGTCAGACCCTTCTGGCCCCAAATCCAGGGTAATTTTTCCTTACTCTTTTCTAATTTCTAATTCTAATTTTATTCTTTTCTAATCACATTTCCTTAACAAGTCCTGAAGACCTTACCCAGCAACCACTGGACACCTCAGGGCATTAGCTACAGAGGATGGTGATTCAGGCCCTGGCCAGAAGGTTGCAGTGGGTGACCTCTGAGATTCCTTCCAAACTGAGAATTCTAAGATCCTTATATCCTGGAGAACCCCATGGGGGGTGAGAATGGGGGGACAGGGAATAGTCTTGGAAGAAAAAGTTCAGGTGGCTTCCTGTGACGTGCAAGGAGAGTTGCCAGCCCAAAGCAAAACTTGGGAATGTGGCAAAGGTTTTGTATAATATTTAACATTCTTGAACCCAAGGCCAGCTCCATTTGGTGTTAAGTTAAATGCCAAGAATGCAGTCAGAAGCCCCCCTCAGACGAGAACAAAAGCTGGGTTTTCTGCCTGCACACAGGAAGCTGTTTTAAAATAACCACATCTCTGGAGTTTATTTTTAATTCTTCAAATAAGCAACATGATTGATCTTCAAGGGCTAACCTTCAGAGCATTTTTTTTAATAGTGGAAGGCAGAGGGTGGGCTGTGGGGGTTGTGTAGGCCATCCAGTATACATGCCCTTGTGCACTGATATTTAAGATACACAACCCCAGCCTGCACATCCTAGGCACATATGTGGTTAAGCATTGTTTCTTCTGGAATGTGGAATTAGTGAGGAGACACGCTATCAGGAAAGGGTGCTGGGGTTGGAGGAAGAGGCCAAGCTCTTCGTATGACCCTGAGCAAGTAATTTCCTTTGTCTAGGCCTCAGATCTTCATCTCTAAAAAGAGGTTGTTGGACAAGATGGCCCCTTTGGTCTACTCTAGCTCTTAATCTGACCCCTTGGAATAATTCAGCTAAGCTTTCGATGTCCTAGACCCTTGGGCAATTCTGCTGAAGCCTATGAATCCCTCCTCAGAATCATGTTTTGTTTTGTTTTGTTTTTTAATGCACAAAAATAAAGCTTACAGGATAACAAAAGAAACCAAATTTATTGAGATAAAATTATCATTTTTTAAAAAAGCAAGCTCACAGCTCCCCCAGGTTGAGAATTCCATGGTATAGATGGAAGTTTCTCATTATTTTAGTAAAATTTTTTGGAGATAACGCAAGTCAGTAGTTGCAAGTACTTTTATGTCAGATGCATAGAATCAGATGATCACTGGTTGGATTACAGATTGGATCATACAGCACCGTATTGATGCTAGCTCTGATGAGGAGATAATGGTAGTGGTGGTGGAGAAGCAGCTCCCCCAAATGGAGATACAGCTGGATGCGGAGACAGGAAGATCGGAGTTCAAATCCTGCCTGGAAGGACCCTTAGAGGTATTCTAATGTGACTCCATCATATTCCCGATGAGAAAACTGAGATCCAGAGAGGTCAAGGGACAGTGAGTTAGGTAGTATAGTAGATAAAAAAAAGCTGGACTTGGATTCAGGAAGATGAGTTCGAATCCTCCTTCAGACACCTACTAGCTGTGTGACCCTGGTGAAGTTATAACCTCTGTCTGCCTCATTTCCCTCATCTGTAGAATGGGGGTAGGGAATAGTTAGAAGTATCAAATGAGATAATAATTCTAAAGTACCCAGCACAGATTAAGTGCTACGTAAGTGTCATCTGTTAGTGTTGTTACTATTATTACCATCTGTAAAATGGGGCTGATACCAGCACCTACCTTGTAGGGCTGGTTTGAGCATTAAACAGTATTATGTATGTGAAGTGCTTTGTAAACTCTATGTAAAGTTAGTTATGATTGCCCAAAGTCGCCGATATAAGTAATAATAACAACGTTGTTACTTGGTTGTTTTTCAGTCATGCCTAACTCTTTATGATCCCATTTAGGGTTTTCTTGGCAGAGATACTGGAGTGGTTTGCCATTTCATTTTCCATCATTTTACAGATGAGGAAACTGAGGCAAACAGGGTGAAGTGACTTGCCTAGGGTGGCACATTTAGAAAGTATTGGAGGCTGGATTTGAACTCAGGTCTTCCTGACTCTAGGCTGGGCACTCTATCTACTGCATCAACTGGCTACCCAATAATAACCATTTATAGGGAATATATCACACTATGTAGCACAATTATAAGTAATAACACTAGTTAGCTTTTACATAGCACTTTAGAGTAGCTATAAGTAATGTATAACACTATATAATATAATTATAAGTAATAATAATTCATCTTTACATAGCACTTTATAGTAGCTACACATACTGTATCATCTAATACCATATTGTACAATTATCAATGATAACAATAGTGAGCCTTTACACAACACTTGATAGCAGTTATAAGTGGTATGTAACACTATGTGGTACAATTATAAGTAATAATGAAAGTCAGCATTTATATAGCACTTTTGTGTTTGCAAAGCTCTTTATAGATATTATCTCAGTAGTTGACTGTGTGAGATGGGTGCTAGTATTATCCCCGTTTTATAGTTGAAGAAACTGAGGTGGATAAAGATTAAGTGACCTGCCCAGGGCCACATAGCTAGTAAGGGCAGATTTGAACTCAGGTCTTTCTGCCTCTAGGCCTACTCTCGGTCCACTGGGACACATAGCTGCAGAGACAGATTCTGGAAGGAGGTCCTTTGTCTCCAAATCCAGTGCTCATTCTCATAGAATAAGTGATCCTTAAGCCCCCTTAAATATTGTAGGAGCACCCATTTAACTAAGTATGTACCAATTCCATGCCATTAATATGAAGTTTATCCATTCATTAAAACATGTTTCCCTGAACCAATCTGAATGAATAAATGAATGAATGAATGTTGCAGGCAACTTTTAGGTCAGAAACCCTGTCTAATTTTCCTGTCTCTCCCTCACTCCACACTCCACTGCCTTCACATGCCAGTGTCTCACATTCCCAAGAATCCAGGCTGTTTTTCCATCTATTCCTGCTGAGTAAGGGCACTTTCCCTTCTGAGCTTCCTTCTAACCTACACTCCTCTCCTCTCCCTTCCTTTTTCATATTTCACAATGAGACCGCCGTTAAATATTCATCAGATGAATGAATGAATAGCTGTTAGCCCCTTTCGTGTAACTGAATCCAACTGAAAGTCATAAAACTACACTTTCTTAAAAAAAAAACCAAACCAAAAATAACAAAAAGTTTCCCCGATCAAGAACAGGTTGTATCCCAAAACTTTGCTCTTAAGTCAGTTTTTTGTAAGTTTCCAAACCCATTTCTAACACAGAATTGGTCTTAGCTGTTCCGTGGAGGTTCCCAGGCCAACCAATAGCATTGAGCACGTCCAGCATTGTGGAATAGTCACCCCATAGTTCACAGATCATAGAATCTTAGGGTCAGAAGGGACCTCTGTGCTGGGTACACAGTAGCTATTTGGATGTGTTGATACAAACAGCGCAGAGCCAGGGGATCTTTTCTTTGAGGACTTGCCATGATGTGACACACTTTTAGTCCAGGTTCGATTTTTCAACCAAACCCAAAGGTCCCACTAGATACAACAACCAGTACCATCTGTTAATCACCTAATTGTATATGCAGTGCCATGGTAGATATTGTAACCTCTCTCAGCCTCAGTTCCCCCATTTGCAAAAGAGTAAGACCTACTTCACAGGGCTGCTGGGAGGATCAAACCAGATAAGCTATGTAAAAAGCATCTTGCCTATCAATGCTAGCATGATCACTATGGAGTAGTGGAGAGGCAGGTTATCCCAATGGATAGATAGCTGGAGGCAGAGACAGGATGCTTTGGGTTTGAGTCCTGCCTTTGACCCATACTAGCTTTGGTGCCCTGGGCAAATCACATACAACTCTCTAAGACCAAGAGGCATTGTTGTTTCTGATCTGCATTGATAGAGGGATTTTTTTCTCCTCCTTTCAATCCCCCTTCACATCCCTTATACCAGAGGTTTTCAAATTTACTTGGCCTACTGACTCCTTAAAAAAAAAAAAATTACTCAGAACTACCCTGGAAATCCACTTTTTAAAAAAAAATCTCTTTTATGTTTTTTTTGGGAAAATTTTTGTCATTTAAAAATATATTTTTAAACAATGCATTGTAATAATTTATTGTAACTTTGTGGGTTTTTTCCTCCATTTTGATGACACAATACTGCATCATGTAATCGTATAGTATCAGATTATAAACAAGTCATTATACACACGTATTCCTGCTGATGCATGCTGGACTTCCCAACAATGCGCAACATGCTCGCTTGCCAACACTTGCTTGTTAAGACGTGTTGGTGGACTTAACCACTGATTGGTAGTGTGTTTATTTGGAAAATAATGTAATCATTATGACTTTAACTCTGTTATGCAACAGATGAAACATGTATGAACAGTTTTTCAAAATTTTCTTCTGTTCTCTTCTTTCCTTATGCTTCCACCATGCCCTTATTTTTATTCAGTGTCCCCCAATTGCACCAAGGCTACTATTACCCCCCCCCCAGATTGTCCCAGTGCCCCCACTTTGAGAACCTATGTCTTATAAAATCAGAGGTCTGAATAAAATGATGATGATGATAATGATATTACTCTTTCTGGGCTTATTCACCCAACTCCTAATTCCCCTGGCAAGTTGGATCCCTAGAAGGCAACTGAGTCTTTCTTTCTCTGGGATAATCCCGATGTACTGGTGTTTTTAATACTGTATCTCCTGAGCCCCCATCTGGTATGTTCTCCATTAGCAATCAACTCTGTTGGCTTTTAGAAAGGGAATTTGTTACAAGAACAGTAGTTACAAAGCATTTCCTATCCTCCACTACTAATGCACTTTTCCTTTGCACACCCAAAGTCACTTGAGAGAGTGGGTCCAGTCTCTAGGTACAATGACAGATGCTAAGGGGGCACTTTCTGATTCCTGGACCTGGAAATAAATTTTAAAATGTGAATCATTGCCATCGTCATCATTATTATTGGAAGGAGCTGGTCAGTGGAAGGTGGGTCATTAGACAATGCTCACATTGGTCTTTTCTAGTGAGTCATGAATGTATTTAGCAGTTCACAGAAGTTCTGACTCATTTACCATCAGAATAGTAAAAGGTTCCAGGTTGTTCTTTTGGGATGCAAACTCAGCATCTCCTATATCATCAGTTTTCATGACTCTGTAGCCTGGTAGAAGACTCCTCATCTTCACACAGTACCAGCCTCTCAGTCATGCATGGCTAGAAACTTGACTTCCAAATTCCCATGTGTTGGATCGGAACCAGATCATCTGAGTATGTTTATGACCCACTAGAAAGGCCAATGTGAGCATTGTCTAAGGACTTACCTTCCATTGACCAGTTCCTCCTCCCAATAATAATGATGATGATGATGATGATGGTGATTCACATTTTTTATAGCTCATTAAGGTTTGAAAAGCTCTTCTCTCACAATAACCCTATAAAGTAGGCAATGCAAGAACGATTTTAGATGTGGAAGCAGAGGGGTAGAGAGATGGAATTACTTACCAAGGATCATATAACAAAGAAGTATCAGAGAAAATATAAAGCGATCATAATTGAATCTCTTCTCTCAGTGACCTGGCAATCAAATGGGGAAGCTCGCCTGAGATTCTAGAACAGATTATTGGGATCATTGGTTGTTTTAAAAAAAAGAACAACATATTCCTACTGCATATTAAGAATTCCAAGCGAAGCAGAGCAAGTATCCTATATCCCCATTTTACAGATAATGAAACTGAGACTTATTGGTTAAGTGATCTGCCCACGAGTACACAGTTAGCAAATGTTTGAGGTAAGATCTGAACTCAAGTTCTCTGAATCCAGGTCAAGGGCTACATCCACTATGCCACATGTCAATCAACCAACCAACATTTCTTAAGTATGTGTTACATCCCAGGCCCTGTGCCGTGTATTGGGAATCCAAAGAAAGGCAAATACATGGTCCTTGATCTCAAGGAGACAATATGCAAACAACTATGTACATACAGTATATGTAAAAGGTAACACAATGCCTGGTACATAGTAGGTACTTAATAGGAGTTTAATGAATTGAATTGATTTAAAGGCAAGATTGAGAGGAGAATGGGAAAAGCATCCTGCAAAAAGGTGGACTTTGAGCTGAGTCTTGAAGGAAGCCAGGAAGGAGAAGGAGAGAATTCCAGGCATGGGCAACAGTCAATAACATAGTCAGGAGATGGAGTTTCTTATGAGAAGAACAGTGAGAAGACCAGTGTCATTGAATAATGGAATATTTGGAATTATGGATAATGTAATTTGAGATAAAGATAGACTTTGAGATAATTATGAATCGGAGGTGCAAGGAGACTGGACAGATAAAAAGGCACCAGGTTGTGAAGGATTTTATAAGCAGAACCAGTGGACTGTACTGAGTAGGTAGGGCTATGGTCAGATGTGAAGTTTAGGAAGATGGCTTTGGTGGCTGAATGGAAGATAGAATGTAATGGGGACACACTGGAATCAGGGAGACCCACCCAAAGTCCAGGCATGAATGATGAGGGTCTGTGCCAGGACAGATGCTGTGTAAGTGGGTAGACATGATGATGGGATGGGGATGGGGCATAGAGAAGAGATGTTGAGAAAATAAAAATGATCCTTTGTAAGGCAAATGATTCTCCACAGGCTTCATTTTATGTTCCCAGGTCAGTGTGGAGTTGGAAGCCAGCATGCCTTCAGCCTAACGTATTGAAGCCAGTTAGAGTTTTAGAGGTATGAAAATATTTTCCTTGTCAGTCCAGAGCAGTCAACAAGAGAGACTGCTCACGTGACTGGCCATTGTGTCCTTATGGAGCCTTTTTTGGGATTTAATTAGATCCAATCCAATTTAGTCTTCCTTTATAAGCACCAGCTATGATCAGCAGAGTAGGGAGCCTTGGTTCATGATGTGAACTTTTAAAGTCAATGGGCTTTTTACTGGTCAGCTTAACTCAGCTGGCATGTTCAATGAAGCACTGACTCCATCTTAAAACTGTGTCACCCTGGGATTCTCCAGAATCATCCAAATGGTTTTTATTTGACAACAATTTGCTGTACTAAAGATCTGGTCTGACCTCACCAGGAGGACTCATAAGGACACAGGTTTAGAACTGAAAGGGAAAACTCAGAGGACACTTAAATGCCCCCCTCTCCTTTCCCAGATGAGGAAACTGAGGCCAGAGAAGTCAAATGACTTGTCCAAAATCACGCAGTTTGTAAGGGGGTAGCCTGGCTTTGAACTGACCTCCTTGTATGTACAATTGCAACAGGATAGAATCACTTCCTCTCTCCTTTCTCTGGGTCTCAGTTTCCTTATTTGTAAATTGGGGAATAATAATAATAATAATAATAATAATAATAATAATAATAATAATAATAATACCTACTTTAGAGGGTTGTTGTGAGAATTAAGTGGTTAGATATGTACAGTGCTTTGCATTGTACCTTACAGCTTTTTAGAAATACTAGCTGTCATCATCATCATCACCATCATCACCATCATCATTATATAGCACTTTAAGGCTCACAATTTATGTCACACACATTTATCTTATTTGGTCTTCGGAAAGCTGAGTCTGAGAAAGGCTAAATGACTTTGCCTGTGTCATTGTATGTCAAAGGTCAGACTTGAACCCTGGTCTTGTCACATAGTACTTTATAGTTTCATATCATAGGATTATAGATGTAAAGGCAGAAGGAGCCTCAGGGACCATCAAGTTCCCCCCCTTTTATATATGGGCATACTGAGGCACAAGGGAGGTTAATTGACTTGACAAAAGTCACAAAGGCATGAAAAGTTGGATATGACCCCAACGTTTGTATTCATTGCACTGAGCCATGGTGCTTTCCCTGTGTTCTGGAGTTTCATTATTGTGTTATTGTACTGAAAACCATGTTGCTGCCAGACTTAATGGATGGGGTGCTTTGGAGGAAGAGAGATAATCAAACTCTCCACTTCCAAATTCAAAGGACAAAGGTCAATAGCAAGTGACTGGGTTGCCATAGCTTTGAGCAAACCAACAAATCCTTTGAATAAACATGCATTTGACAGCAAGAACAGGTTTTTTGTTTTTTTCCCATTGAGGACAATAGAGGCAGTACAAATATTGACAGGTGGGTCCAAGGCCAGGTTTACTTTCCTGAGAATCAGGAGCCAGGTAGAGAATGATGTGGCTTAGGAATTCTGTCTAATTCTGTCCACTCCTTGATTGACTGTCCAAGTTAACACTGCCTGGGCCAATTAGTTGATGGTGTTATGAATATGGCAGCTAGGGGACCAGGGTCAGAGTTATGGGTCTTGCTTCATGGATTGGGAGTTAGAAGACACATGGTGGAAAGGTTTAGATGGCAGAAGCCCTGCATGTGAACCCTGCTTTTCTCATTTGCTATCTGAATCACCTTGGGCAAATTGATTCCTTTCTCTGGACCCAGGTGATGAGGTCAGACTGGATGGCCTTTGAATGAAGCATCCTTTCCAGTTATGACTCTACACCTTGGCAGAGACAATCTTTCAACATTGCATGCAACCCTCTGAGAACATAAGTTACCAAGTGGTTGCCTACTTTCATCAGTGGAAGTAGTACCTCACACCAATAAAGTAATAGGTACAGACAAAAAGGGTAGCTATGGGTGGTATAGCGGAAAAAGTGTCAGACCTGGAGTTAGGAAGATCTGAGTTCAAATATGGCCTCAGATACGTCTTAGCTGTGTAATCCTGGGCAAATCTCTTTACCCTGTTTTCCCTGTAAAATGAACTGAAGAAGGAAATCGCAAACCATTCCAGTGTCTTTGCCAAGAAAACCCCAATTGGGGTCACAAAGAGTTGGACACAGCTGAGACAACTGAACAACAAAACAGTCAAAAATGCGAATGAACAGTTATCACCATAAGAGCTAGGTTTGTTTCGCATTTTGTTTTTGTTTTTAGCATTTTAAAATTTACAAAGAATTTTCTTCACACCAATTGTTTGAGCTCGGTAGTAAGACATTATCAACATTTTTACAGATGAAGAGACTGAGGCACAGAGACAAAGACCTTTGGCACCAGAGTTGGAAGACTCAGATGAAAATCCTGTTTCTGATGCTACTTACATCACTTTGGGAAACTCACTTAACCTTCTTGGACCTCATTGTTCTCCTCTGTAAGATAAGGGCCTTGGATTAGATGGCCGTTCTAGCTTTTGATCTGTGTTCTTATATGTGACCTTGGATAAGTCACTTCCCTTTTTCCTCTATAAAAAGAGGAGGTTGGATTAGGTGGCTTCTGAGATTCCTTCCAGCTCTCAGTTTATAGTCCTATGACTAAGTCACATTTATATAGGACTTTAAGGTTGAACACATAGTCTGCTACAACCCCTTTCTTTTCACATGGTTTACTTTCCAACCATACCTCTCTCATTCTATTCTTGTACAGTTGTTTTTATTAAAGCAAGTGCTGAATTTCACACTTATTCCCATTTTATTTCATTTTACTAGATTTGGCTCATCATTCTGACCCATCTGAATCTGTCTGGATCATGCATCTGTCATCCAGTATGTTAGCTTTTCATTCCAGCTTCCTGTCATCTGCAAAGTTGGTCGGCATGTTATCTACACCATCATCCAAGCTGTTGATCACCATGTTGAAAAGCCCAAGGCCAAAGACAAGTTTCCTTGGGGGTATTGACTAGAGACCTCCCTGGAAGCTGACATTGGCCCAGCAATGCCTATTCTTTGAGTCTTGTCATTCAACTGCTTCTGAATCCACCTCCATGTTCCCTGGGGCCATATCACTCCATCTTCCCCATGAGGATGTCACAAATCACTTAGCCTAGGCTCCTCAATGCATTAGTCACCTTTAAAAAAAAATTGTCTCACTCATTAGACTGTTGGGTCCTTGAAAGGAGGGACTATGATCTAAGTTTCTTTGCATCCCATGCACCTAACAAACTCTTCAATCCAGTGACATTGACCTCCTGGACATTCCATGAACAAGACAGTCCATCTCTTGGCTCTGGGCATTGTCTCTGGCCGTCCCCCATACCTGGAATGCTTTCCATGTCCACTCCTACTACTGACCTCCCTGGTGTCTTTGACATCTGGACTAAAATCCTACCTCCTATGGGAGACTTTTCCTAACCCCTCTTAATTTCAGTGCCTTCTCTCAGGTAATTATTTCCTGTTTAGTCCATATATAGTTTGTTTTGTATGTATTTGTTTGCATTTTGTCACTCCTGTTAGATTGTAAGCTCTTTAAGGTCAGGAATTATCTTTTGCCTCTTTTTGTATCCCCAGTGGTTAGCACAATGCCTGGCACAAATTAGAGCTGTCTGGCTTTAGGGTAGGGTGATACAAGAACCAATGAATTCTGTATCATTAGAGATATTTAGGCTGAGGTTGGATGAACAGTTTTCAAGGAGATTGGGAAGAAGGATCCATGAATGGGGGTGATAGATGACTTCTGTGGTCCCATCGAGCCCTAAGAGTCTATGAGCCTATCCTTTCAATGTTAAGTGAAAGAATTTCAAATGAAAAGAAATTTTATGAGCTAAAAACCATTCTTCTAATGATTCTTAATAAAGAAAACACAGCACAAGTGAAAGTCTTGCCGCAAAGTTACCACACTCCTAGTGTGCTATTTTTTAAAAATGGTGGTTCCATACATACCAGACTATTTCCAGAAGTTTTTTGTGGTTAAAAAAGAAAAGAATGGCAACAAAGCAGATGTTCCTCAATTAGGGAAAGGCTAAACAAATTGTTTCCCTATTGGTTGTGTGACCCTGGGCAAGTCACTTAACCCTGTTTGCCTCAGTTTCCTTATTTGTAAAATGAGCTGGAGAAGGAAATGATGAACCACTCCAGTATCTTTGCCAAGAAAAGCTCAAATGAGGTCACTAAGAGTTAGGCAGGAGTGAAATGACTCAAAAACACAAATAAATTTTGGTCCTTGAAAAGAATAGGATGATACAATACAAAGTAACTTCAGCCTCCTTTCATTGAGGAAGCTAATATAAAGAATTCAAAGAAGAATGGAGCAAAGTAAGTAGAATCAGGAAAAAAAAGAACCACACACATATAAATGGAAAGAATGTTAGAAAACAAAAAGAAACTGGAGATAATGTAACTTTGATGATCAGAAGAGATTGGAGAATGCCTAGTTTGCAGAGGTGGGGGCTATGAGTATTGAATGCTGCATTTACTGTCAGGCTTGGTTGAAGGGTTGGTTGATTTTGCTGAGTCACTTTTTTTCTTCTTTGTTATAAGGGATAGCTCTTGGTGGGTGGGGGAGGGATATTTTGGGGAGTGAAGGTGACATAAAACCCAAAAGGAATCAATCCAGAATTCTGGTAGTTCCTCATGGAAGGATGATGTCAAAGCCGAAGACTTGGGAAAAGGTGACCCTGACGCTTCCCTACTGTGTGATGATGGTCAAGTCACCTTCTGTGACTCAGTGTCTCAGCTTCCTCATCTATGAAATGGGGATAATATGTATTGCCCTATCTAGGTCACAAGGTGGTTGGGAGGAAAGCACTTTGTAAACCTTTGCCTTGGAGAACCCATTGCTGATGGTGGTTGATTGTTAGGCGGTATGCCAGAGTGGAAGGGGTCAGAAGATGTGAGTTCAAATTCTGACTTTTCCATTTAGTCCCCGGTCAAAGTCCCTTAATCCCTCTAGATCTTAATTTCTTCATCTGTAAAATGAACACTTAGGACAGTGCCTGATGGTTAGTAGGAGGCCTGTTGACTGACTAAGTGATCTCTGAGGTCTCTTCCATCTTAAGAGCTCCACTTTTCTGTCTTCTTGCCTTCATGTCACTTTCCTTGGCTGTGAACGGAGCCTGTGTGATTCTCTCCCAAAAGCCAAGTGTTCCCTGCAAAGGACCGGCCCTCTGAGTTCCCCCTGGATTGCTGATTCTCTCTCTGTTCCTCTTCATCCCTGCTCTTGGCAACTGCCACGGACAATTCCCATCCTTTCCCAACCTCTGGACCTCAGGACGTGTGAATTGTACGATCTTGGAACCTCCCCGAAACAAACCCCTAGTGATACCCTTAAACAAAGAAGCTGGGCTTAAAAAAAAGAAAACCCGAGAAAAAGATCCCAGTGGGGGATGGCCCAGCCCAGTGTTGGACAGCCGGTGCTGACCATGGCCAAATGTTTTTATTCTGGTCTCTGTAGACCTCCTTGGAAGGGAAGAAGGCCATAGCCTGTGAAACCGTGCTGGCTCTCCCACCCTGGGGCAGCCTCCTGCTCCCCTGCTCTGCCACAGACCCTGGTGGTCCCACTCTAGAGCTTGCGTGGGCTGTCGTTTTTAATCTGTTACAAAGCCTGAGATGGGGAAGGCAGGAGACAGCCAAAGTTGTCTGTCCATAGAAAGAGTGGCCACAGAACACAGTGGGAGGGCTCCGCTGAATCACACACGCTTCTCCTCCCTGGACAAAGGCTGCCCAGTGGTCAGCAAACACAACATGGGGAAGGGTCAAGACAGGAGGGATTTTGCTCAGGGGCCTCAGAGGCTGCACCCTGGATCAGAAAATCTTGATTAAGTTGACTGCATCAAGAATCATGAATCCAGGCTGCCAGATATATGTAGCTCCAGTGGGTTCTCCCTCTCCACCTGGAAACTCGCATGACGTATAAATCACTCCACCCCCAGCCCTCATTCAAGGTCACTGGGCAAATGTCCACTTGCCTCTGGTGAAGGCTGTCTTGTCTCACACTGAAAATCTTAGAGAGCCTTACAAATGAATCAATAGGAGATCCTCCCAAAATTCCTCTGGGCAGTTATTATCTATTTCCTGCCATGCCCAAGTCAAGAGAAACTGAGGAACATCCTGCAACACACTAGTCACCAAATCTGAGTCCAAGACAGTTTGAGGCAGGAGGAGGGGAAAACCATTGGAGTAGAGCATCTCATCAGACACGCTGGCCAGAGTCACGGGGTCCTGGGCTCCTAGAGTTGTAGCTTAGCAGCTGGAAAGGAGTTCAGAGCCTGTCAAGTCCACACCTTTCTTTTTATGGATGTGGAAACTGAGGCCTAGGGATATTAAATGTTTTGTCCAAGGTCACAGTTAGTATTTGAGGTAAGATCTGAACCCAAAGTCTCTGACCCCTGTTTTCCCCTCGTATTATGCTGCTGGAAAGAATTCAGTTTTAGGCTGACTGTTCCATCTGCCTCTTTCCAAGCAGAGCCAGAGGGCCAAATGCCAAAGCTTATCTGAACTCCAAATCCCCTGGGCCCCTGAAATGGTCCGTGATGCTTTTTTTCTGATGCTAGTGCGAGACTCCCATTTCCCATCCCTTCTATAGCAATGCAACGCACAGACAGCACAGAGGTAGGAAGGATAAGGTTTCCAAGGCATTCCCAGGCTCCAGATTCTAGCTTGAAAATTGGGGGAACATCCAGCCGACAATCAGCTCCATTGTCTTTGACTCATCACATCCAGAACTTCTTAAATAGCTATGCCTTAGAACATTGCCCCAGATCTGGGAAACCCTAGCTCCCTCCAAGAAAGAATTCAAGAGTCGCTCCCACCAGGAAACCTTTTCAGATTCCTCCATTTACAAATGCTTGGCATTATTTACTTTTTAAAAATGGTATTGCTGTCTTCTTTTTGTTCTTCACCCACAGTTCCAGACATCCCCCTCCCCTCCTCTAACCACTGAACCATCTTTGTAACAAAAAAGAAAAAAAAGAAGGAAAAAAAATGTAGCAAAACTAGTCAACACATGAATTGGGTCTGCCAATATTGGTAATATTCTACACTCCTTATTATGTCCCTCCCCCCCATACCAGTATTTCAATTCAGTTCAATTTATAAGCATTTCATTTTCTTTTGGCTTTGTAACCCTTACATACAATAGGTGTTAAATAAATGTTTATTGAATTGTGTGACTAAACTTAATAATTTAATAACAATAATATAATTTGATGCTTACATTTATTAAATTGCTTATTGAATTATGCATAAAATAAATTAACACTTTTTTGGGCTGTGCAATCCCCCAAAACCTAGCACATAATCTGGGTGCCTAATAAATGTTTATTAAATTGTATTATGCTAAGCCCTGGAGAAGGAAGCAATTGGTGAAGGTAACATTTTTTTTTTCTGTGAGGCAATCAGGTTTAAGTGACTTGCCCAGGGTCGAACAGCTAGTAAATGTCAAGTATCTGAGGCTAAATTTGAACTCAGGTCTTTTTGACTCCAGGGCTGGTGCTCTATTTTCTGTGCCACCTAGCTGCTCTTTTTGTTTTTTGTTTTTAATCCCCCAACACCTGGCATACAGTCAGTGCTAAATAAAGATTTATTGAATTACATTGTTAGAACCTGGAGGAGGAAGTGCTTGTAAAGTAAGGTAATGCTGGGGTTTTGTGGTTTGTTTTTATAATCTCCCAACACCTAGCAAATCTCTGCATACAGTAGGTACTAAATAAATGTTTATTAAATTGCCTTGTGTTAGGCCCTGGAGAAGGAAGGGATTGGTAAAGTAAGGTAGTGTGTACAAAGTTTTTTGTTAATCCACCAATGGCTACAACAATCCCAGCATACATTACATGCTTAATAAATGTTTATTGAACTGCATTGTGTTAGGACTGGGAGGAGGAAAGGATTGTTAAAATAAGGTAATATTGGGTTGTTTTTTGTTTTGATTTTTGTAACCTCCCAACACCTAGCACAATCCCTGCAAACAGTAGGTGATAAATAAATGTTTATTGAATTGCATTGTGTTGGGTCCTGGAGGAAGAAGGGGATTGGTAAAGTAAGATAATGTTGATTTTGGTTTTTGGTAATCCCCTGATACCTAGCAAGTCCCTGCATACACTAGGTGTTTAATAAATGGTTATTGTACTGCATTGTGCTAGTCCAGGGAGGTGGAAGGGATTGGTGAAATAGAAAAGAATAATATTGGGAGACAATGACCACACCATCTCAGGCTTCCTGACAGATTAAGGAGAATTGACCTTTGCTCTTTCCTAGTCTTGGATACAGGAATTCAATGATAAAAGGGAGGAGTGTGGTCTGACCTCAGCATCTCCCTCTTCCAGAACCTTCAATGGCTCCCCTTTACCTTTCAGCTACAGTTCTCAGTCTTCTGTCTGGCATTTAAATCCCTTTACAATCTGGATCTAGCCTGTCTTTTAGGCTGAATCCTTATGACTCTTCCTCTTATATTCCACAAGCCAGTTAAATTAAAACTTGTACTCCATCATGACTCCATTTCTCATCCTTGGATTGTTCTCCCTCCTTACTTTTGTCTTTAAGAACCCTTATTTTTGTTTCATACTTTCAAGATGTCTTTCCTTATTTTTTCCTCTGTTGGTCCTGTTTCCTTCATCCCCAAATTCCATTTTATTTGTATTAGAAAATCCCAGATGAGGAAAGTCTCTTTATCAATGTGGGTAGCTGCACTTTTCTATAACTTATAGATTTGAAGAACTGCCTGGAATACTGAAAAGTGAAGTGACTTGCCCAGAGTCCAATAACCAATATAAAGCAGAGACAGGATTTGAACCCAGGTCTTTCTGGTTTTGAAAGCAGCTCTCTATCTGCTATACCATATTACCTGGATGATATTTGATAGCAATAAATGTAAAGTCACACTTAGGCTCAAACAATAAGTTGTACACATATAGGATGGATTAGGAGACCCTAGGCAATTATATAAAAGAGCTAGGGCTGAGGAGGGGGCATGGCTTTGTTGTTCAGTCGTATCCGACTCTTTGTGACCCCATTTGGGGTTTTCTTGGCAGAGATACTGGAGTGGTTTGCCATTTCCTTCTCCAGCTCATTTTACAGATGAGGAAACCGAGGCAAGTAGGGTTAGGTGACTTGCCCAGGGCTATACAACTAGTAAGTATCTGAAGCCAGATTTGAACTCATGAAGGTGAGTCTTTCTGATTCCAGGCCTGGTGCTCTATCCTACCTGCACCACCTACCTGCCCTAGGTGCATGGTTAGGGATGACAAATGCAGGATGAGTCAGTAGTGGCCCCTGATAACCAAAAACAAAGAATGCAATCTCAGGCTACATAAATAGAAGCCTAGCATCCAAGAGAGGGGAGAACCCAGGCCCCTCAACTCCTAGCTCATTGCTTTCTCAATTACACTACGCTGCTATCACAGGGCAAAGGGCTAAGATTCCTTTTACTTAACCTTGAAGAATAATAGGTAGAGATTTCAAAATAGACTTAGGTTTGATGTAATTTTACTTTTATTTGTTTTAAATTTTGATTTCTGGAATAAAACAAACATTTCTATAACATAGTACAATAAAAAATGATTGCACATGTAACTGCAAATCTATTATGTACAATTTGCCATTCCTTTTAAATATATAATCATGATCTTGTATATTTTTTTCTTTTTCTTCCTTCCTTCTTTCCCCCTCTCTCTTTCTCTTTCCTTCTCCTTCCTTCCTTTCTTCCTTCTTTCCTTCCTTCCTTCCTTCCTTTCTTCCTTCTTTCTTTCCTTCCTTCCTTCCTTCCTTCCTTCTTTTTAAAGGCAAATAGGAATGGTGAATTCCCCATTCCTGGAGGTGTTCAGCCAAAGCTACTTGAGGATATTTGGGATATTGTTGCAGAAGAAATTTTCATTCAAATGTCAGTTGGTGAGATGCCTTCCAAGGTTCCTTCTAACTATGAGATTCTACAATTCTTCAAGTTACTTAGGCATGGCTGGCCAGAAACTGAAATTAGATCATTCTTTTTGCAACTTAACTCCATTCATCTGGGACCAGCACAAAGACCAAATGGGACAAAAGTCACTTTAGCAAGGAAGGTTATAGCAATTTCCCTCGAGGCAGAGCTGACCCTTACTCTTCAGTCCCAGAGAGGGTTACCAAATCCATTCCTCATGTTCTGGCCCTTGATATCACTTCTCTAGACTATGACAACAGCCTCCCTACAAGTCTTTCCACCTTCCCTCTTGAATCCTTCAGATTCAGCATTCCCACCAGTGCTAAGCCATGTTCATATTCCACTGTGCCTCATTGACCCAAGCCCTCCAACAGCTCCCTATTATCAACTCTCTGAAATTCAAACTTCTTAGCCAACTGACCTTCCACACATTTAGCCCTCTGCTACCTTCCCCATTTTATTTCATACTGCTCTTCTTTCTAACTGGACTACTCACCATCTTCTCACATGTCACACACTTTCCCACCTCAGTGCCTTGGCTGATACTGTTGCTGTGCCTGGAACCCTCTTTCCTATCCCTCTCCCTGTTTAATTACTATTTTTCTTTTAAAGAAATTTTATTGTCTCTATGAAGCCTTCCCTGAACTCTTAGTTGGAATTTTTTTTTTACCTTCTAGGATTTTCTATGTTTTTTCCCCTTTCTTATGTACTTGTGTATTATAGTTCTTTATATGTATATAACCACACATATATAGTTCTTTATATATATAGTTAATATACCTACATACATATACATGTATATGTGTGTATGTAGATCCTATCCACCTACTAGATGCATGTAAACTTCACGAGAGTAGGTACTATACCTTAAGTGATAACTTTTTCTTAAAACATAGCCCTTAATTAGATGCCTTTTAAAAGTAGCAAAATGGATGAGGATGGAACTGAATATCCTAGCTGAACCGAATGAAAGGGTGGACAGTGAGATCAGGGCCTCTTTGAGGACTTTCAACATCACATAGAGTGCTGCTTCTTCATATTAGAGATTCAGGGAATGGAAAGTGAGAGACAAGTAAAAATCTTAGGTTTCCTCAGTGGCAGGGCTGGGACTTGAACCCAGTTCTTCCACTTCCCAGGTATATTTCCTGCTATATCCATCTTATGCAGCTTCTAGGCAAGGGTCTTTATATTTTTTTGTGTCATGGTGTTGTTGGGCAGTCAATTTGTAGAAGGTTATGGGCCCCTTCTCAAAATCATGTTTTTAAATGTATGAAATAAAGTAGAAAGGCTTACAAAGGAAACCAGTTCTACTGAAACAGCCATCACCATCTTATTTGTTTACTCGTACGTTTATTTCATGGCTTGTTTGTTTATTTTAACCAAAAAAAAAATCACCTCTGTAAATAGTCCTTGCCTTAGTGCTAGGACGGTGGTCGTGAATGAATGAACAAGTGAGTGAATGAATGAAAAGGCATTTATAGGTTTCTTATGTGCTAAGCACCATGCTTAGGCATCCAAGTATAAAAGAGAAGAGAAGACAGCCCCTGCCCTCAGAGAGCCTATGTTCTCTTCGAAGGATGAAACAATGCATTTGGGGGAATGGTGGCCAGTGAAGGGTATTCTGATTGGGAAATCAGGGGGGATTTGAACTCAGGTCTTAGTCAGTTTAGCTAGAACTAAAGTAGCATATTGTATTTAACTATGGGGGTAGCTAGGTGGAGTCAGGAAGATCTAAGTTCAAATACAGCCTTAGATACTTATGAAATGTGTGACCCTGGGCAAGTAACTCAACTTCTGTTTGCCTTAGTTTCCTCATCTGTAAAATGGGAATAATAATAGCATCCACCTCCCAAAATTGTTGTGAGGATCAAATGAGATAATATTTGCAAAGCCCTGAGCACTCATAAATGTCAGTTATTATCATTGCTGCTAACATTGCGGTATGGACTTGTATTTGTTTACTTAATATTTGTGCTGTACATAGTTTTAAAAAATTTATTTTATTTTTGATTTTTGAAATAAAACAAGCATTTCTATAACATAGTAGAATAAAAAAGATTGCACATGAAACCACAAGTCTGTTATGTACCAGTTGCTATTCCTTTTAAATATATAATCATTTAAATATATAATAAAGTTACTATGTAACTTTTTTCTTTTTTTCCCTTCCCTCTCCTCCCCTCCTTGCCTTAGAGATGGCTATGTATATGTATATGTGTGTGTGTGTGTGTGTGTGTGTGTGTGTGTGTGTGTATAATCGTTCTATACATCCTTCTCTTTATCGATTCTTTCTCTGGATGCACATAGCATGTTCCTTTATATGCCCTTTGTGGTTAATTTGGGTATTTATCATAGTCAAGATGACTTAGTCACCCTTATTAGAAGTGGGACTTATTAATGCTTCTTACAACCCTGGAAAGGTGTCCCATATAGCGTAAGACACATAGAGGGTGTTTAGTAAACGTGTGGTGCTTAATTGCTGTAGAGATGGTTGATTGCATGTAGAATCTGTGAAGGGGAATAACATTCAACATGTCTAGGAAGGTAGCTTGTATTTAATGCCGAACTAAGGAGTCTGTGTTTTATCTTATAGGTGATAATCATTGAAGGCTCTTGAGCAGATGAATCCTGCGATCAAGCTCATGCTATAAAATTATTTTGGCTGCTGAGTAGAGGCCAGGTTGGAGGTAGAACCTGGGCATCCAAATATAGTCTTGTTAAAAATCCTGGGACTGTGGTAGTGGAGACAAGGTGATGAATGCAAAACATATTATGAAGTCACAGCTGGGTGTGGTGCTACCACCCATGTGGGTTTCATTTTTTCCTGAAACCTTGGCACAGGTTTTTACAATTCAAAGGGCCAGCTCAAATGATGGGTAGGTAATGCCCTACTTCATTGTCTAGGCATCCAAAGGGCAATAACTCACTTTCCCCTTTCCATTTGGGTAACATCTGCCTCTATAGCATGTGACACATGGTCTGTTGTCTGGGCTGGCTTCTGTTTCCCCTAACTCAAAAGTCTATTCCTCTAGCAGTGGGCCACAGAATCCCCTACAGAGATGGAAATGTGGCCTGTCTCATTAAAGCAGATATAGCTACAGGATGGATGTCTTCTGCTTTGTGAGGCTCCCTGGCATGTGGGCTGCCCGACTTTGTGTGTGTTTAAGGCTCCATTTTTCAAAGCTTGGCTTCCCTAGAAGAGGACCCCAAGTCAGCAGGGCCTTGCTTCCAGCAGCCAGCTGGGTATGCTCTCCGGTTCCTATTTCAGCCAATAAAAGCCTGGGATTCTCTCCCGGACAGCTCAACATCTACTCAACGTTTATTACAGTTTCCTTCCTTGAACAAAATATCTCTTCTTTCCCTTTGGGGACTTAAGGCTAAAGCCTTGACAGGCTTGAGAGGAAGCAGGGGTGAGATGGGGGCAGGGGACTCCGTTCAAAACACCCAGTAGAAAACGTGGAACTGGAACTCCCTGGACACTGGGGTCTATGCTGTATGGGCAAGTGTGCTGAAAACATCAGTAGCCCCATTATACAGGTGGCCTTATGGTTTTGGATGGACCAGGGCACACACTGCCCTGGAACAGTGCCATCATCAGCTGGGCCCCACACTGGGTCATCCTTCCTCCTGTCTCTCCTTTTTCTTTTTAATTTTAGAATTTTCGGAAAATGGCCATGGGGAAATAAATGAGAGGAAAATTTCAATGGGAAGGGAGGCTGAAGGGAAGCCTTCCAAAGCCCAGTTTGATCTCCCTCTCAGGCACATTATTATGGACCAACACAACATGGAATCAGGCCTGAGGCTTGGTTGTCCAGCCCTACAGCCAGAAAACGAAGACTGTAATATAGAAAAACACAGTCTCTTACAAAAATAACAATCGGAACTAAGCCACAGAACTCAAAAATAGCATCTGGTTCTTCTGGTAAAATGTCTTTCTTCCCTGCCAGACCTAGCCCTGGAGACAGGCTCCTGCATTCCTGCTACTGTCCTTCCAAATGGAAAAATGAGGACAAAAGCAGGATGGGGCTGGGAGGGAAGGAGAGGAAGATGCTGTTCTGTGGGATGATAGAGAAAAGAAAGAGGAGCCCTTGCGTTTTACAGAGAACTGTCAAGAAGGACAGCTGGATGGAAGTCGGCCAGCAACATACACAACACTACATCCAACTGAATGCTGGATAATTGTAATGCCTAAGCTCCGTTCCAAAGAAAAGACAAGAAAAAGCACCTCTCTCCTGGCTCAGCAAAGGTGGGGAAACTTTGGAAGATGGAACACTGCAAATGACGTCAGACTCAAATGATGTATTGGCTAGTTTTACTGAATTGCCTCCTCCTTCCTTCCTTCCTTTCTTCATCCCTTCCTTCCTTCTTTCCTTCCTTCCTTCCTTCCTTTCTTTCTTTCATTTCTTCAAGGCAGTCGGGGTTGTGACTTGCCCAGGGACACTAATAAGTGTCAAATGTCTGCTCTTAGATTTGAACTCAGGTCCTCCTGACTCCAGGAATTGTTCTCTATCCACTGTGCCACCTAACTGCCCCTAATTGTTCTAATGAATGACTCTCTGCATGGTGAATGGAGAAAGAATTTTTGTTTGTTCATTTTTTTTTTAAGAAGAACAGCTCAAAAACTGGATTCCTTGGAAATGGTCAGAAAATGCAACTTACCTCTGGAAACAACTCCTTTTAGAACTCTACCATTATCCTGTTTTCTCCAGAAATTGCTCCTAAAATAGAACTCCAAAGGGAAGCTACTGCTATCCTTTCCCCTGCCCCTCAACCTCCCTTCCCTTCCCCCAAGACCTCGACCAACAACAGGCAAATGTCAAACCCTTTGCTCTAAGCCATGAAAGCTTTAGATGATTATAGGGTGTTTATCCAAGCCATTCAGGCTCCTACTGTTTATAGACAGCGACAGAAAAAATGCTCAGCAGCTTGTATTTCTTATAGTATTTCTACATTGTAGCTTTCTTTTGCCTTTTTAAGAGTTTAAAGGGTGAAAATATTCAAGGACCAGGGGGCAGGGAACCTCCCCGAGTGGGTTTATGTGGCATAAGACCATTTCTAAGGAGAGAGGCTGAGTGTTGAGTACTTACAGTTTAGCCTGGTTGGGCAGTTAGGTGGCACAGTGGATAGAGTACTAGGCCTAGAGTCAGATCTGGCCTCACACACTTACTAGCTGTGTGACTCTGGGCAAGTCACTTAAGTTTGCCTCAGTTTCCCCATCTGTAAAATGAGTTGGAGAAGGAAATGGCAAACCACTCCAGTATGTTTGCCAAGAAAACCCCAAATGGGGTCATGCAGAGTCAGACGTGACTGAAACAACTTAACAAAAACAAGAAGAGGCGGATGAAGAAGCATCCTGGTCTATTTGGCTAGGGACATAGATGAGATGGGGACAGCTGATTTTTTACAGATGGAGGCTCTTGGTGGTTCCAGAGTTTTCTCAATTATCAGGCTCTGCCAATTTTTCTCTTTCTGTGTCTCCTAGATTTGTCTCTTATTCTATTTTTGTTACCATTGCCCTCCATTCCTCAAACCAATGGACAGGTGTTTATAAAACACATACTATGTTCCAGACATCAAGTGAGTTATTGAAAATTCAAAGACAAAAAGAGCTCTCTGTCAGTCAAGAAACTTATATTGTTTTCAAACCCTCATCCATCCATCCATCCATCTACCCATTCATCTATTTATTTATTCATGCATATGCCCATCTATTCACCCACCCATCCATCCATTCAATCATTCATTCATCCATCCATCCACTCATTCATATATCCAGAGATTCATCCATTCAACTGAATGAATAAGCACCTACCATGTGTTAGTCACTATGCTAGTCAACAGAGGACCCAAGACAAAACTGAAATGATCCCTACCCTCAAGTAGCCTCCATCGTACTGGTATGGCCTTGCGTTGATATTTAAAGGTTTTGTGTCTTATTATCTTATTTTCCAAAGAAGAATATATGCCTCTTGAGGATCAGTCAACCAACCAACCAACTAACCAATGGACTAATCAACCTGGCTGAGACAATAATGAGTTTGGAAGGACTGTGACTGGTTAGATAAAGGTGGAGCCTTGAGGGACATGCCACGATGGATACATTCTCCTAGTTATAGAACTTGGGACAGAACAGTAAAGGGCCATTGCTTCGGTGACTTGGAAGCCACCTGCCCCATGGCCCTAACAAAAAGATCAACAGTATGAGACCACTCACATGTTCCAGGTACTAAATGGGACGGACTCATGATGGAGGCTATAAGGGATCAGAAGCCTGGCCAAATCCAGAAAGAACACTAGAGTTTGAGTCACAGGTCCTGGGCTCAACCTTCACTGCACCTGGTACTTGGGATCCTAGATTAAGACCTGGAAGGGCCCTTAGAAGATTGTTTTCACTAACCCTTCCATTTTACAGATGAGGCAAAGAGAATTAGGGGTCACATGGGAAGTAGTAACAAGCACAAGAATTTAAATTGATGTCCTCTGACTCCATGCCTAGCACACTTTCCCCTGACCCACACTACTTATTGATGGGACCCTGGGCAAGCTCTTTCATTTTTCTGGGACTCAGTTTCCAAATTTATAAAAACAGCTCAGAATCTCAAAGTCAGAGGGACTTGAGAAGGCATTTAATGTAGTCCTTAGCTACATTTTTCCAGTGTTCCTCTCATCTTTCAGGGAAAACCTCCAGGGATGGGGAATTCCCTTTCCTTGGAATCTGGAAGAGCCAGCAGAGCAGGTCCCAGGGTGCCCCCAGGGATTTCTACCCCCCTCCCCCAACCTTCCTGGCAATGCTTCTTTCCCTTTTTTTTGTTTTCTAAATGCATCCTCATACCTCTCCTGATCTCCCCCCCCCACCCCGCCCCTCCAGGAGAGACTCCATAGTACTTGCCTTACTCCAATGCTGAGAACCATTTTCCACTTGACCAATGGTCCTCAACATAGACCCCTACATTTCCTTACAGGATGGGTACTGTTTTTTATGAGTCAGTTTGGTGGTGCAGTGGATAGAGGACTGGGCCTGGAGTCAGGAAAACCTGAGTTCAAATCTGACCTTAGACACTTATTAGCTGTGTGACCCAGGCAAGTCACTTAACCTGGTTTGCCTCAGTTTCCTCATCTGTAAAATAAACCAGAGAAAGAAATGACAAACTACTCCAGTGTCTTTGCCAAGAAAACCCCATATGGTGTAACAGAGAATTGGGCACGACTGAAATGACTCCAGAACAACAGCAACAATAATTAGAAAGTACTTCCTTATATCAGGCCTAAATCTGCTTTTCTGCAACTTATAGGATCACACAGTGGGATCATCCATCCAGAGCTGGAAGAGTCACCCAGTCATTTTACAGATGGGGAAACTGAGGCCCAAAGAGCGGAAGCAATTCGTCTGAGACCACTCAGGGAGTAAATAAATGGCTGAGTAAAAATTTTCCCTGGGCTCCTGCATCTCCCGAGGTCAGCCCCCTTTATCTCCTGCCTCATATTCTTTCCCCCTTGCTCCTCATTCTGCTGTCTGAGGCCTCTCAGAACAAGTCCATCCTAAATGAACTCTAAAGTTGCTTCCAGTGCTAAATCTCGGAATGCCATGAGGTTGCATATCATCTTTGCTGAGGGGTCACCCTAACCTCATCCGCAGCATTCCAGTTGTGAGTGTTTAAGAGAATTAAAAGAAGAGGGGAGAGCCAGAGATCCGGGAAGGGTGGTGGTCCTGAAGGCAGCAGTGTGTATGGTTTCCAGATGCCTTCTAGGTTTTCAGATCCTTGAAGATAAAGATATTATCTAAATATCTTTATTTAGTGGACTGGAAGAGAATAAATGACCCAAACCCTTGGCCTTGACTAATTTCAGCTTTCATGATGACAAATCCCTCCCTCCCTATGTCCCAATCCTTTTGTATCTATATCCACAGTGCCTGGTATATTGTAAATGCTTAAATACTTTCATTCATTCATGCTCTCAATTTCAATCCAAATTTTCCTTGACCTCTTCTTTTTCATGGAAGTAATTTATGCTACAGGGCAGCTAGAATGTAGTAGTTAGAGCACCAGGCTTGGAGTCAGGAAGATCTGAGTTCAATTCCCTTCAGACACTTAACTAGCTGTGTGATCCTGGGCAAGTCACCTAACCACTATTTGTCTCAGTTCCTCATCTGTAAAATGGGAACACACTGGTGAAGGACATGGCTTGACAAGAAAACCCCTTGGACAAGTCAAGAAGAGTCAGATGTGACTAAACAACAACGACAAATTCATGCCACCCCTCCTCTTCTCCTGCTCCTGACCAGTCTTTATGATTTTCATGAATATACTTTAAGCCCCAGACTATGCCACGGGTAAATGAGTTAGGCTAACAGTGAAACTGAGTAATTAGGGATTTCATAGTGCTTGGCACTTAGCAATCACAGGTAGGTGGCACAGTGGGTAGAGCACAAGCCCCAGAGACAGGAGGACCTGAGTTCAAATCTAGCCTCAGGTGATTACTAGCTGTGTAACCAAGTCACTTAACTACAATTTCCTCCAAAAAAAATCACTTAAAAGATTTTTCATTCATTACCAATCAGCAGAAGACCTGAGTTCAGATCCCATCTGTGACACTAGCTGTGTGATCTTGGACAAGTCACCTAACTTTGGGTCTCAGTTTTCTCCTCCTTAATCTTGGTGTCTTCCATCTGCCGTCCAATGTATTTTGTCTGTGTCTTGTTTGTGTTGTGTAGTTGTTTTCATGTTGTTTCCTCCATCAGATTGTGGGCTCCTGGAAGGCAGGCACTGTCTTTTACCCTTTTGTCACCCCCAGCACTCAGCACAGAGGCTGGCACATAGGCTTAATTCACTTAATGAATTCTTGTTGATTGACTGTAAATGAGAGTGTTGGACTGAATGACTTCTGAAGTCCCTTCCATTTCTAAATCCTGATGTAGATTCTCCATTTGAGGTTTTCTTGGCAAAGATACCTGAGTGGCTTGCCATTTCCTTCTCCAGCTCATTTTATAGACGAGGAAACTGAGACATACAGGATAAAGTGACTTGTCCAAGGTCACACAGCTATGAAGTAACTGAATCCAAATTTGAACTCAGATCTTCCTGACTCAAAGGCCTCTATCCACTCTATCTACTGTGCCACCTAGCTGTCCCATTTAGGGTTTTAGGTCAGGAATTTTGCTTAGGCAAGAGCCATACAAGGTGAGGCTTGGGGTCATTTTGGTTAAAATCCTGTGCACTTAATCATGCATTTCCTTTTCTTAGCTCTCTCACTAAAGGACTTGTTCAACGTGTGGTTCCTCCATCTCACCAACACGTCTTTTAAAAGCTCTCTTTGAAAGCTGGCAGGGCCTTGCTCCCAAGCAGCGCCCGTGCCGATGTTAGCAGGTTAAATTTATCCAGATGCTTTGCCAGACTCCTTTTCATTCCCAGGAGCTGGTTCCCCAAGGCCCAGCGGTACCTCCTGCGGTGTATTCTGGGGCCTGTGTTGACCAGGGGTGTGCTGTCAGCAGTGGCTGATGCAGCCAGGCCTGTTCCCAGCTTAGGAAGTGAGGCATTGTGTCGGAAGGAGGTATTGTGTCTCCTCCTTCAGCCTGGATGCTATTTCACACTTTATTCCCTTCAGGGCCCTCCAAGGAATCCCATCGCTGCCCATTATTTATAGCATCCCAAGCTTCTCAAGTTGCTGGCTGCTTCCTCCTTGGGGATTCCTCTTCATCAAGGCCATGCTCTGCTTTCCCATAAAAAAGGCAGAGGTAGGGGGAGGAGGGTTGAAATAGGAATTTCCCCCATCACCCTTGACAGTCAGCACAAATGCATGCATTTCTGTGGATGGCTTTTCTGGGATTCACCACCCCCTGGTACCCACCCACTTCCTTCTTAGGGACAGAGAAGTCCCTAACAGGAGCTCGTGAGGGGTCTGCTGGGCTCCCCTTGTTCTGCTGGTTTCTGCAGCAGACATTGTCTTTTCCTTCCCTTTTGCTTCTGGTTTTCACTTAGCTTATCATGGACTTGTTCTCTCTCAGCTTGGGCCTTGGTGAGACATCTCAAGCAAAAAATAAAATTCCCTCCTGATTAACTATTAGGATTCTTTTTGTCCTCTCCTTCCCTGCCTCCCCTTACTCAAGCAGACAATACATCAGTATTTTTCCACTCACTGAATTGGTTAGTTGTCTTGGTATCAAGGAGATGAAGGCTCGTCTGTGTCATTAGGGGCGGGGTCCTGTGACTCTCAGTCTTCTGGGACCCCTGTAATAAGAGTAATAATAATTCACATTTCTAGGTTGCTAGGAGAAGTTTTCTCTTCATGTATTTACAGCTTGAAGGGACCATAAAGGTCACTGAGTCCAACATTTTCACTTTACAGATAAGGAAACTGAGTCTCAGTGAAGTTAAATGACTTGGGAATCATCGAATCACACAGCTAGAGCTAGGAAGAATCTTAGCATGCAAACCTTCTCAAATGAGTTTAAGAAATTTGCCCAACATCTCCAGGTTAGGGTTTTACCCTTGTAGGATAAGAAATCGAGAGTTGGGATTAGGGTGCCTCTCATTCCCCACTGTCTTTCTGGCTGTGTTCTTGACTTTGTCCGTGTGTCTGTCATGCTTCAGCCACTGTCCCACACTGGCATTCCTCTTAGAGCCCGGGGTCTCCTCATCCTGAAACATTCATGTATCCCCTTGACTTCTGCACCCTCCCCCATGCTGGTCCTCTTTTCCCACTGGTGAGCTCTTTTGGGGTCTTCGTTTTGTGGAGGGGCCCAGGCTACCTCCATTCCCTTCTCTTCCCGCTTCTGCCTGAATCCACACCTTCCTTCCGCAGGTGGCAGACTGGCATCTAGCAGTCTCTTGCATGTTGTCTTCCCCTTTTAGAATGTAAGCTCTCCGAGGACAGGACCTGTCTTTCTTTGCCTTCATTTATATCCCTATCACTTAGCACAGTGCCTGGCATGTAATAAGTGCTTAATAAATGCTTTTAGCTTTGCCTGGCCATATCTGGAAAGGATACCTGTTCCTTTGGTCTGACTTTCCTCCTGCACCTTCTGTTTTATAAAGGAAGTAGCCAAGGCCCATAGGGAAGTAGACAGCATAGGGTTATCCATGTTGGAGCTCAGATTTAGGGCTGGAAGGGACCTCAGAGGTCATCTAGCCCCACCCCTTCATTTACAAATCAGGAAACTGAGACCCAGAGAGGTTAAGGGACTTGTCCAAAGTCACTCAGGTAGTGACTTGGCAGAATCAGGAACCAGATTTTGAATCCAAATCTACCACTCCATGATATCAATATCCTACCTTTCTGTGAAGTGAATAGTATAAATATTATGTCTCTCAATTTACAGAGGAGTAAACTGAGGCTTGGAGAGGCTCCTGAGGCACCTCTTATGGGAAATCATTTTTGTTCTCCTTAACTATAAGTGTCCTCTCCTTCTCTTTAAAATGCTCTCATAGGTACTTCACTGTTTGTATGTTGGATATCCCAGTAGAATACAAGCACATGTTTTATCTTTATTTCCCCGGTACCTAACACAATGCTTCCCATAGGATAAGTGATTAATAGATTTTTGTTGCATTAAATTGGCTTAGATTAAGTGATTTAGGGCAAGGATAGTCTGACTTTCACATTCATTTGTACCTAGCACAGTGAATGGTACATATTAATATGTTGTTCAGGCTCACAGAGCTAATCAATATCTCAGCCAGGGTCTTTTGATGTTAGTTCTCGGGTACTTCCCACTACACCTACCTAGGACTTGGTTTGCCAGCTTCCATCTTGGTAATTACTATCACCACTCCTTCTCTGTTGCCCTTACATTTGCCCTGTACAGAAAATGAAGAGTGTCTCTATTTTCTCCCTACCTCCATGTTTCTGGAATAATTATAGATTATATTTACACAGCACTTGGGCGTTCCTAGAATCATAGATTGAGAACTGAAAGGGAACTTCTGGCTATCTAGTCCATCCCCTGATTTTACAGATGAGAAAGTTAAGTGACTTCCCCCTCGTCACAAAGGCAGTAAACATCAGAGGCAAGATTAGGTCAAATCTGAAAGTTCCCTGGTAACATCTGGATTGCAGATCAGGTTAGTCAATGCTTTCTTCCCCTTGTTGATAGGTGACTTGTAAAGAAGGGGATTTGATACCCTACCTCAGTCAACCAACAAACATGATAGGGTTTTAAAAATATATAAAATTATATTGTCTAAATCCTATGACCTCATCGTCAGGCACAAGCTCCTTTTTAATTGGTTTAAGAAGGGAACAGCATGATTAACTAAGTATAGCCCCTGAAGGCTTTAAATAATTGAGGAAATTATAGCAGTTCCTCATTTCAGTGGTAGGTCAGTCAAGGGGTAAAGGACTCCAGGCTTGAGAGTGTCTTGAAGAGGCAACCTTTTGCATCTATAGCAGAGGGCAGTAAGCAAAGAATGAGCCCAGAGAGAGTATTATACTCCTTCTTTCCATGGAGCATGTTATAGGATGGATTGGACCAATTGAAAACAATAAATCCAGTCAGGAGAAGAGAAAGCTGTACCTAGGACAAACAGATACATATTGATAGAGAAATAGCATCCCAAGGGAGGAAGCAAATTTAGGTAGAGCCATTCTTTGAACCAGAAAGGAGTGCTGTCTATGGACTCAAGAAAGGACTTTCAGTGACAAGGAGTTATAATTTTACCCTTTGGTCATATGTGTTATTAATATACTTTCCCATAGACCTGTGTATATTTGTGGGTCAGTCTTCCTAAGCTTTTGGGGAATGTTTTGTGCCAACTGTTCTTACTATACTATTTAAGGAAATGCCTTTTGTTTAAAAAAAAATTGTTTACTGCCTGATTAAAATAGGAAGTTTACTGGTGGGGGCTCATGGATGACAATATTAGAATCTCCACCTTTTTCAGGGTTACCCCTAGAACCCTTAGGGTAAGGGTTAGTTACCCTCAAGGGGCTTGACCTTCCAATACCAGTGCAAACTGGAAGAGTGGGGAAGGCAAGGGGTGCTACATTGTCATAAAACCACTAGATTTATATATATAGCCATGTTTCCCAAATCATGTTCCCTAAAATCTTGGGATTCAATGTAGTGATCAAAAGCGATCTAGGAGAATATATTTATATTAAGGATATTTTTCCTTCTAAAATATAAAATTATGTATGTATCATCAAAATAATTGATTTTTTTTAAAAAGCCGATCAATGTCATCCCTAGCATATCCTTTGTCAGGCAGATGGCCCCTAATTGCACCACAACACTGAAATTGCTCTTTCAAAAGTGTCACAATACCTCCTACCAAATTACCTACCAAAATCTAAAGACCTTTTAAAACTCTTTAACCTCTTTGCTCCCAACCCCCTGCATTTTCTGCCTGTCTCCCAGGCCTGGAATGCTCCACAGTCCTCATCTCTGCCTCCTCCTGGCTTCCATGGTTCCCTTCAAATTGCCGTTAAAATTCTACCTTCTGCCAGAAATCCTTCCTGATCCCCCTTAATATCAATGCTTTTCCTCTGCCAATGATCTCCAATTTATACAGTATATATTTTGTTTGTACAATATTGTTAGATTGTGAATTCCTTGAGGGCAGGGACTATTTTTGCCTTTCTTTGCATATTCCATACTTTATACACTGCCTGATATAGAATGGGTGCTGAATAAATACTTGTCCATATGGCACTAGGTGTGGCAAATTTTCAGTTCAAAAATACATTTAACATTCTCTGTTTCATCTCTGATTCCACCTTTTTTCCTGATGACAATCTGTGCCCTGTCCCCTTCCCTGTTCCAATAAATTTTTATGGGTTCTATGAACATATTTTTAAGCAACAGTGTTTTCTATTGGCATATAAGTTCTGCTATCAACACAGAACCATAAGCCATTCCACAGTGCTTGGCATAGAGTAAGCTTTAAAAGAAAACACTTTTTAATTAATTTATCCATTTTTGTAACCAAGTTTGTGGTGTCATGGAAAACCACTAGATCAGGGAGCAGAGACCTTGGTTCAGAGGGTCAGAGAATTTCAGTCTCAAAACTACCATCAGAAGCAGCCTGATAGAATAGAAAGACAGCTGAACTTAGAGTCAGCAACCTTGCAGTTCATAGACCTCACTGTAGCTCTTCTGAGCTGTGTGACCTTGGAAAACTCATTCTGCTTCCTTATCTATGAAATAAGACTAGTTCCTACTTGGAAATGTTTTAATGAGGATGAAATGAAATAATGAACAAAAAATATTTCCTATATTGTAAAGCCCTGTAATTATGTAAGTTATTAATATCATTTCGATAAGTAATCATTTCTTTAGTGCGTGTTACATGCTGGATATTGTGCTAAGCTTTGGGAAAAGGCAGAAACATAAACCCAATGATTATTAGTACAGACCTGTGATTTCATAGCCAAACCTCAAAGTGAACTTCTGGGAAGGAAACTCCCTTTGCCAAAGCTGCTTTGTGACCTCCAGTCTTCAGGTTGACTTGCCCAAGGTCATTCAGCTAGCAAGTGTCTGAGAAAGGACTTAAATCTAGGCCATTTTAGTTCTGAAGTCAGTCTTTCTATATACCTCAAATTTATCCAATGACTTTCTAATCAGTAGTGTGCTGGTAAATGTTTAACAATTGGCTCTCTGGAGGGGGGGAGTATACCAGTGGCACATTAAAAAATTTAATCTGATCCTGAGATTAAATTTTTTCCATCACTTTCTTAAGTCTAGGCAGTCAACAAAATCATAAATCAAGCTCTGATTTGTAATATTTTCCCATTTCAGAGGTGTAAATGCTCACACTAAAAATTTAACAATTGGCTCTTGTGATCTGGTTTGAACTGACTCTGGCATACTCTTGGATCCTTGTATATTTTCCCTGGGGAAGGGGGAGCTTTTAGAAGGAATGGATAACATTCAGCAGACAACACTGGCTCAGTGCAGTCCAAGAGCTACCTCACTGTAGCATGACACTGAGATGGAAGAGAGCAGGGTTGGGACTTTCTTAGGAGAAAAAAAATCATTCAAAAACACTTTGAGCAATGATCCTTGGAGCAGCTCAACCTGGGCTCCTTGTAAAACTTTCACATGACGTCAGGTCTCTGCAATCCGGCAGTGCCTGCCATTGGGATTCCTGGCATGATCTCCATAAATCACCCATAAGGCATACTGGCCTGTGTGGAATGGTTCACATTAGGCCTCAGTCAAAGCATCGGGTCTAAAGAGATTTGAGCAAATTGGAGATGGATCAAAAATGCTGGGGAGAGGAAGAACACAAATGCTCTGGCCTTGGCTCCAATTTTCCCCAATCACAGGTCGCTAAGTGGTTCCTGGTTTTCATTTGACTTGTAAAGTTTGTTCCAGGGAAATGTGGAATGAAGGGTCACCAAGTCCCCCCCTCCCCCATCCCCCTTTGCTGTCAAGAGTGGAGATTTTCCCAATTCACAGTGGGAGAAAAAAGGATGAGAAATGATGGAGTAGAATTGGAAGAGGTTGGTGGCTGGTAGGTGAGAGAAGTGTGTCCTTTGGTCAATTAGTTAATCAGTCAACAAGCATTTATAAATAGCTTACTAGATTCCAGGAACTTCCCACCGCTTCTTAATGCAAAGAGGTGTCTGAGCGCAAAAGTAGTACCAGGAGCATCAGGGCCATAGCAAAGACACTGATGTTTTCTGCTTCATCCATGACCCTCATCATAAGTCATTAATGTATTACTGCCCACTTAGTATTCCCTAATCCCTCAGCCAGGACTTCCACCTTCATGGGAATCACCAATTTTTCCCCCTTGGAAATCTCTGAGGAATTGGCCTCTTCTTCTATGAGGGTTGGGTAGACACACCCACTCCCATTCACTTTGTTGCTAGAAGGCAACACACCTCTCAACAACAAGATACCTCTCAACAACGGCTTTCCTTGGTCCTTCAAGCCCTCTCTGAGGAGGAGCTGTCCAATGATCACTGACTAGCTGTTGTACAGGTAGATGATGTGAAAGGACCAATCAGATCTAAATTACGTTAAACAAAGGGCCACATCGGCTTGCCTTTGCCCATCTCTGCTGGGACCCATGAATTTTCCCATTCTCCTGTCCCTGAGACCAGCTTCTTGAACCTCTCTGCTGCCACTAGGGCCAGGTCTCCTGCCTGCTGCCCTCACCACTTCTGTTCCACCTCATTTAATAGATAAGGAAAATGAGTCCTAGAGAGGTGAAATTACTTCCCCAGGGTCACATAGGTATTGAACGTTACAGTTCCGTCATTGGGAAAAGGAGAAGATTGGGCCCAAGAGTCCCTTCCTGTTTTAAGATTCTATATTAAAGACTCTTCCTTCTTGTAACAACCGTTGACCTCTGTGTTCTAAGGTTCCCCCCCGGCCAGTTCTGACATTTTCTGTTCTAAGGTCCATCCTAGCTCTAACTTCAGATTCAATCCCATGCTCTACAGGAAGCTTTCCCTAGCCCACTCTGCCCTCCTCTCTCTTCCTTAGATCCCCAATGCTTTCTCTCTGAAATTGTTGTTATTTTCTTTGCATGTATCTTGTATGTACAGAGTTATTTATTTATTATTTATATTATGTCTAGTGTCTAGCCTCTGAATGTAAGCTCCGCGAGGTCAGGGATCATGTTTTTGCCTTTATTTCTGATCCCAGGACTTAGCACAGTGCCTAGCACATGTTAAGTTAGTCAGTCTGTTGACTGACTAACTGATTGACTGGTATTCGATAATCCTTGATCATTTTCCACCTTGCTCATATCCAAAATACAGTAAACAGGGGGCTCAGCTATTTGTGCTTATGGAAAGTTGTTCTGCTGCCAGGTGAGGCAGAACTATCAACACTGCATTTTCCGTTGTCTCTTGTTGTTGAGACTCTGGTGATCTGGAAATAGTTCCGGCAAAGCCCATGGCGCCTTTGAATAAGGAAACAATTTCCTCATTAAGGTGTTGTGGACACTTACTCCTCCCACCTGAGCCCTTTTTTACTTAAAAGTGGGTTCCTCTTAGGGAAGCAGAAGGGATGCCAACTCCTATTCCCATCAAAGAGAAAAGATGGCAGAGACAGCTGGGGCTGCATATGTACCTTGGCAGGGAGGAGCCTTTCTCTTTCCATACTTTGCATTGTGGGTCATACGATGATAAATCTAGCATTGGAAAGGTCTTCAGAAGTCATGTAGACCAATTCCTTTATTTTACAGATGTGGAAACTGAGGTCTAGAGAGATGACTTGAGTCAACTAACATCACACATACATTCAATGACAAAACTGGGATTGCAATTCAGTTTTAAGACAAGGTGAGGATAGAAGTGTGGTTCAGGAGGATGATACAAAAAAACAGGCTAATTCTACCCAAGATGACAAAGTGTAGGGAAAAGAGCATCAGCCTAGAAATCATGAGAACTGAGTTTGAATCTTGATTCTGTTGCTGATTGCTAGAGTGACTTTTGGCAAATCACTGGAGTTTTCCAAGGTTTCCTCAATGAGGGAATTGGATACAGAGCAGGCTGGTATAGGAGAAGTCCCAGATAGACATGGAATCAAGTCCTGCATCTTCATTTAGCAGATTGTGACCTTGGGTACATCATATTACTTCTCTTAGCTTCTATCTTCTCTACAAAATAGGATGTTAGCTAATACCATCTCTGACGTCTCTTCCAGATCCTGAGCTTCTTCACCACCACCACTACCACCACTACCACTACCACAATGATCACCACTACCACCACCACCACCACCACCTTCTTCTTCTTCTTCTTCTTCTTTCTTGTTCTTGTTCTTGTTCTTCTTTCTCCTTCTCCTTCTCCTTCTTCTTCTCCTTTTTCTCCTCATTCTCCTCCTTGTCTCTTCTTGCTTTTTTTCTTCTTCCCCAATGACATATGTCATTGGGGAGTGAGGAGTGAAGAATGAGGAGAATGAGATCATGGTTAGAAACATTTTAATGTTTTATTTCCTTACCTTAAGTTCTAGGGTTGAATGAAATTTCAGATGCCTCTCTAGGGAATGATTCTGGGAGAAATGGTAATTCTGGCAGTCTGACTTTGAAAATGCCTTCTGGTAACTTGACTTGCAATGAACAAGTCAATCAACAAGCATTTATTAAGCATCTGTTACGTGTTATGAGCACTCTGCTCAGCACTATAATACAAATGAATGAGGCAGTCCTTTGTCTCCAGAAGCTCTGGGATTCAATCTCATTTGCCTTGAAGAGGACCTCCTACCCTATTTAGGAGAAACCCTGGACTTGGACTCAGAACATCTGGGCTTGCCCTCTAACTATCTAACAATTTTCCTTTTTTTACCTTTACAGAAATCGCTTCAATTTCCTAAGCTGTAAAATGACTGCTTTTGGTCCAGATGACATCATAGGATCCTTTGAGGTCTAGCTCCATGATCAGCTAGACAGTGAAGTGGAGAGACCATTGGACCTGCAATCAGGAAGATGAGTTCAAATCTGGCTTCAAACACTTACTTATCTGTATGACCCTGGGTAAGTCATTTAACCCCTGTCTACTTCAGTTTCTCCATCGGTAAAATGGGCATAATAACAGTATTTACCTTCCAGAGTTGCTGTGAGGATCAAACGAGATAATATTTGCAAAGATTTTAGCATAGTGCCTGGTACTTAGTAGGTCCCATATAAATACTTAACCCCCCCCCCCCCACCACCCTTTACCCTTGCCAGTCCTGCAATTTTATGCTCTTACCAATCCTACTTGGATAGTCTCATGCAGGTAACATAATTTCTCCAGGTTTCACTTTGTAAAATGAAAGGGATGAATTAGGTAGATGACCTCTGAGATCCCTTTTGGCTCTAAATCTATAAAACCAAAACCAAATCTCTCAGAAATGATAGAACCATGGGTTTCTAGGGCAGTAGTGGTGGTGGTGGGGCATCTCCACTCATCCTGACGTATATCTGGCCACTGGACCCAGATGGCTCTGGAGGAAATAGCGAGGCTAGTGACTTTGCACAGCCCTACCTCACTTAAATGCAATTCACTTGCATGTCATGGCATCATCTCCATTATATCATAGTCTTCTTTGAGAATGAAGGACAAACAACAACAACAGCAGGGAATTCAAGGATGTCTTGTCTAACTCCTCCATTTTACAAAGAAGCAAACTGAGATCCACAGTAAGAAAGGAATTAGAGAGTCACCTAGCTCTAATCTAGTTTGGAAGACTGGAAATTTGTGGGGATGGATGGATTTGATGTTGCTTCCCTTACAAAGGATTTCCTGCTAAAAACTTTTCTTTCCAAAGCTGTCTGCTTAATACATGGCTTTGAGGGAGTTACGACTCTAGGGAAATAAATCCACCCTCTTTTTTTTTCTTGATAATAGTATTATAATCCTGGCCTCCCCATTCAGTCTTCTCCCAAGTTTTCTAGTAATGTATGCTTTCTGTGTGCATGTCATTAAAATACGATGTACCTTAAAAGCCATTCCAACCTCTTGTGATGTGGTCCTAAAAATTATTTTGGCATTACTTAGCTCATTCCCATCATGTCAGATTTGAGACTGCTGCTAGATGAATCATGGGAGACATGAAATGCTTAAACAAAATGTTTTTCTTGCTGATTGTAGCACTGGGGTTTATTCAATTAAAGGATAAAGGGAAATTGATCAAATATGTGAGGCTCCATACTGTATTTTTATCTCTCCAGAGCAAATTTCAGAGGCAGGGCTGTCTGACTAGACTCGCCTTTTATTCTCCTTGAGAGAGGAAAGGCGTGTGTCAAGTGTCTGGTGACCCACTCATCTAGAAGAATTATTGACTGGCTGCCATCTTCCAATTTCCAAAGCCTGCTGTTGGGGCTGGAGGGTTCCAACCAGTGGCAGGAAGCTCCATTCCTAATAGAATGGTCCAGAGATTTTTATGATACACCGACTTGGAAGCTTTAATGTAATTTGTGGGGAAAAAAAAGTATTTAGTTTATCTGGCTAAACTCAATCCATTTTCTCTGAATACTCTTGTCTTTGACCCAAGAGAACTAGTGTCATGGTCCATAGGTTTGAGGTAAGGAAACAAAACATTGAAATGTTTTTAACCATGATCTCATTCTCCTCATTCCTCATGCCCTAATGACATATGTCATTGGGGAAGAAGAAAAAAAGCAAGAAGAGACAAGGAGGAGGGTGAGGAGGAATGGTAAGAGTTCAGGAAATGGTCAGGAGGCTGAGGGCTAGGCTATTAGTGTCATATCTCATCATGGATTCAGAGCTGGAAGGAGCCTTAGAGGTTATCAAGTCTGAATCCCACATTTTACAGATGGGGAAACTGAGACCCAAGGTCAGTGACTTGCCTAGAGTCACACAGTAACTGGTGGAACTAAACAGATCTTCCAATTCCAATTCCAGGGCTCTTTCTACTGTACCATAATATCTTTGGAGAATGGGGGGAAAACAGAAGATGAAAGGCTTTCAATTCATGCTAACTTTAATTCTATCACCAAAACACAGAATCTTGGGATAGTAAAAGCCACCTATTCCAACCTGTATCTGGAAAAGAATTTGCAGCAGAGTTAGCATGTGATTATGCAGCTTTTTGTTTGAAGACCTCAAGTGAGATCTACCTAACACAGCTCATCCCCATTTGGGGATAGAGCTAATCATTAGGAATGGTTTCCTGATGTTGGGTCAGAGCTTATCTCTTTATAGTATCCACTCATTGCTCCTGACTCTGCTCTGCACATAGTAGGCATACATATATATACATATGGATATATCCGTATGTGTGTGTGTGTGTGTGTGTGTGTGTGTGTGTGTGTGGTGTGTATGGAATTGATTCAAATATATAAGAACAAGAGCCATTCCCCAATAGATAAATAGCCAAAAGATATGAATAGGCAGTTTTCAAAGGAAGAAATCTAAGCTATTAACAATGATATGAAAAAATGTTTTGAATCAGTGATAAATGCAAATTAAGTCAACTCCGAGTTACCAGTCAACAACTATCTCCCTTCCTCCTCAATATCCTTCAAATATTTGAGACAGTGATCATACCTACATATGTCTTCTCTTAACACGCCCAGTTCTTTCAATTCATCCTCAGATGCCACAGACGAGACCCTTGACCATCCTAGACAGGGGTAGTAAAATGGGTAGAGGGCTGAATTTGGAGTTAGAAAGATCTGGGTTCAAATCTTGCTTCAGATATTTATTAGCTGTGTGACCTTGGCAAAATCACTTAACCTTTTAACTTCAGGTTTCTTCATCTGTAAAATCAGGATAATGACAACACCTATCTCATAGGGTTATTATGAGGATCAAATGAGATAACATATGCAAAGGGCTTTGCAAATGTTAAAGTATTATATAAATGCATGTTATAACTATTATTATTATCCTGGTGGCCATATTTCCTTTTTTTTGGTTATCTTTGTCAATCTGATGGGTAAGAGTTGGTAACTCAGAGTTAATTTTTTTTTTACTGTAATATCTTTATTTTATTTTAGTTTACATCATTTGTTTCCACGAAATTTTGAGTTACAAATTTTCTCCCCATCTTTCCCCTACCTACTGCCCCAAAACAGCCATCTCATTGTATAACCCCTCTCCCAATCTAATCTCTTCTATGTCCTTCACCCTCACCCCTCTGACTTTCCAGTAGGGCAGGATGGATCTCCCTACCACAGTGCCTGTGTATCTCAAGTTCCAGTTGGATGTAGTTAATAATAATAATAATAATAATTGTATATACATATATATATATATATAT